>VDFB02000003.1:555458465-555875147 GCA_007258455.2 Sequoia sempervirens | reverse complement strand
AAACTAATACATTTGTCTAGGTAAGAAAAAAATGACTTATGTATTTTTGCTTTTGTCCAAAGCTATGTCATATGCTTTATTTGCGTCAAGTTGAAATGTAAAAATGGATTATTAAGTGATGGATTTTAATCACTTATTCAATAATGTATATAATGCAAGATAAAGCATGTGTTTTCAAAGAATAAGTCAGGGGATATGGTTAGAGCCTTTTCTTTTTGCATTTTAATTTCAAATGTAAAACATTTAGTTAAATGGTGTAATTATAAGCCATTTAATTAAATGTTGTTTTCTAACTGCAAAATTAAAAGAAGCACGTGCTTTTAAGATCTAGTCAAAGGAGGTTTAGTTGAGTCCTGATTTGCAAACACACTAAAAGTGTGACTCAAAAAAATTTAGAGGCATGTGGAGAATTTGAAAGATTGACCAACATGTGGGATTGGTGTGTGGGTCATCTTTGACTGTTTTTGGAGGGAATGGACCTTTTGGAGTCAATTTTGTCATGATTTTAGCATGAATTGGGTCTTGGCTTGAATTTTTTGTATGTGGAGGGGTTTTTGGAGGAGTTTTGGAAGGTTCTTTTTTGGCCTTTATGCTATATCTGACTAGGGTTTCTAGAAGGACATGTGTGAGCAGTTGTTTCAAAATTGCTTAAGTATCTTCAAATTGAGTTTGGAAAAAAGTTCTTTCTTTCTTTCTTTCTACAAGCATTTTAGCTTATCTTGGAGCTTTTTCAAGCAAGATATTGCATTGTGACTCAGTATCAGACATATATAGTAGTATGTAACACCATTTTTATTAATGAAATTCAGTGTTTTACCTTCTTACAAGCTACTTTATTGAGTGTAGTGTGGTGATTGATGAATGTTCTTGTGAGTTTTGGTAACTCCTTCAATGCTTGTCTCATTTTAGCACCTTTAGGTAGAATAAATATATATTTATGTAGGTTGTTAGCTATGTGATGGGTGAAATAGCTATTTTAGTTGTGAAAGAATTCCTTTCCTTCAAAAGTGTTTAGAGAACCAAGTCTCCTTGCAAAACACTTATGCATTAATATATTAAAATATATGAGTTGTGTCAAGTTAAGCTGAGCTTTTGATGAAACTGTTTGTGAAATCAATAGTATAGGTTCTAGGAAATAACATTAGGTGCATCACCATAGGGGTTTAGTTTTTCTTTTCATGTTTCTTTCTCCCCTTTTCCCAAAAAGGAATAGTTTAGGTGACACAAAAAGGGGAGCCGACCCATAATCTAGAGGTCTACTTTCACAATAGGATAACCACAGCCTGAAAGTAGTCCCATGTTGCTCCAAATTTGTTGAGTTTTTGCAACTTGGTAGAGGGGGGAAAATTTGGATGGTTAACAATAAAAATTCTAATTCTTGATAGTAGACTTCTCCACATTTATACTATGTTACACTAAATTAACAAAAAAATCCTTTTCTATATCTATCTCGTTCTCTTCCATAATTATTTTCCCTTGTTTCTTCTCAATTTGGCATTTGAAGAGTACATGATTTTCACTCTTTCTATTTTTTATTTTTCTCATTGAGCGGTTGGTTATACTACTCAAATGTATTGATATTATGTTAGTTTGGGTTAGATTAACTTCTTTTGCCCTTTAAATTTTATGTAACTCTTTTTTTTTGAGAATATTGTCCAAATACCATGGGTTACTTTTTTAATTTCACCATAGCTACATAAAACTACTCCCACACCTCCTTTACCAACATCCTAGTGGAAATTCACTTATCAAAGGCTCTCACTATATATTTTATATTTCAAGTGGAATATTAGACTTGAATTTAGTCTATTGAATACAAGGCTATCTCCATCCATTGTAACAATTCATTTTCCACTAGGAATTTAGCTTTGAATAATCCTCATTCTATTTGAAAGACGACCTCATCTACTTAATGGTAGAATTCCCTCCACCACCACCTTACTATGCATCTTGAGAGCTCTAAGTTAAACTAAGAGGAGTCACCTATTTTGGGTACTATTCCTCATTTTTAATTCATGTAGTGGCCTCTTTTAGGGTTTCCAAGGCTTCTACAAATTCAATTCCTATTGTGGGTCTTCCATGATTCTTGATTTGGTTTCTCCTTTATCTAATTATATTGCTTCTAATTTTCCTTGAATTTTTTTTAGTACATAACTATTTCTATTGCATCTTCTTGATAGACAACTTCTTTGGTAAGGTATTATTCTCCCTACATAATTATCTAGGTTGGGTTGTCTATGGTAGATTCTACTCCACTTTTTCTTGGGTCTTAAGACATGGGAAATTTTCCTTCTTGGATTATTATTCCTAACTCTATGTCTTAGTCATACATCTTGGTTATATGTATGTACTTGGCTAGTGCTAGATCTAACATTATTTAGGATAGATCCTTCAATGCTATTTGTGATTGGTAGCTTGGATACAAAAGTATTATTTTTGTTGAGCCACTAACTATTCCATTCATCAAAATACATTTTTGGTGCTCCTTAAACTACTCTGGGTAAGTGCACAGAGATGAGGGGCCAAAAGGAGGTCTTAAGTGGCCACTTTTTTTTTTATATTATGAAATTAGGAAATACTGACCTTGGATGAGAAATTGAGGATAGTTTCACTCAAAATTTTAAGATGCAACAAAAACAAGGACCATAGAACTTCAAATGTAGCTTCTAAACCACTACTTTTTTTTAAATAGTAGAGATTAAGGGGTTCAAACAAGTTACCCACACAAATTGACCCTATTTTTTTCAAAGAAGCATAACATAGTGTTTGTTGTGGGTAAGTCAAAAGGTTAACTATTTTTTAGTATTTTAAAAATCGTTTTAGTGAGAAATTAGCTAACATCATTTATAGTGGTCTTGAATTTTTTTGATATTTTTTAATCAATACAATTTTTTATGAATTGTCAAAGTGGACACATCCTAGAAAACATAAATTTGACTGTCCTAACCCTATAATTTTTGAAAAATAATTGAAAATGAAGATTTTTTTTGAATATGTGTAGAATAGAGTCTAGTTTATAATATTGTAATTTATTTGAAATCTCAATGAACAGTTAAAAAATGAAGTAAAAAAAACCAAACAATGGTTTTTGACAAAAAATAGATATACCAACAAAAGAAATTAAATTTGAAAGCCTTAATATAGTAAATTATGTGAAAAAAACTACATCATTAAATAGCTAAGAGAGAGCTTAATATTACCCCAGTTTTTTTTTACTTGACTTTGAAACATGTGTAAACGTGATGGTTAGTACCAACAAGATTATGCGAAATTTTGTAGAATATGTAGAAACATGTTTTTGGCATTGGAAAGGTAGTCTAAGCCTTTGGGTTGGAAATATAAAGAAAATCCAAGCCAAAGGCTTGGGGATTCCCGAAGGACAAAACGTGAGCGCATTATAATGTGCTTACACTATATCACAATTTTGACATAACGTGAGCACATTATAACATGCTCATGCTATGCCACAAATTTGACATAACACAAGTAAATTATAATTCACCTGTGGTATGTTACAACTTTGAAATAATGTGAGCACATTATAATGCGCCTGCGTTATGTCACAACTTTGACATAATGCAAGTGCATTATAACACACTCGCATTATGTCACAACTTTGACATAATGCGAGTGCATTATAACACACTCACATTATGTCACAACTTTGACATAATGAGAGTGCATTATAACACACTCACATTATGTCACAACTTTGATATAATGTGAGTGCATTATAAGACACTCACATTATGTCACAACTTTGACATAATGTGAGCACATTATAATGTGCTCGCGTTATGTCACAACTTTGACATAACATGAGTGTGTCATAGTGTGCTCATGTTATGTCACAACTTTGACATAACACGAGTGTGTTATAATGTGCTTGTGTTATGTCACAACTTTGACATAATGTGAGTGCGTTATAATGTGCTTGCATGATGTCTCACTTGAAATTATTTTTGTGTAAGTTTGTTAAATCTATGTTTTATGTATGTATGTATGCTTGTATACATATTTGTATGTATGTATATTTGTATGTATGCTTGTATGCATGCATGTTTGTCTGCTTGAATGTATATGTATGAATCTATGTATGAATGTATGTATGCTTGTATGTATGAATGTATGTATGTATGTTTGTATGTATGCTTGTATGTATGCTTGTATGCTTGTATGTATGTATGTATGTATGTATGTATGTATGCATGTATGCATGTATGTATGTTTGTATGATGTATGTATGTATGTATGTATGCTTGTATGTACATATGTATGTATGTATGTATGTATGTATGTACTTGTATGCTTGAATGTATGTATACGTATGTTTCTACGTATGGTTGTATGTATGTACATATGTATGAATGTATGTATATTTGTATATATTTATTATGGAACCCATTTCCTTAGAGTGAGCATTTAGCATTAGGATGGGTCCCAAAGTGGCTTTAAAAAGTGTGACAAATTTATACACCAAAATGGTCAACTTGAAGCTCTAGAGTATAGGGTTTAGGGTATTAGGCTAAGGATTTAGGTTATAGGGATGAGGGTTGAGGGTATAGGGTTTAGTGATTAAGGTATAGGGTTGAGGGTTGAGGGATAGTGTTTAGGGTTGAGGGTACAGGGTTAAGTGTATAGGCTATAGGGATTACGGTTTAAGATATTTGATATAGGGTTGAGGGCTTATGGTTTAGGGTAAATTAGGGTACAAGGTTGAATGTATGATTTATGGTTTAATTATGGGGTTGAGGGTTGAGGGATTACCATTGAGGGATAATGTTCAGGGTTGAGGGTATAAGGTTAAGTTTATAGGCTATATAGGGATTAGGGTTAAGTATATTGGGTATAGGGTTTAGGATATGATTGAGGGTATAAGGATTAGGGTTAAGGGTTTAGAGTGTAGGTTTTAGGGTTTAAGTACAAGGTTGAGGGTATAGGGTTGAGGGACAATGTTCAAGGTTTAGGGTATAAGGTTGAGAGTATAGGCTATAGGGATGAGGGTTGAGGGTGTAGGGTTTAGGGTTCAAGGTATAGGGTTGAGGGATAGTGTTTAGGGATGAGGGTATAGGGTTAAGTGTATAGGGTATGGGATTGAGGAAGGTATAGTGAAGGTTGAAAGCCAGGAAGGTGGAGGGACAACAAACAGCAATAGAATATAAATGGAGGGTGGAAGGTATAGGTATAAGGAAGATGGAGGGATAATAAAGGTGGTGGAAGAGGAATGATGGATGAAAATGGACATGGATTGGAGTGATCAAGCCTCAAGCTCGATCACTACAAGCCTATAATGTGCTCATGTTATAATGTGAGCACGTTATAAGCTATTTAAACAAAAAAAGAAAATACTCATTTCATTTTTTCCAATATTTGCTAAAAACCTCCTTCGTGACTTGCAAACCATACATAACATGCTCAAATTTTTGGAAGGTCAAAACCACTTGATTTATTCAACAAATCTTCGTGAAAATGTCATCACGATGTCGGGGAGGTCGAAGGAGTAAGTATTTTTTATTTTTTTGTGTGAATATGGTATTAAATAAGTAGATTTAATATGTGTTTTGATGTAAATTTATTTAATTTTTAGGAAATGATAATGCACCTCCAAATCCTCCTCATGTTGAAATCCCTCCTAAAGAACAACCTCAACAAAAACCTCCAATAATTCCTCATCATGCTCTAGGAAATCAAGAAAAAATAATGGGGAAAATTGAAAAATAATAAAAAACAAATTGAGGAGTTAATTTCAAGGTTGAGAGATCTTGCAGGCATAACCTCACATAGAACCACACTTGATCAATCACTTGAATCCATAATATAAAATTTACATTGAATTAGCAAGAAAATATCTTGTTGGTTGGACACGAGACAAGTTTAGATAATTTTATACAAATGAATTATTGTATAAATAAGTTAAAGATAAAAAAATTATAGAACTTGACTTATGTACACTACTCACAAATCCTAAAAAGAATCAACCTTTACATCCTTCAATCAAGAGGTTCCCTATCCATTGGTGCAACCACCAAGGGATAATAACAATTTTTGAAAAAGGTGGTGGATGGTTTTTGACCATCCTCCATGCAACAACAATGAGGCACCATAATATTTTTTGAGGAAACTCTACTATGAGTTTTTCCTCATTAAAATCCCAAACTATTTTGACATGCGAGACTTCTAGGGTAGAGGTGGGTGGTCCAAAAAAGATAGAGTGGGGGCACTTATTGATGAAAAATGATCAATGAGACGACCAATCGCTAGACTAGTGAATGAGCATGTGATTATCCCTTTTGTTGTGAAGGAGAGTGCTAAGATGGATACATTGCAATTAATTATTTCCCTCACCTAGAGCCTCATACAACATACTATTCCTCTAGCATAGGGTGAGCTGGGTGAGTCTTTAAGTATCTAGTTCCACCTCATATATGTTAGGATTGTGGGTTAGTTTGTGTTTATGATCCCAAGGCTAGTCAGGATGTAGATGTCTAGGGTACATCTGCAACTGATGAGATGGTGATGGCAGATGCCCTCTTGAATTGTTAAGATATGGTGTTGTACACCATTGCATAAAATGATTTATTATAATATTGTAATTAAATAATTATTTAGTTGTGATACACCTTGGTAGTGTTGTTAATCACACTAGGTAATTATTTGGGGGCCCACTTATGTTGTATTTGTTACGTAATTTTTCTTTTAGCTCAATCAGGTAGAGCTGAGACAAAAATGATCATGAAAAAGAGAATGAAAGGTACACATTTTATTTTTCTAGGTGTTCATTATCATAAACATAAATAATTATCAAATAAATTTTAGTTTATTATGCAAGTGTTTACAAGA
Source organism: Sequoia sempervirens (assembly GCA_007258455.2). NCBI lineage: Eukaryota > Viridiplantae > Streptophyta > Pinopsida > Cupressales > Cupressaceae > Sequoia > Sequoia sempervirens. The sequence continues at coordinate 555,868,307 of VDFB02000003.1, read as the reverse complement.
GAAAATATTTCATAAGCTTTGCATAAAATGCTGTCTTATATTCATAATTACTAAAGTATAGTGTCCCACACAAGTCATGGGAGTAACTGATTAAATGCAATACAAGATGTAAAATATACATTTGAAGAAAGGAAAAACATATGAAAGGAATAGGGATCTGTCATTTCCTGAATGACGAACAAGATGTAAAATATACATTTGAAGAAAGGAAAAACATATGAAAGGAATAGGGATCCATCATTTCCTGAATGACGAACCCCAAGGTTGAACTGCTGCATCTTCAACTCCTTTCGCTTGGTTGCTTTAGAAGTTTCTCTGATGCTTCAGAAGTTACCTGCAAGAGATGAAAAAGTTGGTGTTAGAGCTCAGGATGCCTACTCTCCTCATATACAACATCAAAAAACATATAATTTACTCTCATATAAGGCATTAAATCAGATTTCCAGTCATCACATATATAAAGGAAAAGTAGATCATCATAAATCACCATCAAATTATGAGTTTCATTTTTTTATCTAACATGTTTGTTCACTGTGCAGGTATAGGTACAATTGTTGTTGCGAGATCATCTTATTACAAATTACAATATGTGGAGGAAATGTGGCTCCCACAAGGGTTGAGCCCAACATGCTGCCTCCTTGGTTACAAAAGAGGGAATAAATGTAAATTTCATAATTTTTGATGATGTATTGGAAAAACATTCAATCTTCAATTGCATTAGAAATTGTAGATGATGGATGAAGAGAATAGTAAGTGCACATGGATGATGGACTATGACAATGAATCAAGAAAGTAGTGTTAATATTGTGATATTTTCTCTAGGACAATGCCTCTAATGAATGCATGATGGTTTCTTATTTATGTGACAATATAGAAGTTAGAAGTTTTGCATTCTGTCGTTTCAAGGAAGATAAGCATGAAGACCCTAGGGTTTCATAAAGCAAACCCTCGTGTATGCAATTAAATGAAAAACTCAAATTTTTTGCAAAGGTAAAAACCAAAATAAACTATAATGAATCTTGTAGAGGCCACAACCTATAAGCATGGAAAAACCTAGGGGAAAAAAGGCCCGCGAGTTCTTGCTAGGGAGCATACAAAATAGAAGGATTTTCATCTTTCTTCCATGAAATAAGGAAGGTTTTTTACATCTTTAGCAAGCCTTTGAATTGTATTTGGAAACATAATACAATGAAATATATATAAAAAAAAGCCACGACCTGCAAAGCCTCGAGTGTTTCATTTGCAAAAAATTAGGAAAGAATCTATTGATGAAAAGAGAGAAAATACACATATAATGAAACTCTTTCATTCTTTTTATGAAACAAGAGCAGAGAACTTCATTTATTTTACAAAGAGTAAGAGAATTTCAACATATCCAACATAGAAGAGAAGCTTACCAACATAAGATATTTTTGACCATGTTAAGACTCCAAACCCTAGCAGTGGCGGTGCGACAACATGGACCAGCAGATGAAATACAAATAACAAATGCATAATGAAGCATGCGACCAAGGATTAGGGATTTTCTTTTAGGTTTTCCATATAAACCTAATTTGGCCGATCAAGTGATTTAAATCACTTTATTTTACAAAATGCATAAGGATTAATACCCTGGCCGTGAGCAAGGCTTTGATTTATATTTCCAAATACCTAGTCAAGTTCATGTCCACTTCCTTCATTTTTTTATGAAGTTTAAAGCCAAAATAACTATGTAAAAAAAAATTAAAGTAATGTCTTATAAATGGATTTCATATTTGTCATGCAAGGCATTAAATAAACAATCACATAGCAAATATTAAAGCAAGTTATAAGTGATTTTCTTTAATATTTAGTCATGCAATTATCTTTGATCCATAAATCATGCAAAAATCAGGAGGTGGAGTTGAAGGAGAGTTATGCCTAAATCAGTGGGGATAATTGGAGTCATCTTTGGGGTTCTTTTGGTCATGCAAAATCTGAGGAGTGAAACTAAAGCATTTGGTCTTGATTTTAAGTCCATTAAGGTAACTTTGAAGTCTACTTTGGTCAAATTGATCATGAGGGGGAGTTTGGAGCTGTTTGAGCTCAATTTACATCAGTTGTGGGCCCCCTTTTCAGGCCTTTCCATTTTTCTTGTGAATCACTTTGGAGGTGGGATATTTTTCAGTTCAGTTATCTTTGCATGACTCTTCTTAACTCTTTGAGCTATTTTATTGTGTAAAGGAAAAAGACTTATGTTTTTCCTTAGTTCTTACTTTCTTTCCTTCTCTTACACATGCAGAGAGGCTAAAAGTCTTGTAGCTCAGGAACATTTTGACATTTATGATATAGTAGTAGGTTATTTTCATTTGATTTTTGGTAGAAATTCCTTCCATCCTTCAATACAATCAAGTGTTACCTTCTCAATTTCAGGTGTTTTGTCATATTTTGAATGATTTGATGCAAACTTAATGTGTTTTATCAAAAAACCTTTAAATTTTTGTCTCGTTCATTATTGCATATACACAAAAGCAGTTAACCATCACATGTTATAAATTATGCCTTTGTTTTATCTTGCATTTTGAGTTGTGAAAACACTATTTTTCTTCAAAGGACATAGATCTTGCAAGCCTTTTTATGAATTACTTATGTGATTAAATTTACCAAACTAAGTTGTGTGATCACATTCATTGAAGGATAGTTGTGAGTCATTTATGCATGTTAGTAACATTATCGGTGCATCACCTCCTAGATTTAATTTTCCATTTCAAACAAATTATCCTTCTTACCCTTTTCCCATCAAATATAATTAGTTTTTTAGAAAATAAAAAGGGGAACCAACCCATAATCTAGAGACTCACCTTCATTATGAGCAACCCATAGGCTCAAAGGCGTTTCCATGTTACACAAGATTGCTGAGTTTTTCAGCTTTGCATTTGGGTGTAATCCTACATGTTAACAGTTTTTGGCATGCCCGATGGGATAGTTTGAACTCTCATAGTTCAAAGATGATAATTTCATTGCTGGTTTTGGGTGTGTGCATCAACAATCTCAACCTTTGGAGGAAATAAATCAACACACTTGGTGACTAAGAATATTTTTTTGGTTTCACTATGGTCAGGCACTGGTTTGTTTCAAGCAAGTTTGATTTTTGCTTATTTTTCTAACTTTTGAATGAATAAACATGTCTATGTTTTATGGAAGCATGTCATATCACCTAGCATATCGTGAAAATGTTGCTCATCCACATCCTTAGATTAGTCATATCAGGCCAATTATGCTACTGGTTTTAGTTCAAATTCTATGGTTTTTCAAGAAAACCAACATGTTTAGTACTCTTACCACCCACCCACCCCTGCTTAACCTTCATATCAACATAACTATTTTCCTAATCAGAATCAAGGTGTTGAAGAAATGAGTCTTAGAGACATACTGCTGAAATTTCAGAGGAAAACGAGTGAAATCAAAGTGAATCAAGAGTATGAGGGAGATCAAGAGTATAATGAGCAATAAGAAGAGTGGGCTTATTTAGATTATCAATGCCAATAAGAAGAGGAGATTCAAAGAAGTAAATATGAGGAGTATCTTGCAGGAGAGATAGCTATCAAGGAGGAGAAAATGAAGTTAATGCTTGAATAAATTCCTACAAAAGAATATGAAATTCCAAGTTTCAAGCAAGGTAAATCTCTTAACTCTTCAAATAATTCTCTTAAGCTTGAAATTCCAAGTTTCACAAGCCTTCATCCTTTGCAAGTTGAGGAAAGTAATCAGGTACAACCTAGTGTAGTTACAAAGCAACCCATTGATCAAGATAGCTCACTCATCATGGAGAAGATTAGAAATATAAATCCACTACATTTAGCTATAGAGTATTATCGATTAGAGCAACAAAAGATTGAACATGAGAAGACCTTTCAAGAGGAATCTTTCAATGTTTTAGCTAATGATCTTCCTGGTTTTGTTGAAAATGATCAAGTTGTTTCAATGAGTCAGCCAGGGTAGTAGGGTGAAGAAGTAAAAGAGGCTAATTAAGAAGATCATCCTACAACTTGGTTTCATGAACTACCTTCTTTCATTGCAAATGATGAAGAAGGTGTGTTTTTTATCACATCAACAATAGTTGTAGAGTAGCAAGAAGACATCAAACAATTTGATGAGTTGTAGGTTGGAGACAATCAATCGGATAATGAAGCCTTGGATCAGGAAGAGGAGTGCAAAAGTAAGCTTTTCATGGAGCCTACACAACTGGTTGAGAGCTATTATGAAGTAGAAAACAATCCTCCATCAGGGTCTCATGAAGAGTGTGAGGAAGGTTCATTTTGGGATGACCTTGAAGTTTTTATTTCCAAATTGGATGACAAAGAATCAGACCTGTTGGAAGAGGTTTCCAATCATGATAAATCAAAATAGCAAGTTCACAATCTTGAACAAGTGTTTGAGTAGCATGAATAAGTAAACAAACATGAGGAGAACATTCATGTTTTTTTCCTCAAGAGGGATGCCACAAAGAGGACCAGTTTGAAGATAACATTGAGCTATCTCTTTCACAATCAAAAGGTGAAACAACATCTTTGGAGGAAAGTCTTGCATGGAAGGAGCAACCTATAGAGGAGGATTACCTTGGGCAACAAGATCAAAAGGTGGAAGTGACCATATTTCCAAATGAGTCACTAAGAATGAAGTAGACTAATCAATAGAATAAGGTAGAATCAAAAATGCATGATCAACGAACCAACATTAAGAGTTCAGGTTTCATTCTTTCAATAGGATGCTTGATCAAAGATTTAGCCATGAGGGGTACCAATAAGATGCAACCAGTTATCAATTCTCCTAATGATGAAATTTTAGTTGTGGGATAGTAGAACCAATTCACCCATTCATTCCAAATTAGTAGTATGATTGATCAAACTCAAGAGGTGAGTGAGTTTGGTTATCCTCTTCATGAAGCATTGCAACAATTTGTGGGGTATCTTCTTGTTTTCCTCTTATCAACAATTCATAAACATGTAATGCATCTATTGTTGGTTAGAAGGGGGAGTTATTTTACAAAGCCAGTTAATGGGTTTGTTTGACTAGTTTTTTTTACTAGTTAGAGTGGGTTAGAGTAGGCTTGAGTTTTAGTTTTCATTTTCCAAGAAGTGTTGTTGCATAGTTTGCTGGTCCTGTCCTAAATAGAGCCATGGAAGTTGTTTTTAGTTTTAGTTTTGCACCTATATAGTTCCTAACAACTAAGTTACAGAGGTTTTTCTAAGTGAAAAGGACAAGAATTGACTCCTCTTCCTAATGCATAGCTTGATGGTATTGGTATTGATGCTTAGTAGGCAAGCATTTAGCAAATGTCACCAAAAATGTTACCTAATTTTTCTTTTAGCTCAATCAGGTAGAGCTGAGACAACAATGATAATGAATAAGAGAATGAAAGGTACACATTTGATTATGATAAGTGTTCATTATCATACAAAAAAAAAATTATCAAATGAATTTTAGTTTATTATGCAAGTGTTTACAAGAGAAAATATTACATAATCTTTGCATAAAATGTTTCCTTTTATTCATAAGTACTAAAGTATAATATCCCACACAATCCGTGGGAGTAACTGATTCAATGCAATACAAGATGTAAACTATAAATTTGAAGAAAGGAAAAACATATGAAAGGAATAGGGATCCATCATTGCCTAAATGATGAACCCCAAGGTTGAAATGTTGCATCTTCAGCTCCTTTTGCTTGGTTGCTCCATAAGTTGCTCTAATGCTCTTGAAGTTACCTGCAAGAGATGAAAAAGTTGGTGTTATAGCTCGGGATGCCTACTCTCCTCATATAAAACATCAACAAGCATATAACTTACTTTCATAAGGCATTAAATTAGATTTGTAGTCATCAAGATCATCATCACAAGCGATCAGTTTGCTGCCCTGATGGCTTGATGATGGTTGAGCACCATTCATTACACATTGCCAAATTGTAAATGATCCATGAAGAGAATAGTAAGTGCACATGGATGATGGACTATGGCAGTGAATCAAGAAAGTAGTGTCAATATTGTGATATTTTCTCCAGGACAGTTCCTCCAATGAATGCATGATGGTTGCTTATTTATGTTACAGTACAAAGGTTAGAAGTTTTGCATTTTTTCTTTTCAAGGAAGATAAGCATGAAGACCCTAGGGTTTCATAAAGAAGACCCTCGTGTATGCAATTAAATGAAAAACCCAATTTTTTTGCAAAGGTAAAAACCCAAACAAACTATGATGAATCTTGCAGAAGCCACGACTTGTAAGCATGGAAAAACCCAAGGAAAAAAAGGCCTACGACCTCTTGCCAAGGAGCATACAAAATAGAAGGATTTTTATCTTTCTTCCACAAAATAAGGAAGGTTTTTAACATCTTTAGAAAGCTTGTGAACTGTATGTGGAAACATATGTAGTGAAAGATTTATATAAAAAAAAGCCACGACTTGCAAAGCCTCGAGTGTTTCATTTGCAAAAAATAAAGAAAGAATCTATCAATGAAAATGGAGAAAATACACATAATAAAACTATTTCATTCTTTTTGTGAAACAAGAGCAGAGAACATTTCTTTTATAGAGAGTAAGAGAATTTCAACATTTATAGCATGGAAGAGAAGCTTACCAACATAAGATATTTTTGACCATGTTAAGACTCCAAACCGTAGCATTGGCAGCACGACAACATGGACCATTCGATGAAATGAAAATAACAAATGCATAATGAAGCCTACAACCAATGATTAGGTATTTTCTTTTAGGTTTTCCATATAAACCTAATTTGGTCAATCAAGTTATTTAAATCACTTTATTTTACAAAATGCATAAGGATTAATACCCTAGTCGTAAGCAAGGATTTTATTTATATTGCCAAATACCTAGTCAAGTTCATGTCAACTTCCTTCATTTTTGCATGAAGTTTAAAGCCAAAATAACTATGTAAATAAATATTAAAGTAATGTCTTATAAATTGCTTTAATATTTGTCATGCAAGGCATTAAATAAACAATCACATATCAAATATTAAAGTAAGTTATAAGTGATTTTCTTTAATATTTGGTCATGCAATTATCTTCGTTCCATAAATCATGGAAAAAACAAGAGGTGGAGTTGAAGGAGAGTTATGCCTAAATCAGTGGGGATAACTGGAGTCATCTTTGGGGTTCTTTTGGTGATGCAAAATTTGAGGAGGAGTGAAACTAAAGCATTTGGTCCTGATTTTTAGTCCACTAAGGTAATTTTGAAGTCTACTTTGGTCAAACTGATCATGAGGGGGAGTTTTGAGCTATTTGAGCTCAATTTACATAAGTTGTGGCCCCCTTTTTAGGCCATTTCTATTTTTCTCATGAATCACTTTGGAGGTGGGATATTTTTTAGTTCAGTTATCTTTACATGACTCTTCTTAGCTCTTTGAGCTATTTTATTGTATAAAGGAAAAAATACTTATGTTTTTTCCTCAGTTCTTACTTTCTTGCCTTCTCTTACACATGTAGAGAGTCTGAAAGTCTTGTAGCTCAAGCATATTTTTGATAGTTATGATATAATAGCAAGTTATTTTCATCTTATTTTTGGTAGAAATTCCTTCCATCCTTCAATACAATCAAGTGTTACCTTCTCAATTTCAAGTGTTTTGTCATATTTTGAATGATTTGATGCAAGATTAATGTGTTTTATCAAAAAACCTTTAAGTTTCTATCTCATTCATCATTGCATATACACAAAAGAAATTAACCATCATAGGTTATAAATTGTGCCTTTGTTTTATCTTGCAGTCTGAGTTGTGAAAACGTTGTTTTCCTTCAAAGGACATAGATCTTGCAAGCCTTTTATGAATTACTTATGTGAATAGATTCATTGAACTTGGATAGTTGTGAGCCATTTCTGCATGCTAGTTACATTATCGATGTATCACCTCCTAGATTTAATTTTCCATTTCAAACAAATTATCTTTCTTACCCTTTTCCAATCAAATATAATTAGTTTTTTAGAAAATAAAAAGGGGAACCAACCCATAATATAGAGATTCACCTTCATTAATATGAGAAACCCACAGGCTCGAAGGTGTTTCCATGTTACACAAGATTGCTGAGCTTTCCAACTTTGCATTCGGGTGCAATCCTACGTGTTAACCGTATTGTAACATTGTATTATTATTTATTGTTTGGGAGACACATAATAATAATTTAACATTGGAGAAATATTAAATAACGTGATGTCTTAGTACCCAATATTAAATAAGGGGTTAGTGGTTTTGTATTCACATGGTTTTGTGGTACATGGTTTCACCTTAGCACTAGTTTTATTTGTGTGAGCTTGTTTCTATAAAAGTAAACACATGTGTAGTGGTTTAGGTTGGCTGATTGGTTTGGCTGTCATTATTGAGTCTTCTTGAGAGTGCATTTGTGAAGCATGGCATAGGATGTGTGGATTCATGCTTGGACACATTGGAATGCATTGGAGGGCTTGATGCTTTAAAAGTGTTCATTGTAACTCTTGTATTTTCTTCATGGCTGATTAATATGATGGAGTGTGGATTCTTTTAGAGGCTGGGTTTTTCCCTCTTGAGGGTTTCCCCAGGGTATATCTTGTGTCATCTTTGATGGGTATGCTGTCTATTCTCTTGCATGTGGATTTTGAGCACTTATTTGTGTTGTTAAATCTCTTTTGGGTTATGTGGAAATTGTCATAAAATGGATGCAAGTTTCCTTACAAGTGGTATCAAAGCTTTCATGGTTGAATATTTTTTGTTATAACCCTAGGTTGAGAAAATATTGCTTGAAGTTTGAATCTATGCAATGCATGAGAGAATGAAAGACATGGAAAGATATGAGAGTTTTACAGGTTGTTTATTGCAGATCTAAGGGTTTTGGGTTTGCTATTATGATAGGTTGCTTGCAGTTTGGGGTGTGAAAAAAGTAGGGCAAAAAAAGGGTTTCTTGGTTGTGCATTCAAATGGGGGTTTTGTGGGGGAAATTTTACAAATGAACTCATAGGAAAAAATGGACCTCATGGTTGGATTCAAGTTGGTTGAAAGAAAAATTTTGATATATAATTTGCCCTATTTTGGAGAAGTTGAAAAAAAATGCAATTTTTTTTGGTAAAATCACCATTTTCAGATTGTACAGTTGTCAAAAAATAAAATATTATTAAAAAAAAAAACTCCTGTCAACCTACAAAAATAAAAGCCAAAAATTATAAATTAAAAAATTAAATTAAAATAAAAGAAACTGGCTTTTGAAAAATATATATTAAAAATCAAAGTGGGGGGGGGGGGGCGACCCCACCCCGTACCCTGCTTGCAGAGTAAGGATGACACTGTCAGTACCACTGGATTTGTGGTGGCTGGCAGTACTGTCGGTACCATCGGCAGGGTCTGACATGGCTGGTAGTACTAGTCGACTGACGAGCCCAAATACTACCATAAAAACCTTTTTTTTAAATTGCTTTTTAAATATTATTTTTATTAAATAAAATTTTATCCACCATTCAAATTAAATGCCATGTTTTTTTTGATAAGGCCGACATATCAAAAATTTAAAATATGAAAATTAAATTATATTGCATAATATTTTCAGATTCACCACCAAGGAGCGGCACTGCCTAGGTGGACCCACCACTTAGCCACCAAGGGTGGTTAAATATTTTTTGCCTTAGGTGTAAACTAGACTTTTTCTTTTGAGGGGCATAACTTTCGCCCAGATTGTTCATTTTTGATCTTCTTGGACTTGGTAGAAAGGTGACTCAAAGATCTACACTGTGGTGCCAAATATTTTTCCAGATATTACATTTTTGAAAATGGTTTGCTTGCTGAAAGTCAGGTGTTTTATTTGAGCTTCAAGAGGTGATATTGGGTGCATACAAAGTCAAATTTTGGACTTCAAATAGTAAAAAAAAATCTTGTTCAGAGCACTACATAGTGGATCGGTTTGGAGTTGTTTTGACATGATTTATTTGCTGATGTTCTAGAATCCTAAGTTGTTTATGGGTTTCTTTAACTATGGTGATACTATGAGCTTATGGATTGTTGGATCTAGGAGATTTGATGTTGGATTCATTGTATGCTTAGTTGTACATCTAATATTATTCTCTTTTTTAAATGGTTATCGGTATTTGGTTGGATTTTTATGCTTCATTATTGTATCTACAAGTTGTATAGCATTGTAGGCGGTCTATACTTGTTGCACCTATGACTTGGACATGGGTTGTCTATGCCCATAGATATTTTAATGTTGATGTATTTTTAGTTTTGACAGCTTGGTTTAGTCACTTGGTTTGTTGGTTTTGATTTCATGGTGGGGAGGTGATATGGTATTACTAGGTACAGTCATGATGTGAGACCTATGTAGTTGACTATGTTATGCAAATATGTGGGGCATGATTGGGTTGGGTTGGTGGTTCATTTGGTGGCGATCATGGTGTCATGGATGTTTCTTGTGCTTTAGATACTTTGGCATGTCATGATGGTTTATGCAGGTGCATTGTTGGTGGTGTTGGATTGGTTCTTGATTCAGATTGTGGTGGTGTATCTTCTTGTTATGAGGATCATGGTTTACTTTTCCTTCTTATTGAGGAGCTCTTGTTGCATTTGAGTTCTTTGATTGTGTGAGGGCACTCTTGGTTGATATTCATTAGGAGATTATTATCATGATTTCATGATAGCTTATTACATTCATTGGTTATACACTTTCAGTGGGAGCTTTTGATAGTGATGGTTTGGCAGTGATGGATACATGTTTATGATGGTTTGGTGGTTGTATGTATCTTCTTGGCTTGGAGATCTTGGTTTCACTTGTATGTTACTGATATTGTAGTTGAGTGTGTGTAGACTTGGATGATCATCATGGAGAGGATGGTAGTCATGATGGCATGTGTAGCTCATATCACGGTTCAGTGGGAGTTGTTGGCAGTGATGTGGATGCATAATTGGTATGTTATCTTCATGTGATTGGAGATATGTTATTCTTGGTTTAGAGTGTTGATATTATGTCATGATTTACTCTTGATACATGTTTAGAGTTTGGCATGATACTTTTTCTCTTGATACTAAGATGTATATATATGTTTTGGTGAATGTGATCTCCTAGGAGGAGATGGTTAGATCATTTTGTAATGATAGGTTCTTGATTCTGCAGTTGGAGCTTTGACATTGATCATGTGATTCTCTTTGTATTGGGTACATTGATCATTTGCTTGATTACTTCATGATGGTGCTATGTTGCATTTGGAGTTTGGCATGGATTGATTGGTTACAGGTACTCATGGATACTTATAGATGTAGGTGATGGCTGGTGTTCTATTGTGATTAGAGACATTTGTTTGAGACAGTTACTCTTTGGAGGTTTCAACAGGAAGACCAAGGAGCTTTCACCTGGATATGGACGTGAGCTCATTATGGACCAATAGAGGAGATTTTTCTTGGAGTGAGTCATGATGGCTTAGTTATCTTGGAGGAGCATTCTCATTCCCAACTCTTGGTCTACTTGATAGTTGATTATTTGAGAGGTATTTTCCTGATTATGGAGACTCATTTGAGATTTTGTTAGCACGAGTTTATATGATTTATCTTTCATAGATATGGATCTTGAGCTATGGATATTTAGTTCTGGAGGATTCATTTTGAGGGATGTTATGGCATGGTTATCTCCTTGTGCATTTGAGTTTATGATATCATTCTTCGATGAGGATTGTTAGGAGATGGTTTATGGGATGATTTCTAGTTATGGAGATGGTTACTTTGAGTTTGATCTTCTTGATTAGAGAATATTACATCCATGTTGGCATTATTACTTTAATTCATATGTTGTACTTGATCTATGAGATTGAGTGTTATGGATGTCAATTGAGGTTTTTCATTTGGGGTTGTTAGGAGATCATAATTGACACAACAATACAATTTTTGAGGTGTTGGTAGAAGGACATTATGGTTTATAGGTTTCTCTCTTCATGGTTCCTTCCTTGGATGTTCATGTTGATGTTTTTGGGGTGATGGTGGCAACATGTTGTGAGAGATTATGCAACTACTTGGGTTGCATGTGTGGATAATTGTTATTGTTCTTGGTACTTCATGCTTTGATTTACTTATCACACTTGAATATATAGTGTTGATTGGTAGACTTGATATGCTTTGACATTACCTATGTAGTGGGAGTTCCTGGATATGAATGTACTTAATTTAAAGGTTTTATACAAGGAGCTTGTGGTTGTAGTTTATAGGTTGCATATATTCTTGGCATGGGTTTATTGATGTATTAGCATGTGTTGTGGATTCTATTTTTGATTGTGTGGATTTTTCAGTTGACAACAACTTGGTTAGAGCCTTTGTTATCACTTGGATTTGATGCTTGTGCTCATGGATTGGTGAATCTTCACCTTGGCATGTTCCTTTTCTTCCATAGGTGGCATGTTGGAGGATGAGAGGAGTTGTTTCTTGAGATGGTGGTCACTTTGTTCTTATTGCAGGTATCTTGATGGAGCACGAAAGCATGTTACAGATTCATGTGGTTTCATGGATGGCTATGATGTTGTATATCATGCATTGATCCCTTATGCAATGCATACAAGTGGGAGAATGCCAAGAAATATGGTGTTGTACACCATTGCATAAAATGATTTATTATATAATATTATAATTAAATAAATATTTAGTTGTGATACACCTTGGTGGTGTTGTTAATCACACTAGGTAATTCCCACTTGTGTTGTATTGTAATATTGTATTATTATTTATTGTGTGGGATAATGTGATAATAATTTAATATTGGGAAAATATTGAATAATGTGATGTTTTAGTATCCAATATTAAATAAGGGGTTAGTGGTTTTGAATTCACATGGTTTTGTGGTACATGGTTCATCGTACCACTAGTTGTATGTTGTGTGAGTGTGTGTCTATAAAAGAAAACACATGTGTAGTGGTTTAGGTTGGCTGAGTGGTTTGGCTATCATTATTGAGTCTTCTTGAGAGTGCATTTGTGAAGCATGACATGGGATGTTTTGATTCATGCTTGGACACATGGGAATACATTGGAGGGATTGATTCTTCAGAAGTGTTCATTGTAACTCTTGTATTTTCTTCATGGTTGATTAATATGATGGAGTATGGATGCTTTTGGAGGTTGGGTTTTTCCCTCTTGATGTTTTTCCCAGGGTATATCTTGTGTCATCTTTGATGGGTATGTTGTCTATTCTCTTGCATGTGGATTCTGAGCACTTATTTGCATTGTTATCTCTTTTGGGTTATGTGGAAATTGTCATACAATGGCTGCAAATTTCCTTACATGAATGAAACATTCGACCTTTGAAATGCAAGATTAACTAAATTAGTTGAATGATTATAATAAAATTTTAGGGTCATAGTGTTCATTATGTTTTTAGTGGTCCCTCACCTCTCTATTACATGACCACATCTATTGCAAAGGTACATGTAGCTAGTAAAGAGTTTTATATATTACATGTGAATAGCTAAACGTTATATGAATGATATTCTAATATCTTATTTTGGATGTTGAATAGGTTAATCTTGGACCTTTGATGGAAACACTTGATAGTGGAGGTGGTCATCGAAGTTTCACTCAAGTAATACATATTGTTTTTAATTTTAAAATTAAAAAAATGTATTTTGTAATTGAATAATGCTTAATGACTTGAAGGTTCTAGATAGTTTGTAAGTATGCTTTGTACTTTTTAATTAATTTGATTTTAGGTTTTTATGCACTTCATAATCTATAAATTTCATTTTTTCATGTTGTTGACCTCCAAAAATATAGGCTAGTGGCATCATTAGCTTGTAGTATACCATTTCACTCTTATGCTCCTAACTGCCATTACTAACTTGTAGCATACCATCTCTTCAATTCTCATTGTTAGGCTCATGAATGTTGCTCAGGATATTTATCTTATTACTACCCTTGTCCTATGTTAACTATACTTATCATGATGACTATGTTATTGCATTCATGTTATGGCTCTAGACTTTCATTTATAACTTTGAAGTGCTTAACATCATAGAGGATTGCTCTCTTGCTTTCTTAACTATATACTGTCATCTTCTATCAATTATCTTCAATGGTATCTACTCCATAGACAAGGTACTATCCACTTATCATTTGTAAATATATTCCCTCTTTCTATCCCTTCACAAGGACTATCCTCTATGAATATGATCATTAAAAGGGAATTTCCAAGTTCTAAACTATCCTTTAATAATAAACTGTACATGCTCCTCTTATACCATTGTACTAAATTTGTTTCTTTTCCTATGAGCCTACCTTGTAGCACTGGATTTCATGTGACAACCACCACATTCATGAATATTATGCACTCTTTACCTTGAGGTATCTTAGTTGAAAACATATAAAGTATCTCCTCATAAAAACATCTTCCACTTGCTATTATAAAATGGTTTGATCCCTTTCAAAAACACTTTTTTAACAATATAGAAATAACTACTCAAATACTTGTTCTACTTACTAAGTTTTGTATATGGAAGCATTATCTTATTGTCCTTTAATATAAATTTATAATTCTCTTCCAACGTGGATAAACAAGCCACTCAACAATTCATCTTATGTATTCATTATAAATGCTTTCTTATATCTTAGGAACTTTTCTAATTTCATCTCATGATGAACAAATCATTTAATAATTTAATAGAGCCACAATATCTAATATTTTCTATAAATTCCCCCCCCCTTATTTCTAGAGATTCTTCAAGTTTTGTCATATAAGTTTGGGTTGTCATGTGATTATTCTCAAGTATCATTTTTAATGAATAGTTTTAAAATTATTGATACCATAAAAGACAGTAATATATTAATAAAGGACATGCACCCAATGAATAGTTCTCAAAGCAAAGTCATGATAGACTTTGATTTTTTAAAACTATATTCATTTTGAAAAGAAACTAGAATTTGATATTTGTATCATATTTGAATGGCCTTTTAATTTTAAAATATTATTACAAATTCTCCTTTAAAATATAGGAAAATTTATTTAACAAATATTGTTATAAAAATCTTAGTGAAATACCTATATACATAAAATCTTTTTTGGCACTAGATTTTCATCCCTCAAAATTTTATTCATTCTCAATACATTATATTTTGCACGGATTCATAGTATTTATAGTTTATTTCTAGCTAAATATAATAAGTATAATAATATTTTAATGTTAAATTATGTATAGAAAAAAATCATTGGAAAAATAGGTTATGTTTTAAAGGAAATCAAAACCTTCTAAAATATAGCTTGTGCTTCTAGGTTTAGATAAGTATGCTATGAAACTATAGGTTGAGGGTAGTAATACCATCTAATGTATAACTTGTGCTTCTCTTTCTGTAGTGATCGCCAACCAATAAAGTATATTATCCACTCAAAATAAGTATATCACTAGTCTATCTTGATAGGATATAAGGAGCATGCTTTATGAATAGGAGTGTTTGGATATATCATAGGGTTAGATGACTTTCAATAATAGCATGTAAGTGATGGATGCTAAAATCTAACTTGTTGGGTTGGATGGATTTTTCCAATAGCATGTTTGTGATAGGTGCTATGATTTACCAACTCAATATGTTTAATGGGCTATGAGATAGCTTGTTAGTAGATTTACAAGCCTAATTTAAAGAAGTAGGTTTTACTAGTGTGTGTGTAAACTGGACATTTTTTTCCCTCACTGGTGGTGGCCATAAGCATTATGGGATTCTTTTTCCATCATCATATAGCTAACAATGAACAAGGGAAATGATGTAATCATGGTGTAGTATTAGATGCACTACTTTTCATTTTCCTTCATGTCACATATTACCAAGGCTTTTAATTGATAAGAGACCCAACAATGAGAAGTTGGTGGATGCAATAAGGTTGCATCCACATGTTATGGTTACTTAGTTAACATGTGTACAACATACCAAGTCTACCCAAGTACATCAAGGGATAATGACTTTAAGAACCATATATTTGACACACCACCAAAATCCACTTGAATGTAATGGATATATGATTCCTATTTTGATTTTTTTTTTTTTGAATGCTAATTAGATAATAGTAAAAATAAGTAGTAGTTAGATGTGGATACTACATTATTGTGGATTCTATTATATTAATTAAAATGTTCAATCCATGCAAAAGTTTTGAATAAAAAAGGTTATATTTTCACTATTTTCAAGTGGGATTCGTCACATTTTCCCTTCCTCCATCCCTCCCTCCCTCCATTCATGACTATTTATTAGATTCAAACATTCTAATGCCTAATGGCTGACTTCTTGATATCTAAACCATGTTACGCTAAATTAACATAGTCTCCCTTTTCCTTTTCTGTATTTACCTCTTTCTCTTCCATAATTCTTTTCCCTTAGCTTCTTGATTTGACAATTGGGGAGTACATCATTTTCACTCTTGCTAGTGTTGGGTTTTTTTATTGAGTATTTGGTTATAACAACTACTCATATACCTCTTCTTCTTGATAAATTTTGTATATATAACAACATCTAATTTTTCTTCAATATAAATCTGCAATTCTATTCCAATATGAGAAAATAAGTCATTCATAATAATTCATCATATGTATTAATTGTAAATGCTTTCTTATATCTTAGGGCCTTCTCCAATTTTATCTCACCATGATTCAATGATTTAATAACTTAATAGAGCTACCCTAATGTTAAACTCTTTTTTTAGAGATTCTTAAAGATTTATCATGTAGATTTGGGTTGCCTTGTAATTATTTTCAAGCCTTATTTGCAAATGAACAGTTTTTAAATCAATGGTACTAAAAAATAAGGCATTAATAGATTACTAAAGGAAATGCACATGAATGAATATTTCTAAAAAATAAGTCATGATAGACTTTGAATTGTTTTAAATTTATATTCATTTAATCAAAATATAACATTTTATATTTATATTATATTGACATGTTTTCTTTATGTTGAAATCTAATTTCAAAATTCTCCTCCAAAATATAGATAAATTTATCTTATAAATATTTTAATACAAATTTTGGTAAAATATTTTTTGAACACCAAATTTTCATCTCTCTAAATTTTTATTTATTTTCTATACATTATATTTTATAAATTATAATATTTACAATCTATTTTTAACTGAATACAATAAATAGTAAGAAAGAAATCAAATCAAACAAGAAATATCAAGAAACAAATATAGCTAGCTATACAACTATATTAATGTTAAGTTGTGTATAGCTAAAATATAATTGAAAAAATAAATTATGTTTCATAGGAAATAAAAACCTTGTCTACATGAATATTATTTCTTTAATATTCTATTAAGCATAAACAATACAAAGATTATATTACTAAATGCTTCACAAATGGATCAGCTGTACCACTATCTCAAGAAGATTACTCAACAATAATATTTTCCTCTTTTTCATGATAGATCATTGAATGTGATTCAAAACATTGAGCAACCAACATACATAATTTAAACCAGAGGCTTATACAATTCTATATAATTGATTTTGGAAAACTTATACTAACTATTACAACTCGTCAAAGAGTGTAACCAACTCTCAACGCAATCTATTGTGATCATAGAAATATGCTTCTTGTAAAAGAATTTCAAAACACATAAATTGTTGTAGCAAACAGAGATTGTTTTTCAACATATGTAGATGTTTCTTTTATTCAATTTCAAACATTACAATTGTTTGGAAACACCATATGAGATAAAACTCATGATTCTACTATTCTGATCAACTGATCAAAGATCAGAGACAATAAATGAACTACAATCACCTCTTTATATAAAGGTCTTAGAAACATCTAAAGACTTTTAAAAACTTATCATGCAACTTGTGAAAAAAAAACTCATGTAAATTCTATATTTAGAAATCCTATTTTTATCATATGCAAGATTGTAGTTCTCTTCATGCTAAATGAGAGAAATTACTAAATATTCTCTCGTTATTTTATATTTTTTTGTACCTGGACAAATCTAATCTTCGGTAAGCTTTAAAACTGAGGCCTTGAAGCTATGGTTAGAAATTCGTTGCTTCAGCGCTTCAACTGCACACACATGATCAACACCATCAAGAAAATATGGTTATAAATTCTGTGTACACTAATACCAGAATAATGTTCCAAAACCATTTCATACAGTCTTATAGAAAGATAAATAACAGAATAATTATTGGTGTCATATGACATAATATACCAAATTCAGATCCGTTTTCAGAACGATAATTATGCTTTACGGTGACGATTCTCTTTTTGATATCAACATCAACACTCACAACTCCGTTTAAAGCTTTGAGGCGCTCCTCTATATCTGTTTTATGGGATTCCTTGTATGTATTCTGAAGGCTCAGCTCTGTTGTCCCCATGATGCTTATTGTTTATATCCTCCCAAACTGAATACCAAATCAATAAAATCTAACAGTGAATAGAGCACCCTTTCACAGTTGGGTTTAACTGGAGAAGATGATCTTTTCCTTGGACAGTGCATTGTATTTATATCAAAAAAATCCCCTACGCGTTCAACTCTGATTTGTAAAACCAACATTTTTCCTGTTTATTTCATGTCTAGTTCGAAGCAGATCACAAGAACTTGTGCAACACTCTACCATGAATATACCAGGTAATCTGCCAATTTGCAAATCCGAGTTCCACGTGTAGGGGATTTTTTAAGACCATGGACTTTCTTTCTTATTCGTTACAAGTTATTGTATTTTCTAGTCTGCCGTGTATATGTGTTAGAATTGGAAAGAAAGTTCAGGTAATTGGAGGTATAAGACTCTTTCAAAATAGGAGTGAACTACGTGAATACGCTTGTGATCAAATGGACCAGTGAATGGTGGTGCGCCTTCCTTAAACGTTAGTGGTAATTGTGGGTGTATATTAACAGAGATGTTAGTGTAATGGCGAAATTTCCATAACCATGCCAATTCAGATATGAAAAGGGAATGCATTTCGTTTAAGAAATACAAGGAAATGCACGGTCTTTTGCACCCATACAAACTGAATAAAGCTGAAATTCGCACGAAAGTTGTTTCAGTTCGAAACATCGAATGGAAGCGCATTTTTATTTTATCTTTTCACTTTAGATTCAATTCAATTTACTTTTATTTCATTTTTGTTGGAAAAGGTGTCTTAAATGTGTATTTTAATTTTCCAGTAAATAGTATATAATTATTGGGTTATAGAATACATAAAAATAATTTTCAAGGGTCTAGATTGTCAATTTTAAGATTGAAAAATTAATGAAAATGGTGTTAACAAGAGCATGTTGGAAATTTCAAGAGTGTTCTTTGATATATTGAATTTAGGAAAAGGGGCCAAATCAACTTCTTAGATCAAAAGTTATGGTCTACAAAAATTAGACCTCCCACTTCATAAATGTAATAGCATCTACGACACATAAGAGGGTTGTTAGAGAGAGTTAATTTGTTGAACAATTTATATATGTTATCACATGTCTTAAGATATATTTATTTGGAGATAATAGAGCTAAAATGAGGCACCCAAGCTAGTGAGTGGATTATGAAAAACTTATGACAACTGGAAGGAATATGTTGTTTTAGCTCATGGTTTCCTAACTACCATTTGATTTTCTATGTGTTTCTTCTCTTATTTATTAGGTGCTTGCAATAGAGGTTTCATAGTGCATTTTCTAGGTACTATTGTGTAGCTACAATTGTGAGTTTCAAAATTCCTCTAAAGTTCTATCATTGGCTCATGTTTACTACTCCTCTTTTTATGTTCCATCCAAGGCATGGGATAAATTGTTAGTAGATCCCTTCAATGAATCAAGTATCTCTTAACCAAAATTTATCTAATTGGACCTCTTCTGATTCACATTGTTGTATCTTGAATAGGCCTAACATTCTTCCATTTTGTATTATAGATATTATCTAATACTTTCATTTTCCTATCTTGTCTCAAGTACTCTTTTCCCTTAAGGATAACCCCTTTCTCATTTCTAACTATTTTATATCTCAATTCCTTCAAGGATTGTAGGAACTTATTCAATTTATCCTCAATAAAAGGTGGTTTATTAGAATGAATTATGGCATGATGTTGAATTCTTGATTCCCCTTTATTTGAAATTTTCTAAAGGGTTTCTTATTACTTTCAATATTTATAACTCCTTGATAAGATTCTCTAAGGGCTAGATGTTTCTTATCCCTTAGAAGATAACCCATTTTTGCATCATAAGAATTACAATATAGCACTAAACACATGACTTCATTTGGCGTCATTTTAAAGGACTCTAAATATTAGTCTCCTAAATATACTATTAAAATTTGAGATAATTTCATTATATCCCTTGGTAATACTAGTGAAAACATAGATTGTGAATCTAGGAATAATTTCACTAGAAATTGCTTGTATGTTATTCCATGTGACAATATCCCACTCAAGGAGACTTGTACCATTATTTGGCAGTATCATTTATAAGGATCAAACAAATAGTTTCATCATAACATATTTATCCATAATATCATAGTCATCAATGAATATGATAAAAAAATTATTCCCTTGGAACTAAGGGATTACCTCTAAATTCATTTTATACTAGCTTCAAATAATTGATTTGTCTATATCTCTTTAAGGTTAGAGGGAACCTTATGGGTGCATATCTTGCATTAGTTAATGGGGCTCTAGGAATTATTCTTCTATTTATATTATATTTCATTCTTATTGGACTTCATGAGCTAAATTTCTTGCATCTAAAGCTTCATTTTGCATTTGGGAACAAGCCACTATAGTAGCCTAAATCCCCTACATGGAAACTTAGAGGTTTTCCATTTCTTGGTTAATTTCCTCCTCAAATGGACCATTTTATTTTCTTCCTCCACCTTTGGTTTAGAATATTCATACTCAATATCTATTTCATATGTAATTTTTCTTTTTCTTGAATCTCACTCTACTATTGGTTCATAAAATTTTGAACTTAAATTCAAAAAGTAAGGGTTGTAGGTCTAGGTATTGGGGGCCTACTTTAAAAAAAAAAATAGTCAAGATAGTGAGGAAATGTGAGCCATGAATTTCTTTTTGGCAAGCTCAAAGCATTAAGTGAGCTCTACCTTTGAAAATAACTTCTATTGAGGAACCATTTTGATATTGATGTATTGAATTCATTGAAGAAATCATAAAGAAATCAAGAAATGGGTTTTGGTGGATGTTAGTTGCTACTAACTATTTTACCATGTAGTCGAAAGCCACTCTTACTAGAAGAGCCACCACTAAATTTTTTATTGATTTATCTTTAATAGCACCGTGACCAAGTTTGGTGTACCATAGAGATTAATAATTGATAATACAATGTGTTTTAGAACACTTTATTTTATGGAACTTTGTAATAAATATAGGACACCCCTAACCTATTATTCACCATAGCATTCTTAAGGAAAGAGTCAAGAAAAATACGACAATGAGAATTTATTGAAAATTGTCAAAAAGGATGCTAGAAGAAAATATGAAATATTGGGATGATAAGTTGAGACTAGCAATTTGAACATATAAAGTAATCCCTAAGAATTTTATAAAGAAAAAATATTTTGAGTTAGTATATTGGGTTGATGTCACCCTATCAGTCAAAATGGAGTTACCTATATATAATTCTATAAATAAAATGGAGAAGGAAGATAACCGTGTAGCTTGGGGAGGTTGAGCCAACTTATTATGCTAGATGAGACAAGGAGAAATACTCAAGCTAAACATTGAAATGTAATGCAAAGTGAAATAATTTTTTTTTGCAAAATGATAAAAGGAATATATTTTAACTTAGATATTTTTTAATATGAAATTCAAGGTTTTAAGATAAGGGAAAACATGGGAAATTTGAGTCCCTTTTGTTACAACTGTATATGGTTGAAAATATTTATGGGATTGATAGTTTATATCTAGGGATTTTGAATGATGAATTTCTTGAGTTTCCTATACGTGGACAACATTTAAAAAATTATTTCTTGAGTGATAATGTGTATCACAATTATGTAATAATATTCTAAACCCATTATTTTTCATATGTAGCTATGAATATTTTATACTCATGAAGAAGTTTTAATATATGTATGTATCTATCTTGTCTGAGGTTTTCTATTTTCTCATTGGTTTTATTTCTATCATATTTGTAAATTGTTATATTTCTAAGCATTGTCTACCCATGTCTTAAAAGAGATTTAAACTATACCCATATGCTAAGGGTATTTTCATGGTGGTGTTTGATCATTTACAAGATAGGGGTGATGTGTTAGATGTGGGACCAATAATCTCTTTTTTTTTTATGACCTAGTCCCCTTATTTTTAACCCTCTAATTGATTCTATTGATATTACATCAGTTTGGGTTAGATTTCCTTATTTTCCCCATAGGTATTGGTGTAACTCTAGTTTTGAAGCCATTGGCAATGCTTTGCCAATTTTTATTGGTTGACATAACTACTTTGAACTACTCTCACACCTCCTTTACATGTATACTAGTTGACATTGAATTATCAAATGCCTCACCTAGGGGAGGTTATATTCTAGGTTGTGGATCATCCCTAGACATAGTTTATCTAGATTAAATGAGGGTATCTCCTTCATTTGTAGGAACTAATTTTCTACTAGAAATATAGCTTTAGATTATCCTCATGATATCCACATTCTCATCTCACTTACAAGTGGTGGTAGAGTTCCCTCCACCACCACCTTACTATATTTCATGAGAGATCTAACTATAAATATGAGAATTCAACTAGTTATGGGCATCATATGATGTCCTCACTTCCTTTGGTGATCCCTATTGGGCCTAGTGATGCTCTTATGGTTTATTTAGTTTATATTAGAGCATCTTCCTAGATTCCTAATTTGGTTTTTTCTATCCTCTTCTCCCTAGATTCCCTCTTATTAAATACAACACGACTATTCGTGTTGTATTTGATTAATGGTCTACATCTCTAGTTTGGCATTCTTCTCCCCATGTGGAAGTCTATATGGTAGGTCATATTGGTGGATTTCACTCATTCTCCTTAGTATGAGGGCTTAGATAATTATATTTCCTAGATGATCATTTATAGGAGGAAGAAAGATCTTAACAATTACATCTCTCAATCACATACATGGGCTAGAGGTTTGAGGTTGGCTAGGGTACTTGGTCTATCTCAGATTTTAGGCTAGCTCCCTAGGTGTTCTTATTAATAACCTGACTATAATTGTGGTATTTTCATCCCTTTTAATTATTCTATTTCTCATGGAACCCATTGTGTTCCTTGGATAATTTTCTATAAAAAGATTTGGGCCCTTTCAAAAACACATTTTCGACCTAAATAAGAAACAATCTATCTTCAATAAATAAATGGTACTAAAGAGACAAAAAAAATGAGACACACATGAATGAATACATATTACTATAAAATAAATTAATGTTAAATTATTTATGGATAAAAATAAGTATCAAAATATATGTAATGTGTTAAATGAAACAAAAAAAATTCTCTATAATAGGATTACTATTTTTTGAATGCTCTATTAATCATAAAAAATATAGATAAAAAATTACAATTATTATATTGCTTCTATTAAAAAAAAGATCAGATGTCCCACCACCACATGAGAGTAAAATTTGAATTTTGAACAATTCAAAGCATGTTCTAACTTGTAAATGACTTGAATACAAGGAAAGATAGATATGTCAAGGCATAGTATGTTGCATCAATAATAACTAAATAATATATAAAGTTAAAATTTTCATGAAAGACATTTTAAATAAAAAATAATGAATGCCCATGTCTTAGAAATAAGGTTTTTTTGTTGGTGTCCATCCTATGATTATTTAGGATCGATAATTGATTTGTCCATGGTGATCGGGAAATAAAAATAAATGTGAAGCTTAATAAATTGTTATTATGTAGAAGGCATTTCCTATGTGGGGATAGTGAATATCATCTTAGTATAATGTACTTGACGATTGCATGTATTTTAGTTGTCAATTTTTTTTAATAAAGATATATATTAATTTAAATTTAAATAGAATATGAATGTAATTTTATTTTTAAAAAGTTTTTATGCTTTTAAGGAGATCTTGAATGTTTTTAATTTTTAATTGTAATACTTTAAAAAATTATTTTGTGTAATAGTAAATTTAAAATATTTCTTTATATCTAATCCCTATTGAGGAATAATTACATCCTTGACCTATGATTCCCTATCAATTAACCTATCTACTTAAAGCACTATTCCCTAGGCTTGCTTAGCTCTTTTTGTTGATCTAGGTAATTGTTTCATTAAATAATCCTCCATAAACCTTTTAATTCCCCTAGAATTTGCACTTGATTTGACGGTTTCTTTGGTTTCTAAACCTAGGTTTTCCCTTTAAAATATCTCTGGATTACCCTAGGGTTTCAAATTTATTTAAGAATTACAAAATATCAACCTAAAAATCCTTTTCCTATAATTCCCTTGATAATTCATAAAAAAATTGAGATTATAGGTGGCTAGAGAAACTTACCCGTAAAAGTCACTTGAAATCCCTAGCTCTATTCATGTAGTTTTTCTCCAAGAGCTCAAATATTCATCCAACTCTCAAGAGAAATTTGATTATAATGATAAAAAAATCCTTTGTGTTATCATCCTAAAAAAATAGTATATGAGTCTTAATTACTGGATTAATTACTCACACAAATGAAAATAATCATCAAAAAGTAGTTGTTCTTTCTTGAATTATAGCCATTGATTTGAATGCTTTGCAAGATAATGGATGGTTAGTGCATGACCAAGATCATTACATAAATGATTTGAATTTCTTTTAGCAAAAATGTGGTTTCAAGAAACTCAATGCTAAAATAAGGAGGTGGTGTGTGTCCCTTGACTCTTCTATTGTTCTAGTATCACTCTTCTATTGTTCTAGTATCAACACACCAATGGAGAATATTCCTTTTTTGAAAATTTGTTGCAACAAGAATATCACAAGTGTTGGCCTTTTAAAAGAGCATCAATTTGGTACACTTTCTTTATGCACTGAGCATATAAAAAATGTGATGCGAAGAAATTAACTGTTGGAACCAAATTTAATTGACATGAGTTCTCCTTCCCTTTATCATCACAAAATGCATTTTTTCCTTTGAATTGTTTCATTAGAAATTATGATGCAAAGAAGATTTGCGCTACAAATAAAAGAAGACACACCTCTTCCTTTGATTGCTATCAACTGATGTAGAAAGAAATAAACCCATCCACAAGCTCACAAAAATCAAAACGTTAAAAAAGAGAAACTACTATATTCAAATATGAAAACTTGATTCATTCATGTTGAAACATTTATAATATTTATTTTAGAATAAAATCAACAAAAGAAAAGATACAAAACTTGGCTCTCATAGTGATCCTCTCATTTTTGTCCTCAAACTCTATTTTCAACACCGCTTCCTCTCCTCTTTTTCTTTCTTCTTCTACTCTCCTTCACTTCCTTGTTGCTCCTAAAACCTTCGTGCTGTTGTCCCAAACCTCCACCTAGTTCCTATCCTACTCTTCACCTCTCATACACTAGCACCTTGTATTTCCTTCACTAGAATTGCTCAAACCTACAATAAAAACCCTGAATTAATACCTCTTGTAAACATTGATTTTGGTTACCCAAGGGTTTCTCTAACTCTTCTAGGTTTTTCACCTAGAAGGAGAGAAAATGGGCCCAAAATGCTAATGTCTACACTAAAGATTAATGTAAAATGGATGCAATGTATCTAAATATGATGTACTAATGCAATAAACTGAAAAAGAAAGATGATTTATTGATGCTAAACCTAAGAAATGCAAAGTTCTAGAAAACACACTATGATATGCAAAAAACACCTAAGAATGCAAGTACATGATGAAATAATTAAACAAAATTGGAGAGGTGCACCTGGAATCTAGAATCTGATACAGAGAGGTTCTAGAATCCTATAGAGTTGAATGGAAATATTGACTGGGACACTTACACCAAGCTAGGTGACTTAGTCCAGTTTCAAGGAAAATCTGTCGGAACAAGAATCTGCCAAATGGGTATCCAAAAATGTAGAAAACACTTTTTAGGCTTGGCAGTGGGACTAATTCACCACATATGGTGACTTAGTCCACTTAGAGATTTCTAGAATTTCAGGACAGGATTCTATAGCTTCCGGTTTGCACTTGTTTTTCTGACAGCTGTCCGATCCTGATTTTGTAGAAAATGTGTTGAAAAGGGGTCTTCAAGATTCAATTAGGGTTTTGTTGATTTTGATGGATTATTGACCACTTTTTGACACCAAACTCTTTGAAAAATCTACATACAAAGTCTACAAACACACATGCAAAGAGGCGAAAAAGGGTTAAGGGTTAGAGTATAGGGGTTTTCCATGATCAAACCCCATTTTGGTAATCAAACCCTAGATAATGAAATGAAATAAGAAGAGAATGATAAATAAACAACATGAAATGTCATAAAATTACCAAACCCTTTATATGTAAATATGAAGATATGCAATGAAGTGCTTCAATGGATGACTTGATTATGCTTAGAGTGCTTGAATGCTTGAGAATGATTAAGTTAATGGATGAATTGCTTGAGTGGATGAATGCTTGAATGAATGGGGGTAAAATGAGAGGAAAAACCCTTCTTTATACTTTATTTTCCATTAATTCCCAAAAATAACACATCACAGGCCGACGTCAAGGGTAAGAGAATAAAATCCCACCAAAAATTGAAATTATTTTGATTTTTGTGCCTAGTGGGACTAAGTCACCTCAGGTGGCAACTTGGTCCCACCAAGGAAATTTCACTGGGTTTCAAAGATTAAAGTGCATTAAATGTTGTTTAACAGGAATATCCCCAAAAACACACTTAAGTATGGCCGAAAAGTGCATTAAGGGGACATTTAATATAAGAAAGGGTGAATTAGTGATAACAAGTCTAGAAAATCGTGAGAGTTTGTTACAAATATTTAAAACACTTTGAAATAAAATAAGAAGAGAATGATAAATAAACAACATGCAATGTCATAAACTTACCAAACCCTTTATATGTAAATATGAAGATATGCAATGAAGTGCTTCAATGGATGACTTGATTATGCTTAGAGTGCTTGAATGCTTGAGTGGATGAATGCTTGAATGAATGAGGGTTAAAATGAGAGGAAAAACCCTTCTTTATACTTTATTTTCCATTAATTCCCAAAAATAACACATCACAGGCCGACCTCAAGGGTAAGAGAATAAAATCCCACCAAAAATTGAAATTATTTTGATTTTTGTGCCCAGTGGGACTAAGTCACCCCAGGTGGCAACTTGGTCCCACCAAGGAAATTTCACTGGGTTTCAAAGATTAAAGTGCATTAAATGTTGTTTAACAGGAATATCCCCAAAAACACACTTAAGTATGTCTGAAAAGTGCATTAAGGGGACATTTAATATAAGAAAGGGTTGAATTAGTGATAACAAGTCTAGAAAATCATGAGAGTTTGTTACAAATATTTACAACACTTTGAAATAAGACTTGGTAAGTGATAAAAAGGGGTTATTTAAGTGAATTATAATGAAAGGGTCCTAGAAAAGTGTGAAAGTGGGTTACAATAGTTCACAACACTTTTACAAGACATCCTAGAAATCTTAATGATTCACAAGGGTCCGAGACCTAATGTGAACGTGTTGGCCACATTACAACATTAAATATAGAAAAAATCAAGCCAAAATCCACTAGGAGGGCTTGAACATGAGAAAAAGTAGAAGGGTTACTTTTTCTGTGTCCACAGTTAGCCCCCACTTTAGTGAGAGGATGAACCTGCTTCAAACTCACACTAAAGTATCTAATCATACAACTAAGAGAGGTCCAAATGCGCTAATGCTTGGTAAGATGAGACATCGATAATCAAGAGGGATGATGAAGCCCCTAGGATCACGATCCCATGGCAAACCAAACATAAATGCAAAGGAACACACATAGAGATGATGAGAAAGGATGAAAGAAAGCTTCGATCATTTTTACAACCCATTGTGGATCAAATCTAGGCTATTTGTTTGGAAAAAGAAGTGTGTACTCACTCTGGGGCGATGGGACTCATGGTTTTCCACCGGGTGAGAAGGCCCAAGTATACTCACTTTGGGGCCACAAACTTCTAGTTTTTTGTGGGGGAGAAAGCCCAAAAGGTGAGGAACATAGACTCATGGTTGGTATGCACTCACACAAGTAGGTGGCTATGGGGAAAATTTGTGCCTCAGAATGGGCTTTTCCACTCAACCATACTAAAGTTATACTTGCTGATAACTTTAATAAGGTGCCACAAAGGACAATGTTGTTTTGTGCTAAGTCTTGAGACAAGAAAAGCTTCCTATGCTTAGAACTCATGAACAAATGCAATGGTACCATAGGAATGCAAGTTTTGTTATGCAAGGTGGCCATAAAAATACAAAATGCAACATGCAAAAGATGTTCAAATGAGTCTTGTTAAGTTCATGCGAGGTCTTTAACTTAGGGAACATTGTGTCTAATGTCTCCAAGAGAGGACCGATCAAAGGATAAAATATTCATAACTTAGGGGATGTAGTGCATCAAATTAGGCCACCAAGAGGAATGCAATATGCTAAGATAGATCATGCTCATAAAGGAAATCACACCCGATGTCATCCACAAAGTGAAAAACACATTGTATAAAGTAACAAGGTTGCACTAAGAACCAAGAAGAAAAAATAATGCAAATTAATAATGCTAGTGTATGCCCCCACTTTAAAGGAATTGCTAGACACTGTTTTGTGAGAAATTACTTGAAAGTAGCAAATGAAAAATGCAAAAAGAAACAAGACATAAGAGCCAACTTGGAAAGCCCCTATGCCAAGTCATATGTTTCTAAGTAAGGTTGTGTCATGTAAAAGAAAGAGAAACAAAAGAAAGAGGGGTTTCCCCCAAAAGGAAGACACATAAGGGATGTATGGATGGGTATGTGCAGGATCATGATGGGCAAAAAAGTGGCAATATGATGGGTATGTGGCTTTTAACTTTTTACCCAAAATTGATGAAACTAAAAGGGATTTTAAAGGAGATTCTCAACTTTCCACCAATATAAATTATTCCTTTTACTTTGAATTTAATAAATAATTATTATTCATTTTCTATTTGAATTATGACTAAAGTCCCGATTGATAGGTTGATTGAAAACATCTATAGCTTTCAAATGGTGTCACATTTTTGAATCCAAAACATTGACATTATATGCTTCATATACTATAGGATTAAAAAAAAAAAATTGAATTTCATGAATTTTTGACCAAGTTAAGGTGGTTAGACATACAAGTTTTTATATTTTTTAAAAGTTGTAATAAAAAAATCATAATTAATTATTAACTTGGAAAAAAATTACAAAAACTATGCATCACATTGAGACATGAGTCCTCTACTTATATCTAAAATCTTTTAAGAAAATATTATCATTTTATTGTGGTTAGGGTGGTCAGATAGACACCTACTTCTTAGTTTTTCCTTGAAATTTAAGTAATACTGCATTGAAATTTCAAATTTTCACCAAATAGATTTTTTATTTTTTAAATAAACCTAGTAGTTTAGAAACTACATTCAATTTTCTACAGATTCTAATCTTACATATTTTTGAAATAAGACAAATAACTTATTCAAATTTTTACGTCAAGTTTCCTAACTCTGGTTTTTCTGAATTTTTTGCCACTTAAGGGCCTATTTTTTCCATGATGATCTTGCACATACCCGGATTTGGGGTTAGTATGTTTGTTGTTGCAATGTTTTTATTAAAGAGCTTTGAAATGTCATCATTCACCAAATACACATAGAAATGGAAGAACTACACAAAGAGAGTGAAAAAAAAAGAAAAATAAAATCCGTTTTGGGTCAACATGGAAGAGACATTGCGGTCTCAATGCTTTGCGTTGTCCCCAAAAGGAAAAAAAAGCAAAGGAAAATGAAAAGGTGAATGGAAAAAGCTTTTGGGTCAACATGAAGGAGACATTTCGGTTTGAATACCTTGCGTCATCCCCAAAAGGAAAAACTCAAAACAAAAGTGAAAAAGAAAGTAAAAGGACCTTTTGGGTCAACATGGAAGAGACATAGGTCATCTCTATGCTTTGCATCATCCCCAAAAGGAAATTTACACAAAATAAAAGTGAAAAATAAAGTAAAAGGACCTTTTGGGTCAACATGGAAGAGACATAGGGCGTCTCTACACTTTGCGTCATCCCCAAAAGGAAAAACACAAGCAAAAGTAAAAAATAAAGTAAAAGGACCTTTTGGGTCAACATGGAAGAGACATAGGTCATCTATACACTTTGCGTCATCCCCAAAAGGAAAAAAAAATGAAAGTGAAAAAGACAAAAGCGATATACGACATAGAGAAGAATGAAGGTACAAATAGAAGAATGTTACAAAGAGAGGAAAACATCAAATGTTACATTATAGGGGAACACAATATGCACAAACAAGCTTAAAAGAAAAAGAAAAAAAATGAAAAAGGCTAGAAAGGCGAATGCAAGTCAACCATATAACAAGTCATCCACCTCCCAATCATGTTCAGTGTATTGTGAGGGTGGTTGAATGTCCAAAGGGAAAATTGCAAGGGCTGAACTAGGGGAAGTACCAGGTTCTATACTTGTTGTAGGAGATTTTTCATTTAAGCTCACGGAAGAGGAAAATAATGTATTCAAATCGTTATGCACCTCTTCATCTATTTTAGAGATTTCATCAGCATCATCATCATCCAGATTAATCATGATGGGAGGATAGATGGTAATTTCCAATGAAGGGTGTATCAGGAGTTGTGGTTGTTGTATTGGATCATTTTGTTGTGAGGAGGGTCATTATTTATTGCTTCTGCCAAAGGTGAAGGTTGATTTTATTTGTTGTATTCAATTTGTAATTGACGAGCAAGGAGATGAAGTCAATGCCTACTCTCCCTAGCTATGTGGTTTCTTCTGATTCTATTTTGAATTTGTGTAGGTGTAAGAGAGGGTTGATCCACCATAGGATCCTTTTCATCCCCAAGGGGAGGAACATAAGGAACCATAGGAGGTAGGTCAATCAATTTCTCTTTTTCTTTATAAACTTGTTTGATGCAAGGGGGCATGATGGGGTTGATTTCATTATCTCTTGGACATTTGGATGAAGATGGTGAAGTGTTGATTGCTGATTGATCTTTATTTGCTGGTTCAGGTTTAGGTTGAAGCATTGTCTCATTGAGGATGGGAGTGTTGGAAGCAGATGAGGATTGGTTAGGGAGAGACAATTTGACAATTTTCTTTGCTTTAAATTTTTGATAAGCAATGAAAAAGAAATATTTGCGAGATGTTATGGGCTCCATGGGCTTAGGCCAAAAGGATTCTAAGGAGAAATTTTCTTTAGAATTCAAAGGGTTAAAGCCACTATGGTTAATAGTGAATATGTCATTGTCATGCAAAAACTTTAAACATTTGTGTATGACTGGAGGGACAACTTTCATCGAGCAAAGCCATGGATGGCCTAGCGGCAGATGAAACTGGTTTGATTGTGGAATGATAGATAATGTAACATCCATTGTTGGTCCTATTTGTAATGGAAGAATGATCAATCATATCATATGGCATGCAAAACCATTATGTGTTTTGATCCATGCTCTCGGTTTGTCATAATTATCTTGATAAAGATCATGTAATACCAAAAATTCCTCAGTGAACACATTCTCGCCATAGGCGGGATCTATGAGTATCCCATTATTGGGCTTATCATAAATACGTTCGGCTATGTAGAGAGAACCATCGGGAAGATTCAGAAGAATATCCTTAGAAGAGAAAGTAATATCAACAGTTTTCTTAGGTTGGCTCATATAAGGGATAACGTCTATTTTTCCTACTAGATCATCCATAAGATTAATAGAAGTGGTATGTGGAATAGGATCAGGATGTTCAATAGCTTTATAAACAATCATCAGTTTGTTGTTTTGAGTTTCACTGGCTTTGACGAATGACACATTATGTTTAGGCATCAGATTGGTAAAAATTTGCAAATTTTGATTCGGTGGGGCAGCATACATATTGTCTTTAACATTAACATTTGAAATAGATAGATGCCCATAATCAATGATGTCTTACACTGTTCTATGTCATGTCCATTTTTTCTATGATAATGGCAATAAGCATTAGGTTGAAAGGTTGGAGGAAAAGGTTTATTTGGATCCAATGGTTTAATAGTAGGTAAAGAAATCATTTTTTGCTGTATAAGTTGGGTCATTGTGTTATGAAGAGTATCTGGTAATGGTGTAAACAGTCATTTTGGATCTCCATAATTGTAAGGTATCACAACTTTAACAATTACTACTTGGTTGTTGATGGGTGCACCATAGAAAAATGGTCCCTTGAAATTTTCATGGTCTTTTAGGCCTTTCTTCATAATGCTTGGTCCATTTTGCTCTGATTTAATGTTGTAATGTGGCTTGAACATTCACATTAGGTCCTTAAAATTAAAATTATGGCATCTTGTGAAGGTGTTGTGAAGTGTTGTAACACATTTCTACACTTTTCTAGACTCTTCTTATTATAATTCATCTAAAAACCACCTTTTATCCCTTACCAAGTCCTATTTTAAAGTGTTGTAAAGTCTTGTAAGAAGCTTTCATGCTTTTCTAGGCTTAATTTCACTATTTACACCTTTCTTATGCTTTATTTGACCCCTTTATGCCCTTATAAGGCTTAATTAAGTGTATTTTTGAATGTAAGACCAAAAAATAACATTAAATGAAAGATAATTCCTGACACCCACTTTCGAGTCCAAGGTGGAACACATTCACCATGGGTGGCGAGTGAGTCCCTCTTGGCTCCAAATTCAAAATATTTTAAATTTTCTTTTGGGTTTTGTTTGTGATGAGGTATTATTGGGTTACTAAGGAAAAAGTGTGTATAAATAAGTGTTTTTATCCTCATTTTACATCTCCCACAATCTCCTAAATAATTCTTCATTATTCATCCATCATTCTTCCATCTCAAGTCAAGCAAGCTAGGGTTTTTCATTTCAAGGCATTGAGATATCAATTTTTAGACATCAAAGGGTAGATTCTTCATGTTTTTTTGTAGAATTTCAAGATAAAACATCATGGAAAGGTAATCAACTCCATTATTGCATGTTTCATTCCATTCTTTCAACATTTTGGTTTAATTACCTAAAAGGGGTTTGACCAAGGCAAACCCCCATGCCCTAACATTCAACATTTCTTCTTATCTTCTTGTGTGTTTGCAGATCTAGGTCTCTTGGAATCTTGGAAATCATTAAGAATCAAGTTGCAAGGTTTCTCAAGTCTTCTATTCATTGATCAAGTCAAAGTATCAACAAAAACTCATTTTTAGGTACAAAATTCAAAGTTTCGGAAGCGAACACCTGAAGAGAATCAAAGTGTAGACCGAGAGCTTCAAATTCCACCTTTGAATATTAAAAAATTAAAAAGTGGACTCATTCACCATAGGTGGTGAATGAGTCCCACTTCCAGGTCAATTTTGAGTTTTCTACATTTTTAAATACCCTTTTGTTCGAAATAGGTTCCGAAACAGTTTTTGCAGAACTGGGTCTGATTCGCCCAGAATGGTGAATGAGTCCCACCAGGCCTAAAAATCAGCATTAACAGAATTCCAAAAACCATCTCCAGTCTTCATCCATATTCCAAGTGCACGCTTTTAGATTGATTCATTTCTATTTAGTTTTGCATCCGTTTCTAGATCTTTTTGTATTACACAATGTGTTTTCAAACAAGTTGTTTTCCTTTAGTTTTCATTCATTAATCAATAAATATTATTAGTTTATTACATTCAAACATTGCATCTAAGTACATTACATCCATGTTCCATCCATATTGCATTGAATTTGAGTGTAGACATAAGCATTTTTGGCCCATCTTTCTCCTTCTAGGTGAAAAACCCTAAGAGTGCTAGAAAGGATTAGGGTGCCAAAAATATATGGTTCAATGGGTTGAGGTGGTTGTTGAGGAGGGTTGAACTATAAAAACCATTTTTTTTTTTTTTTGAGATGGTTGTGAATTTTTTGAAGTGCTAGGTTCATATTTTCAGTTCGATTGGAAGTGGACTTTGCATCATGACTACTAACTGAATTGTGATAGTTGCAAAGGGCTATGCACAAGTGCATGAAAGAGGGAAATTTAATCATGGTTAATATATCTTGGATTTGAATTTGTAAATTTTCAATGAAATTATTTTGGAGATTTGGATCATGAATCTTCTCGTCAAGTTGGACGTAAAGTGACTGATAGCATGATATGAAATCGGTTACCCTTTTGTATGCATTTTGTTTGCATCACATTAAATCAGCCAATTTGTATTTTTTGGAGTCATATGCACTTGAAAATGACTTATGAATGCATAAAATAATTCATTGAATGAACTAATTAAATATTTGGTAAGGATGAAAACCACTCTAAGGTAGTGTCTTTTAAAGTGCTAGGAAATAGTTTGGCCAATAGTTTATCATCAAGGACAAAGTCACTGCACAATGTTGTGTAAGCATTAACATGATTAGAAGGATCACCCTTTCCTCCATACTTCTCAAATCTAGGCATTTCTATTCCCTCTGGCATCAGTGTTCTTAGGATTTCTAAAGATAGTGGGCTGCTATGAACATAATAGGTAGGTGGCCCATTCTGGTTTTGGTTGATGATGGATATTTGTTTTTGCATAGAGGAGACAGTTTGGAAAAGTTGTGTGATGAGAGGGTCAGTGTAAGTGGTATGAGGTGGAAGGGAAAGTGGTGATGGAGTGTATGTAGTGGTAGGGAAAGTGAATGGAATGCTAATAGATGGTATAGTGGAAGAGGAGAGAACATTCGATGCCACATAAGAATTAGGAATGCTAGCAGGAATAGTCGAGGAAGCAATCACATTGCTAACCTATTACATTGTTGTTGTGACTTGCGGAATGGCATAGGTAGGTATTGATGCTACCGTGGAAGGAGAAGGAGTGTTAAGTCCCCCTTGACTAACCACAATATTTGCTGGTTGGGATGTGCGAGAGGTGGAAGGAGAATGTTTGTTGTATATCGCAACAATCTTTTTCATAACGTTTAAGCCTTCATCACTTTGAATCAAGAAATGGATGTTTTCTATAGTAGGAATCACAGTGGTTGAAATGTTTTCAAGACACAAATCTTGTTGCAAATGTGCTAAATCCTCATGAATGTTAACGACTTTGTCTTGTGGAATGTGATAATTTTGTGTGTCAATTTGTATATTATTGGAAGGCACGGTATTGATAAAGGTAGGGTCCATGCCTAATGCACTATTTCCAATACCAGGAGTAGTAGCTTGGGACAACCTAAGGTCCACAATGAGAGTGTTATCGCAAGATGCCATGAGTCATGAAATTATTCTCACTAAAGTATTATCAATAGGGCATCAAACACTCATACAAAGGCTACTAAAAGTAGGGTGGATGCAAATGAAATGAAAACTAGAAGAAATAAAATGCTAATAACAAAAATTATAGAAATCACAAAAAAGATGTAACAACAAAAAACAAAAATGCAGAAAATTCCCAGAAAATGCCAGAAATTACAGTGCAAAATGTTTAGGACTAAGTCGCCCACTGTGGTGAATTAGTCCAAGTGATGATTTTTTTATTTTTTTTTCAAAAATTTTGAATGCAATTTTATGTCTTTTAGATGCACAAATGTAACTATAGTATGAAAATACAGAACTTTTGTTGTTTTAAATGCAAAAAATGCAAGCTATATGAGCTTTTCACTAATGCAATTTTTAAAAACCTAGGATGCAATTTAAACAATGCAACACCTAATGCAATGCTAATGTAAAGTAAACCTAGGATGTTCTTAAAATTAGAAGCAAAAATGTTCAAAATTCAGGTTCACCAAAATGTAAACAAAGATTTTTGTTACCTAAGGGCTTCTCTAACTCTTCTACGTTTTTCACCTAAAAGGAGAGAAAATGGGCCCAAAATACTAATGTCTACACTCAAGATTACTGTAAAAGGGATGCAATGTATCTAAATATGATGTCCTAATGTAGTAAACTGAAAAAGAAAGATGATTTATTGATGCTAAACCTAAGAAATGCAAAGTGCTGGAAAACACACTATGATATGCAAAAACACCTAAGAATGTAAGTAAATGATGAAATAATTAAAAAAAACTAGAGAGGTGCACTTGGAATTTGGAATATGATGTTGAGAGCTTCTTGAATCTTGCAAAGATGACTAAAAATGTTGACTAGGACACTTACACCAAGCTAGGTGACTTAGTCCAGTTTCAAGGAAAATATGCTAGAATAGGAATCTGCCAAATGGGTATCCAATGATGTAGAAAACACTTTTCAGGCCTGGCAGTGGGACTAATTTTCCATAGATGGTGAATTAGTCCACCTAGAGATTTCTATAATTTTGGGACAAGATTCTATAGCTTCCAATCTGTACTTTCTTTTCTGATAGGTGTCTAATCCCGATTCTATAGAAAATGGGCTGAAAAGGGGTCTTCAAGCTTCAATTAGGGTTTTGTTGACTTTGATGGATTGTTGACCACTTTTTGACACAAAACTCTTTGAAAAATCTGCATACAAAGTATGCAAACACACATGCAAAGAGGGGAAACAGGGTTAAGGGTTAGAGTATAGGGGTTTGCCTTGTTCAAACCCCAATATGGTAATCAAACCCTAGATAATGAAATGAAATAAGAAGAGAATGACAAATAAAAAACATGAAATTTCTTAAACTTACCAAACCCTTGATGTGTAAATCTAAAGATATGCAATGAAGTGCTTCAATTGATGACTTGATTATGCTTAGAGTGCTTGAATGCTTGAGAATGATTAAGTTAATGGATGAATTGCTTGAGTGGATGAATGCTTGAATGAATGGGGGTTAAAATGAGAGGAAAAAACCTTATTTATACTTGATTTTCCATTAATTCCCAAAGAATAACACATCACAGGCCGACCTAAAGGGTAAGAGAATAAAATCCTGCCAAAAAATTGAAATTATTTTGATTTTTGTGCCCAGTGGGACTAAGTCGCCCTAGGTGGCGACTTGGTCTCACCGGGGCAATTTCACTAGGTTTTAGAGATTAAAGTGCATTAAATGTTGTTTAACGGGAGTATCCTCAAAAACACACTTAAGTATGGTTAGAAAGTGCATTAAGGGGACATTTAAACATAATAAAGGGTTGAATTAGTGATGAAAAGTCTAGAAAATTGTGAGAGTTTGTTACAACTCTTTACAACACTTTGAAATAAGACTTGATAAGTGATAAAAAAGGGTTATTTAAGTGAATTATAATGAAGGGTCCTAGAAAAGTGTGAAAGTGGGTTACAACACTTCACAACACTTTCACAAGACATCCTAGATGTCTTAATGATTCACAAGGGTCCAAGACCTAATGTGAACATGTTGGCCACATTACAACATTAAATCTAGGAAAAATCAAGCCAAAATACACTAGGAGGGCCTGAACATGAGAAAAGGTAGAAGGGTTACTTTTTCCGTGCCCACACCTCTATAGAGGCATCTCTTCTCCTCCCCTTCCTACACAAACTCCTTCTCACATTTTTCTTCAAAACCCCCCAAAAAATGTTGAAAATCATTAATTGTTTCCCAAGAATGGGTGCCTAACTCCCCACAAGAATAGCTATGAATATTCTAAGTTTACATAACATTAAATGAGACATTTAAATCTCCATTAACTCCTTTGCACTATCTTTACTCCAAGGGGCATTTTTCTCTATTCTGGGCATTTTAAAAACTCTAAAATCTTTATTTTTTGCCTCTTATATGTTTAAAACGACCTCCGAATTATTCATGCAATAGATAAACAATGAATGAAGTAATAAAAACCAATATTTAATTTTTGTGACATCCATAATACCTTTCCAAAATGAAATTGATCAAATTGGTGCTTTGGAAGTGCATAATTGTGTGTTGGGGTAGAAAAATGAAAATTATTTGATTCACACAAAAAATTGGCATGAAAGCTTGTAATGGTACCCCATGGACCCTTGCAAAATTATTTTACTCCAACCCTCAAAAATTGTGAGATATTAAACTTTTCATAAATTAAAAAGCTAGAATAGAAAATTTTAATATGTCCAAATCATGAATTCTACGACTATGAAATCTTCACCCTTAACTCAAAAATATCCTCAACCATCTTCTTGTCAAAGGATTTGTCACCAAAATTCATGAATTTATTTGAACAATTGTTTCACTAAAATTGCTCTTTTGTGCACCGAGACAACTCCACAAAACTGTCATCGTGCAACTTTGACTTCATCCAATGCTGAGAAATGTCAAATGAAAGATAAAACACACCAAACTAAAACTAAAACCTTATTTTTTTTGGTTTATGTCGATTTCCAATCCGCTTGGATGCTCCTACATATAAAAATCACCATTTATCAATAGAAAAAGTACCAAAAAAACACACTTGTACAACCTATTTTGAAGAAATGATTGAATATTTTGATCTAATGATTGAAATTAATCCATTTCACCTAGATAATGATAAAAAAAAACTAATAATTCTCCATACAAACTAAACTTCACTAACCATGTATTAAACCTTTGATTAGGTGCTTGGGGATAAGTTACACACCAAAATTTGGAATTTATGACTTTTTATTTATTCAAACCTAGCTAGATACCTCCTAACATGTAATTTAACACCCAACACAACATTTAATGCAAACCTAGAAAAAAAATGATACTCCTCCATCATTTTTAACATGCACAAACACTTGAAATTTAGTTTGGAGGTTGGAGAAGATGGTTAAGGGGCTAAAAATGGTAGAGGATGCATAATCAAGTGAAACTTTTGAGAGAAGTGTAATTCACCCCTTCATGGGTTGTAAGTTTGGATTTCCAAATCATCACAATTATACACAATAATGAAAGAAATACGAGTTGAGATTGCCTTACCTTAATGACCTAATAAAATGAAAGAAATGCAAAACAAGAATGATAAAACATAAAATTTATATTATGAGAAAAGATGAAGAGGAGAGAGGAAAACAAAGAGTAAAAATCATAGAAAATAATGAAATCACAACAAAACTATGCAAGATAGAAATGGAAAAAAATCTTATGGAGTATTTGATAAAACAACCCAAATTTATTATGTATACAAAATGGTAACTATAGGATAATTAAATAGAGATATTGTATTCTAATAGAGATAATTCATTTTAGAATGGATAACTCAA
Organism: Sequoia sempervirens; assembly: GCA_007258455.2. Lineage (NCBI taxonomy): Eukaryota > Viridiplantae > Streptophyta > Pinopsida > Cupressales > Cupressaceae > Sequoia > Sequoia sempervirens. Next base: position 555,829,194 of record VDFB02000003.1, on the reverse strand, counting down.
GGAATCACTAATTATGCAAGTGATCTAATTGATCATATCTATGAAAAATAAATCCAAATTATATCATTGCCACCCATTAATTAGTTCAATAAGGAAATCAATAATATCAAATAAAGATGAAAATGATCCAAATAAGAGGAAATTTCTTTTGGTTCCTTGTGGTGGGGATAATTCTCTTAGAAAGTAGTTAAAGATCAAGAAGCCTCAAATTATAATAGATGTGGCTTCTCCTCATCCCAATTTCAACTTTACATAACAAGAAATTGGATATTATAGTATAGGTGTTTAGAAATTTAGTAACCCTATAAGTATATATCTAACCTAAATTCACAGATTATTGCTTCTAATCTACCTTCACCATCAATACAAGAACAAGCTTGAGTCTTAAGAAAATATATCAAGTCATTTATGAGAATAGATGAGTAGCATGTTCTAGTGTGAATCCTACTATATATCAATTACAATGACTACTCTTATTACCACCATTATCCTTGGTTTATGTTTGGATTTTGATTGTCTCATTTTACACAGTCAAATTCAAACTTATTTAATTGAGGCTCATATACCATTCCTCAAATTCAAAAGAACACATAAGGGTAGGAGTAACTATTTTCTACAAATCATAAACATAAACAAGATTAATGTACATAAGTATCTCATAAGAGACATTATTGTAGAGAAGGAATATAATTTTACTTATTAGCTATAAAAATATACAAGTTAGAGGGAGAGGGGAGATAGGAATAGAGAGGGAAGGAGAGAGAGTTAGAGAGGGGAGAGAGATATATATAGAGAGTAGAGAAGGAATAAGGGAAGGAGGGAGAAGTGAGATAGAGAGTAGAGAAGGAAAGAGGGAGAAGATAGAGAGAGATATAAATATAGAGGGAAGGAGGGAAAAGAAAGGGAGAGAGAGAGAGAGATGGAGAGAGAGAGATTTTCTTCATATAAACATGAGCATGTTATAATTTCCTCATGTTCCTGTGAAGAGAAAGGGAGTGAAGGGTGAAGCAATTTTCTTCATAATAATGCTTGAGGACATTATATCTTAACACTCACATTATTACCTGCTTTGGGAATTTCCAACCCTTAGGGTTATATTTTCCTTGGGAATCTGATTGGAAAATGTGTTATTAGTGTGTTTTCATTGATTTCAACCTATTTTGTTACTACATGCACTTGTATGTTATCTTTAATGGAATTTTTTTTGAAGGGCTATAATGTTATCATTGGTACAAAGTTGTACCTTATCTTCTTAAGTTTTTGGTTTAATTTCAAAGTTATTTGATTGGTGTTCTTGATGAAATACTTCACATTGGGTATGAAGAGAAATGCATAAGTCTCCAAATTGTCAAAGGCACAAAGACTTGCACCACAAGAGCTCTGTCAAACACTCCAAATTTCTTCATAGATGAAGATTTGGTCTTGAGGTTTGAAGGATAGCTCAACATAGCTATGAGGTATGCATGTTCCAAGTTTCAAAGCATAAGTTTTATTGCAGAGCTTTCTGGTGTCAATAGAGTAAGAACAAGTTAAGTTCCTATGAATGATTATATAAGGAAGGGCTAAAAGTATCCACACTTCACAACATCATATTATTTTACCTTGTAGTTTTGGATTTATATTCATGAATATTGTGTGCCTGCTTAGTTCAAGTTTCATATGCTTTGGGGTACCAGCATTGTGTTTCTGTAGATGATAACTTGTGTTGTCTATGTTTTGGAAACTTGGAAGGTTGGTTTGTTGGTAAATCAAATGACTTGCTAGCAAGTAATTTCCTAAATTTGTGTAAAGAGGTTATGTTAAGAATGGTTGATTCTCATTGTGTTCTTTGAATAATCCACAAGTTGGTACTTGATCTGTTCCTAAACAAAAGTGAGCCTGATATTGATGTTTTGGGTATGAAGTTTTTATGCCAGATTGAAATGATCTAAAATAATAAAACAAGTGTAGAGAAGTGTTTTACAAGCCATATCATTATATTTTAGTGATACACACTATGTTTTTTGGTCTCTCCAGTACTGAATTTGGTCTTGATTTGATGCATGAAAGATTACATGTTTCTCAAGATGACTTGACATGTGTTTCTTGTGTTGAGTGTTTAGGAGTGTGCACCAACTTTGAAGATGTATACAGATGTAAAACAGGTCATTCTTATCTCCTAGTTTGGCCCTCATTCATTTTTTTCTTCCCTTGAATGTTTTGGAAGCCAAATTTTTGTGATTAGTGCATGTCTCATGTTGCATGTTTTAGCTGACAAGAAGAAATTTTTTGAAGCTTACTAAGGATACAAATAGAAGATCAAAGATATTGAAAATGTGTGTGGATGTGTGACAAATATTTTAAGAAGATAATGCATGAATATGAATCCACATAATCTCTCTTGATAATGAAATGTAGTAAATATTAGTTTAGATAGCTTAATAGTGAGTGTATATGAAATAGTGAAGAAGCATGTGTGAATATAAGTGAGAATGTGTGTTGATGGTATTGAGCCATAGGAAACATAGCTTATTGAAGTAGATGCATGTGTGATTATACCAAAATTAGCAAGCTCGAGGTAATATAAGTGTTGAAGTACTATCTCTGTTGTAAATGTTGTATCTTGTAGAGAGTTGTAAACTTCCTTTGGTTGAAGCCATAAATTCTGATGTAAATTCTATTTTCTTTTGTGAGGCTAGATTTGGACAGTAGATCCAAGTAGCTTGCTCATTTTAGTTTTTTACTATGTAGGTTTTCCATGTAAATCTATTGTTGTGATTATATGCTTATGTGTTCCTGTGCTCGTCATAATTTTCATATGATTAATTTCTAAAGAATGAAAAAAATTGATTAATTATTGATTCACCCCCTCTCATTACTATTGTGTATTTAACAATTGGTATCAAATTTGAGTTCCTTGGTATAGCCTAACAACTCAGGTAAATATTGGAGTGGAAGATTATAAGAATAAAGATATGTTAGACTTTAATGAAGAAGATTGTGAAGTTGAATTTGAAGAACTTATTTCAGCGTTGAAATATCTAAATGCAACAAGAAAATAAAATGGAGAATTTAAGATCAAACTCAAAGAACCAAAAGAGACAATCATCAATTTGAAATTTCAAGTTGAAGAAGGTAAGGGATTTGTAGATTGTTTAAATGCTAATCTTAATGACAAATCAATTGAATGTTCTAAACTTGAAGAAGAAATTTTCTCTCCAAGGAAAGAATTGGAGAAAGCTAAGGATTAGGTAGACAAAGGCATAAAAATCAAGAAGAGTACCAACATCATTGATGAAATAATTAGATGTCAAATACCTATTTAAGGGTTAGAACTCAAAGACATAAATCCCTAAAATGAAAAGGTAAAAACCTATGTTGAAGAATCTAAGAAGACTAAAGATGAGAAGTAGGAATCAAATGATGACTTCATAAAGGTTAGTAATTAGAAGGACTTCAAGAGATCTCCTCCTAGATAGACTACTACTCCTAGGTTCTCTCAATCCTTTTATGGTTATTGCTAATCTTGCAATAAGTTTGGTCATAAGGCTATTAACTATAGATTTAAGGAAAAAAGAAATGATTACATGAGTAAAAAATCATTTGTTCCTCTAAGACATAATGCTAGGATCTCTCAATTCTTTTATGGTTATTGCGATGCATGCAATAAGTTTGGTCAAAATTTAGTTGATTGTAGAACTAAAAGAAGGAGAAATGGTTTGGCTCTAGAATTTAATATTGTTTGCTACAAATGCAATAAATTTGGGAGCAAATCAAGATTCTACAAAAGTGGTTCTATGAAACCACATGCTTAATATAAGAAGATAGACGAAAAGAAGGAAGTTACAAAAGTTTGAAGAAAGAAACAATGACAAGATAATGAAATAAAGGATGTCATTGTGCTTGTGCATTGTGCACAATATCTCATGATTGATTGAAAAAGAACATTGGCTTAGGGGGAGCTACGATCTGTAAAGTCTTTTAGCCCCCTAGAAAGGATAAAATGCTAAATATTAGAGCATGCAATTTTTTTGCAATAACTCATCTGAGGTATATGATTTTTGAATAAGCTTGAATCTATTGCTCAAATTTTGGGAATAAAGATATGGTGTGTAGAGGATTGTAGAAATATTTCTATGAAGACACATGGTATTTCAACAGTTGTTTACCTAACAAGGAAAAGTTGAATTATATGTGGAAAGTTATGGAAAATTCAAGTTACTTATGCTTCATTTGCACACTCTAAGCTTATTTGAAACAAAATAATTTACATTTGGAGCCGAGAAGAGAAGAAGACATTCAAAGGTTCTTGAAAATTAAAGAGGAATTGTATTGAAGGTGAAACCATAGCTACATAACAGAAAGGTATTTTTCAAAATTTTCTCATAAAACCTATTTTCTAAATTTTAAGTGAAATTTTATGGCTACTCCATAATTGGTTGTGTCACTAAGAAATCAAGGCCAAAGTATAAGAAATATCCATTCAAAGAAATGTAGATAGACAAAGATGGTGCTTTCTCTGAGGTACTTGCTGATGTGATGCATACAAAGGATGTGAGGATCTACATTCATGCCCCCATCAATGAAATTGATCACATGAAGTTTGAAGCATTATGGAAAATCCTACTAGATGATGATACTAGATACAAAATAGAGTTTGCAAATGCGGAAATAAAAGGGTTAAGATGTATGGAAAGATTTCCTAGAATTCTATGATAATCTTGAATGGGTAAGAATTATCTTGAGTTGAATCCATGATGAGTTCATTTACTTGGATAAACCCTATAGGATCATTAAGAATGAAATTAGGGATTTTAATAGTTTATGTTCTACTTAGAGACCAATTCTAGTGATGAAAGCAATTAATAATGAGAGGGTTATAGAATTTATTGGTGCAAAATTTGATAAAATGACCTTAAGTGCAAATGATATAATTGACCTAGGGGTCTAGTATGCTTCTATGGGGATTTCCTATAAAGTATATTACACAAAAAAATAAGGTTTCTCCACTGGTACTGCAATTCACACTACTTACCAAATGGTAAAGGAAGGAAAATATTTTGATCTATTTGAGTTCATGAGAGAACATCTAATGGAAACATGAAGAGAACCAAAGAAAATAGATACAATTTCAGGTATGGGTCCCTAATCATTTTCCTGACATTCTATTTCTTGAATGAATTACTTGGATTCAAGGGAAAGGTCTGGAAACAACACATTCCTATTGCCACACAAATTAGAAACCACATGAGGGGTTTTTGTGATAGAAAATATTGCAATACAATGTACTGTTGATTCTTTAAGAATTTGCAAGAAAAAATGCAAGATAGGGAGAGGATTCCTTTTGAAATGGTGTGAAAATATAAAGATGAAATATCCTTTCTTGTTGATAAATATTATTGCTACATAGAAGCTATGAAACCAAGAACTTCTTGGATTCCAAAATTTTCATATGAAGTATCACCTATTGAAGTTAAGGCTTATGTTGAAAACTTGCTAAAAAATCCTATGGATCCATTTGCAGAGAGATTTGGCGCCTATAGAGAGATCATAGAAAAAATAATCTAAAAAAGGTAGACGATTCTAGTGAGAAAAGGACAAAAAAGTTATTTAAAAAATTGGGCATTCCACGGTTATCCAAGAAGGGACCTCAAACCTCCACCAAGGCTCCACAAAAAATCCCATCTAATCCTAAGGAATCTATCTTGGAGTAAATGCAAAGAAGGTCTGGTAGGAATCTATCTTGGAGTAAATGCAAAGAAGGTCTGGTAGGTTAGCTTCTACAAATATTCATGCTTCATAAACCACATTGTCAACTCATACTAGTTCCATAGGAAGCAGAGTTGCATTAGAAATACTGGCTTAGATGACAATAATAGAGAAGAAGCATGCAAGGCCTAAGAAACATGTAAAAAGAAAAAAAATCTTAGATAGAAGAAATTGAAGAGGAATATGCTAAAGAGGAAAGAGAAGAATACCAAACAAGCTTCTTTAGTGGCACCTCCTCATGAGCCTCTAAAATTAGAGGCAATCTTCAATGGAATTGTAAGTCATGGTATGTTACAAGAAAAAAAAAACTACATATGATTGTTCCTCCTATGGATGAAAATCCTTTTGAGAAGGAAATAGTCATGTATATGATTAAATACAATGTTCCTCTTAGTGACATCCTTGAAAAGGATTTGGAGAGTTTAGCTCTGGCACTGAGGTAGAAAAGAGAAAAGTCCATTGAAGTGGATGAAGAGTTGAGGAAGAAATCTCTTGAAAAACTTAGATCTTGTATTTCCCTAGAGAAAAAATATAAAATTCTTAGAAGCAAGATCAAGAATTAAGAACAAAACAAAGAGTGGATATCCTTATGACCATGTATAAGGAAGATAGAGACAAAATAGAGGAGATTGGGGAACTAACCAATAACATTATTGAGGAAGTGAGAGAATCTAAGAATGTGGAGCAACCACATATGTCTCCTCCACACAACATTGAACAATTCTCACAAGAGGAGCAAGAAGTGCAAGTTGCACATGATGTAGAGTAGGATTCTCTTGATCGTGGTGTGTAAAATAGTCCTCCTCTAGCTAATACTGATTAATAGGATTAGCATACAAAGCAAGATACACTTTCTTCTAGAGAAAGCACAATAAAATCCAAGGGCATCCTCATATGCTTCTCCTATTGATTTTATCAAATATTCAACCTGCAATTTCTTTACATTTACCATGTTTGACGAACAAGTCAACATGTTTGGTATGTCACCTCTAAAAAATTTGCAACTTGGTGAAATATTTCACTCCTCCACAAGAGAAGAGATCTTGTAGCAATAGGTGGAAAGTTTAGAAAAAATGTTGGAGGTAATCAAAATTTTGGAGACATAAATTCCTAATTCTAAAAAGGATTCCTCTCTACTACCTTCTCAACATGTAAAATAACTGATGGATTTTTTCAAAGCACACTCTTCCTATCTTGAGAAGAAAGTTGAGTTGAAGATCACTAATAGAAGATTTTATGAAGCCTCTAAATTTTTTTGAAAAAGGCACATGGAAAACTACAAGTATGTATAAAGTATATCTAGAAATGTATGGAGGAAGCAAAGGTATTATATCTTTTTTTCTTACAATGTCTTGCCACCATGAAGAATCTCAAGGATTAGATAAATGGAATGAAAGTCTAGATCACAAATGTGGCTGCCACATTTGGTGTATGATAATGATGGTGCCATAAGGCCACACATGGAGAAATTACACTCCTAGATACAACAAGTATAAGATCAAAGGGAGAATAATAAAGTTCAAGTAAAAAAATTGTGGGAGGTAGTGAGCTTAAGGTTAGTCTCCCTAATTGAGCTTCTAACAAAAGAAAATGGTGTTTTATAGAAGAATCATGCACCGTCCTTGTTGGAAGAAGAAAAAGAAATTTATGCGCAACTGGTAAGTCAAGTCTAGATCTCGACCTCTACAAAGAATCAATGGGATAGCTCTTTGACTAAGTTGAAGTCAATTTAAGAAAATATTCTTTTGTTAGGGGGAGTGAACTATTATAAATTGTATAGATAGGGGGAGCCTATAAGTTTTTGTAGGTATAGAGGAAGACCACTTGCCCTTTTCCCTTGATGTTAAATGGGAAGAGAAAATGAAATATCTAGGAAGAGTTTACATCAATGAAAAAGGGGTAGATTATTGGAAAATGTTCTATTAGTGTGTTGTCATCGATGCCAACCTATGTTGCTACTATATGAACTTATATGTTTTCATTGGTACACGTACCTTATCTTCTAAATTTCATGGTTGAATTTAAAAATGATTTGATTGATGTTCTTGATGAAACAATTAACATGGGGTATGAAGAGAAATGCATAAGTCTCCAAACTATAAAAGGAACAAAGACTTGCACCATAGGAGCTCTATCAAATGCTCAAAATTTCTCCATAGATGAAGATGTCTTGAAAATTGAAGGATAATTCAATAGACCTATGAGGTATGCATGTTCCGAGTTTCAAATCATAAGTTTTACTGTAGAGCTCTCCAGTGTCAACAAAGTAAGAACAAGTTAAGTTCCTATGAATGATTATTTAGGGAAGGAATGAAATTCTCTACAATTCACCACATCACCTTATTTTTCCTTGTGGTTTTGGATTTATATTGATGAAGATTGTGTTCCTTCTTAGTTTAAATTTTATATGGTTTGGTGCACCACTGGTGTTTCTATAGATGATAGTGTGTTGTCTTTGTTTCAACATCTTGGAAGGTTGGTTTGTTGGTGAATCAAATGACTTGCATCAAAAAGTAATTTCCTAAATTTGTATAAAGAGGTTATGTAAAGTATGGTTGAGTCCTATTATGTTCTTTGAATAATATGAAAGTTGGTACTTGATCCTCTCATATATAGTAGCGAGCTTGAAATTAATGTTTTTTGTATGAAGTGTTTACTATTGAACACACCAAAATCCTAAGATGGGGGTGAATTAGTATTCTATCAAATTTCAAACCTTCTGAAAAGACAAGAATAAGAAATATAAAGACAATGAACAACACAACACCAAATATATGTGGAAAACCCCATAGGGGAAAATCATAGTGAGAAAAGTTGCTAGAAGCTACTTTCATAATCCAGCCTCACAAAGTGAGCATCATTTACAACTTTTTTTAGGGCTACAACCCAAGGAAGTTACATCTCCTTGATTATAGTTTTAGGGTTACACCCAAGGAAGCTACAACTCCCTAATTTAAGCACACACTCAGGAATGATTACAGAATGAGAATCCTTCCATTGTCTAAAATTGACAATTAAGCTTTCTCTTTCTTCTTTGTAGACTCTCCAAATGTCTTCTCAGTTTCCTACTAGCTCACTGCTTTTAGTAATTAAGAAGTTATTGCCTTCAAATCACTACCTCGAGCTAACAATTAAGTACACTTCATCACATGCTTTCTATGATAGGGATATGATCAAGATAAAAATAGACAAGATCTACCACAACTCCTCTTTCTCTTTTAGGTGCTTACACAATCATCATCATGCTATACTACTACACCCTAGATCAACTAGGTTTACAATTTATACATGATATTACATTGATTACATTTCACGAGTTGGCCTACAACAATAAAAATATTACATTTGTAGGCCAGCCAGGGGTAAAACAAACAACATGAAACATGTAGAGGGAAAGACCCAAAAGGCTACCCACAACACCAGGAAGAGGAAAAAAACTTGTGGAATCCAACACACACTTAACTTGGTCCCAAACTATCTTCCCATATTTTATCTTTTGTAAACATCATCCACACACTTTACAAATACCAATTAGGTCAGCCATAAACAAGAAAACATGTAACATGTAGCATGTCAGCATTTGCAACCATTGGTAGTATACAAGAATGATAAAAAAATATTTTTTTCTTCCAAATGAGTTAATATGTCCCATACAACACCTTCAATCACTCCTTAAACTTCACTCAATCTTGAACTTGTAGCACGCAACATCAACACACCTTATTTGGCCTTATTAAAAGTATAAGCCAACAAAACATCCATTCTAAACCATAGCCAGTACCAATGAATCTAGAAATCAATTTGTAGAGAATCAATAAGAATCATATGATATTTAAGAAAATTATCATACATCATTTTCACAACTTCATGCAACAACAAGCTGGTGCAAGCCAACAAACATTGAAACTAGTCTTCAAACAACATTTTGGTACACTATCAACTCTAACTTTCTCTATAGAAGGATTGTTGACATGAAAATTTGGATATAACAACTTCACATATCAATGAACTTAACTTCTATTTTTCACAACCATATATTCATATGCAGAGCCAATATTTTCACTTCTAAGAACATCCTTATAGAATCAACACAATCTTCAATTTTTTACTCTCAAAAGCACCTTTTTAGTAACTCAAATGAATTAAAACTTGGATCACACATGCATGCACACAACATAAGCCTATCCTCCAAACGACAGGAGAAAAAAATTATCAACAAAGAAATATGGAGCATTTCTTAGAGACTTTGGAACCCATACAACTAGACTACAACACTTTCCATAAAAAAATTGAAATCAATGACAACCAAATTGAAACAATCCCCCCCTTTGGAATTGATGGAAAAACCAACAATATCTCCCCCTTTGGTGCATAATATCTCCCCCTTTGACATCAAAGACAAAGGGAAAATGGAATTTCTCTCCCCTGTCAGCATCAACCACTATCTACACCCCCTAAGAGGTATCCCCCATCAGTTTAGGAATAAAGATATGAATTGAATTACTCCCTCTGGATAGATGCACCAAATATGCATCTAGCAAGGAGGGGAAATTACCCATAATTTTTTTTTGAGATATTTAAATGTATCATTTACAAGTGCCTTTGTGAAAATGTCTACAACCTGATCCTTTGTAGATACATATACTCCAACTTTACTTCTTTATTTGTAACCTTCTCTCTTAGAAAGTGATACATGATTGATATGTGCTTGGTTCTAGAATACATCACTAGATTCTTTGAAATATTGATATCACTTGTGTTCTCACATAGAATAGGAATGGAATCATCATACTTTATCTTGATATCCTTCAATATTTGTTTCATTTATAACACTTGAGTACAACAAGATGTTGCGACAATATACTCTACCTTTTTTGTTGATAAAGATACCAAATCACACTTCTTACTATCCCATGAAACCAACCCATTTCCTAAAAATAAAGGACCACCACTGGTAGTCCTTATGGGTAAGTGCACAAAGATGGGCCAAAAAGGGGTCGTAAGGAGACACTTTTTTATAAAATCAAGAAATATTGACCTTGGATGAGAAATTGAGGATAGTTACACTCAAAATTTTTAGATGAAACAAAAAAAAGGGTTGTATTTCTCTGAGTCTACTTTCTAAACTACTATTTTTTTTTAAAATGGTAGAGATTAAGGGGTTCAAAAAGGGGAGCCATAAAAATTGGTGTTGATTTTATAAAAAAATTGTTGTAGTTTTTATCAAAAAATACTACACAGGTGTTCAATTTACTTGACCTTGAAACATGTCCAAACCTAACAATTAACATGAATAAGATTATGTGAAATTTTGTAGATTATGCAAAAACACTTCTTTGGATGTTAGGAAGGCACTCCAAGCCTTTGGGTTGGAAATCCAAAGAAATTCCAAGCAAAAGGATTGGAGATTCCTAAAACAAGACATAACATGAGCACGTTATAACATGCTCATGTTATGTCACAGTTTTGACATAACGTGAGCACGTTATAACACACTCATGTTATGTATTGCCTTACATTTTTCTTGTTTTTTCTTTGTCTTACTTTATGTTTCCCAAAGCAAGGCATAACACGAGTGTGTTATAATGCGCTCACGTCATGTCTCGTTTGAAATTATTTTTGTGCAAGTTTGTTAAATGTATGTTTGATGTATGTATGTATGTATTATTTTTTGTGTGCTTAAATGTATATGTATGAATGTATGCTTGTATGTATGTATATGCATTCTTGTATGTATTCCTATATGTATGGATGCATGCATGTATCTATGCTTATATGCATGTATGAATGTATGCTTGTATGTATGTATGTATGCCTATATGTATGTATGTATGTATATATGTATGTATGTATGCATGCTTGTATGTATGTATGTATGTATGTATGTAAGGTTTTTTGGTTTAGGGTATATAAGGGTGAGGGTATATGGTATAGGGATGAGGGTTGAGGTTGTAAGGTTTAGGGTTTAAGGTATATGGTTGAGGGTTGAGGGTATAGAGTACTGGTTGAGGGTTTACATTTGAGGAATAATATTCATATCGTTGAGTGTATAATATTAAGTGTGTAAGGTATAGGGATTAGATTTTAAGATATTGGGCTTAGGGTTTGCGATATGGATTGAGGGTATAAGAGGGTGAAGGGTTGAGAGTGTATGGTTTAGTGTTTAAGTATAGGGTTGCGGGACAATATTTAGGGTTTACGGTATAAGGGTGAGGTTATAGGATATAGGGATGAGGGTTGAGGTTGTAGGGTTTAGGGTTAAGGTACAAGGTTGTGGATTGAGGGATTAGGGCTTAAGTATAGGGTTGAGGGTTTATAGTTGAGGGATAATGTTAAAGATTAAGTTTCTAAGGTATAGTTTTCAAGGTTTAAGGTTGAGGGTATAAGGCATAGGGATGAGGGTTGAGGGTTTAGAGCATGAGTAGATGGTATAGGGTAGAGGTTTGAGGGTTGAGGGATAAAGTTTAGGGTTAAGTGTCTAAGGTTAAGTGTATAGGGTATAGGTCCATTAGGGTTTAATATATTGGGTTGATGGATTAGGTCTTAAGTAGAGGCTTGAGGGTTGAGGTTGTAGGGTGTAGGTTTTAGGGTTTAAGGGTCAAGTGTTGAGGGTTTAGGGTGTAGGGTTTAAGGTTTGCGGGTTTAGGTTTTAAGGGTTGAGGGTTTAAGGGTCAATTGTTGAGGGTTTAGGGTGTAGGGTTTAAGGTTTGTGGGTTTAGATTTTAAGGGTTGAGGGTTTATAGATTAAGGTTGAGGGTTGAGGGTCGAAGGTTTATGGTTGATAGTTTAAGGGAAAAGGGTTTAAGGGTTAAGGTTTTAAGGGTTTAAGGTTGAGGGTTTGAGGGTTGAGGGTTGAGGGTTGAGGGTTGAGGGTTGAGGGTTGAGGGTTTAAGGTATTAGGGTGGAGGGTTGAGGGATTAGGGTTTAAGGTATAGTATTGAGGGTTGATGATTTAGAGATAGGTTTTAAGGTTTGAAGGTTGAGGGTTAAGGGATTAGGGTTTAAGCATTGGGGGTTTAAGGGTTAATGGTTTAGGGTTTAAGGGTTGAGGATTTAAGGGATTAGGGTTTAATGTATAGGGTAGAGGGGTGAGGGTTGAGGGTTGAGGGTTTAAGCTTTTAGAGTTGAGGTACTAGGGTAAAGGATCAAGGGTTTATGGTTTAACATATATGGTTGATGGATTAGGGTTGAGGGTATAATGTATAGGGTAGAGGGTTGAGGGTTGAGGTTTGAGAGTTGAGGGTTGAGGATTGAGGGTTTAGGAATAGGGATTAGGGTCGAGGGTTGAGGGATTAGGGTTTAAGGGTAGATGGTTGAGGGATTAGGGTTTAAGGTATAGGGTTGAGGGTTGAGGGTTGGGGGTTTAAGGTTTTAGGTTTGAGGGTTTAAGGGTTGAGGGTTGAGGGTTGAGGATTTAAGGGATTATAATTTCAAGGTTGATGGTTTAATGGTTAAGGGTTAAGAGATTAGGGTTTAAGGTATAGGGTTGAGGGATTAGGGTTGAGGGTTTAATGTATAGGGTAGAGGGTTGAGGGGTGAGGGTTAAGGGTTGAGGGATTAGGTTTGAAGGTTTAGGGTATAAGGTTGAGGGTATAGGGATTATGGTTTAGGGTTGAGGGTTTAATGTATAGGGTAAAGTGTTTAAGGGTTGAGGGTTGAGGGATTATGGTTTAAGGGTTGATGGTTTAGGGATTAGGGTTGAGGGTTGAGGTATTAGGGTTGAGGGTTGAGGGTTTAAGGTATAAGTTATAAGGTTGAGGAAAGGTTGAGGGTCTAATGCATATGGTAGATGGTTTATAGTTGAGGGTTGAGGCATTAAGGGTTTAAGGGTTGAGGGATTAGGGTTGATGGTTTAATGTATAGGATAGAGAGTAGAGGGTTAAGGGTTGAGGATCAAGGGTTTAAGGGTTTAAGTGTTGAGGGTTTAATGGTTTAAGTGTTGAGGGTATAGGGTTGATGGTTTAGGGTTGAGGGTATAGGGTTGAGGGATTAGGGTTGAGGGTTTAATGTATAGGGTTAAGGGTTGAGGGTATAGGGATTAGGGTTGGGGGTTGGGGTTTTAATGTATAGGGTAGAGGGTTTAAGGTTAAGGGTTGAGGGAATAGGGTTGAAGGTATAGGGTTGAGGGATTAGGGTTGAGGGTATAATGTATAGTGTAGAGGGTTTATAGTTGAGGGTTTAGGGTTGAGGGATTAAGGGTTTAAGGGTCAAGGGTTTAAGGGTTGAGGGTTGAGAGATTAAGGGTTTAAGGTATAGGGTCAAAAAAATAGGGTTGAGGGTTGAGGGATTAATGGTTTAAGGTATAGGGTTGAGGTATTAGGGTTGAGAGTTTAATGCATAGGGTAGAGGGTTAAGGGTTGAGGGTATAGGGTTTAATGGTTTAAGGGTTGAGGGTATATGGCTTAAGGGTTGAATATTGAGTGATTAAGGGTTTAAGGTAGAGGGTAGAGGGTTGAGGGTTGAGGGATTGGAGGTGTAAGGGTAGAGGGTTTAAGGTTTTATGGTTGAGGGATTAGGGTTTAGGGTCTAATGTATATGGTGGAGGGTTTATAGTTGAGGTTTGAGGGATTAATGAATTAAGGGTTAAGGTTTGAGGGATTAAAGGTTTAAGGTATAGGGTTGATGGATTAGGGTTGAGGGTTTAATGTATAGGTTAGAGGGTTGAGGGTTTAAGGGTTGATGATATCGGATTAAGGGTTTAGAGTTGAGGGTTTAACATATAGGGTAGAGAGTTGAGGGTTGAGGGATTAGGGTTGAGGATTTAATTTATAGGGTAGAGGGTAGAGGTTTGAGGGCACATGGATTAGGTTTTAGGGTTGAGGGTTGAGGGATTAGGGTTAAGGGTATAATTTATAGGGTTGAGGGTTTACAGTTAAGGGTCTAGGGTTGAGGGATTAAAGCTTTAAGGGTTTAATGTATAGGGTCAAGGGATTAGGGTTGAGGGTAGAGGGTTGAGGTTTAATAAATAGGGCAGAGGGTAGAGGGTAGAGGGTAGAGGGATTAGGGTTTAAGGGTTGAGTATTGAGGGGTTAGGGTTGAGGGTTGAGGATTTAAAGTTTAAGGTATAAGGTTGAGGATATAATGTATAGGGTAGAGGGTTTACAGTTGAGGATTGAGGGTTAAGGGATTAAGGGTTTAAGGGTTTAAGGGTTGAGGGTTGAGGGATTAAGGGTTTAAGGTATAGGGTTAAGGGATTAGGGTTGAGGGTTGAGAGTTGAGGGATTAAGGGTTTAAGGTTTGAGGGTTTAAGGATTAAGGGTTGAGAGAGTAGGGTTTAGGGTCTAATGTATAGGGTAGAGGGTTTACAATTGAGGGTTGAGGGTTGAAGGATTGAGGGTTTAAGGGTTGAGGGTTTAGAGATTAAGGATTTAAGGTATAGGGCCAAGGTATTAGGGTTGAGGGTAGAATGTATAGGGTAGAAGGTTGAGGGTTGAGGGTTTAAGGTTTTAGGGTTTAAGGGTTTATGGGCTAAGGGTGTAGGGTGTAGGGTTTAATGTATGGGTAGAGGGTTGAGGGTTTAATGTATAGGGTAGAGGTTTGAGGGTTGAGGGTATAAGGATTATGGTTTAGGGTTGAGGGTTGAGTGTTGAGGGATTAAAGTTTTAAGGGTTTAATGTATAGGGTCAAGGGATTAGGGTTGAGGTTTTAATGTATAGGGTATAGGGTTGATGGTTGACTGATTAGGGATTAAAGGTTGACTATTGAGGGATTAAGGTTGAGGGTTGAGGGTTTAGAGTTTAAGGTATAGGGTTGAGGATATAATGTATAGGGTATAGGGTTTACTATTGAGGGATTACGGGTTTAAGGGTTGAATTTTTAAGGGATGAGGGTTGAGGGATTAAGGGTTTAAGGTCTAGGGTTGATGGATTAGGGTTCACATTTTAAAGTATAGAGTAGAGGGATTAAGGGTTGAGGGATTAAGGGTTTAAGGTATTGGGTTTATTTATTAGGGTTGAGGGTTTAAGGGTTTAAGGGTTTAAGGGTTGAGGGTTGATAGTATAAGGATTAGGGTTTAGGTTTGAGGGTTTGATGTACAAGGTAGAGGGTTAGGGTTGATAGTTGAGGGTATAATATATAGAGTAGAAGGTTTAAAATTGAGGGTTAAGGGTTGAGGTATTAAAGGTTTAAGGGTTTAATGTATAGGTTTGAGGGATTAGGGTTTAGGGTTTAATGCATTGGGTAGAGGGTAGAGTGTAGAGGGTTGAGGGTTGATAGATTAGGGTTTAAGGTTTGACTATTGAGGGATTAGGGTTGAGGGTTGAGGGTTTAAAGTTTAAGGTATAAGGTTGAGGGATCAGGGTTGAGTGTATAATGTATATAGTGGAGGGATTACAATTGAGGGTTGAGGGTTGAGGGATTAAGGGTTTAAGTGTCGAGGATTGTGGGATTAAGGATTTAAGGTATAGGGTTGAGGGATTAGGGTTGAGGGTATAGGGATTAGGGTTTATAGTTGAGGGTTGAGGGATTAAGGGTTGAGGGTTTAATGTATAGGGTAGAGGGTTGAGGGTATAGGGATTAGGGTTTAGGGTCGAGGTGTTTGATGCATATGGTAGAGGGTTTAGGGTTGATGGTATAGGGTCGAGGGATTAGGGTTGAGGGTACAATTTATAGGGTAGAGGGTTTATAGTTGAGTGTTTAGGGTTGAGGGATTAAGGGTTTAAGGGTTTAATGTATAGGTTGAGGGATTAGGGTTGAAGGGTTGAATGTTGAGGGATTAGGGTCAAGGGTTGAGGGTTTATATTTTAAGGTATATGGTTGAGGGATTAGTGTTGAGGGTATAATGTATAGGGTATAGGGTTTATAGTTGAGGGTTGAACGTTGAGGTATTAAGGGTTTAAGGTATATGGTTGAGGTATTAGGGCTGAGGGTTTAATGTATAGGGTAGAGGGTTGAGGGTTAAGGGTTGAAGATATAAGGATTAGGGTTTATAGTTGAGGGTTGAGGGATTAAGGGTTGAGTATTTAATGTATAGGGTAGAGGGTTAAGGGTTTAATGTATAAGGTAGATGGTAGAGGGTTGAGGGCTTAAGGGTTTAAGGGTTTAAGGGTTTAGGGTTTAGGGTTAATGGTTTAAGGTTTGAGGGTTGAGAGTTTAGGGACATGGATTCGGGTTTAGGGTTGATGGATTAGGGTTTAAGGGTTGAAGGTTTATGGTATAGGGTTTAGGGTTGAGGTTTTAGGGTAGATGGATGAGGGTTAAAGTTTTAGGGTTTAGGGATGAGGGTTGAGGTTGTAGGGTATAGGGTTTAAGGCATAAGGTTTAGGGTATAGGGTTGAGGGTTCAGTTTGTAGGGTTTATGCTTTAAGGTATAGGGTTGAGGTTTTAGGTTATAGGATACAAGGTATAGTGTTAAGGTATAGGATATAGTCTTTAGGTTTTAGGATTTAAGGTATGTGGTTGAGGATTGAGGGTTAATGTATATGTTTGAGCATATAGGGAATTATGGTGAAACTTCATATCACACAAAAAATGAGACATACATAGCATTTACAAGACATCCTAATTTCTTGAAGAAAGGTCTCATAGATGTACCTCAACCCAACCCCCTATTGACACAGGATAAGATTTAGAAAACCTTAACAAAATCAACTTTTTCAAAATATGAGAACACTTTGAAAAAGTTGAAATTTGGTCGTTTTAAGAGTAAGCCAAAATGCGCTTGCATTATAACATGATCACATTATAAAATGAGTGCATTATAATTCAAGAACATTTTGTCTTGCTCTAAAAATGGTAATAAAAGCATGAAACTCATGATCCAATCCCACATGATTTGGTATTCTGTTGCTTTTGTGCATGATCCTATAAAAAAAATGTTTTCATGCTATTGGGGACATGCAATATTTTCACATTTCACCACCTTTGCACTAGATTTTCACCACCTTTTTCTAGTTTTTCAACTTAGGAAGGAGGAAATAATATAGTTTTTACATCAAATTTGATTATATAAACTCAAATTTTAATGTTTTTAGTGTTGCAATATTAATTATTATTGAAGTGTTTTAATTTAACATTAGAGATTTGTTAATTCTATAGAAATTTTAGTAATTTTATTAGAGTTATATAGAACTAAATGTTGAAAAGGAAGAAAGTTCATGAAAATGTCAAATTGTTGAGGAGTTTGATGCAATAAGAAAAACAAACTACACATAATTGGGTAGTTTCTCCAATCGAATCTCCATTTTTAAGGTATGTCAAGTCTTTATACATGTTTTTTACATTTTACTTCATTATATTATGTTTCTTTATCACTTCTTATTATACATGCTTAATATAATGCATTTATTTTGTTATCATGTTGATTTTGGGATTAGATTTTACTAATTATTCAAAATTATGAGTGCTCAACATACATAGCCTTATTTAAATGTATTATATTTTGCTAAGGGATTAGATTAGATTTTGTTAATATAATCAAATACATCATATTAATCATAGATTTAACTTCATTAGGTCTTTCAAAACCATCTTAGGATAGTCATAGCTTCATTGGGACTTATTGATGGTTCGGATGAGCACAACAATAGTTAAGCAGAATATTACTATTCTGCTCTCCTGAAAGAGAAAGAATAACACATGGATATCTAACTCCCAAGGTATTGGTAATTGGTTCTTGACTGTGTTGATTTCACTCAATGGTTGATGTGAACTATAATGTTCAAGGGGCCTGCTGGTGTTGAGCTTGTGGATTGTTCTAAGATCAAACATAAATTTAAACCTACTTTAACCAGGTTTTTTAAAGAAATAGAAAAAGATAGATCAAAGATTTGGAACCAAAGAGAATGATAATTCATCCTACTTAACCAGACTTGCTACCTTTCAAGGAATTCCTAACTAAAACTACATAACAAAATTAACTTGTGATTAACACAGTTTCATTTATTCACAGTGCTAACTTCAACGATAGATTTTAAATCACCATTTAGAAAAAACATAAAATAAAACTTCATTCCTTGAAAGCTTCTCAAATTAAATGATTAATTGAAGATGAATACCATTCAGGAACATAATATGGAGTAGATTTAAATCTAGTTGCTTCTACAGTTAGTGAGACAGATAAGTAACATTTACAAATCTGGCACAATCACTAGTGTACAAAAAACCTATGTCTTAAGATTGTTTCCATCTATACTAAGAGAACCAGAAGGATACATTACTGCCTTCTGTTGAATCTAACTCCTATTCTATTCTACTCTTAAGTTTCTCTACTTTCAGAAAATTCCTACTATTCAAAATCTATCTCTCAGTATCCTTTTTCTACGCCCCTTGTTTCTAAAAAAAATATCCTTTTAAAAGAGGCCAAAATTCCATATATACAGAACATGCCAAAAAAAATTCGGCCCCTATTTTAGGGTTTACAAAAATATCAGCCTCCAGAAAGATCTGCCCTTAGATCTTTTGAATCAAGTTACTTCCGCATTAAATGTGTATCCCCACTATCCATATTGGTGAAGGCTCACCCTCAAGAGAAGCCTTCAGATCTTTTACAACCACAACATTAACTTCTGGCCTCTATGTCCACCTTCAAACTTCTGTCAGATTTTCCTTGAATGCCCTAGAGTATAGCCATTAATATCGATCTACCTTTTTCCAGTAGAGATCCCAACTGTCACTGAGACTCATGGCCTTTTCTTCCTTTCAACTTTCTTGTGCTCAAGATCTTTCTACATGTTGACCATCTTCGAGAAGTAGCGTCCGACCTCCCCTGTTAGATCCAAACACCATTGCTTCACTGAGCCGACCCATGCCACACATATTTTGTCAATCAGTCAAACTGCCAATGGTTCACCTTTAGTTCCCTCTGATTGGTTGAACGCATGCCACATAGGATTTCTAGGTGGTCAAAGGCTACTCAAACAGAATCGCATGTCAGTGAGACACATGTCGTGTCTCCCTGATGTGATTATACTCTACAACAACATCGACATAGCATAAAAATGTCAGTGAGACCTCATATCGAATGCAAAAGTTATATCAATATCACAAAAAACCATCGGCAAGACAATCATTATCAGCCAGAGGTCATAGCGAGTGTGCAAGAGTTATACCGCAACATAAAGTTGTCACCTAGACTACCGCTATCAGCTAGACCTCATAGCAATGATGCCTCCTTTCAGCGAGCTCATTTCATTTCGAGGAGACAACATCCAGTCAGCAAGACATTATACCGATATCATTCCATGTCGGTGAGACTCTCCCCAGTCGACAAGATGTTACAACAAAGCCCCCACCTTTCGGCGAGACTCCAAAGAGTCGAGAAGACTTCTCCCCGTGCAACCCTTCTTTTGCCGAGACCTCCACCACTCGGCCAGACCTCTCCCTAAACTCAAAACATTATACCGATATCCCTTTTCCATCGGCAAGTGCATCGATATTGGCAAGACTCCCCATTGGTGGCAGGACCTCATGGCGGGTTCCATTAGTCACACCGAAGGTTTAAAACCATTGGCAAGACCATCGCTTGTCGGCAGGACATTATACCAAGCACAAATATTTCGCTCGGAGTCTCCCCAAGCTCAACCTTGTGAACCGCTGTTGGCAAGAGTCCCCCAGTCGGCAAGAGATTACACTAAGGCATAACCTTCGGCGAGACATTCAACAGTTGGCGAGACTTCTCCCAGAGGCCTTACATCTTTCAGCAGACTCCACTTGGTCGGGAAGACTTTACCCCTTCGGTTAGACATCATGCCGAACTAAAACCTTTTGGTGAGACTCCCCGTGTCGGTAGGACATCTCCCCAAAACCATCCCACTTCGGCGAGACCTTACCCCAAAGCCACAACATTTCGCCGAGACCCCCATTTGTTGGCAGGACCTCATAGCGAACACAAACCACTCTCCCCACATCGTTTCATTTCGGTAAGAGTCCACCCTGTCAGTGAGACTTTACCCCAAAGCCACACCCTTATGTCAAACTCAAACCTTTTGGTGAGACTTCATGTTGACGCTACCCCCTGTCGCCAAGACCTCTATTTGTCGGGAAGACTTCTCCTTGAACCCAAATTCTTTCAGCGACGCTAGCCTTGTGTGTAATGGTCAGCGAGATATATAAAAACCCATGGCGATTAAAATGTTTGGCTGACTAGTAAATTTCAAGTGAACAGAACCAAACAGCAAGTCGGCAAGACATCGAGCTTGACTCAACGACTTTATCCTTTGAAGATTTTTATACCAAATGTGACTGAGGTATGCTTTCCAACTGAGTTCCTTGAGAAATATCATCAGGTGTATGATTTAATCCTACAATACAAATGCCTCCATTAGTCCTCAAAGCATATAAAATACACTATTGTTCATCATGCCCTCAATTTTAACAAAAAGAAACCCAACTCTGGCTGAAGTAGAACCAAATCAGATAGAACAAAAGACAGACTTAGGAGGAAAACAAAAGAACTCCTAAGACCAAACTAGACAACCAAAGGCGAAGAAAATGAAAGAAAAAGGGGGACCCATTTTGTTCCAGAATAAAATGGGGTGGTTATGCAAGGCATAACAGGACTATCATAGCTTTATTGTGGCAGTCATAATGAATCTATGATAGTCATAATGAATCTACGAACTGAACATTCCTTCTAATTATAATCTTTTATGTGATAGGTTTATACAATTTTATGCCTTGGATTCTTTAGTGTAGTTTATGAAGATGCACTTTCTTCTTCTATCATCCAATTTATGTATTATTTCTTTTGTCACAAATGCATATTCCATGTATCCTATAAAATTTGAAGTGCTTTATGCTTCATTTTCAATTTTTCTATGCTTCTTGTGAAATCATGTCACACACAGTCTTTGTGGGACATCTATTTAGGAACTATAGTATTTTTGCAACAACTCCACATTAATATTCATTTGGAATCCCCTTAACTTTCAACATATTTCTTGCAATATCCATGATGGTTCTATTCTTTTTATTTTCTACAATATCTTTTTGTAAGTATCACTAGGGCTTTGAATTCTTTGAACTTATTAAAAATTTCAGATTTATGCTTTAAGAAGTAGACCTATTGTGGAACTAGTATTTATCTCTTTTTCATGCTACAAATACAATTCTTTATCATGCTGAGGAAATGCTCAGGGATTCCTCTAACACATGATGAGCAAGAAGCTAACTATGCAAAGAAAAGAGAACAAATTCGGTAACTTTGTGAGAAGAGGAAATTGAACATGATACAAGAAGACATGCCAATTGAAGAGGAACATGAACCATCAACAAGAGATATGGTATTGGTGACACAAATGGAACAAATGGAAAACCTTTGTGCAATGAGAGATTTGAATCTCGTAGTTGGAGACACGTCCTCCACCACAAGTCAAGATGGAGGGAAACCATCTACCACATCTCGAGTTGAAAGTGCATCATCACTTACATGTGAATGAGGTACACCATCTTTCCCATCTCAAATTAAAGGTATGCCATCTATTCCATCTCTGATCAAAGGTATTCCATCTATCCCATCTCACTTAGATATTGATGAAATTCCTAATGTTGAGGAAATTTTACTTTGAGAAAACCTCCTAGAATTTTGTGTAGAAAGCCCAAGTTTTTGATTGATATTGATGAGAATATTTTGTAGCCATTGGAAGATAAGGTTCCAAAACATACTTGTAGAAGATATGCTAATAAGATTTGGAGAGTGTTCTTTGAAAAACTAAATGAAACTAGAAAATGTCAACTATTTGTTGAAATGATGAGAAATCTAAAGTATAGGTCCATTATGAAGATTCTTGGGTTGAGAACATCGGAAGCTTCAAGTGAAAAATCTATTGTAAAGAATATAATGAGTGCATATGAGAGTGTGGGTAACACCTCACACACAAAATATACTAATTTCACACAACATGTCATTACATCAACAATAGTAAGTAATCAAACAAAGAAAGCTCATCTCATTATAAAGACAAGTCAAGCATTAAGAATAAATAGAAAAATTTATTGAGAGCCATTAGAAGGTACCAAAGAATTGAGGACATTGATGACAATGAATTATGGGCATTCTTAGGGAGACTACCACAAAAAGATAAACCAATTGTTAAAGCATTGAGATTTAATAATTTTGAAGAATAACACAAGGGTATCTTCGAATCAAAGGGATGTGGTAAGAAGGAAAATTTGTAGTTGAAACCATGAGCCACATCCAAAGCCTTTTTTGGATATGAATCAAACACAATTTTTTGGTAAATTTCTAAAGATGTATCCTCAAGTTAAAAAATTTCAAAGATATTTTGAAATACTAAAGCCTTTCTATGTCAAAATAAATCACACATGCACTACTTGTTGTAGAGTACATATTGAGTCTTCTAACCATTTTGATGTTTATTGGTCTATATGTTTGTATTTGCATAATAATAATGTTTTCTAGGACTATGACATACATGCCCCACCTATATCTTCAAGAGACCTCATATCAACAATTTTATGTGAAAGAGAGGAAGGTCAATCATTCTACAAGAAATTATGCTTGGATGACACATGTCAACATTGCAGTGGCTTACAATGTATGTCAATATGTGAACATATGGAAAGTACACATGCGGTTGGAAATGAACTAGTAGAATTAGGAAAGTATAAGATAGTGGCCTACAATACAAAAGATGGTAAAAAGGAAAAAGAGGTGTGATTTGGTTATTTAAAATATTCTAGTGTAACAATTCATGTCTACATTTCGTGATAGTATAGTGTATGAGTATGCAAGACATACCCATAGAGCTCGATGGTTGGAATTAAAATTCAAGTTATGCAAGGACACTTTTCCACTTGGTAGCATTGTTTCAATCATAGAATTTGCAAAGAACTATAGTCTACAACCATAGTGTAAGGTGCAATCACAATATTACAACTCCACATAGGTTGCTATATTTGTGCACATAACATTCATTCATGCGAATGATAATATAGAGGATGACAAAAGATCATAAGGGAGTATCATTTTTATATCAGTGATGATTGCATGCATTCTATAGAGTTTGTGAAAGGTTGTTTTTAGGTGTTCTACCATGATTTGGCTAGAAGGGGCATATTATTCTGTTAGCATATCATATGGATGGATAATTGTGCATCACAATTCAAGAACTCACAGATGTTCTATTGATTGAGCAAGATGCATAATATTATAGGTAGACCTTTGAAGAAGAACTTGTGGAAGGTGTGAGTCTAACCATGAGGCAATACTTGACACAATAAAGAGTAGAGCAGACCTAGATGGTTTTTTGGATTAATTTGTATGTATGTACATTGAATTTGTAAACTCATGTGATTGATCACTTTTTTCAGGCATTCTTTTGTAGATTTAACACAATCCATATATTTCATTTTTGACATTAATCATGAATAAAATATAAAACTATTTGTGTTTCTATGTTTTCAATTTCTTTTGATATTAATGTATTGTAGTTGATAGTTAGACCTTTCACTGTCACATTTCATCTTTACTTATGTTTTGGTTCCAAATTTCATATGGCATAGAAAGTACTTACTATCCCTCTTTAACTTGAAGTTTCTCATTTTCTTGATGCTGCATTTTTACACATATACTGTGAATATTGGGCAGATTATATGCATATTTATGGTAGGTCTATTTAAAATGGTACATAGTGGACTTTGTTGTGATAAAAATTACATTCACTATCTTTCGTTGTGTTTCATAATCAAGTCAAATTGAGACCAAAATGAATTGTCAATACCCCTATTGAAACTCATCATACAATTTAGTTTGGAAAACATAGTAGAAGGGTTACAATGATGGACTCTTATTTTTCAAGATTGATGTATTCATGTCAACATTCACATTTTTTGAAAAATATGAATCATTTACATAACCATATTATTTTGTGTCTTCATTTTATTCTTGATATTTTTAGGATTTTTCTCTAAGATAGGTTTATCATGTACTTCTATCTATTTAGTCTCAATTGTAAAGTTCATATTTAGGTTTTGAAAAAGTTGATCAACAATAGTAGCACCTAACACTTGGGAATGAATTTGTTCTCCTTCTTGTGTAATGATAATCCCCTTTTTATTGCCCCTTAAGATGCCTCTATGCATGCAGTGTAAAGTTGCAAGGTGGCATATTTTTTTTTCTATTCATCATGTGATAAAACCAACAATTCCAACATTTTTGGAGGGTAGGTTTATGCTAGGCAAGGTCCTATTTCACACCCCAAAATTTTGGTATGTTCCATGCTACATTGCATCGATGATTCCCCTTAAGAGACCAAAGTGCGAAAGGGTAGAAAATTTTGACAAGCTACTACTTAGAGACTGTGGCACTTAGAAAAATTTCTTCTAAAGGTACATGATCATGTAGGGTCCCTCTAAAATAACCTCTATTAGTTTTTCATATCTCCAATCCATTTTCCTATGGTGACAAGTTTTTAGTTGATGAATAAAGCATTAGATGCATGTAGTGTAAAGTTGGAAGGTGGTGTAATTTTCATTTTGATCTTTGTGCGGCCAAACTAATAGTTACAACAAGTTCGAGTGGGTAGATTTATTCTAGGAAAGGTCCTATTTTGACCCCAACATGCTAGAATGTTCCGGGCTACATTGCACTAGCAATTTCTCTTAAGAGACCAAAGTGTGAAAAGGTAGAAAAATTTGACGAGTTGTTACTCAAAGACCATGTCACTTATTAAATTTTCATCTGAAGGTATAGGATCACATAGGTTCCCTCTATAATAGCCACTCTTAGTTTTTCATACCTCCAATCCATTTTCCTTTGGTGAGAAGTTTTCAATTAATGAAAAAATGTCAGATACATGTAGTGTAAAGTTGCAAGGCAGTGTAATTTTCATTCTATTCATAATGAAACCAAATTGATAGTTTCAAAATGTCTGGGTGGGTAGGTTTATGCTAGAAAAGTTCTTTTTTTTCACCCTAGCATGTTAGAACATTTTATGCTACATTGGATCGATGATTTATCTTAAGAGACCAAAGTGCGAAAGGGAAACAAACTTTGATGAGTTATTACTCGGAAACTATGGCACTTAGAAACATTTCATCTAAATGTACAAGATCACACAAGGTCTCTCTACAATAATCTCTCTTATTTTTCACACTTCCAATCCATTTTCTCGTGGTGATAAGTTTTCAATTGATGGAAAAAGCGTTAGATGCATGCAGTGTAAAGTTGCAAGGTGGTGTAATTTTCATTATGTTCATTGTGTGACCAAACTAATAGTTCCAATAGGTTTATATGGATAGGTTTATGCTTGGAAATGTCATGTTTCACACCCCAACATGCTAGAATGTTTTGAGCTACATTGCACTGGAAATTTCTCTTAAGAGACCTAAGTATGAAAGGGAAACAAACTTTGACGAGATGTTACTGAAAAATAATGGAGCTTAGAAAAATTTAGTCTAAAGGTATAGGGTCATGTAGGGTCCCTCTACAATAACCCCTCCCAATTGTTTACATCTCCAATCCATTTTCTTATGGTGGCAAGTTTTTAGTTGATGGTAAAAGTGTCAGATGCATGTATTGTAAAGTTGCAAGGTGGTGTAATTTTCTTTATGTTCATTATAGGACCAAAATAATAGTTCCAACACATCTAGGTGGGTAGGTTTATGCTTGGAAAGATCTTATTTCACACCCCAACATTTTGGACTACATTGCATTGGTGAT
Source organism: Sequoia sempervirens (assembly GCA_007258455.2). NCBI lineage: Eukaryota > Viridiplantae > Streptophyta > Pinopsida > Cupressales > Cupressaceae > Sequoia > Sequoia sempervirens. The sequence continues at coordinate 555,802,826 of VDFB02000003.1, read as the reverse complement.
GTCTCTTTAGAGACCAAAGTGCGGAAGGGAAACAAACTTTGACGAGCTATTACTTGAAAATCATGGCACTTAGAAACATTTCATCTAAATTTAAAGGATCATGTAGGGTCCCTCTATGATAACCTCTCTCAGTTTTTTATACCTCCAATCCATTTGTCCATGGTGACAAGTTTTCAGTTGATGGAAAAAACATCAAATGCATGTAGTGTAAAGTTGCAAGGTGGTGTAATTTTCATTTTTTTTGTTGTGCAACCAAACTAATAGTTCCAACATGTTTAGGTGGGTATTTTTTATGCTAGGAATGGTCCTGTTTTGCACCCCAACATGCTAGAATATTTTGGGCTACATTGCACCAATGATTTCTCTTAAGAGACCAAAGTGCGAAAGGGCAACAAACTTTGATGAGTTATTACTCCAAAAACCATGGAACTTAGAAACACTCCATCTAAAGGTACAAGATCATGTAGGGTCCCTCTACAATAGCCTCTCTCAATTTTTCGTACCTCCAATCCATTTCCCCGTGGTGACAAGTTTTCAGTTGATGGAAAAAGTATCAAATGCATGCAGTGTAAAGTTGTAAGGTGGTGTAATTTTCATTGTATTCATTGTGTCTCCAAACTGATAGTTCCATGTTTGGATGGGTAGGTTTATGCTAGGAAAGGTCCTATTTCACACCCCAACATGCCATAACATTCTAGGCTACATTGCATTGATGATTTCTCTTAAGAGATCAAAGTGCGAAAGGGTAGAAAACTTTGACGAGCTATTACTCAAAAACTATGGCAATTAGAAACATCTCATCTAAAGTTATAGGATAATGTAGGGTCCCTCTACAATAACATCACTTAGTTTTTCATACCTCCAATCCATTTTCTTGTGGTGACAAGTTTTTTGTTGATGGAAAAAGTGTCAGATACATGTAGTGTAAAGTTGCAAGGTGGTGTAATTTTTGTTATGTTCATCATGCGACCAAACTGATAGTTTCAACATGTTAGGGTGGGTAGGTTTATTCTAGGAAAGGTCTTGTTCACACCATAGCATGCTAGAATGTTCTGGGCTATATTGTACCCATGATTTCTCTTAAGAGACCAAAGTATGAAAGGGAAATAAAATTTGACGAGCTGTTACTAAGAAACCGCAACTCTTAAAAATAAGTCATCTAAAGGTATAAGGTCACATAGGGTCTCTTTACAATAACCTTCCTCAAATTTTCATATATCCAAGTCATTCCACTATGGCAACAATGTTTTAGATGTTCCAAAAAGTTTCAGTTGCATTTAGTAAAAATTTATCGAGAGGCATTGTTTATATTCTTCATCTCCTAGGGGTAAATTGGAAATTCAAACATGTTGGGGTGGCTAAAAAATAAGTCCGCTTCATGATTTTTGGTCAATGTAGGTATATTTATAATCTGATGACTGAGTGATCTACACCAAAAAAATAGTATCCTCTATTGATTGAACTCATTGCAATCATAAAATTTTTGGTCAAAATAGGAATACATTTTCTTGAGATGATAGAAAGTATTGGCATGAATAATACATCTATAAATGTGAAGTAGTGATCAGCCAACTAGAGGATGGGTAATTGAATGAATGGTTACTTGAATACACTTGAATAAAATTATTGGAAACATAGTGTGAATTATTTGTACTTTGTCTTGAATAAAACTTGATTCCATAACTATATGCCAAAAATATATCATCCAAGACCACAAACACATACTGGTGTAGGAAAGATAATAATTAACCAACAAATATAGGTGAAATGAGTGTGAAATAAGTTATGAAGCATGAAATACACTTGGATTTTAAATATTTGAAGTAAATCATCTACAAATATCCATTGAAGCTTGTCATTCTATAATGGAGGCTACATATTATTATCAAAAAAATAAAAAATAAAAATATAATCCTTAATTAGCTCTTTTTCCTTATGTTTTCATTACATGATTGAAAGATAAACATCTTATCATACCTTGAAACACTTCATTTATTGCAAGAAAATAATATAGGAACATTTTTGTGAGAACGGATTGGAATAACATTTTAATCATTTATAGTTACATCAAATAATTATTTATTTATTTAAATAATCATTTATAGTGCAAATATGGACACCATCAATAAAAAAGATATGTATTAACCAAATAGCCATATAGGCATACATAAATATATATATCGATATAAGTATAACATATATACAAAATAGCCATATAGGCTTACAAGAATGCCATATGGGCATACAATGTCACGTATATGCAATACAAAATATATGTCCAAAAATTCCATATAGGCATATAACAAAGGACCCTAATAAATAGTCATTCCCCTCCAAGTGAAGAAAATAGATCACAAGTGACCTTTGATCATTGGGGGGATGGAGATGCATATGACGGTGGTCTACTTCAAATTCTAGGGTTAGACCTCCTATTTAATTCTTCATGGATTTGTACCTATTACAATAAAAAGTATAGACCTTAATATATAGAAATTACATTATATACAATGAAATATTTTAAAAAATAATCACTTACCACTGCCAAATGATCTCTCTCCTTGTATGCAATAGTGGCATGCTCATGCTATGGCATTGCAAAGACCTATAGCAACCATCCAGATAGAAATTAAACTACAAATCAATATTAATCATTTGATTTTTCAATAATGAAAAGCAAAAACAATGAATGTAATTTGAAATTTGCTAATCTGCCTCATACCCTTGTCAAAGGCATCAAGATCTCTATTGTAGTAGAGACACCATGCTCCATTTCCCTATCAATATCAAGAGGATTATTTTCTTGCATCATCTAAAAATAAAACAACATTATTTCGTTACGAAAACTAGAATTGTGATACAAGTCATGGCTTATAATGTATGACATAGTCAACAAAATTTTGAGTACTTATTTTACTATATATTTCTTCATAGTTTAATATGTGGTTACTATGACATTGTGTTACTTGGGATATGTTAATGCATCTAATTCTATTTCAAATCTTTCTTTATGATCAAAACTCTTCATGAACAACATGGTGATCAAAAGGTTGATAGAAGAGAGCAATATTTCCTAGAGAACCAACAAGAAAAAGCACAATGCACAAGAGCCATATTGGTAAGTTTCTAAGTTGGTAAGAAGAAGTTGATAGAGGAAGAGGTTGTTATAAGGGAATCTTGCACAATAAGGGGTCTCATGAATGACAAGGCAAGGTTGTAATAATAAAAGGACAGATGATAGAGTAATGTGATAGTTGGGAGAAATGAAGAGAAAGGACAAAGTATCCTATCTTCTTGATTGTGGAAATAATATCCTCATATCAATAAGATTATTCATGAGTATCAATTGAATGTCAAGGGCTTACATGTTTCATGCAGACAATTTCAAAGTAAGGGATAGTCACAAGATGATAGTCCTAGGTACAATCATATCATGCAAGCAAGGGATAATATCATGATTATATAAAGAAGTCATGCAAACCTTTGTTAATGTGAAGTGTGAAGAATTTTTTAAGTGGGGATAAGATTTATGGAAATAATGTAAATCATGATAGTGAGATGCAAGAAAAGAAGCAATAACGAGCACTGTCAATTAAGAACAAAATGATGTGGTGATAGTAAGAAATGAGGGGACTATGGTCCTAAGATATTAATAACAATTCACACATATAAAGACATTCCATGATTTTCAAAAAACCTCAATATTCTATTCATATTCGTGGGTGAATTACTAAGAAGATATAGCTAATAAATGGAGTGAGATATCTTTATTACAGTGGACAGTGTAATATTCACATAGGCAGAGTAATTATCACAAGGAGAAATTATGCATAAAGGAAAACAAATGAAAAATAAAGGATATAGCATAAATAAATATTTGTAATAGGATAGTTACATAATATTGAATATGATAGCCTAAAGTCACAAGATGTAATAGGGAAGTCACATGTATTTCAATACCAAAGAATGCTTCAAGGGATAATTGTGGAGATGTGTTTTATGAGGAGATACTTTATATGCTTTCAAAAAAGATACCTCAAGGTAAAGAGTTCATAATAGTCATGAATGTGGTGGTAATCACATGAAATACAATGCTACAAGATAGTCTCCTAGGAGAAGAAACAAATTTAGTACAATGGTATAAGAGGAGCGTGCATAGTTTATTATTAAAGGATAGTTTAGAGTGATAGCGTGCCCTTTTAATGATCATATTCATAGAGGATAATACTTGTGAATGGATAGAAAGAGGGAATATATTTCTAAATGATAAGTGGATATTAACTTGTCTATGGAGTAGAAACCATTGAAGATAATTGATAGAAGATGATAGTATATAGTGAAGAAAGAAAGAGAGTAGTCCTCTATGATATCAAGAAATTCAAAGGTATAAATGAAAGTCTACAACCATAACATGAATGCAATAACATAGTCATCATGATAAGTATAGTCAACATAGGAAAGGGTAGTAATAATATCAATATCCTAAGAAACATTCATGAGCCCAATAGTGAGTAGAGAGATGGTCCGCTACAAGCTAGTGATGACAGTTAGGAGGATAATAGTGAAATGGTATGCTACAAGCTAGTGATTCCAATACCTATATTTTTGGAGGTTGAAAACATGAACAAATGGAATTCATAGATTATGAAGTGCATAACAACCTAAAACCAAATTAATTAAAAAGTACAAAGCATACTTAAAAAATATTTAGAACCTTCAAGTCATTAAACATTATTCAATTATGAAATATATTTTTTTAATTTTAAAATTATAAATAGTCTATATTACCTGAGTGAAACTTCGATGACCACCTCCACTGGCATGTGTTTGTTGGAAACACAAGGGAAGACAACTAAGAGGCGGGGGGTGAATCAATTGTCCCAGAAATTTAAAACTTATTAACTTTATCAAGCTTATTCTCAGATATGATTATTAACCATGAAAGAATAAATCATCAACACATCAGAAACACACATAACACCAAGATTTTTTTATGTGGAAACCCTGTTAGGGAAAAAACCATGGTGGAGGTCAGTCCATAAGATTAGACCTTGTTAAAAGTATAAAGAAGTATGAGTGGGGAATGCACATGAATTTAGGTGCACTGCCTAGAGCTCACTGCTCAATTACAACAAGGCTTACTGCCCAAAGGAAGACACATTGTCTTACAAAAAGATTCGGATTACATCCGTAGGGATTTGAACTAATAAAATAGCATTTGATATTGCCTGATCATAGTTCCAGTTAAGCACATGAATACTTCTTCACTCTTCTTCACACTCTACTCTACTTTTGAATGATTTAGAACATTATTCGCATACAAACAAATTCAACATACTTCAAATGAAATAAACCATTGCTTATATATATCCACAACAAGAAATTAAACCACTACATGCCGAATTTAATGAAAATAATAAAATGAATATAAACTGTCAGCCCAAATCAATAACAATTATTAATGTGAATCAACCAAGGCCAGTCACAACTTAGTGAAGACCCAAAATAATATCTTCGAACATGAGCCACCTTAAAAAATTATTCTTTGAAGATCCACAACATGCTACAAACACCTTGTTGGCGAAGAACATGAAAAACATGAACATGCAAGAGAAAATGAGAAATTGCGAGCACAACGATCAATGTGGACATGCAACACAGATAAAGCATGATCTAGAAACATCCAAAAACATCATGAATCACCAGAGAAATATCCACAACAACTGAACTAACTGAAATCACATCATCTGCATTTAGGAACACAAACCAAAGTAACAAAAAGATTGTTAGAATACAAATCTTCATAACTCAATAAAATCTTCACACGGATATCTAAAACTCAACATGAATATACTAGATATACTAGACAAGAAAACCTTTAGTCCAGAACCTCTAATCATCAACGTACTGAAATCATTGACAGACTGAACTTCACTTCACCACTGACAACCTACAACTCATTTCATTACAATTTTCTCAATATCCTTGACATATACAATTTCTAATGCATAAATGCTAACAGTGTTGACATCAATGGCAACCACATATCAACAACATGACCACAAAATTCAAAAATATCCCCCTTTGGCATTGATGGCAACACATGATGTGAAAAACACCATTAAGGCAACTATCTCCAACACTTACTCCCCCTTAGGTTCTAACTCTTTTCTCCTTAAATCTTCCACATGACTTTTCTCCTCATAAGGTTCTTCTCCCCATAAAGTTTTTCAAATTTATTTTCTCCCCCTTTGAAATCAATGAAAAATATCTCTAAGCTCTGAACGACATATCTAAACATTTGAATCATCTGACTACTCCCCCTGAGTAGCAACCACCACAACATCAATCGAGATCAAGATATGAATATGAAAATCACAGACTGATGCAATGAAATGCATCTTATTTCTGATTAGGAGGGGTAATCACCCCTAACTTCCCTCTAAGATACTCAAAAGTATCCTTAGGCAACGACTTGGTAAAGATGTCTACAATTTTCTCCTTAGTAGGAACATACTCCAGTCTGACTTCCTTTTCAATCACCTTCTCTCTCAAAAACTGAAACTTAATAGATATATACTTGGTCTTTGAATGCAACACCAAATTCTTAGAAATGTTAATAGTACTTGAATTATCACAGAATATAGCTATAGGCTCATCATACACAACTTTGATATCCTTCAACATCTACTTCATCCATAATACTTGAGTACAATTGTTAGCAGCAACAATGTATTTGGCCTCTGTAGTAGATAAAGAAATGGAATTTTGTTTTATACTTAACCATGAGATCAACTTCTTTCCCAAGAAAAATGCACCACCACTAGTACTTTTTCTATCATTTACATCACTAGCCCAATCAACATTAGTAAAGGCACTCAAAGTAAGATCATCATCTTTAGGATACCACAAGCTAAAATCAACTGTTCCCTTCAAGTATCTTAAAATTCTCTTCACAACAGTCACATGAGATTCTTTAGGATCAGCTTGAAATATTGCAACAATACATACAACATTCATAATGTTAGGCCTAGTTTGAGTTAAATACAACAATGCACCAATCATTGATATGTATCTAGTTTGATTTTCCTTTGAAGAATCATCATCTATTGTCAAATTATATCTGTTCACCATGGGTGTACCAACTGTCTTTGAATATTCCATGCTAAAATTCTTCAACAATTCTTTCACATACTTGGACTGCGATAGGAAGAGCCCTTTTTCTAACTGAGTAATTTGCAATACCAAAAAGAATTTCATTTCTCCAATCATTGGAATCTCAAACTCACTCTACATCTCATTAGAAAACTTCATGCACAAACTATCATCTCCTCCAAAAATGATATCATCAACAAAAACTTCCACAATCAAATCTTTATCATCATTCTTGAAATACAAATTACTATCAGTAGTACCTTTGTTAAATATAAGTTTCAACAAATACTTATCCAATATGGCATACCATACTCTTGAGGCTTGCTTAAGTCCATACAGTGCTTTCTTCAACCGACAAACCATATCTCCCTGACCAGTCAACTGAAATCCATCTGGTTGCTTAACATACACTTCTTCCAACTCGCCATTTAGAACTGCTAACTTGACATCCATTTGATAAACCTTGTAGTCTTTGTAAGCAAGAAACAATCTCATAGCTTCAATTCTAGCAATAGGGGAAAAAGTATTTTCAAAATCAATTCCTTCCATCTATGAATATCCCTTACACACCAATCTCGCTTTGTTTCTAATCACTTCACCTTGCTCATTTAGTTTATTTCTAAAGACCCATTTAGTTCCAATGACATTTTTATCCTTAGGTCTAGGAACAAGAATCCATGTATCATTCTTCTTAATTTTTTGTAGCTCTTCTTTCATTGTTTCAACCCAATGTTCATCTTTACATGCTTCATTCACATTAGTAGGCTCAATCTTTAAAAATCTAATAGTATTCTTATGCAATCTTTCTCCTAGTCTGGACACCTTTTTTCTTATTACCAATAATCTGATCTTATGAATGATTTAATCTTACATACCTCAGAGTCTTAGGACATTCTTGAATTTCAGGCTCTTCTGATCTCTCTTTTTCTCTTTCACTATTTTCTCCTTCCTCTTGATCTTCTTGATTCACCAGAATGATTTGCACTTGATTTGAAGTCTGAACTTGCTTTCCTTTGTTTGTACTGTCATTCTGATCATCATAATCATATCCATAGGTTCTGGATGGTTTAGCTATGTTTTCATCAACCTTAACATTTGCACTTTCAACCATTTTCTTCAATATCTTATTGTAGCACCGATAGGCCTTGCTTTTGGTAGAGTAACCCAAAAAGATTCCTTCATCACTTCTAGCATCAAACTTTCCTAAATCTTCATCTCTTCTGATATAATATTTACTCCCAAATATTTTGAAATATTTAACAATAGGCTTATGACTAGTCCATAGCTCAAAAGGGGTCTTACCAGTATCACCTTTGACTTGTACCCGGCTGAGGATGTAAACAACAGTACTCACATCTTCTCTCCAGTAGATATGTAGAACATTTCCTTCCAACATCATGGTTCTAGCAACATCTTGAACTATCTTGTTCTTCCTTTCCACAACTCCACTTTGTTGAGGGGTCCACGGGGATGATAATTGTCTCTTTATTCCATGCACTTCACAAAAATAATTAAACTCGTCGGAAGTGAATTCACCACCTCTATCCGATCTCAGAAATTTAATCTTCAGACCATTCTCTATCTCAACCATAGCCTTAAAGATCTTGAACTTCTCTAGAGCTTCAGATTTCTCCCTTAAGAAAGTAGCCCACATCATTCTTGAACAATCATCAATAAGCAACATGAAATACATGTACCCTTGTAAACTTCAGACTCTAGAAGAACCACACAAATAAGCATGTACTAGCTCCAACAACTCATTTGAATTATACTATTTGCTTTGAAATGAAATTCTAGTTTGCTTCCCCAACTGACATTCCTTGCATATGGCATTAGTAGGCTTTACCAACTTAGGAAGATCTCTCACAACCTTAGTAGAAATTATCTTGACAATATTATCAAAATTAACATGACACATTCTTCTATGCCACAACTAACTTTCATCAACTTGAGCAATCACACAACTTTTACTAGCAGCATTCAAATGAAAGATATTACCTCTTATTTTTGTACTTGATGCAATCACATTTCTGGAACACCCCAATATTCTACAATTTCCATCCTTGAACTGAAGATTGTAACCCTTATCAACCATCTGTCCAACTCTCAAAATATTATGTTTCAGACCTTCTACATATAGGACATCATCAATATTGTTCTTACCATCAAAAGAAATGCAACCTTTGCCACAGATCACACCAGCTATGTTATCACCAAATCTCACAACACCACCATATACATGTGATTGACAATGGGTGATTGTACAATGATGATTCACACCAATTTCCTTTATTGGATTTATCATTCATCACTCCTTCATCAGAGCATAATAACACTTCTTTTGAAATCTAGGCTTGTTATGTCTTGGTTTAGGAGCTCTTTCCGAACACTTTGATGCAAAATGACCTATCTTATTGCAAGAAAAACATTTAAGAGGCAATTTTCCTTCATACTTACCTTTTTGGTGCAGGAGCACTTGTTTGATTTCTTGCCTCCATGAGGCCATTTGTAAATAGTTGCTTTATTTTGTGTATTGGGTCTTATAATAAGGTTTATCAAACCATTTTAAGGTTTTTAAGTCTTAGGAAGTCATATTTTAAGTCATTTGTCAAATAATGTTTAAAGTTGTTCCATATTGTAAAAATTGTAAAAGTTGCTCAAGAAAGTTATCAAGTAACTTGTCAAAAAGTGTCATTAAGGTGTTTTGTCAACAAACTAATCAAAAGGTAGTTGAAAATAGCAGGTTTTGGTTGGAAATGTATAAAGACACCCTCCAAAACTCGAATTGGGGGTTGGAGACACTATTTTTGAAGTTTGATGAATGGCAACCTCAAATTTTATGTGTATTTTCTGATTTTTACATTGTTTCTAGGCTAAACTTGTGCTTTGTACGGCTTGGTATGGACACAAATAATGGAGTATCATATATTGTTGGAAATATATCTATTTCTAGTTTCCAATTATTTTTGTATCATTGAATTTTATTGATTTTTGTAGAAGAAATGATTATTTTGGTGAGACTTCCCTATTCTAACAATATTGTGTAGAATTTATAGTCTGAAAAAATGTGATGTTATGGATTGTAAGGACTATATTTTGGATCTGAAATTAATTTTATTTTGTTTCCATGTGAATATAATTTCATTTTCTTCAAGTCTCATCAAATTTAATTAAGATTTGAATAAGTTATGACCATTTTTGTGAGGGCAGCTCTGAACCCTACCTAAGGTTTGCAGTTTTGGGAGAAAATGTAATAACTTTCTTTTCCACCGTTAGATCTTCATAAAATTTGGATGAAAGGTCTATAAATATGTTGTATTAAATCTCACTAGAGTGATTGGATTTATTAATTTTTTTGTGGAAGTTATTAATGAATGTTCATTGCATTAAATTGTGGGCTGCCATAGTTATGTTTCCAATGTGATATAGAATGCTTAATAGCATGTGCTATACAAAGACTGTTTTGAATTATTGTTGAAGTTTTGTGAGATGTGTTGTTGAATTCTCCTAGCTCTGCATCAAATTGGTATATAAGTATGAGAAAGATTTGGGCTGGTGAGTTGTAGCTGTGGTTTTGTGTTTGGTGTTGTGTTGTGGTTGTATGTAGGTTGAGAAGAGAGCTTGGTTGGTGGTGAAAAGACTAGGTTGAAGATGAGTGGAAAGGACCTAGGTGAGGGTGAGAAAGTTGAGAAAATTGAGTTGTGAAGCAAGGAGAGACTTGCTAAAAGATGGAGAATTTGAAGATGGAGGTATTGTGGTAAAAGCAATATTTTATTTTTTTATTTTGCTAATCTTTTGGACAAGAAATAAATTGCAGATTAAAGTGCAACATATTGAAGAAGAACAAAATAAGGTTAAAAATAAAAAGGAAAAAGTGCAAAGGAATTGGAAGATTAGGAATAAGACAATTCAAAGGGGCTTGAATTCTTTTCCCCCTGGGAGTTTGGTGTAGGAGCACTTGTTTGATTTCTTGCCTCCATGAGGCCATTTGTAAATAGTTAATTTATTTTGTGTATTGGGTCTTATAATAAGGTTTATAAATCCATTTTAGAGGTTTTTAAGTCTTATGAAGTCATATTTTAAGTCATTTGTCAAATAATTTTTAAAGTTGTTTCATATTGTAAAAATTGTAAAAGTTGCTCAAGAAAGTTATCAAGCAACTTGTCAAAAAGTGTCATTAAGTTGTTTTGTCAAAAAAATAATCAAAAGGTGGTTGAAAATAGTTGGTTTTTGTTGGAAATGTATAAAAACACCCTCCAAAATTAGAATTGGGGGTTGGAGACACTATTTTTGAAGTTTGATGAATGGCAACCTCAAATTTTGTGTGCATTTTCTAATTTTTACATTGTTTCCAGGCTGAAGTTGTGCTTTGTACAGCTTGGTATGGACACACATAATGGAGTATCATATATGGATGGAAATATATATATTTCTAGTTTCCAAATATATTTGTCTCATTTAATTTTATTGAGTTTTGTGGAAGAAATGATTATTTTGGTGAGACTTCCCTATTCTAACAATATTGTGCAGAATTTACAATCTTAAAAATATGATGGTATGGATTGTAAAGTCTATATTTTGGATCTAAAACCAATTTTATTTTGTTTCCATGTGAATCTACTTTCATTTTCTTCAAGTCTCATCAAATTTCATTAATTTTTGAATAAGTTATGACCATTTTTGTGAGGAAAGGTCTAAACCCTACCTAGGGTTTGCAGTTTTGGGAAAAAATGCAATAACTTTATTTTCCACTGTTGGATCTTCATAAAAAATGGTGGAAAGGTCTATAAATATGTTGGCTTCAACCCCATATGAGCGATTGGATTTATTAATTTTTTGTGGAAGTTATTAATGAATGTTCGTTGCAATAAATTGTGGGCTGCCATAGTTATGTTTCCAATGTGATATAAAATACCTAATAGCATGTGTTATACAAAGATTGTTTTGAATTATTTTTCAAGGTTTGTGAGATGTGTTGTTAAATCCTCCTAGCTCTACATCAAATTGGTATCAGAACCTAGGAAATATTTGGGCTGGTGAGTTGTAGTTGTGGTTTTGTGTTTGGTGTTGTGTTGTGGTTGTATGTAGGTTGAGAAGAGAACTTAGTTGGTGGCCAAAAGACTAGGTTGAGGATGAGTGGAAATGAACTAGGTGAGGGTGAGAAAGTTGATAAAAGTGAAATATGGAGAATTTGAGAAGGCAAAGGAGGAAAGAAAGAAGAGGAAAAGGCAAGAGAAGATGGACAAAGAGATTGTTGAGTTGGAGCAAGAGTTAAATAGATTGGAAAAAGAGTTCGAAGAATCCATGATGAAGATAGAACAAATGATGAAACTAGAGAAAAGTTGGCATTTGACATTGAAAATAAAGATGGTTTTTCCTATAAATAATATTGTGAAAAGAAGACACAAGAAGATGAAAGAGGATGAAGAAGCATATGAAGATGCACATGAAAAATTCTTAGATGAAGACAAAGATGTTCCTGAGCATGAAGATGAAGAAGAAGCTAAGATGAAGAACCTGATTTTAGAGGGAGAAGATATTGAGTTGGTGTCAATATTTGAAGAAAAAATGATCAAGGATGAATTTCGTTTGGAAACCTATAAAGAGTTGAAGAAAGATAGAGGTATTGTGGTAGAAGCCATATTTCATTTCTTTATGTTGCTAATATTTTGGACAAGAAAAAAATTGCAGGTTAAGGTGCAACATATTTAAGAAGAAAAAAATAAGGTTAAAAATATAATGGAAAAAGTGCAAAGAAATTGGAAGATCAAGAAGAAGACAATTCAAAGGGGCTCGAATTATTTTTCCCCCAGTTTGATTTCTTGCCTCCATGAGGCCATTTGTAAATAGTTTTTATTTTGGGTCTTATAATAAGCAAACCATTTTAGAGGTTTGTCTTAGGAAGTCATATTTTAAGTTGTTCCATATTGTAAAAATTGTAAAAGTTGCTCAAGAAAGTTATCAAGCAACTTGTCAAAAAGTGTCATTCATAATCAAAAGGTGAAAATAAAATGTAGAATTGGGGGTTGGAGACACTATTTTTGAAGTTTGATGAATGGCAACCTCAAATTTTGTGTGCATTTTCTAATTTTTACATTGTTTCCAGGCTGAAGTTGTGCTTTGTACAGCCTGGTATGGACACACATAATGGAGTATCATATATGGATGGAAATATATCTGTTTCTAGTTTCCAAATATATTTTCCTCATTGAATTTTATTGAGTTTTGTGGAAGAAATGATTATTTTGGTAAGACTTCCCTATTCTAACAATATTGTGCAGAATTTACAGTCTTAAAAATGTGATGGTATGGATTGTAAAGTCTATATTTTGGATTAAAACCAATTTATTTTGTTTCCATGTGAATCTACTTTCATTTTCTTCAAGTCTCATCAAATTTCATTAATATTTGAATAAGTTATGACCATTTTTGTGAGGAAAGGTCTAAACCCTACCTATGGTTTGTAGTTTTGGGAAAAAATGCAATAACTTTATTTTCCACTTTTGGATCTTCATAAAAAATGGTGGAAAGGTCTATAAATATGTTGGCTTCAACCCCATATGAGTGATTGGATTTATTAATTTTTTGTGGAAGTTATTAATTAATGTTCGTCGCATTAAATTGTGGGCTGCCATAGTTATGTTTCCAATGTGATATAAAATGCCTAATAGCATGTGTTATACAAAGATTGTTTTGAATTATTTTTCAAGGTTTGTGAGATGTGTTGTTAAATCCTCCTAGCTCTACATCAAATTGGTATCAGAACCCAGGAAAGATTTGGGCTGGTGAGTTGTAGTTGTGGTTTTGTGTTTGGTGTTGTGTTGTGGTTGTATGTAGGTTGAGAAGAGAACTTAGTTGGTGGCCAAAAGACTAGGTTGAGGATGAGTGAAAATGATCTAGGTGAGGGTGAGAAAGTTGATAAAAGTGAAATATGGAGAATTTGAGAAGGAAAAGGAGGAAAGAAAGAAGAGTAAAAGGTAAGAGAAGATAGACAAAGAGATTGTTGAGTTGGAGCAAGAGTTAAATAGATTGGAAAAAGAGTTCGAAGAATCCATGATGAAGATAGAACAAATGATGAAACTAGAGACAAGTTGGCATTTATCATTGAAAATAAAGATGGTTTGGCCTATAAATAATATTGTGAAAAGAAGAAGACACAAGAATATGAAAGAGGATGAAGAAGCATATGAAGATGCACATGAAGAATTCCTAGATGAAGACAAAGATGTTCCTGAGCATGAAGATGAAGAAGAAGCTAAGATGAAGAAGCTGATTTTAGAGGGAGAAGATATTGAGTTGGTGTCAATATTTGAAGAAAAAATGATCAAGGATGAATTACGTTTGGAAACCTATAAAGAGTTGAAGAAAGATAGAGGTATTGTGGTAGAAGCCATATTTCATTTCTTTATGTTGCTAATATTTTGGACAAGAAACAAATTGTAGGTTAAGGTGCAACATATTTAAGAAGAAAAAAATAAGGTTAAAAATATAATGGAAAAAGTGCAAAGGAATTAGAAGATCAAGAAGAAGACAATTCAAAGGGGCTCGAATTATTTTTCCCCCGGGAGTTTGGTGCAGGAGCACTTGTTTGATTTCTTGCCTCCATGAGGCCATTTGTAAATAGTTGCTTTATTTTGTGTATTGGGTCTTATAATAAGGTTTTTCAAACCATTTTAGAGATTTTTAAGTCTTAGGAAGTCATATTTTAAGTCATTTTTCAAATAATGTTTAAAGTTGTTCCATATTGTAAAAATTGTAAAAGTTGCTCAAGAAAGTTATCAAGCAACTTGTCAAAAAGTGTCATTAAGGTGTTTTGTCAACAAACTAATCAAAAGGTGGTTGAAAATAGTTTTTTTTGGTTGGAAACGTATAAATACACCCTCCAAAACTCGAATTGGGGGTTGGAGACACTATTTTTGAAGTTTGATGAATGGCAACCTCAAATTTTGTGTGCATTTTATGATTTTTACATTGTTTCTAGGCTGAAGTTGTGCTTTGTAGGGCTTGATATGGACACAAATAATGGAGTATCATATATGGATGGAAATATCTCTGTTTCTAGGTTCCAATTATTTTTTTCTCATTGAATTTTATTGAGTTTTGTGGAAGAAATGATTATTTTGGTGAGACTTCCCTATTCTAACAATATTGTGTAGAATTTACAGTCTAAAAAATGTGATGGTACATATTGTAAAGTCTATATTTTGGATTTGAAACTAATTTTATTTTGTTTCCATGTGAATATAATTTCATTTTATTCAAGTCTCATCAAATTTCATTAATATTTGAATAAGTTATGACCATTTTGTGAGGGCAGGTCTAAACCCTACCTAGGGTTTGTAGTTTTGGGAAAAAATGCAGTAACTTTCTTTTCCACCGTTGGATCTTCATAAAAATTGGAGGAAAGGTGTATAAATATGTTGTCTTCAATCCCAATAGAGAGATTGGATTTATTAATTTTTTTGTGGAAGTTATTAATGACTGTTCGTTGCATTAAATTGTGGGCTGCCATAGTTATGTTTCCAGTGTGATATAGAATGCTTAACAACATGTGTTATACAAAGATTGTTTTGAATTATTGTTGAAGGTTTGTGAGATGTGTTGTTGAATCCTCCTAGATATACATCAAATTGGTATTAGAGCCTAGGAAATATTTGGGCTGGTGAGTTGTAGTTGTGGTTTTGTGTTTGGTGTTGTGTTGTGGTTGTATGCAGGTTGAGAAGAGAACTTGGTTGGTGGCCAAAAGACTAGGTTGAGGATGAGTGGAAAGAACCTAGGTGAGGGTGAGAAAGTTGAGAAAAGTGAGTTGTGGAGCAAGGAGAGACTTATTGAAAGATGGAGAATTTGAGAAGGTAGAAGAGGAAAGAAAGAAGAGGAAAAGGCAAGAGAAGATGGACAAAGAGATTGTTGAGTTGAAGCAAGAGTTAAATAGATTGGAAAAAGAGTTCGAAGAATCCATGATGAAGATAGAACAAATGATGAAACTAGAGACAAGTTGGCATTTGACATTGAAATGAAATATTGTTTTTCCTATAAAGAATATTGTGAAAAGAAGAAGACACAAGAAGATGAAAGAGGAAGAAGAAGTATATGAAGATGCACATGAAGAATTCCTAGATGAAGACAAAGATGTTCTTGAGCATGAAGATGAAGAAGAAGCTGAGATGAAGAACCTGATTTTAGAGGGAGAAGATATTGAGTTGGTGTCAAGATTTGAAGAAAAAATGATCAAAAATGAATTTCTTTTGGAAACCTATAGAGAGTTGAAGAAAGATGGAGGTATTGTGGTAGAAGCCATATTTTATTTTTTTATTTTGCTAATCTTTTGGACAAGAAACATATTACAAGTTAAAGTGTAGCATATTGAAGAAGAACAAAAGAAGGTTAAAAATACAAAGGAAAAAGTGCAAAGGAATTGGAAGATCAGGAAGATGACAATTCAAAGGGGCTTGAATTCTTTTTCCCTCGGGAGTTTGGTGTAGGAGCACTTGTTTGATTTCTTGCCTCCATGAGGCCATTTGTAAATAGTTGCTTTATTTTGTGTATTGGGTCTTATAAGAAGGTTTATAAAACCATTTTAGAGGTTTTTAAGTCTTATAAAGTCATATTTTAAGTCATTTTTCAAAAAATGTTTAAGGTTGTTCCATATTTTAAAAATTGTAAAAGTTGCTCAAGAAAGTTATCAAGCAACTTGTCAAAAAGTGTCATTAAGGTGTTTTGTCAACAAACTAATCAAAATTTGGTTGAAAATAGTTGGTTTTGGTTGGAAATGCATAAATACGCCCTCCAAAACTCGAATTGGGGGTTGGAGACACTATTTTTAAAGCTTGATGAATGGGAACCTCAAATTTTATGTGCATTTTCTGATTTTTACATCGTTTCTAGGCTAAAGTTGTGCTTTGTACAACCTGGTATGGATATAAATAATGGAGTATCATATATGGATGGAAATATATCTATTTATATTTTCTAATTATTTTTGTCTCATTGAATTTTATTGAGTTTTGTGGAAGAAATGATTATTTTGGTGACTTCTCTATTCTAACAATATTGTGCAAAATTTACAGTCTTAAAAATATGATGGTATAGATTGTAAAGTCTATATTTTGGATCTGAACATAATTGTATTTTTTTTCCATGTGAATCTAATTTCATTTGCTTCAAGTCTCATCAAATTTCATTAATATTTGAATAAGTTATGACCATTTTTGTGAGGGCGGGTTTGAACCCTACCTAGGGTTTGCAGTTTTGGGAAAAAATGCAATAAATTTCGTTTCCACCATTGGATCTTCATAAAAAATGGAGGAAAGGTCTATAAATATGTTGTATTCAATCTCACTGGCATGTTTGGCTTTATTAATTGTTTTGTGGAAGTTATTAATGACTGTTCATTGCATTAAATTGTGGGCTGCCATAGTTATGTTTCCAATGTGATATAGAATGCCTAATAGCATGTGTTATACAAAGATTGTTTTGAATTATTGTTGAAGATTTGTGAGATGTGTTGTTGAATCCTCCTAGCTCTGCATCAATTTTCCTATTGGTACTCTTTTGGCAATAAGTGCTTCTAGGTTTTCCATCTCTCTTTCTTCTTCTTTTTCAAGTTGTCTCATTTCTTCATCATACTTGAATGTCTTTCTAGATGAACTCTCACCCGGATCATATCTCTGTCTAGCTCTTCCAGAAGTAGTATCCTTAAATGTAGATTCAACCTTAGGAAGGGCATCACCAAATTTACTCAACTAAAAAGCAATAAGCTTACCAATCAACATATCTCGAGTAACATTTGTCATAGTCCGGAGCTCTTCAATAGCTGTAGCGTTGACTTTGTAAATAGCAGGAAAAGATGTAAGCACTTTAGCAACAATATCTTATTCTTCCAACTATCCACCAACACATCTGATTCCACACACAAGTTCATTCACTGTTTGCATGAAAGTAGTAATATTTTCATCATCACCCATTCTCAACATTTCATATTTCCCTTTCAGACTCTACAACTTAACAATCTTCACATTAGCATCACCTTCATACAAAGTTTCCAAATTTTTCACATCTCATAAATAGTCTTCAAATCCACAACATTAGTCATCTCAGTATTAGTCAAAGCACTCAACTATGCCTCCTTAGCCCTGATATTGTACTCAACATCTCTAATCTCAACAGTAGTAGTAGGACCATTCTGAGGTATAACATACCTATTACTTGTAATGCTCCAATAGGGTTCACCAATGCATCTCAAATGGCACTACATTTGAGTCTTCCTCAAAGAATAATTTGTTTCATAAAATCTCGAGTTATCCTTCTTGTATGTTGCCATCTCTGATCACCTCAAGTTGTTAAATTTCTTCCAAGGAACCTGCTTTGATACCAATTATTGGCAACACAAGGGAAAACAACTGAGAAAGGGGGGATGAATGAGTTGTCCTAGAAATTTAAAACTTATTAACTTTATCAAGATTATTCTTAGATCTGATTATTAACCATGATAGCATAAATTATCAACACATCAGAAACACACATAACACCAAGATTTTTTTTATGTGGAAACCATGTTAGGGGAAAAACGACAGTGGAGGTCAATCCGCAAGATTATACCCTATTAAAAGTATAAATAAATATGAGTGGGGAATGCACATGCATTCAAGTGCACTGCCTAGATCTCACTGCTTAATTACAACAAGGCTTAATACCCAAAGGAAGACACACTGTCTTAGAGAAATATTCAGATTACATCCGTGGGGATTTGAACTAATAAAATAGCATCTGCTAATGCCTGATCACAGTTCTAGTTAAGCACATGAATACTTCTTCACTCTTCTTCACTCTTGTTCACACTATGTTTTTCCTTTGAATGATTTAGAAAATTATTCGTGCATACACACATTCAACATACTTCAAATGAAATAAAAAATCACTTATATATATCCGCAACAAGAAATTAAACCACTACATGTCAGCTTTAATGAAAATAATAAAATGAATATAAACTATCGGCCCAAATCAATAACAATTATTAATGTGAATCAACCAAGGTCACTCACAACTTAGTGAAGACCCAAAATAACATCTTCGAACATGATCCACCTTCAAAAAATATTCCTCAAAGATCCACAACATGCTACAAACACCTTGTCGGCCAAGAACATGAAAAACATGAATATGCAAGAGAAAATCTTGAATCGCGAGCACAACGATCAATGCAGAAGTGCAACATGGATAAATCATGATCTAGAAACATTCACAAACATCATGAATCACTAAAGAAGCATCTACAACAACTGAACTGACTGAAATCACATCATCTTCATTCAGGAACACAAACTGAAGTAACAGAAAGGCTGTTAGAATACAAATCTTCATAACTTTATCAAATATTCATGCGGATCTATGAAAATCAACATGGATAAAATAAATATACTCGAAAAGAAACCCTTTAGTCCACAACCTCTGATCATCAATGTACTGAACTCACCAACAAACTCATGAACTTCACTTCACCAGTGACAACTTGCAACTCATTTCATTACAATTTTCTCAATATCCTCAACATATACAACTTCTAATGCATTAATGCTAATAGTGTTGACATCAATGACAACCACATATCAGTAACATGACCACAACATCCAATAGTGTTATCGTCGAAGCTCCAAGATTAACCTATTCAACATCCAAAATGAGATATAATGATGCAGGAGCATCCATGGCTACGTGCAATCCTGTATTGGTTTGAAGGTTAAAATTTTGTTTCAATTTTGAAATTTTTATTTTGAGATGGATTATTTGGTGGAAAATAATTTTGGAATGATTAATTTCATTTATCCTTGTGTGAAGTGATAAAAAAGCATGAAAAGCATTGATAAGGTGAAAAAGCAGGGTGATAATGCAATTTTGATTTTCCAAATTTTAAACTCTTGAAAATTAATTAATAAGGTGTGGAAATTGAATAAAATAATGTTTTAAAATGCATTTCAAAATCCCTAAAAATTAGGGATTGGGGGAAGTGGATGCCAAGGTTAGCCAATCTTGGATTTTGGCCTTTTCGGGTGAAAATGGTCAAACCAATGGTTGTTGGGAGTTATGATTTTGATTGGTTGGATTTTAATGTTTTTTATTTTATATTTTTGGTGGGAATTAATGGGGTAGGTCAAAAGAAGTCATGATTTTTGGAGAAGAAGGAAAAATGAATGTGAAAACATCCATGGAAATGGTGAAAAATCTAGAAAAGGAGGTGATTTTCTAAGTGGATTTTTTGAAGAAAACAAGTAAAGTCATATAAGAAGGCATGGAATTCATGGAGGAGGTTGTTTGAAGGGTTTATCGAAGGTTTGGGACTGTTATACCACAATGCATATCAATTCTAGATTGAAAGAGGCAAGTTTGAGAAGCTACAAGAGGATTCTAAATGCTAGAGAATGCATTGTTTGGCATAAGCTCTCACTGTTTGAGCTTGAAACCTTGTTGTGGTAATCTCATGGTATGTTTAATAAATGTATTTGATTTTTATCTATTGTTATCAGTACCTCTTGACTTATTTATTGATGTAATCCATCATTCATTTTATTGCAAATAAGAGTGCATATGTGCAGATCCGAATTCCTGAATTCTAGAGCATTGTTGCCAATTGTTTGACTAAATGTTTGTGGGGATTTTAAAAGGATTTTAAGGTAGTTTTTGAAGGGTATTTTAGCCCTTACATTATATAAGAATACCATTTATATAATTTTTAGCTATTCACATGTAATATTTATAATTCTTTACTAGTTACATACCTTCGGAGTGCATGTGGTCATGTAGTAGGGAGGTGGAGGACAGTTGAAAATAGAGTGAACACTATGACCCTAAAATTTTATTATAATAATTCAACTAATTTAGTTAATAATTGATTTCAAAAATGAAATTTAATAACTTAAATTCAATGAACTTGCTAACATTTACCTGACTATCAAGGTCAAATGCCTCATTAAGGAGGGAATCTATCACCACCATTTGATCAACTGTAGATGTACCTTGGGAACATTTCATCATTTCCACCAAAGACTATATCATAAATAGATACAAAAGCTATTAAAATTATTTCAACCTCAATATTGAAGTAAATATTACTATCTGTGGTACTTTTCTTGAAACCTTGTTGAAGCAAGTACTTGTCCAACCTTGCATACCAAGCCCTAGGAGCTTGTTTGAGACCATACAATGCCTTTTTGAGTCTGCACACCATGTTTTGGTTTTCTGATAACTAGAATCCATCAGGCTACTCTATGTAGACTTCTTCCAAATTTCCATTCAAGAAAGCTGATTTGACATCCATCTTTTGAAGTTCTTGTGAGCTAAAAAAGAGAGAAACATTTTGATTGCTTCCATTCTTGCTATCAAAGAAAATGTCTCCTCAAAATCAATTCCTTCTAACTATGAATAGCCTTTGCATACCAATATTTCTTTGTTTCTTAAAACTTCTCCATCTTCATTTAGCTTATTTGTAAATAACCACTTTGTTCCTATCACATTCTTGTCCATAGGCCTTGGAACCAGTTCCCAAATTTGATTCTTCTCAATCTAATTCAATTCTTCTTCCATTTCTTGTATCGACCCTTCATCCTTGCAAGCATCAACAATTTTTTTTGGTTCTATCTTTGATAATAAATAAAATTTCACTTGTTCATTTGTCCTTGCAAGCCTTCTCTTATTCAGTAACTCTTCATTATTATCTCCAATAATTTTATCTTCTAAATGATTATTTTGAACATACTTTGTAGGAGTCTTACTGTTCTTTTCTACTGTTTCTTGTTTTTCTTCAATTTCTTCTTCTTCTAAGTAGGGAGGTGCATCAGATCTATAGTCCTTAATTTCATACATATTCTAATGTAAATCTTCATCAACCTTAACATTTGTACTTTCAACTATCATTCCTAGTCTTTTTTTGTAGCACCTGTATGCTTTACTCTGAGTTGAGTATCCAAGAAAAACACCTTCACCATCTCTTGAATCAAACTTCCCAAAAACATCTTCATCTCTTCTAATGTAACATTTTCTTCCAAATATTTTAAAATACCTGATAGCTGTTGGTCTTCCATACCATCACTCATATGGGGTCTTAGTGTTTTTCACCCTTAACAATCCTCCGTTGAGAATATAGAATTCATTATAAACTACCTCTTTCCATTAAACATTAGGAAGATTTTCTTCCTTCAACATAGTCCTTTCCATCTACTGAACAATCCTATTCTTTATTTCCACTACCCCACTTTGCTGAGGATTTCTAGCAAAAGATAGATGCATTTTTATTCCATTTTCTTCACAAAAATTATTAAACTCATTTGATGTGAACTCATCTCCTCTATCAGACTTAAAACACTTGATTTTAGCATTCACTTCATTCTCAACCATTGATTTGAAAATATTGACTCTACTAAAAGCTTCAAATTTATCTTTAAGAATGTAACCCATGTCATCTTAGAGAAATCATCAATAAAAAGCATGAAATACCTTTCTCCTTTCATAATTTTTTCTCTGGTAGGTCTACACAAATCAATATGAATCTTCTCAAATGGTCTAGAAGAAGAATACTCTTTTTACTTGAAAATAATCCTTTTCTACTTTCCAAACTGACATTCCTTACACAAAGTACTTATAGGCTTGACTATCTTGGGTGTATCTCTTACCACATGTGATGAATTGATCTTCAAAAGGTTGTCAAAATTTATGTGTCTCATTCTCCTATACCAAAGCCAACATTCACTTTCTTTTCCTAGAAGACAGCTTCTCCCATTGATATTCTTTAGATTATATATATTACCATTAGTCCTAGATCCTTTTGCCACCAGTTTTCTAGACTTTCCTTTTCCAATTTCACATCCTCTTTCATTGACTATGAGATTGTATCATTTCTGTACATCTGAACCACACTAGGAAGATTGTGCTTGAGACCTTTAACATAAAGAATATCTTATATATTGTGCTTTCCATCAATACTTATTGTACCTTTTCCATAGATATTTATTGAATTATCATCTCCAAGATTGACTATTCCTCCATTCAACTTCACAAGATTGATAAACATGCTTATATCTCTTGTCATAAGGTTGGAGCAACCACTGTCAATCACCTAGGAGTTTGCCTCATCTTTTGCATGAAAAGCAGTTCCCACAACCCTTAAATATTTAGCTTCATCTTTAGTCTTCTTAGCATCCATGAACATGATTTCATCCTCATTATCCAGACCACTAGATACCTCATCCTTTGAAGAGAAGGAATCTTCCTTGGAGTAGAGACTCTTTTAAAACTTATTTCTTCTATAATCTTGGTTTCTCTTTTCAAAATATTTTAAGGGACATTTAGAAGCAAAATGGCCAATATCTCCACAGTTAAAACATTTAAAAGGTAGCTTACCTTTGTACTTACCGGTACCCCTCTTCAACTTCCTTACCAATTTTTTTCCTTGTTCATAAGTGTCACTACTTTGATTAAATGCTTCATACTTCTCATTTTTACTGAATTTAAAATTTGCTTCCTTATTTGGAGCTTCTTTGGCAGACTATCTTATTTCATAGGTAGTGAGAGCACCATAGAATTGATCTATTGAAAATTTATCTAAATATCTAGCTTCCTCAATAGAAGATAATTTAGGATTATAATATTTAGGAAGAGATCTTAGTACCTTTTTTACATCTACTAGTTCTTCTAGTTCTTCACCAAGTCCTCTAATTGTATTGGCCACTTCATCTACCTAGAGAAAATATCCTGTAATATCTCATCCTATGACATTTTTAGGTTCTAAAACTTGCCTCTATAGATTTGCAACTTGGCTTGTTTAACTTTAATGTGCCACTAATCTTTTCCCAAAAATCCTTTTCTATCTTGTGCTGCATTAATTTTACAAGTTCAGAGTCTACTAGCCCACTCAAGATAGAATTATTAGCCTTTCCATTGCTCTCACAGGCCTTATATCTATTGGATTAGTTGGAGGAGTTGCAAGAATAGTATAACCATCTTTGAATAATTACCAAACATCAAACCCTAAAGAGGCCAAATAGGTTTACATCCCTGATTTCTATAAAGTAAATTTTGTTCCATCAAATCTAGGTGCCTTGTGAGACCCTTCTTGTGCCATCCTAGATCTTCCTCAAGCTGTTAGACTTCTTCTAAGGAACCTATCTTTGATACCAATTGTTGAACACACCGAAATACTGAAAGGGGGGCGAATCAATATCCTATCAAATCTCAAACCTTTCAAAAAAAACAAGAACATTAAAGATGAAGATAATATACAACACAAAATTAGATATACATGGAAAACTCCATAGGGGAAAAACCATGGTGAGAAAAGTTGCTAAGAGCTACTATCCTAATCTAGCCTCACAAAGTGAACAACATTTACAACTTTGTTTTAGGGTTGCAACTCAAGGAAGCTACAATTCTTTGATTATAGTTTTAGGGTTACACCCAAGGAAGCTACAACTCCCTGATCTGAGAACACACTCATGAATGATTACAAAATGAGAATCCTTCCATTGTGTGAAACTAGCAATTAAGCTCTCTCTTTTTATGATTGCATTTTTTCTTTTCAAACTCTCGAAAATTATTCTTAGTTTCCTACTAGCTTAGTGCCTCTAGCTAACAATTAAGTACACTTGTTCACATGCCATCTTTCATAGGGATATGATCAAGATGAAATTAGATAGGATCTACCATAACTGATCTTTCTCTTTTAGTTTCTTACACAATCATCATCTTTCTATGATACTACACCCTAGATCAACTAGGTTTATAATTTATACATGATATTACATTGATTACATTTCACAAGTTGGCCTATAACAACAAAAATATTACATTTGTAGGTCAAATAGGGATAAAACAAACAACATGAAATGTGTAGAGGGATTGAGCCAAAAGGCTACACCCAACACTAGGAAGAGGAAAACACCTTGTGAATTCCAACATATGATTAACCTAGTCCCAAACTATATTCCCATATTTGATCTTCTATAAACATCATCCACATAGTTTGCAAGTACCAATTAGGTCATCCATAAACAAGAAAAACATGTAACATGTAGCATGTTGGCCTTCACAATCATTGGCGGTCTACAAGAATGATAAAAAAAATTTGTGTTTCTTCCAAAGGATTCATAATGATCCATACAATACCTTCAATCACTCCTTAAACTTTGCTCGATCTTGAACTTGTGATGTACACCATCAACATATCTTAGTTAGCCTCAAAAAAAGCATAAGCCAACAAAACATTCATTTCAGACCACAACCAGTACTGGAGAAGCTAGAAATCACTTTTTGGAGCATCAAAAAGCATCACATGATATTTAGAAGCATTCTCATACATCCCTTTCAAAACTTCATGCAACAACAAGCTAGAAAAAGCCAACATACATTGAAACCAATCTCTGAACATCACATTTTGGTAGACTGCCAACTCTAACTTTCTCTATGGAAGGATTGTTGAAATGAAACTTTGGATATAAAACCTTCACATATCAATGAATTTGACTTATGATCTATGCAACCATATCTTCAAATGTGGAGATATGCATATCCAATCTTTACACTTCTGAGAACATCCTCATAGAATCAATAAAGTCTTCAATATATCTCTCTCAAAAGCACCTTTCTAGTAACTCAAATGTTGAAACTTGGATCAAACATGCCTACACACAACATAAGGTTATCCTCTAGACCATAGGGGAAAGACATCATCAGCGGAGAAATGAACAACATTTCTTATTCTCTAGAAACCAAACAACTAGACTGCAACACTCTCTATAGATCTTTTGACATCAATGACAACCAAATTGCAACATTTTCATTGAAACGAAATGATCTAAAATAATAAAAGGAGTGTAGAGAAGTGTTTTACAAGCCATATCATTATGTTGGAGTGATCTACACAGTGTTGTTTGGTCTCTTCAGCACCAAATTTGTTCTAGAGTTGATGCATAATATATTATATGTTTGTTGAGCCAACTTGACATGTTTTGTTTCTTGTACCAAGAGTTTGGGAGTTTGCACAAATTTTGAAGATGTGTACAGATGTAAAGTAGGTTCTTTTTATCTCCTAGTTTGGATCTTATTCATTTTTATTTTCTCGCAGATGGTTTTGGAGTAGACTTGTTGTGATCGATGCATGTATCATGTTGTATGTTTTAGTTGACAAGGAGAAACTTTTTTAAAGCTTGTGAAGGATACAAATAGAAGATCAGACCTATTGAAAATGTGTGTGGAGGTGTGGTGAATATTTTGAGGAGATAATGTGTGAATAGGAATCCAAAAAGTCTCTCTTGATAATGAAATTTGGTAAAGATCAGTGTAGAGAGCTCAACAATGAGCATATGTGAAACTGCAAAGAAGCATGTTTGAATAAAAGTGAGAATGTGTGCTAAAGATAGTGAGCTATAGTCAGTAGATATTTTTGAAGATGTATGTGCAAGTATACCAAAAGCAGTGAGATGGAGGTAATCAAAGTGTTGAAGTACTATATGTAAATGTTGTATCTTGTTAAGAGCTATAAAATTCCTTTGGTTGAATCCATAAAGTCTGTTTTAAATTATGTTTTCTTTTGTGAGGCTAGATTTGGACAATAGATCCAAGAAAATTTCTCATCGTGGTTTTCCCTTGTAGGTTTTTCCACATAAATTTGGTGTTATGGTTGCATGCTTATGTATTCTTGTGCTTGTCATAATTCTCATATGATTAATTGTTGATGAATTAAAATAAATTGATTAAGTACTAATTCACCCCCTATATTAGTAATGTTGTGTGTTAAACACATCCAACCCAAAGGGTTGGACTTACATGTCAAAAACCAAAGATATTTTGGAAAATTCAAAAAAGTGACACAATGTCAAGTGTGCTCTATTGAAGACAACTGAGAGGAGGGGTGAATTAGTTGTAGAAAATTAAAACATAAAAACTCTCAATAGTAATTAGATCCACACGCATTCATTAAACCCTTATTTTGTTAATGAGATTAAACATGCAATGCAAAAAACAAAAATTGAAATAACAACACCATACACAAGAGAACACCATATTTATGTGGAAAACCCAATGAGGGAAAAACCATAGTGAGGATTAGCTCACAATATAAGTAATTGCAAAACTAGTACAAGGGCTCATTGCTAGAATAGGACACACTATCCAAAAATGATCATAGCTAGGGCTCATTGCCACATAAAGAAATACAAGAAGATAGAATAGAAATGTTACACAAAGAAAAACTTCTCAATGGAACAAGGAATCCACCAAAAATGCTCCAACAATCTTGCAGTCTTATATCAAAGATTTCAGAAACCTTCAACTCACTGCCTTTAGGAATCCAATACTTGAAATTCACACTAATCTACTTAAATTTGTATCACACAAATCACTCACATCAATCTAACATCTATCATACTTCTTTCTTGCATCTCAGAACATCATCACTCTTATTTATATCAACCTCTACCTTGGAAACCTTCTCCAATGTTGGCAACTATCCATTATGCTTACAAATTCAAATTAGGTTGGAACCTAAACATTATCGAGATGGATAGGAATGAAGGCGACCTACATAAATCCTTAATTAGGACCCAATTAGATCCCAACATATCTCAACACGCTTTCACAAGCCTCACATGTAGTGTTAACACAAGGTTAGCCAATACCCGTGCTAAACACCATAAACATTAAGTGCATGCTTCCTTAAATCAATCCAAAAATTCTAGACAACAAAATTCACTTAAATTCGATTGAAAATAATATTTGAACTATTTGAGATCCATCAAACATTTCATCTAAATTCACATCATACAAATACTTCAACTCAGGACAACTGGTAAACCTTATTCACATACTGAAATATGAAACTCACTCTGTACTATACCAAATCAAGTAAAACTTTGAATACAAAAAGATACAAACAATATAAGAAACTTCCCAGATCCACACAATCTGAATCCAAACTATAGAGAAACACAGAGAAAATACATTCTCCTAGGCCATATAAAACATTGCTAAAAAACTGGTTCACACACTGGTGAAAATGTCTCTCTGTACAACAATCCAAAAACCAAAATTTTGAATATAGCAACCTCTGACAACCTTGAACAACATATCATATCCACATAGGCATAGCATTAATTAACATAGAAGAAAGATGAAGCACAATACCAGAACACACACTGAACACTTACACAAAATTGTTTACTCTGTTTATTAAATTTTCTCAAAAGCACTTGGAAATCAAGTACTAGAGATATCATCTTAGTACATTACTCCATCCTAACTCATCTTAAAACATTGCAACAAAAATATAGCTCCATGTACTCAAATCAATTCCTCAATATCTCAACTACACATGCACAACTTGCAACAACATGTTCTCCTCTTTTTCACAATTTTCTCAATATCCTCGACATCTTCATCATGCAAAAAATTCCTTAACACATAGTTGACATCAATGGAAACACCAATAAATAGAATTCATATTGAGATAATGACAACACCTTCATACTTGCAAAATCTCCTCCTTTTTCATTGACGACAACACAAGATGTGAAAAACCATCAAAGACAACATATACACACTCTCCTCTTTTTTTTTAGATTAGATAGTCTACACAATATTCTTGCACTCTCCCCCCCTTACATGATTCTCTCTTTTTTTTACAATAATGATTAGAAAATATACAAAAAAATTTCTGATGATTCTCTCTCCCCTGAGTAGATGAAAATTTTCACATGATTCTCTCTCCCCTTTTGACATCAATGGAAAAGGAAAAAAGTTTTGGATTGTTCTCCCCCTTTGAAACTGAACTAAAATACTTGCTCTGAATACTCCCCTTAGGAGTACATCCAAATAGATCAGCAACTCAATGACAAAACATGATGTACTACCTAATCCCCTTGAGAGGTAGCCACCAACATTAGTTCACAAAGAGATAGATCCATAGATCCACTGGACTGATGCATCTCCATATGCATCTAGTTAAAATAAGGAAGGGAAATAACCCCCAACGTCTCCCAAAGATACTCAAAAATATCTTTAGGAAGAGCCTTAGTAAATATGCCAACAATATGATCCTTTGTAGGTACATACTCAAGCTTCACCTCATTCTCCATAACATTCTCTCTTGAAAAGTGATACCTAATTGATATATGCTTTTTCCTGGAATGCATCACTAGATTCTTTAAAACATTAATTGTGCTTGTATTATCACAAAAGATAATAATAGGCTCATCATACACTACTCTGATATCCTTCAATGCCTATCTCATCCATAATACCTATGTGTAGCATGATGCTGCTACAATATACTTAGCCTCTATAGTAGATAAAGAAATTGAATCTTGCTTCTTACTCAACCATGACACCAATCTACATCCAAGAAATAATGTATTGCCAATTGTACTTTTTCTGTCATCAACACATCCATCCCAATTTGCATCTATATAGGAAATTAATGTGAAATCGGTATCCTTAGGATACCATAAGCCATAATCTAGGGTTCCTTTTAAATATATGAATATCCTCTTCATAGTTGCAACATGTGTTTCTTTAGGATCTTCTTGAAATCAAGCCACAAGACAAAATGCATGTATGATATCCAGTCTAGTAGCAGTTAGATATAGTAGTCCACCAATCATAGATCTGTATTTGCTCTAATTAGCCTTAGGTGAATCATCTTTTCTCAATTGACAACCAGTCACCATATGTAGGAGTGCATACTAGTTTGGAGTCATCCATTCCAAACTTCTTCGACATACCTTTGACATACTTAGACTGTGAAATGAAAATCCCTTTATCTGTTTGATTGATTTGTAGCCCAAGGAAGAAATTCATCTCCCCAAACATTGAAATTTCAAACTCTTTCTACATCTCTTCAACAAATTTATTACACATAGCTTCATTTCCCCCAAAGATAATATCATCCACATACACAACCACTATCAAGATTTTTTCTTCCTCTATTTTGAAGTAAAGATTGCTATCTACGATGCCTTTACTGAATCCTTTCTATATCAAATATATGTCCAATATTACATACCAAGCTCTAGGAGCTTGCTTTAATCCATATAATTCCTTGTTTAATCTACACACTATATCTAGTTGATTTGACAACTGAAATCCTTCTGATTTTCCCATGTAAACTACTTCTTCCAATTCACCATTCAAAAAAGAAGACTTCACATCCATCTGATAAACTTTAAAATATTTATGTTCTACAAATTCCAAAGACATTTTGATAGCTTCCATCCTAGCCACATGAGAAAATGTCTCTTTAAATTCTATACATTCCACTTGTGAATAACCCTTACACACAAGTATTGCTTTATTTCTCACCACTTCTTCATTCTCATTCAACTTGTTTCTAAATACCCACTTAGTTCCAATTATGTTCTTATTTG
Source organism: Sequoia sempervirens (assembly GCA_007258455.2). Taxonomy (NCBI): domain Eukaryota; kingdom Viridiplantae; phylum Streptophyta; class Pinopsida; order Cupressales; family Cupressaceae; genus Sequoia; species Sequoia sempervirens. The sequence goes on along the minus strand of VDFB02000003.1, from coordinate 555,772,269 downwards.
TCGGTCTAGGAACCAATTCCCAAGTCTGATTCTTCTCAATATGCATAAGTTCTTCTTCCATAGCCTTCATCCAATGTTCATCTTTGCATGCCTCCTTCACTATCTTAGGTTCAACTTTAGAAAGTAAACACAAATTTACCTCAACTTCAGTAGCTTGGCTTCTTGTCAATACTCCTTTCCTCTTGTCTCCAATGATCTATTCTTTGGAATGATTATTTTGCACATACTTAGGGGTTTTAGGGGTCTTCTCCAAAGCTTCTTCCTCTTCATTCTACACTTCTTTGTCATCAAATTTTTCTTCTCTTCTCAACAATCAAGTTCATCTAACACATATCTATCCACTACAATTGAATTCTGCAAGTTTTCATCAACCTTCACATTTGCACTTTCAACTATCTTTCTTAACCTTTTGTTATAACATCTATAAGCTTTGCATTTAGTAGAATATCTAAGGAAGATACCTTCATCAAACATTGTATCAAAATTTCCTAAGTTCTCTATTTCTCTTTTAATATAACATTTTCTTCCAAATACTCTAAAGTACTTCACAATAGGAATCTTTTTATACCATAACTCATAGGGAGTCTTCATGCTATTAACTTTAGCTTGAACTTTGTTAAGTGTGTAAACAATAGTATGAATTGCTTCTCTCTAGTAGACTTCTAGTAGATTTGCATCTTTTACAATAGTCTTGGAAACTTCTTGAATAGTCTAGTTTTTCCTTTCAACCACTTCATTCTGCTGAGGAGTTCTAGGGGAAAACAAGTGCCTCTTTATGCCATGAACTTCACAAAACATGTTAAACTCATTAGAGGTGAATTCACCACCTCTTTCAAACCTCAAAATTTTTATTTTCAAATCCATTTCATTCTCAACCATAGATTTAAATGCCTTGAATTTATCTAGTGCATCATATTTTTCTCTAAGAAAAGTAACCCATGTCATTCTAGAATAATCATCAACCAAAATCATTAAATACTTGTCACTTTGAAGGCTTCTTTCCGTTGTAGGCCCACAAAGATCTGTATGTACTAATTCTAGTAGTCCAGTAGCAGATTGTTCCTTTCCTTTGAAACTACTCCTTGTTTATTTTCCAAACTGACAATTCTCACAAATAACATTGATAGGCTTTGTGATTCTTGGTAGGTCTCTCACTGCATGTATTAATTTGATTCTTGTTGTGCATATTTTGCACACACACCCTGTTGTAGGTAGGGCCCCCTCTTTTTGCTCCTGACGGATCATTTTCATTCCCAATGGGCTATTTTTCCCTCATCTCAATTTGTGCACTCCTCTTTCCAAGCCCAAGTTGGCCATAAGCCTGAAAATGATCAATTTCCCCACTGGCCAGGTTCACCTACCTGAATTTTGCCAAGTCATTTTCCTTCACGGGATGGGTTCTGTGGGTTTCCCTTAGCTTGTCGCCCTAACATCCATCAGGCCTTGCAGACCCACGTTCTTGGGTCTCCTCTTGTCATTCGCCATTAGGTTTTTTTGTTTGCGTGCATCCAAGTCCCAACACCCACCCAACATGTGGATCCCACACCAATCTTTTTCGTTGCCTCCCTGCTTCGCGGACCTACAGTTGCGGGTCGTCTCATGCAGGTTTTTGTTCCCATTTTTCTGCCTTTGCGGTAGCCGACCCTTGACTTTTACCCACATGGAGGGTCCCGCACTTGGTCCTTCCATCTTCACCATTACCGTAGGCCAACTCACCTCATCACTTCAAAATTGCCTAAGTTCAAAATGTTTGTAGGTCTTTGCGCATGGCTTTCCTTCGCCCGATCACCGTTGTCAAATGACTGAGCCTTCACACTGTCTCGCTGGGTGGGACCCACATACACCTTTTCCTTAGAATGAAATCATAAAGATTCAGTGAACTCTTTGGTCTGTGCTCACCTGTGGGTCCACCCTTGTGGGCCATTTCTCACGAGAGGCCATCACCATGAAGGCGTTTCATGACAGCGAACCTTCATTGCCTCCCCACTTTGTAGACCTGCATGATCTGCCCACATCTGCGTATTCACTACGGAATTTCATGACACCTTGGATGAAATTCAATTGTTGTCAAACAACATTCTTAGCATCTTCAAATCAGGATTTCTTTGTTGCGAGGGGCCGCAGGCTACTCGCCATTTATAACGTTCCTCCCTAACATAATATTGGGGTGAATGTGGAATCCTAAAGTTTATGTTAAATATTTTTTGGGGTGGCTCCACAAGAAAAACTTTCCATTCCAATTTCCTCCTTTGTGCACATTACAAATGAAAGACTTGTAGAGTGAGCACCTCCCAGTGCTATCAGGGGGGTTGTCTGTGGGATTCTTCTCTACCAAGGTTGTTACCTAATGGTGGTCTCATGGCAGATGCCCACACTTACATGCCTGAAATTTTTTTCTTTTGTGGGGTTTGTGGTCTCCCCAGATGCTTCTCTTTTCATGGTGACGCTGGTGCTCCTTGGTTCGTATTGGATCGATTAGTCATCATTTTACCTTGCATCAGGAGTCGTCCCCATGGGAATGTTATAGTCCATAGGTGATTATTATTACTACAACAATGATGGAAAAAATGTGATGATATCTTAATCAAGTAAGGTGCATGTGAGCTTTTAGTGTAGCCCGGTCACCCTCAGAATGGTCATTTTTTTAATAGGGTGGCTTGACAGTGTTCCTGCAAGTAAATTCCACGTGACACTCCCTGCAGTCTATCTGCCTCTCCTCATCTTGGCCACTCAAAGAGCACTTTGTTATGCACCCATGCGTATGTGAAAGTAGGGACAAGGAGCACTATACCTTCGTCCATATACCTTCGTCTGTCGAGTCAAGTATTATATTGGAAGTAGCTATGAAACTCCACAATGAGAAGGTGTATCAGGCCATTCAACACATTATTATCATCCATGCATCATAATATGGCAACCATTACCAGGTGCTAGATATTAAGTACCATGTGAAGTGGGACTGACAGGATCAATCCTTGTGTGATTAATCAAATACTCAGTTTGATGTGGTTGTGGCATTTAACCAAGGGGGTGCCCTGAAGAAGTGCTTATCATAGGCATCAGTAAGTTTTAGATCAATATTTCGTTTACTCATGATGTCAAGGAATCTTTCAGTGTTTACGTGACCTGGATTAATCAGGAGAATGATCTACCAGGATTGAAGAAGTGACAACATGTATATTTTAGATTTCATGGAGAAAGGCATCAGTCTAGCCGAAGAATGTGTGGGTTCCAGTGGGCGGGATTCTATATACTTTTCAATTTGTCAACAAAATGTTGACTATGGCCCCCCGCAAGCTTCCACTTGCATGACCAACCTTGCGGAAAATCTCTTCATGGGTTCCGCTACCTATTTCACCAATCAGGCGAAAAATTCCTTATAGCACAATGAGCCCGAAGAGGCTTATGCATAATGATCAAGAAGGTGAAACACTCAGGGGCTTATTGCAATCAAGACTCCATAGCATCATTTAGCACCATGTTTATTCATCAACGTTGGTGGACTTCTCCGTTGTGGGAATTGTACACCCCTCATCTGATGTCTAAATGACATTCCTATAACAACCACCCACACTCACCCGTCCACCGGCTTCTTCCTCTATGGAGTCCACAATCCTTATGGTTGTCCCCTTATACCATGTAGTCATTGTCACAAGCCCATAGCTCAATCTCGATCGACATCTTCAAAGGAAATGGGCATTTAAGGAGGCACAAGCAGGCATGTACAAGTTGAAAATGGTGGAAAGGGGTGAAAGGTAGCAGTGTGAGAGGATTCTAAGAATTGCTCTCATAGTCTGCCTGCATGATATCTTATAAACACCTTTTTGTAGGTGTTAATGGGCGAGATGCCATGACCACCTCGCTATTTTCCAAATGGCAGCTCGATGGTGTCCATCTGTGCTAACATTTCCACTGACCTTCTTCTGTGCGGGCTCCGCTAATACGGGAGTCGTCGGTCTCAATACCATAACTTTTGGCACTCCCTTAATGGAGTTCACCTTGCCACCCCGTGAGCTCATAGTTTGAAATTATTTACAATCGAATGATTGTATTGAGACATGTTCGTAAGGTTCATGTCCATGACATCACCTTGGAGGCAATCTTGTGTTGAGGCAGTAACATAGAAAAGGTCATGGTGTTGCATCCTTTAAGGGCCATTCATAATCAGGAAACAAGAGTACTACTGCAAGGATTGCCTATGGGATGGCCGTTGTTTAAAGGTATCATCAAATGGCCTACCCACGTTGTTTCTCCATATGACAATATATATTGTGGGACCCGCACTATATACTTTAAATGGCATTCGCCCATGGGTACCCCACACTTCTTTGATGAGTTTCCCCTCATGAGTGCCACTCTCGACAACCATTCATATTTTCCTTGCATGGCCCTCCCCACTATAGATGTACGCATATGTTTTTCAAAGTGAGTTCTTGGGTGGTGCACGCTCGCCTTTTTAAGGTTGCAAAGTGGAACACATTCCAATGGAAGAGTGTTGTAGTCTTATAGGATACTGATCAATGAAGAGTAGATGCATAAGCATTGCTAAGATTTTCGGGGGCTGGTGATGATCTAAAATGTTGCAGACCCTTGTGAAGTAAAGATTGTAATAGACTGATTAGCGGGTGCGAATCATTAGGTAAATTGCTCGATAAAGATTTGAAGGAGTGCACCCTGCAAGCAGGTCACCACATTCGATCATCTGATAAGAAAACATGGATAGAGGAAGCCATGAACTATCTGGAGTAGGGATTAAATGATGGCCTAGGAAAGGCCATAGGGCACGGTGCTATAATCATACTTCGCTTCATAAAAGGAATAAAATACATGGAGGCACAGACATGTGAAGTGTAAAAGAACCACTAACTATTAAGCCGTGGTTAAACCTCAGTGAGCAATAGGAAGTAACCGAAGCCTAAAAGTGGGGGGGAGTGGTTAATGTGCATGGTCATTTGAGTATACAATGGTGGTGTATTTTGAAGATTAGAGATCATAAAGAAGGAAAATCACTACGAAGGGGAGAATCATATAGTCATGCAAATGTTATTATCCCTCCTTTAGTGGATCCAATAATCATTATATGAAATTAAAAAGGGTTCATATTATTAGGAAAGAATTATTTACATGAGTAATAGGGGCCTAATGTAAATTCATTGTTTGTACAAGACTGTGATTAGAAAATAGAGTTTGTTGTAGAAGGAGATTTCCCATGAATGCCTATAACTTCGTGTCGTCAGGGGATTTTCCTATAGAACCATGCTGAAGAAATTTCAAGAGGGGGGAGAAGATGAAATCATAAAGGTTTCCATCCCAATGAAGAATTTGCATGTTGCCTATCAAGTTTTCAAAGGAAAATACAATCAAAGATCACTTACGGAACATAGGTAAAAGGAAGATTAAGGGTTACCAAAATAGTGTTTGCATAAACAATGGATAGTTCTGTCAAGAAAGACCAATGGACCAATAACTACATGCCAAAGGAATTTGGTGCGAAGGAAATCTAAAAGGTTGTTTGGTAAAATCAGGAATGACCAAAGTTTGTTTTCTCTTTTCCCAAATGATTGAGGTTTGTCTAGAGCTATCCCACAGACCAAGGGGCAACTAATCTATCTCGCAGTGATACAAATTACCAACAATGCTTACCCAATTGGCCAAAGAATGTAACAAGCACATTAAACAAAGGGTTCTCCACCAAAGTCTGAAGCAAGAAGGAGTTGTCTTGTTCTTCATCAAACAATCATGATTCATTAGGAGCTATCTTGTTAGATTAGGGACAACTAATCTATTTCATAATAATGCAAATCTGCAAACAAGGTGCACTTGACTAATTGAAAAATTCTACCAACACATCAACAAGAAGGCAGCCTAGGCATCTTTTAGCTATAGAAAAAGGGAAATCAACTAGAGGACAAATTTACTACAGTACCAAGGGCACTAAAAGACAAAATAGGGAAAAGACAGAGGATGTATTTTAAATTTCCATATATTGGGGGGTAGGTGAAACCCTAACTTGTAATTAATCTGAGCCATACAATGTAAATCAATCCTAGCCAGTCATTTGGGCTTTGGAAAACTATAAATAGGGGCTTGCCCTTCATTTGTAAATGGTTGGAGAATTTGTGTAAAGGGTATTTTGCAGCAATAGAGAGAAGCATTGCATGATTTTATGGATGTTTCTTTTGAGTTTGTTCATTGTGCATGCATGGTTCAACTTCCAAGTTAGTTTTAGTTAGTTTCTTGAATGGCTGTGATAATGGTGTTTCCTATTATGGTATTTGATGAACTTTCAACCCATACTTTTAGCACTTGTTGATGACAAACTGTTGTGTAAAGTTAGCTTGGGATTCTTTATTTCAATGTTGCAACTTAGTTCAATTGTATGTCCATGAAGTGTATGTACAATATGAAAATCAGTAGACCTTAAGAGATTGCACTAGTTTTGTGTAGCTATAGGTTCTCTTGGTCAAACAAAACTTAGTTAGGAATTTTTTCTACTATAGTAGCCTCCATTGTTACTATTCATTCATAGCTTAGATTTAGATTAGCTCTATAGCCCTTTCCTCTTTTTCTCTTTCTTTTAGCCCTTGGTTAGAGTAGGATCTCAAGCATCACCATAATGTTAAATCTGATGAACATGGTGAGTTTCAGCTTGCTGTTCTAAGTGGGTAGCCACTGTTCATTCATTTATAGCACTATGAAACTCCATTTGTAGACCCAACTACCCATGCTTTGTAAACCATAAAGGCTTCCCTGTGATTACCAGTAAATCACATCAATCAACTGAACTATTCCAATAATTGTCATGACCTGACACTTGAGAGACATTGGGGTAGTAATTTGTAACTTGTTTGAAAATTTCTACCTTTCAAGAGAGTTAGTACACTTGTGTGTTACCTATGTTGAGAAGGTACAAAAACACCCATAAACAATTCTCACCAAATTATCAAAATTCATGTGACACATCCTCCGGTGCCATAACCAATTGTCATTAATTTGAGACATAAAGCAATGACCATCAACACCCTTAAGTTGATAGATGTTTCCATATGTCCTTTTACTAGCAACAATCACAGTTCTAGACCCTTTTTTGATCCCACATGTTTCATCCTTAAACACAAGACTATATCCTTTGCTACACATTTATCCAACACACAAAACATTATTCCTTAAACCCTTAACATAGTAAACATTATTAGTATTATGCTTTCCATTAAAACTGATTAAACCTATTCTACAAATCTTAGCTCTTGAGTCATCTCCAAATTTAACTAATCCTCCATCATAATTTTCAAGTTTAACAAACTTACTTTTTTCTCTAGTCATGTGATTAGAGCAGCCACAATCAACAACCCAATAATTCTTATCTTCTTTACCATGAAAAGAAGAAACCAAAGTACCTTCAACCTTCTCTGAAATACTTTCCTTCACATAACTTTCATAGTTAGTAGAACTAGATTCTTCTTTTATATCCAAGAAAAAGAATTTATTATCATCAAAATTTCCAAAATTAGATTCATCAACAGAAATAACATCTTCTCTAACATAGTAAGCTCTTTTTATCATCTTTCCTTTATTCTCCTAATTCTTATTATTTACAGCTCTTTTTGGAAATCTTGAAGTATAATGATTTATTTCACCATAGCTAAAACATTTGAAAGATAGTTTACCTTTGTACTTACTACTTCACTTTTTCATCCTTATTACAAAGTTTTCTTCCACATCATCAAGATCATCTCCATCTAAGTCTTCAATCTTTTCTGATTTTCCAGCCTTAAAAGCAGTCTCCACTTTTGTACCATTTTTCAAGCCAATCTTTCTCATCTCAAATGAAGTTAGTGTACCAATCAAATGATCTCTAGAATAAGTATTAAAATTTGCAACCTCTTCAACAGTAGATACCTTTTCACTGTATAAATTAGGAAGAGTTCTGAGAAATTTCTTTACCACCGTATGTTCTTTAACTTGTGCACTAAGACCTCTCATAACACTTACCATTTCATCAACCCTCTGCATGTAGGTTGCGATTGTTTCATCTTCAGACATTCACATATTCTCAAATTGTGCCTTCAAATTCTAAAAAATTGCTTGTTTGACCTTTTCATCTCCTTCATAAATACTTTCAAGATTATCCCAAACTTCTTTAGTAGTCTTAAGATTCATAACTTTAACCAATTCAGAATTTGAAATACTATTTGTAGTAATAAAATTTTCCTGAGCATTTTCCTCATGTGCCTTAATATCATCACTTGTGCTTGGACCATTTTCAAATGGACTATATGTATTCTTATAATCCTTTTCAATCTCATATCCCTAACATGCCAGATATCCTTCCATCTTTGTCTTCTGGAATGCATATTTTGTTCCATCAAATCTAGGGTAATCAATTTGCTTCACCATCTTGGATCTACCTTAAGAAGTTAAGATCTTTTCCAAGGAACCTTGCTCTGATACCAATTTTTGAAGACAACTAAGAGAGGGGAGGAGTGAATCGGTTGTAACAAACTAAAACATCAAAACCCTCAACAATAATCAGATCCACATGCATTCATCAAACCCTTATTCTGTTAATGAGATTAAACATGAAGTGCAGATAACAAAAAATGAAATAAAAAAACCATACACAAGAGAACACCATATTTACATGAAAAACCCAATGAGGACACACTATCCAAAAAGGGTCATAGGTAGGGCTCACTGCCAGAATAGGACACACTATCCAAAAAGGGTCATAGGTAGGGCTCACTTCCATAGAAAGAAATACAAGAAGATAGAAGAGAAATATTAAAAAATGAACAACTTGTCAATGCAACATGGGATCCACCACAAATGCTCCAACAATCTTGTAGTCTTGTATGAAAGATTTCAGACACCTTCAGCTCACTACCTTTAGGAATCCAATACTTGAAATTCACACTGCTCTACTTAAATTCACATCACACACATCACTCATATTGATCTTACATCTATCTTTCTTCTCTCTCCCATCTCACATCATCATCACTCTTATTTATATCAACCTCTACCTTGAAAACCTTCTCCAATGTCGAAAACTATCTGTTATGCTTACAAATTCAAATTAGGTCAAAACTTAAACATTCCCATAGTGGATAGGAATGAAGGCGACCTACATAAATCCTTAATTAGGATCCAATTAGATCCTAACACATTTCAACACACTTTCACAAGCCTCACATGTAGTGTTAACGCAAGGTTGACCAACACTTGTGATAAACACCATAAACATTAAGTACATGCTTCCATAAATCAATCTGAAACTTCCAAACAACAAAATTCACTTAAAATCGATCTAGAATAATCTTCAAACTACTTGAGATCCATCAAAAACTTCATCTAAACTCACATCATTCAAATACTTCAACTCAAGACAACTGGTAAACTTTATTCGCACACTGACATATGAAACTCACTTTGCACTGCACCAAATCAAGTAAAACCTTGAATACAGAAAGATACAAATAATATAAGAAACTTCCCAGATCTGCACAACCTAAAGCCAAACCACGGAGAAATGCAAGGCAAATACATTTCTCCCACCCCACAAAAAACATTATTGAAAAACAGGTTCACACACTAGTGAAAATATCTTTGTACAACGATCCAAAAACCCAAATTATGAATATATCAACTTGTGACAACCTTGAACAACATATCAGATCCACATAGGTATAGCATCAACATAGAAGAAATGCACAACACAATACTAGAGCACACACTGAACACTTGCACAAAACTGTATCAAATTTTCTCAAAAGCACTTGGAAATCAAGTACCAGAGACATCATCCCAGCACATTACTCCATTCCAACTCATCTTCAGAAACTATGACAAAAAGATAGCTCCATGTACTCACAACACTTCCTCAATATCTCAACTACACACGGACAATCTGCAACAACTTGTTCTCCTCTTTTTTCACAATTTTCTCAATATGCTCGACATGTTCATCATGCACCAACTTCCTTAACACATAGTTGACATCAATGACAACACTAGTTAGTAGACTTCCTATCAAAATCAATGACAACACCTTTATACTTGCAACATGCTCTCCATCAAGTTTTCATTCCTTTCATTGTCAAGTTAAAAAAATAAAATAGTAACGTCGAGCTCCCTCTTAGCTTTCTAACCATGTAATTTTTTATGTTTCAAATATTTCAAGGTTTTGATCTTTGATTTCTTTTGTTAGTGTCTCCATATTTTTCAAAAACCTACGTATGGTATTTTATGTATCATTTTTAGTGTTCATTGAAATTTGAAACAAACTACGTTTTTACAAACTAGACTCTATTCTTTGCATATTCACTTTTTTAAAAATTTCAACTAGTTTCCAAAAAAATTAGGGGGGAACATGCTCAATTTTTTTTTCTTTTCAGGATGTGTTCACTTTGAAAATAGTAAAAAAAAATATATTTATTAAAGAATTAACAAACAATTAAGCATTTAAACTACACAGTGTTAGCTATATTTTCACTAAAGCAATTTTTGAAATACTAAAAGAAATTCAACATTTTAGGGGGGCCACACGAGATGCTATGTTATATTTTTATAAAAAGAGGAGCACTTTGTGTGGCCCCCTATTTGGACCCCTTAATATCCGCCTTTTTCTTTTAAGTAGTAGTTTAAAAAGTAGATTCAAAAGACTACAACTCTTGTTCTTGTTGCATCTTTAAATTTTGAGCACAAATATCTTCAATTTCTCATCCAAGATCAGTTTTTCTTGATTTCAGAAAAAGTTGATCACTTAAGACCCCATTTTGGTCACCCATCTCCCTACACATACCCACATGTCTATGAAATAAAAATCTATAAAATAAGAAGTATGGAAATTATGTTAAATACCATATTCACTCAAATATTATTATCTCATTTATTATGCATTTCCTCCATATATGGTAATCAAGAACGAGTTTACAAATCCTCATACTATTCCAAAGAGAATAGAAATTGAATTGTTTCACCATCATCTAACTCAAAAGTATCAATTACACTTATTTAGCATATTTTCCAAATGAAAAAAATAATTGATAAGTTAAATAAATGAAATATGTTTATTATATGTATTTATTAGTGGATTGATCAAGGTTCAATAGAGTTATTATTTCCATATAAAAAATAATTTAAATAAAGAAATAAATATAAGATTGAGAACTTATTTATGCCCCATGATTTTTTATCTTTTAAATAGAATTATTTTAGAAAATATAATAAATGCATGGTCAAGATCATTTTTCACCCATCATTCATAACTATTTAAATAATATTATTTAAAAAATACAATAAATACAAGGTCCAAAATTTATTTGTTTCTTATCATTTCTAACTAAAATAATATTTATTTTAAACATAAAAGGTCCTTTTAATTAAAATAATCAATACATGTATTTACTCAAATGCTTTTCATTAAGGGAACACCTTGTAGCATAATAAAGGCAATTCCTTGGAAATAAATTATTTTTAGGACTCTTTAGACTCTAAAATTTGAGGCATCTCACACACCTTAGAGAAAGTATCTCTTGTATGTCTTAGAGCATATTCAAAGCATTTACGAATCTAGGACAATTTTGATAACTAGAGTAAATAGTGAATTGTCAAGTCTATTTTATATATTTTTTGGTTTAACTAATAAATCTAATATATATCCTAGTCCACTAGATAAGTAGCATGTGCCCTAATTGGCCTAATAAAGCATCCTAATAGTATACAATTTTTTTTCTTGAAGAGCTTGAATTTCCTAACAATTAATTAGTACAAGGTGGTTTACATGCACTCTAAACTCTCTAGATTACATTCCAACCTATCTAGAATAAATCTACCCCTTACGTGTCTAAAAATTTGATGCCCTTTAGAATGAAAAATATTAGAAGAATTTTCATGCCCATGAGGGAAAATAGAGTTTATGGAACAACTAACATATCTTTTTGCGACAGAAAGAATTGACTGAGTATGACAAAAGACCAAAAAGATAACATCTAATAGTAGACTAAAATAATTTCTCAACTTCCTTCATGAATGGAAAAGACTATTAATTGGAAGTTTGAATGGGGGACCACATGAAACAGAGCAATGGAGTTTTTGATAATGGTAATTTTTCAAAAAGATCTTACCGTTTTGGAATGTTTTTGTCTTTTCATGGAGCAGATCAACGTAGCAGGGGTGCTCCTTTCATTTTGTTTGTTGCACCATCACATAGATTGGTGTCTAGGGCATTGGGAACTTCTTTTTCTTTGGAAAAAGGGAGTTTTTCTGGTCACTTGAAGGGTTTTGTGCGATTTCCTGGTCGAGCTGATCTCTATCAGGGTTATCAACATCCTAATGGGAAGACCCATCCTATTTTCCAAACAGGAGAACCCTAAATTGGGCAAAGCAAATTCCTTTTGATATTTGTGCTTCGGATTCTTAGTCCGGTGGTGATTCTCGCTCTTGAGCGGATGTGGTTTCTAATCAAAATATTCTAGTAACCTTTACTAATAATATCCCAATCAAATCTAGAGCTCCCTTCAATCCAAAGTTAGAGAATCATCTGTATACTAGTGAGGGTCGCATTGGGTCTAATCCTACATCTGAAGAGTATAGCTCTATCATGGATACACCTTGAAAGCATGAAGATTGTTATCAGGTTCTACATTTATAGTTGAGGAATGCACAACAGAATAAGGTAAAGCCTATGCCTTTGATTTCTTCTATTAAAACCCTATCTAGCAATTCTCTTTTCAAGAAAAATAAGAAATCAAAAGTAGAAAAGAAATGGGTCTGCAAAGAGTTCGCCTCTCAGATATCATGCAATGAGCCTAGGTTTAATGATTTAGTTCAACTCACTTTTCTTGAGGAAGTACTAAGTGCACAAATTCAGGATCTTAAATATCATGCCTTAATATGTAAATTTTGGAAGTTTTTACCTTTTGTTGAAACTTTAGAATATTTACTTTATTCTAAATGGGTTGGGGCTAATCAACTATTTTATATCGATCAGGGTAATGGGTTTTTTATTGTCTTTTTTGAAACAAAATTGCAAAGGGATTTGATTCTTAAGGTTAAATCGTGGTTCTTTGAGGGCTCTGGGTTGTACACATAGGAATGGGTTCCAAATTTTTATCCTCATTTGGCTATAGTGGATTTTGTTCCTTTTTGGATTTAATTTCCCATGCTACTGTTAGAGTATAGGGAAATGGGTATTGTGGAAACCATCACAAATAATTTGGGGACATTTCTTTGCCATTATATGGATTTCTTTAGAAATCTAGATAAATCGATTAGGTTTTGTGTATTGCTAAATACCTTAAAGGCATTTCCTTCTTCAATATTAAGGATACACTCCAAGTTTGGAACTTGGATGAAGGAAATCTTAATTGAGAATCAAATAATTTTTTGTATTTTCTGTCATCTATTGGGACATTCTACTCAAGAGTGTGTACAAGTTTTGTGTAATGAGGATCTGGGAGATTTGCCTATTACTGTAAATGAAACAAAAGCAGTTACAAATGTCATGGAGATAGTTGAGAAAGAAAATGCTTCTATCTTAGGTGATTTAATTCTTACAAATTGTCAAATAGAGAAAAATTCATCTTATCCTCCTTCATCAGTATTGTTGAATGTAGGTTCAGATTTGATGTCATATGTTGAAAAGATGAGAAATGGCATCCTGACAGATATCCCCTCTGAAATGGGTTTTTTGCCATGTTCATCTAATACCATCGATCCTCTTTTATTGGTACAAAATTTTGGGAGTTCGAATATTGTTTTACATCAAAAGCTTGTGGTTGTGCCTCATAAGACTTCAAAAAAGGGTAGGGCACTAAGGTTTAAAGTGAATTTACCCTAGGGATGGAAAAATATAATAGATATTTCACCCTTGGGTAAATCTTTGTTTTTGTATACACCAAGTTTTACTATAGAACATGAGTAGCAGTTAGATGGAATAATCACAAAGTTGATATGGGAGAAACCTCTAATATCTAACCCTTTTGATCAAAGAGAATTCTCGAAATCATGCCTTCCACTTTTGTTGCCTCATGATAAATACAAATTTTTTTCTACAAATCCTGAGGAGGTTGGGAAGAAATCATATGATATACATGAGTTGGGTTGACAATATGGTGAATAGAGTGGGATCAAACATAATTGATGAAATTGCAGAGAAAGATGATAAGGAAGAAGGGGAGGTGTTGAAAGGTACATGTGATAGTTCATTGATAGGATCTCAATCATATACTGTTGTTGATACACAAGAAATTGATGAGTAGATACAAATCAAGCAAGTTGTAGAGGTTATGGATTCCACTGAAGTGTATGGTAATGATTTTGATTTTTCAAATCATTTATCTATCAACCAAACACCTATCGTGACTCTTGCAACTAAATCACCTTGGAAGAGAGGTAGGAGATCCAATGCAACAAAGATGTAGGAGGAGATTTCTTTAGGGATTTAGTTGACTTTAGATTGCAACATAAAGAAAAGATTGAGGAGAGCAGGATGCTCTCCTCGATCGATATGAAAATTGTCTCTTGGAATGTTAGGGGTATTAATGCCCCCTAACAAAAGATCCCAAATCAAGCAGCAAATAAACTCTTCAGGGGCTTATATAGTATTAATACAAGAAACTAAATTATCTCAGGAGAGCTATGATATTATAATTTCCAAGTGGAATTTATGGGAATCATGTCAATCTGTTTCTCAAGGAGCATCTGGGGGTTTGCTAACATTATGGAATGTTAGAACAGTATAGTTGGAACCCATTTCTAATACTACTCATTGGAAATTGTCACATGTTACTCATTTTAAGTTATCTTTCTTGTTGTTTAATGTTTAAGCTCCAAATTCAACAACAGGTAAACAAAAGCTTTGGAAGGAACTTGAGTTAATTTTTGAACAATCAGGGGTAGAGAAAGTTGTACTTGCAAGATATTTTAATGCAATATTATCCCACATGAAAAGAAAGGAGGCATTATACCTCCTCACAATACAGTGGAAGATTTTAGAAAGTTTGTTCATAATAATGCAATTATAGATGTGCAACCAGAGAAAGGTATGTATACATGGACAAATAAAAGATGAGACTTTCTGAAAATAGATATACGGTTAGATAGATTTCTAATGTCATCCAATTGGGTGGTAGATAAGTATGTGAAAATGTCATAAATTTTACCTTGGATGGGGTCTGATCACTTTCCTACTTCTTTAAGTATTGAAGCCACTAATTCCCCTCAAAAGTGGAAATCATCATTTAAGTTTGAATCAATGTGGTTTAGGCATAATGATTTCTTTCCTTTATTGAGAAATTGGTGGGAGCAAGCACCGTATGAGTTAGGATCCATTATGTATATATTTTGCAAGAAAATGTAGTTTGTAAGAGGAAAAATAAAACAATGGAATATACATGTGTTTAAAAACATTTTCCATCAAAAGGATCTGATTTCAAAATAGCTGGCAGAAGTTAATGAATAGATTATAAGTCAGGGGTTAACGCCACAGTCTTTTGAGCATCAAAAAATTTTACAATCAAAATGGGAAGAATTAGTGTTGCGTGAGGAATTATATTGGCATCAAAAATATCATGAACTATGGCTTAAAGAAGGTGACAAGAATACTAATTTTTTTCATATGTTAGCTCAGGTAAATAAAGCTAAGAATGTAGTATTCCACATTTAGGAAAGTGCCTCGGGAAATTGGCTAACTAATGAGGTGGATATACAAAATCAAGGGATGCAATTCTTCTCTAATTTATTATCCGCACCATTATAGCAATCAGATCAGATTGGAGTTGAAAGAGAAAACATGCTACAAGAAATTCCTACATTAGTCACTAAACAAGATAATGTGCAACTTAATAAGCCTTTTACTCTGGATGAAGTGAAATATGTTGTTTTCTCACTCAAGCCAAATAAGGCCCCAGGACCGGATAGATTTACAACAATATTCTTCCAAAAATGTTGGGACTTTATAGGTAATGATCTGCTTAAGGCTTTGGAGGAATCTCTAACCTCTTGTTCCATGCTTAAACAATTTAATGTAATACACATTGCATTAATTCCAAAGGTGAAGGACCCAAAGTATTTTTTGGAATTTCATCCTATATCTCTTTGTAACAGTTTACAAGATTTTTACCAAAGCAATTTATCTTCATCTGTTGCCCATCATACCTAAGCTAATCTTTGAAGAACAAGGTGGATTTGTTCCAAGCAGGGAAATAGCAGAGGGTGATGTGGTGGCACATGAAGTTTTGCATTCTATTTCTTTGCATAAAATCCATTCATTCATCATTAAGCTTGACATGATGAAAACTTATGATAGAGTGGATTGGGCATTTCTGATTCAAGTTTTAAAGAAATTTGGTTTTAGCAACAAATGGTGCAAATGGGTCTTATCTTGCTTGAAAGGTGCAAATTTTTTAGTGCTAATCAATTGTACTTCATCAAGTTTTTTTAGCTCCACTCAAGGAGTGAGAAAAGGTGACCCATTATCACCTTTCTTATTCCTAATATTAGCAGAGGCTCTTAGCAGATCAGTCAAACAATCTCACTTATGGGGATTTTGGAGAGGGATTTCAATACCTTTCACTGATGTATCAGTCACACATTCTTTGTTTTCAGATGACACATTATTATTTGGTGCAACTCAACTTCAAGAGGCCAAACATATCAAGTCTGTGTTACATAATTATTCACTAGCTTCAGGGTAGAAAATAAATGTAGAAAAATCAAAGATATACACTTTTAATATCAAATCAGGCTTAGAAAAGAAAATTGTTAACCTTCTAGGTTTTCAAACAACAGAATTACCCTATAAGCATCTTGGGATCCCATTTTTTAATGGTTCAAACAAAATTTCTTATTGGGAAAAGATCATTCAAAGTATTCAATTAAGGATAGCCACATGGAAGGGGGGGGTTGTCACTTTTAGGAAGGATAGTATTGATCAAATCAGTCCTTTCTGCCATTCCTAATTATTATATGGCAGTATTAAAAGCACCAAATTTTTTGATATTGATAATTGAAAAGCTAATCAGGGAATTTTTATGGAAGGGGAACATGGACAGTAAAAAGAATATTTCACTTATTTCATTGGAAAATCTTTGTGAAGATAAATTAAAAGGGGGAGCTGGGATACACAATATACCACATAGAAATTAGGCATTAGGAGCTAAACTAGTGTGGTACATGTACACTAAACCACAAGAAAAATGGTGTAAAGTCATGCAAGCTAAATATTTAGATAACAAAAATCCAAAGATATTTTTTAGAACTTCAAATCCACCAATAGGATCTATAATGTGGAATTTCTTGGTGTGTAGAAAGGTAATCCTCCTATATATTACTTGGGAAGTTCAAGATGGTTTACAAGAAAAGTTTTGGGAAGATTCTTGGGGTGGATATGCTCCTCTAAATGTATCTACTAATTTGCAATGTATTCAAAATATTCTTACTACAAGCTGGGGGGGGAAAGTAAGTGATTATTTTGAGAGCATTGAAGAATGCACTAGGAAAGTAAGGTGGAAAGATGTCACTGTTGTAGATTGTCTAGTTGTTTAGAAAGAGGAACTTAAGAGCATACTAAATGAGAGAATTGTATATGTTTCAAGAGGGGAGGATAAGCTGTTATGGGCACCGTCAAAAAATGGAAATTATTCAATCAAAATGTGTTATAAGGAAATAATGAGTAAAGGGGAGAGGGTCAAACCTCAAAGAGCTTTGTCCTTTTGTTGGGACTCAATTGTGCTACCAAAGGTAGTATGTTTTTCATGGTTGGCTATTAAGAGAAGAATTTTGACAAGTGATTGACTTGCCAAACTAGGGATAGTAGCTCAATTTACATGTGTCTTATGCGAAAATGAGATGGAAGAGGTGAATATTTTGTTTATTCATTGTCCTTTTGCATCTCATTGTTGGCTTTTTATTAAAGAAAAATTAAGTTGGTATGCTCCATTTCCAAATAATTTGTGGGATCTATTTGCAAGTTGGCCATTGTTGTATAAATCTGCATTGTTTGCATGCATTTGGAAAGTGATACTATATGTTGTGTTGTGGACTATTTGGTGAGAATGTAACAGAAGGATCTTTAGGAAGGAAAAAATGAAGATTGAGCAAGTATTAGATAAGTTAGAATCATCAATAATAGAGATAACAAATGTGCATGTACATAAGGTCAAAAGTATTGGGTCTTTGTTCACGGATTGGGATTCTAAGGTAATGCATAAGTGGAACAATATTATTTGACCATTCAAAGGAAGCTTGCATCAGAATTCAAGAAACAAATAGAAGCAAAATTTCTTGGACTCCACCTACAAAAGGATTCTCCAAGTTAAATTTTGATGGTGCATCACGTGGAAACCCAAGTATTTCAGGAGCGAGTATTGTAATAAGAGATCATGAAGGGCTCCTAATATCAACTAAGTCAATAAAAATTCCAAGAGGTACAAATAATATGGCAGAAGCACAAACTTTGCTTCACGGGTTGCAATTAGCATATGAAATGAAAATTACATATCTGGAAATTAAAGGTGACTCACTAATTATTGTGAATGTTTGTAAAGAAAGAAATGTTTTTTGTTGGAAAATCAGATATGTGATGTAGTAGGTATGGAAGTTGTTGCCTAGTTTCAAATCTGTGCAAATTAAACATACATATAGGGAAGGAAATCAACTTGCAAATAAATTTGCAACCATTAGGAGTGAACAAACTCAGAATGTGCAAATATATGGATGTAATATGCAAAATATCACTCAGGAATTGGATGAAGCTATTAAACAAGAAAGATAAATGTAGTATAAGAAAATGAAATGGTGTTAATGAAGAGCAAGTTCAATATAGTATGAAGTTTAAACTTTGTTTTATCTTACTTCATAAAAGGGAGTTTTGGTAGGACACTGTAGTGAGTTTTAGCATTAGTGCTAATTATAGGGAATGTGGCAGATTGCATTAGCATATAGTGACGACTCACAAACTTCAGGTTTATTGTAATATTGATAGGTGGTAAGCTTATAAATTGATCTGGTGTAAAGGTACGAGTACATTGAATATAAAAGAAGATACCTTTGCACATGGGTAATTTGTTTTGCACATGTAAGCTGCGAAACATAACAAAAGAAAATCTTGTGGGGAATTACAATATGTCCTGGTTGTGGTTAAATCTACACGAATGAAGCAATTGTGTGGCATCATCAATGGGTTGCTCTATAATTTTTGTGATATATTGTAAGGTATATCCTTTTATATTAACGAGTTTTTTGTTTTGCAGGAATAAGGTCGATTGTTTTGATATTGTCTTGACCAACGAAAAGATAAAAGTAGAGACTATAGCAAATGAGATGGGGATGCCAAGATAGCATTTTAATTTAAAATAAGAAAGACTGATGTTAGCATTTTAGTCAGTGGTTGTCAAATCATTATTGTTTCATCGTATGTGGGATGTACAAATTTATATGTGCAGAAAGCCAATTGTCTGATTAAAAATCTTTTTCAAGTTTGAAACTATGCCAAACCAACACCTGTAATTGCAAGTGTGATATGATCTCATTCCAATGACATCATCGTGCTTTAATACTTCTCACATATCTTATGCCATAAAGGTATATTATGATGACTGCTAATAATTGATTGCATTTTGTATGAAATTGATGTAAGGAAAAGAAGATAATTTCAAAAAAGCATACCTTGATGTAATTACAAGCGTGTCTTAACATTGTCAATGACATGTGGAATTCATAGCAAATTTTTAAAATTGGATAGGACAGAAAATTCCATAGCTATATGAGGACCCAATTTGAAGTGTTTTTTACATCTTGCAATTGCTGTAGTGACAAAATGCTTTCCAGAAAGGTGAAGCATCCGTGGTTATGTGGTCTTTGTTAAGTTGGAAAACTGGTACTCCTTCATTCATGCTCCTAAGCATAGTAGAAGCATCGTAACAGTTCTAATTTGGAGGCACTAGTTACTGGGTAAAGTGCAATTTCATCTTGTTTTCATTTCAATGTAGAAATTTCTCTTCATGAAGAAATTCAAGGTTCCATTTTCATGAAAGATATCTATGTTGAATGAATGAGATTTTTCTTTATGGGTATTATGTGAGTTCATGCCATACTCTCTATGGTAAGCAGTAACAAAGAAGTCTACAAGATTTCCTTCGAAACAACATCCAAATAAGTTCTAAGTTATTATTGTTGTTGTTTTCTGGGTGTTATCTGGGGGCTTATTGCTGCTATTTTTTGGGTTTTTTTGTCTGTCAAGTAAGCTTTGTTAATGGATTTTTTTTCAAGAAATTATAGGGCACCCCTCCAAGTGCAACAATGGGAAGTGCCCTTCTCCAAAGGACTAGAAAAAGAACAATTGCCATATTTTTTTAAGACATATTGTATCCCAATTTTCAAATGTGTCAAGGATATAATTAGAGAGGATATTTTGCAGCCATTAGCACAGAGAATAATTTTTCCATCTAATTTGGTATCCATATTTGTCTCCACAATCTTGGATTTGAACCCCAATTACCATGATATGTAGAAGATAGCAAATGATATTATTAAAGAATTTTTTCTACAATAGAATGTCATTCTCACAATATTAAAAAGTATGACTTTTGGCATGAGAAGCATACATTGGGGGTATCTTTCCTAGACACTACTCGCAACATAGAGTGAGCTTCAAGAAAATTTATACTGGTATGCGGTTGGCACTTGAATTTAACTCCTCAAGTCATCTATACAAAGAGTTGAACAGGTATTAGGTTGAATTGGGAAAAGATATGATAAGGAGATTCGAGACCAAATATCATGCAATCTTGTTCCTTCTTACACATCACTTCCATCATGCAGCTTTACTAAGCTATCCTATTCTACCAAAACAAAGAGAGGTCGACACTGAAGAATCAAATGCAACACTAGGAAATGAAGCACTAGGGCCTTCAAATGTTTAGCTACTCATTCATGGTCCCCAGCCAATACTTCCTGACATGAACATTACTACAAACTCATAAACATCCCCTCCATTGAATCAGATTATGAGCAAAGATGGCAAAGAAGATAGCTTCTTTGTACAGAAAGCATGCGAAGAAAAATGATAACTGCATATTGCTTTTTTTAAAGTCAATTGGTTTTGTTATTTTGCACAGTTGACATTTTCAAAGTACTTCACTTCTAGGATGAAGTTAGTCATCCAATAGGAAGGGTTGGTCAGCTGTAGATAAATTGTTTGTTGTATTCAAATGCAACAGTTGACATTTTGTATTATAATCTTATCTAGATACTATTATGGAAACATTTTGTAACCTTTACTATTATATAATATAAATAGTTGGCTTACCTTCCTTTTACTAAAAAAAAAAACATATCTTTTTGCAACTCAATCTTCTATTATGGATTTTGATGATGAGTTTTCCTATTTTGTAAACCATTTTCTTTTTGTACAAATATTGTAGAGAATTTGATGTTAAGGAATTTGCATATATGTCTCATGTGTTCTAGTTTCCTCACATTACAAACTAAAATGTTACTTTGACTCAACTATCCTAGGTGCAAAAGATATATATCCTATCCTCTCGTTCATATTTTTATTGCTCCCATCTACATGTTTCACATCAAAGATGATGTAAGTTAAACTTAATTTAGGCTATGTGAATTTTTTCTAAGTAATATTTGACCCTATATAGTCTTATTGGTGGTAATCATGTATAGAGTTAAATTCATCAAGATAATATCTTCAATCGGTCATAATTTCTTCATTACAAATATCTGTTTCTTTTTCATTAATTGGGTATGCTTATAAGTTGAAATTCTATTTGTTCATCCACTCATTGTTTTTTCAACCAAGTCCTCGTTCTTTTATTCAAAATTTCATTGGTGACAACTTTAGGCCATCGATTTAGCTCCACCTATACTTGTTTCTTCTAAAAGCACCTCGTAAGGAACCAAGGCTTTCATTTTGAATTTACTTATAACCAAGGGCTTTTGAATCTTTTCTATTTATCTCCATTTTGTATCTAGTGTGTTGCTAACCCACACTTCACAACCATAAAACACCATAAATATTGTTAATAACTTGGAGAAAACTTGGAACTTTCTAATTAAGTGTCTCTATTACTTTTCTACTATGCAAAAAGTGCTTTCCAACTTTCCAAAATTTTCTTCCTTTTGCATATTTCCTAATTGAACTTATTTTGTTGAAGTCTATTCCAAATTATTTGTACTTTTTTACTTCTTCAATAAGACCTCTTTCAATATAAAATATGAGCTATTTTTTTTCTCAATTAGAGAATATAAAAAATTCGGCCTTATCTTGTCGATATTCATTTACATGCCCACCTTCTTGTAAAAATGTTCTAAAACTTTTAGGTACTTTTAAAACTCTTGAACAAACCTTGTGATCAATATAGGACCATTTACATATGAAAAAAGCTTGACATGTTCTTCCAAAAAAAAAAATTCTCCCCTGTAATTTACAAATATATAAACCATTAAATAAGAAATTAAAAAGTTCTTCTTTAGCACTCTACTTAAACATCATCTTGTCTGATGGTTAAACACTAAAGATGAACTTCCTCCAAAAAAAATGTTGGGAATAAAAATAAAATTCAAAGATTTGAAAGAGTCTATGAACAAGATAGTTAAGCTAAGCATAGAGAGTGTAAATTTCACCATTAGTAGCTTCAAGATCTTGCTTGAGGAGCACAAGACCAAAACCTAAATGGGTAAGATTACTAAGGAGGTCGATAGTGATGTTTTGGACTCGTTTAGAGCCAAGTTCACAAGTGCTCAAAAGAAAGAGAGGTAGCTTCAAGCCTTTGAGATTTGGTTGGGTCTCCTACTAGTTAGTGGTTGAATTTTTTTGTTTCTATTTTTGTGTTAGTTGTTAGTCTTTTTGTTACTAGTGTTGCAACCTTTTGTTGGTTTTTGTGTTTCATTTTTGTTATGAATTAATATGCCTTCGTACTGTGTAAGGGCAGAGGCCTTTGTTTTTTTCTTTTACCTAATGAAAAACAGTCAATAGTAATTTTACACCTCATACACACCAAAAGAAAGTAAATATTTATCTTATTTTAATTGACCAGAATTGACCTTTAACCAATAAAATTTAAAAATAACCTACTTTAAACCTCTGAATCACTTCTAAACCAAAAATAAAAATCTTTATTGCTATTTTATTTAAATGTACTCGTGAAACCATGAACTGCTGCTCTGTACTGCTCTGAAATTCCTGGATCGTCCAGTCTGCCCCATAATTAGGGAAGACCTTGATGAAATGGATAGCAACGTTAAATAAAACTATGAGTATGTAATACACCTGAAATAAGCAGAATGATCTGCCATGCACAATAAATAAAATAAAATGAAGCATGTAAGTGAAAAGGACAAAATTCCACAAGGGACTCATTTGAAGGCTTCTTAAAATCAACCATACTTTAAACTCAGAAGATACTCATGACAAACAGAAGGAATGAAACTGGCTGCGTTGTACCAGTCATGGAGGATTAGACCTGTCATACGGAAGTGATTAATCATCAAAAGCTGTAGAAGACTGGATCAAACATTAACAACCAAAGTGGTTGCACAATTCAATGCAGAACAAACAAGCGCAGGTGTTGGTGGTAAAGTTGGTCTTAAAGAAGAAACATTCAGTGAGAATACTGTCAGCGAGAATGAATGGAATGGGTCGGTTTAAAATTGGCAACAAATCAGATTTGGTATATGACCTGAATCCAGTAAAATGCCAGGGATCCTATGCTATCAGAAAGAATGTGGGAGGAAATATAGATCCAAATTAAAAGTAATTCAGAATAGACATATAACTGAATCTGGTACGTCACAACATTAAATAGCTTGCAGTCGGTCCATGTGGGGATGCATCGTCCACACCCATTGCGGTCTGATAAATTCTTCTGATACCAAGTACTCATTTCAAAATTTAGTTGAAAGTTGTCAAGACATGTGAACTGAAAAACACTGTCTTGATTTTAGTCTTTAGTAGTGTTGTTCTGTTCAAAGAGTGTTACATCATTATTGTTCTCTTTAACTTATTTTCTATCAGTAGCTTTTTGGGGTGGTTGTTTTGTTGCCTTTTTTTAGTTTTTTTTAAAATGATGGGGTCCCTTTTAAATAATTTAGGAATATGACCATCCAACCAATTTGTTGGTAGTTGCTTTTGGGTAGTTTGAATAGAATTTTAAGTATCATAATTCTGCGATTTTATGATTGAATATTTATTATTACATGCAATTGGATCTTTCAAATTAGTTTTATTGTTAGAGTTTTATCTCGTAATTTTGTCATTTTTTGACTAGAAAATTATTATTATATACAACTTGACCTTTCAAAATAGTCTTACTGTTATAAGTTAAAAATCTCATAACTTTCTTATTTTTTCATTATAGTCCCTCCAAAATTTACCAACTCTCAATTTTTTGTGGTATTTGAATGACAAATACCATTTAGAAGATTGAGAGATTTAGTGTAATTACTATAGATAGATCTTTTTAAGAGTTTTGGAGTATGCAAAAAAGAATGTGACAAGTTAGGCATACAATCTTCCTAGATGATAACAATGTTGAACACACCTGGAGATAGAGGGGCGCAGGGGGGGGGGAATCTTTTCTTAATCTTTAAAACAATTCCATTTGCAACTTAAACATCAAATCACATTATCTAAAAGAAGAATAGAAATGAAAGCATGCACCACACAAGGACACCAAGATTTTACGTGGAAAACCCAATGAGGGAAAAACCACGGCTAGGGTTAATTCACAATATATAAAGCTCACTACTTACGCAAATTACAATATTGTTTTAAGGTTCACTATCTAAGGACTTGTACGCTAAGGTGCACAACCTTAGGGAAAGATACAAGGACCTGCTGAAGAGACTCACTGATTGATAGTAGGATACATGAAAATTACAATGAAAACATGAACATGAACTGCTATAAAAGAAACATCTAACATATGATGATGTTGTAGTCCCTTTTTTGCACAATTACTCCATCATATTGAATTTGCACACTTTATATTCAACATGCCACTCAATCTTTCAACACTCAATTCACAAATGATTTTCTTCTTCTATAAATATCATCCACAACAACTCAAAACCTAATTAGGTCGGTTGCAAGATGACCTTTAGATGAAATGTATGATACTACATGGGTTGGCTCCAAACATATACATTATGAAGTGAAATTTAAGTTGCAGATCATAACACATGGCCTAGTAGGGCCCAAAAGCATCACAACACATCCTTGAAGGCAAAATTAACTAATCAAAATCAACTGCAAAAGAGGGAAACCAAACTGTCAACCCAAACAACATCAACACTACAAAAACTGCCAATTGTTCATCTTTACACCATTGGAGAGAGACCAAAAGCATCATACGAACCAAGATGCGAACAATGTAGGTAATCAACAACATATTTACAACCTTCTCCTAAACAATTTGATCATCATATGCTAGCACAAATGAAGAAACCCACTGAACATCCAAGAACAAAGCATCCTAGATTGACTGCAACACATCAACACTTAGGATTTTGTATTGTGGTTCACCAAAACATCTGAAACACATATAGATGAACCCATAGGCCTCTCTGAACATTTCTTGAAGTCTACACAACCATATCTATCACTCCATAGAAATGTTGAGCAAACTGGAGAACATGATCTAAGATACTTAACTCTGATATATTGCAATCTAGAGAACAATCACATCTAACTCATGAAATTTTGGAAACAACCTTTTTTCTAGCTGCCAAACTTAACTCTATAATTTCACAACCAAAACATGCAATGTGGAGGAATGGGAACCAAAAATAAGGTCATTGACTTAAGAAAATATGCAGTTTTTTCCTTAGACAAATTTTCTCAACAAATCAAGTAAAAGTATAAATGCAACTAACTTTCATCTAGCACTTTGAAGCATGGAGAAAACAATCAACAACGTGAAACTATCTTAACCATGATCATACCATGCTTCTGGATAGACATACTGTCACCTTATGCATTTTCTAGGTCTTTCAAATTGACTTGCCTCAAACATGTTGACCCCAAGTTCATCTGTGTCAAACTATCTCTCTCAAATCTTCCACTATCTCATCAACAATTTTTCTTCAACCTCTTCAACTTCTACACAACATCACTATTCAAAAATGACCTCAAGTTGACATCAATGAAAAAAAATATTGTTAACAATCTCCCCCTTTGTCATTGATGACAACACATATATCTACAAGTCTTCTCTCCCCCTTTTACATCAAGGGAAAAGGGCATAATAGTCTTCTACATATGATAACCAAAACTTATGTGAGAACTCCCCCTAATTGTATGATCTTTACTAACAACACTCCCTTGAGATGGAGATGCCTCAAACTGATGTTATGTACATAGTACTTTAACCAAAAATGATAATGCAAGCCTCCACAAGTCTATACAAATTCAAATATGTCTTATCTACAATACTCCTACAACTCACAAAGAAGGTAGAATGCCTTTGTAGATTACCTTGAGTTGGGTAAGAGTAGATACCTAGTCTACTTTTGTTGAGGAAAGAATGTGATTCTAACATTCAAACTGTAGTATAAATATTCAGCTTCATCCACACTGCTTGGAGCCTTCATCTTTTGATCAATATTTTCTTCTTCAACTACCAACCTAGATAATGATGCAAGCCTCACATTAACTGCTTCTCTCAACAAGATGAATTGTTTCTTTATTTGCTCTCTCTAGTCCAAAAGCAATGGCAACTACACATGGAGATTTTCTAATTGTTCCCTAGTTGATCCATCCTTGTCTTTTGAAAAATTGTATATCTCGACCATTTGAGTAATTTATGACTCAATGGAGTCAATCTGATCTTTTATGTTCTTAGTGGAATTTGGCTATTTCAAGAAAAAAAGATATAAAGCAATGACTTCATCAATACATTCCTTAAACATCTTCAATTTCTCATGTAATTTGTTGTGCGCATTGGCACACCGGTCAGATGCATCAACCATTCTTTTGTCATCTATCTTCATCAAGGCCTCTTGTTATGCCTTTTTATCCATGTGATATGAATGAACTTTGAAAGAATCCATTAAAAGTTTCAAATTTTGTTCTAGAGAAAAAGAGGAATTAATGTTTACCTCTTGAGTAAACCCTCCTAAATGATCTTTACTGCATCATCGATTAATCCAGTCTTCTTCAAATGTTTCTACAGAATTTCCTTCCTACAAAAGCATGCAGAATATCACCAAGTTGTAACTTTTGAAGGGGAGAAATATTTGACAAGTCAACTTCTCCCTCATGAGTAGGAATTTGCAGAAGCTGGGGTGTCACCATAGGTTGAAACTGCATTTGCAAGGTCAATTGGTCCTCAAAAGAATCTTAGGATGAAGAATCCTGACCTATATCCATAGAAGCATCTTGCTTCTCAACTGTCTTCTCTTTTGTATCCTAAACTTTCTCAGGATTAACCTCTTCTTTCCCCTTTTCTTTTTCCATCTCCATACTAGAGACTTCTTGCACTTTATGCATACTAGAGACACCTTCTCCTTCTTGTTGTCCATAGGGTCCTTAACTAGATATATTTTCTCATTTTTATTTTCCAAAGGAGGCATATTAACAATTTATTATTCTGTTGGAGGCACTAGTACATTCATTTCAACATTATTGTCATGCTTTTTTGGAGGCTCTTGTGAATCAAAATCAACTTTACTTTGCAACTCATCAATGATTTTCTTTGTAGCATCTTCAGTTTCACTCCGAATCTTCCTTTTGATGTCTTCATCCATGTTGATTAGAAGATCTATTCTTCTTTTGGTGTGGAGCTAATTAGCTTGTCTTTGGACTATCTACTCTTTTTCTTCTTGGGAAATAGGGATCTCGACCTTGTCAATTACTTGCAGTTTCAACTCTTCATCAACCTTAATGACATCTTCTCTTCTTTGTCTTAAAGCCTCAGCTAGGCTATCTGAAGGCTTTTCAACAATGCCACTAAAGAGAATGTTCTACTTCAGCATATATTCAATGAAAAAAATTTCAATTATCTTCTTGTCTTTCAGAGGAACATCCATATGCAACTCCATTGTATCATTCAATAAACCATGTTTAAAATTTTCATTAAAGATTACACAAAACTCTAGAGGGTCATGTATGACCAAAGGAGTCTTCTCAGTCTTCTCCTCAACAATCTTCTTTCCTTTCATTTTTTTGCAAGGAGACTTCTTCTTCTTCTCCTTGTCTTGTTCTCTTCTCTCTTCTCTTCGATATAAAAGATTGTTTTTCTTCTTCTTCACCATCCTCCTCATCATCATCGACATTCACATGATTAATCTTTTCCCTTTTTGCTTGTTTCTTAGGTCTTGGATTCTTCCTATCTATTTTCTTTGTTACCTCATTTGCAACCCTTCTTCTACTTGGAGGAGTTTGAGTAGGTCTGAAAGGTTTAGGAGGAGTAGCAATGGCAGAGACAAACCTACTTGTCCTTCTAGGAACTTGTGGAGTTGTAAAAGTGGTTTGCGATTTTTCCACAGGGCTCTTAGGAGTGGAAAACACATTTTTTCAACTTTGACATCATCTTCTCCACATTCGTCATCTTCTCCACCGATTCATCTACCTTCTTCTTGATAATTTTGTTGGTTATCTCATCATACATGCCAAACCTCTCAACAGTGGAATCCCTATATTTTCTGAGAAAATTGTTAGCATATGCAATCCATTCAGGTCTAGAGACCTCATAGGGCAATATTTTTATCCATGTGAAGTTCTTGGTTCAACTGCCTCCATGTAACAATTTTCCTTGTCCACCATAAAAGTGATGCCATTCTTGTATCTCTCTACAACTTGTGAGGGTATCCTATTCCTCATTTGCATTTCATTTTGGAATCTTTTAAAGAACCCCCAAAATATTGTGTCACATTGTTTGGTGTCCAAAAAAATGCACATGTGGTCTCTAATCTAATGTGCAATAGAAATATCCCTTCTCTAGACCATATTTTTTAAACTAGGCTATTCCTTCATGAAATAAAACATAAGACAAATAATTAGAAATCCATACAAGAATTTGTAGTGTGTCTCCTTGGTTCTCTGTAAATTATCCAACAACTATTGTTGCAAGAGCTCACAAAGATCATAATCCTTTCCTTCCTTTACCATTTGATGAGTAGTGTAGATGGTGGTGGTGGTAGTAGAACCTTCCTGGTTTGTGAAATAAACCTTGTATGCAATGCCCATCATGGCATACCGAACCCCTAGGACATAGATGTCATCCACAGTTAGAGTTCTTTTGTCAAATTTTTCTCCTGCAAGCTTCATATCCTCTTCATTCTTCATGGCCTTTAGTGTAGACATAGGTTTGGTGGAGCACAACCTAGTCACAACCCTAATAGCTTCCTTTGTGATTAGGCAGGATTGATCAAGCCAAAATATATCTTCATGGATCTGGCTCAAAGCGATTATGAACCATTCATCTTCATTGAAAAAGTTGGGGAAACCCTTCCACACATCTAATTGTTTTTCCTCTACATTTGCATACTCTGGATTGACCTAAAAATCATCACCCAAGAGATGATTTCTTTTAAACTCTTCCAAATTTAGATGATTGTACTCATTTAGCTATGAGTGAATATAGATGTGGACATCTTCAGTATGAAGCACATTGATCAGAATGTGAGAAAACACTCTGGACACCCTTGTTGATTACAGTAGATATGTATGGATGTTTCTTGATTTTTGGCCTTGGATTCTCAACAACATCAATAACTATTGGTGTAGCCATGACAATGCTTTCTGAAACTAGGGATTTTTCAAGCAAATCTGAGAAATACCTGTGAATACTACCACTAGGGTTTGTACATAATTCACTAAAATCCTTTTTCTCTAGTTCTTTATCCCTTGCATGTGCACTTGATATAATTTGAATGAGGTCAAATTTGATCAAGTAGGGATTAAATATGCTTCACACCTACCCTAGTTTCTTCACATTATATACATTTTTTTTGTTTTTGGCACAAGTGGATTTTTCACTATTCTATGATATCATAGAGATCCATGATCATTCATCAATCTTCTACAGAGAGTGTATTTGTTCCAGAACCTTGAGCTCAAACATATCTATGTCACCATTAACCATTATGCTATAGTTTTTAGCATCTTATGCTTTATAGGGGTTTGAAAAATTTGCAATTACAACTCTCCATAAGCCAATACTTCCATTTAAATTTATCGAAGGATCCATATACACCAGGAAAAGGTATATATATGTCATTTACTTCACTTTCTTCCTTTCTTTTCCATACCTTCTTTTGCTGAGAAATGTCAATCTTCTTTTGAGGAGTCGAAGTTCTTACATTCTTTCCCTTGCAAAACCTTGCAATGTGTCCTAGTTTGTTGCAATTGTAGCAGGTGATATTAGGTTGTAGAGCATAGTCACTTCTCCTCACATTAGATCTACAATCAAAAACCTTATGACAAATTTTTTCACATGTGTAGTAGTAGCCATAGAAGGATTGAGAAGTCATAGCTTTATTCTTATTCACAAAACTATTCCTCGTCACTTTACTTCTGCATTCATTAGCCTTATGACCAATTTTTTTGTGAGAATAGCACTGGCCATTAAAGAATTGAGCACTCACAACATTGTACTTTGGAGGCCTAAATGACTTTTGAATCATCTTGCTTCTACATTCAACAACATTGTGCCCAAAATTATTGCAAGAATAATAATAATAACCTTGAAAAGATTGATTGAACCTAGTAGGGGCATGTTGTCTAGCTGGTGGAGGACCTTTGAATCTTTTTTGTCTCTAGGCAAGAATGAATCCAACTTCTTTCTTGTTGTCTTGATTTTTCTTTGCATCTTCGAAGGATGTCTCCTTAGGTTCTTTAGTTCAGGATTTCTTCTCCTTTGTTTCAAACTTTCCTTCTGAGCTTTGAAGTTATCATACATGTTTGCAGATGCTCTAGTTATAGGACTTTTTCCTTTTTCAAAACCAAGACTAGATTTCTCTTTTGATGGTTTTTGAGAGTTGATCAACTCATGTTCAAGAATTTCAGAACCTCCTTTCAGTTTTAAGCCCTTGTTAATTTTCTCTTTTTCTTTTTCTAGTTATTTTCTCATAGTGACAATCTCTTCCTCAAGCTTTGAACATTTAGTTGCTTTACTATTGAGCTTGGTATTCAAGCAATCCTCAATCCTCTTTCCTTATTAAACCTTAACTTTCAAATTAGAGATCACATATATTCTACCTTCTTGAGTTTAGTCTCACATCCTTTACCTCCTTCTATTTGAGCTTTTAGTTTGCTAATTTCTTCTTTTGATTCTCTAGCTTGTGCCTTTAATTTGACAATTGTCTCCTTTGATTTTTCAAGCATGTATTCATATTTTAAATTTAGTGTTCTTGCTTCATCTAGATCTTCAAGAGAAGACCGAAGTTCTCCAAAATCTACTTCACAATCATCTAGATTGATGTCCCAACCTTTAGGTTCCATTGACTCTAGATTCGATTATGGAGAAAACATATCATTGATCATTGCTTCAGATCCCATGTGTTCAAGTGAAGGATCCACCTTAGCTGTTAGGCTTCTTGAAGGTACTTTTCTTTGATACCAATTATTGAACGCACCTAGAGATTGAGAGGGGGATGAATCAATATTTTATTAATATTTAAAATAATTCCATTTGAAGCTTAAACGTCAAATCACATTATCCAAAAGAAGAACAAAAAGGAAAGCATGTACCACACAAGGAAACCAAGATTTTAATGTGGAAAACCCAATGAGGGAAAACCCAAGGTGAGGGTTAAATCATAATATGTGAAGCTCATTGCTTACAAAAATTATGATATTGTTTTAAGGCTCATTGCCTAAGGACTTGTAGGCTAAGGCGCATAACCATAGGGAAAGATAAAAGGACATGCTCAAGATACTAACTACTTGATATCAAGATACATGAAAATTACAATGAAAACACAAACATGAACTTCTATAATAGAAGCATCTACAATATTTTGATGTTACAATCCCATTTTTGCACAATTACTCTATTATACCGACTTCACACACTTCATATTCAATATGTTGCTCAATATCTCCACACTTAATTTATAAATGATTTTTCTCTTAGACTATAAATACCCTCCACAACAACTCAAAACCCAATTAGGTCATCTCCAAGATGACCTTTAGATGAAATGTATGATACTACATAGGTTAGATTAAAAAATATACATTATGAAGTGAAATAAGTTGCAAATCATAACAAATAGAATAATAGGGCCCAAAAGTATCACAACACATCCTTCAAAGAAAAATTAACTAGTTAGAATCAATTGCAAATGAAGGAAACCAAACTATCAGCCCAAACAACATCAACACTACCAAAACTACCAACTATTCATATTTACACCATCAAGGAGAGACAAAAAACATCATGCGAACCAAGATGTGAACAATATAGGTAATCAACAACATCCTTAAAACCTTTGGACTGAAGAATTTGATCATCATATGTTGGTGTAAATGAAGAAACCCACTGGACATACAAGAACAAAGCATCCCATACTGATTATGACACATCAACACTTACGATTTTGTATTGTAGTTCACCATAAAATTTGAAACACATATGGATGAACCCATACACATCTCTGAACATGTCCCCAAGTTTTCACAACCATATCTACTACTCTGGAGAAATGCAGAGCAAATTAGAGAATATATGAGACACTTAACTCTGTTATACTGCAATCTAGAGAACAATAACATCTAAGAGCATGAATTTGGAAACAACCTCTTTTGCTAGCTTCCAAAATTAACTCTAGAATTGCACAACCATAATAGAATATGCAATGTAGAGGAATGAAAACCAAAATTAGGGTCACTAACTTAGGAAAATATGTAGTTTTTTCCTTGACAATTTTTCTCAACAAAGCAAGTAAAAGTAGAAATGCAACTGACTTTCATCTAACCCTTTGAAGCATGGAGAAAATGATCAACAATGTGCAACTATCTTAACCATGATCATGACATGCTTCCAGAAAGACATACTATCACCTTATGCATCTACTAAGTCTTCTAAACTGAATTGCCTCAAACATGCTGACCCCAAGTTCATCTATGTCAAACCATCTCTCTCAAATCTTCCATTGTCTCATCAACAATCTGTCTTCAACCTCTTCAACTTCTATACAACATCACTATTCAAACATGACCTCAAGTTGACATCAATGACAACACATATTGAGCTGACATCAATGAAAAAACATATTGCCAACAATCAAAACATGAAAATAATAAATCCTTTGGAAGATTGAGAAAAAATATCCAATAACATAGAGAAATCCTCTTTATTACTTGTACTGAATTGTGAGTCCTCATCACCAACTATGCATTTGTTGTGTTTTTCATTCACCTATACATTGTATCATAAGAATATAAGTAACATTATTGTGATGAATTTAGTTTAAATTAGCAAGGAGGGTAGAAGAAAATATCGTATAGTTGGATGTGTAACATGAGGATGGTGTAATTTTTTTTTATATTCTTGTGTATCAGTTGAAATAAAAATTGCATTCTATGTAGAGATTTCTATGAAATTGACTTTGGATATAGCTGTAAATGTGAATCCTTCTCTTTCAATCTCACAAATATTTATTGTAGCCTTTCTAATGTGAGGCCTTGAGATTTGTGAAATTATAACTTCCCAAGCGATGGATATTGGGGCTTCTCTACAATTACCAAATTTCATAGGTATCAAAGGCATAAGATTTTGGTTTGACTTTGTCCCATCCTAGGTAACCATAGTTATCAGATTGTACTACCACATACATTGGTATATATGGTGGTTTAGAATTGAGAATGTAACCAATGGTGGTGACTTATTCTAATGATCCATTGATATGGTCAAATTTAATCCAAAAGATTGTTGTTAGCATTACTTGTTGGTCTATGTGCATGAGTAAATCGTGTTGTATGTGATTGTCATCAACACCATTTCTTGCTCTTCATTATGTATTTTGCATGCTACTTTAAAGTTTTATTGGAAGGTTTAGTATCTTCAACATCTTATTAATATGTAGTGTAGCTAGATGGATTGTGACAAAAAATGAATTAAGAGGTTAAATTATTTTAACTATATTCTAGTTAGTGATTTATTTGTGTGATTTATGAGATTTTCTTAATATTTTTACATTGGTATTGTATTGAATATGTTCTATAATATGACATGAGTTGTTTTTAGATAATAAATATTCATTTCTCGTTGAATAAAACTTTTGGTGTGAAAGTTGTGGAAAATGTTTGCCATAACAATCTTGTAGTTGAGTGTGATGTATATGTGGGTTTGTCCATGATAGGTGGTAGCTAGGAAAGATCATCAATGAGGATTATGGACACACCATTGAAGCATTTTTGTTGTTGATGGGGAATGACTCATATACACAACCATCTATTTTTATAAGTAGCTTTGGGCCTCTAAAGCTCATCTCAGCTATGAGAATGTATTTGATGTTTTGCATCCCTTTTTGAAATAGTGTCAAAGATTGTCCTTGTAACAAATGCATTTCTTATATTGGAACCATAAGAGATACATGTTTGAACATGAGACATGTATGTTAAAAGCAACAATTTGTATAGGTGTGAGTACAAGTAGTGGGTTTTATTTTTTTGAGCCTGGATTATTAAGTGAATTCCTAATGCAATAGATTAAGAATGATTTTCAATTCCTATTGCTCCTTGTTCTTTGAATGATTATATGCAAATTTTATTTGAACACACAATCTTTATAGTGTTGCATAATGGTTCTTAGTGCAAGTTGTTTCTTGGGTACTAATTGATAGGTTGGTTTAATAGTGAATTAAGAGGAAGAGTAGGCATGTTATAGGCACATCTTTCTTGTGGGTATGAATTGAAGAGCAATGCCATGCAAATGTTGACATTATTAACATTTTAAATTTGTGATTATCTCTTATTTTTTAGGCCTATGTTTGTACCTATATATAGGAGAACCTTGCTCCAAAAAATGTTCCAAAATATTAAATCTTCCCATGGAATAGTGTAAGTAGGGGAGCACGTTCACAATTGCATTTTCTTTTCTCTCTTTTCATTTGCACCTATTTTTATGAGAGGAAAATTTGAGAACATTTGTATTAATTAAATTATAGAGATACTTTCGAACTGAGGAGGGCATTGCTTATAGAACTTTATTTAATCAGTTATTAGTTAGAATTATTTGTAGTTGTTGTTAGATGTCCGAGTATTTTTTCTTCTAACATTTAGTGAGATGAAAGTTCATGTTTCTTGTACTCCTCTATTGTGGTCTACAACACTCTTTGTCATGAATTTCAGATATTGTATCAAACTTTTATCTGAACATATTTTTCTATATTTAAAATCTTGGTTAACATTTTCACTTAGCTTTTTGACTTCCTCTTAGCTTTTGAGAACAAGCTTCATGAAATTATGGGTTGGCAATCTATGTTTGTTTTCTGGATATTGCAAGCATCTCAAGGATGCATATGTTTAAACTCTTATTATTTCTTGCTAGTTCATAAGATTTATTCCCATCGTTGCCACATATCTATTTAAAATTATTGCATAACATAATTATGTATAATAAATAATAAATTGGCATGCTAATGTTAATTTATATAACAGAGATATGTTATTAGTTAGTTGCCAAGTATTTTAGGTAGTTGGAAGTTGAAAGGTTTTATAAGGATGTTGAAATGTAATAAGGAATGTTGAATATGATTGATTGATTGTTGTGTTGGAGCTTCTAGCTCTTTTTGTATCTGAATTTCAATATAATATCAGAATAGGTTTTTTGAACCTCTTTGTTCACCCTCCATTTGCTTGTCCTTCTTTCTCCAGAGTGGTTCATACAATAACAATGTAATAATGATATACAATAGTCATTATTTTGCTCATCCATATAATGATAGTGGAAACCACATATAAACCTGTGACATTCACCATATATATATATATATACAATTTATTTTTGTTTATTTTGGTTGAATTTTGAAACAAATCTTTGCTTAAGAAGGTTATCTACAATAAAAATTCGAAGGTTTTGAGGTGCATGTAAATCACCCCATAAAACAGTTGTTCTAACCTCTTTTTGTGTCATCGTTTCTAACTCGCAATTTTTTCATACCAAAAAGTAGAAAATACAATGGGGATAAGTTATCACTATTTACGTCGCTTGGTTTTCAGTTTGTCATCTGGAAAGTTATTAGCAAAGAGGAGAAAGTAGACCAGGATGCCTTCATGAGATCACTTGATGAGAAAATGAATCAAGCGGACCTGGGGAAACTTGCACGCAAGGATAACAAATTTTGGTCGGTTGGCCAAGAATCATCTGACCTGCCATCCACCAAACATGATAGAGCCATTTCTGGCATGATGCAACATTGCTGTCTAGGACTGAGAAGAAGATGGTTCACAAAAAGAAGGTATACAAGTTGATTGAGAAATATGGTCAGTTGTTGGTACGCTTGGCAGATAATGAGGGACCCATTGGTTACAGTCCGTCTGTCAGATTTGAGGCCTAATTCAATTGTTTTTCTTGAGGAAAAATGCAATGATGAAGACAACGATACACAATTTTGTAGAAAATAGTAGGAATGTTTATGAAAACATGATACCCTTGATCATGGGACATGAAGCTCTAGTTTTTCAAGGTTGTTGTCTGCCCTTGGTAAGAAGTCACCTTGAGAAGTATTTGGTGGAAAATAATCTAAACTAGAAGACATAGGAGAGAGGGGTCCATAGTGGAGTATCCTAATTTTGCCTTTCTCAAAATTCTATGTGGAAATTTCAAATCAGTACTCCTAATTTTGTACAATAGTTTATTTGACAATGCTTGTGCTTCTATATTTCGTTTTAGGGCCACATCAACATGCTTTTTGTTTAGGTATCCAAAAAAGGCCAAAAAAAAAATGTGAGACCGATAATGATGCACTAAGTCATGTTTTATTGGTGCGCTGATGTGGCATCACATGATTTGTCAGTTTGTGTATTTTATGGATAAAAAGTGTTTTGCAATTGGATATTAAGGTGCTTCACTATGAGACTCACTGAAGACTACTTCTTTCCCCACTATTAGACCCCACTCCACTATGGGCCCCTCTCCCCTACTCCATGCAAAATAAATCATCTATGCAATGATGAAAGTCATGGGCTAGTAATGAAAAACTCCTAGATAGAACTTCACTCTTCTTCTGAAAATAAAAAACTTAGAGTAAGTGTGGGCAGTTGCCTCATTGAAGATCCCAACAACAACAACAAAAATTTCCAGTCCACCATAGATGGAATGACTTTCACTTCTCAAGCGGTCCATACAAAATATGTGTGTGAGACGGAAAGTTGAGATAGATTTGGTGATTCTACACAAGCAGATAAGGCAGTTATAATTCTATTTACTTTGTCAAAAGCGCTTACTTTTTACCTTGCATGATCACATAGTTACTATGTATGAGTAAATGATATAAGGAGAATACTAATTTATTTGTAATTGGAGAGAATTGTATTTTTAGAAATTTTTTTGGGGAATTTGATAATTTTTGAAATATTTGTGTTATTGATGGAAACCAACATTCAAAGAAGATATTTTTATTGAAAGGGGGCAAACATAAAAGATTTTTATTGAAAGGAGGCAAATATAAAAGTTTCTATGTTAGTATTAAAGGGGGTGTTATGAATTATTGTGATGAAGGGTAATTCCTTTACAATCTGAAACTCACAACAATAAGAAGAGAATTGCAAAAACAAAATACAAGAAGGAAGTAAATATTTTCTATTATCACTGAAATGAAAATGATACTACAATATCACATGGGCTTTTTGATTACATAAATATGCAAATCGGAGCCATAATCTACTTTGCTCTACCCTCTCTCTGTAAACCCCATTCGCATCCTCTATCTGGAATTAGTAACTGCCCAAGAATCTTCTAGAAAGTGTAACCCCACACAAGAAATTTTGAAATTTTATTATATTTAATAGTGCAACTTTGCGGGGTCATAAATTTCTATCCGACCATAAGATTTTCAATTATAATATATTTTTGGAAAGCTCTCAAGAATACACTTGGCCAAAAATGGTACCATAAGGTACATTTGATTTTCGACCACTTTCTAGGCCCATTTGGAGCCTCTGGGTGCTTCAAAATTGACTTCAAACATTTTTAACAAGATTTCAAAAATTGAAATTTTAATCTCTCAAATGATTGATGATATTGAAGTGATTTCTTCACCATTGGCTTCAATTTACCATTTCAAAGGTTTGTGTAAGATTTCGTGCCTATACGCGCATAAATACAAACTTACTAAATAATAACTTGCCAAATTTATCCCTTATTGAAAAGAAACTTTTTTTTTGGTTCATGCAAAATTGCTCTTACACCCTAGATGCTCCTCCATCATATTGTACATAACATAATTATGCATAATAAATAATGGATTGACTTGCTAATGTTAATTTATTAAATAGAGATTAGTTATTAGTTGGTTGTTAGGTAGTTTAGATAGTTGGAATATGAAAGACTTTATAAATCCATTGAAATGTAATAATGAATGTTGAAGATAATTGATCAATTGCTATGTTGGAGCCTCTAGCTCTTCTTTGTGTTGAATTTCAATAATATCAAGGAAAATTCTATGCATTATGCAAATGGATTTTTATAACATGACATTCAATCTTATAACCTTTTTTACATAAATATGAACTCCCTCAATGTATTTGATGTTTCTTTATACATGATTGAGTAACTCCCAATAGTTTGTAAGGGGGTTCAGAAAACATCTTTGCAATTTCTAGCAACCATGAATCATTAAGAGGAGATCAATATATTGTGTACTTTCTTTGGGATGAAATATAAGGATTCCATGTTAAAACCATATTTATTGAAAAATGTTCCATCTTTTACTCCAACATTATTTTTTTAAATGATTGTGCCCATCTTTGATGCTTCTAGTAACCAATGGAATCTATGTACATGTTCAAAACCTTGATGTTGCTATTTGTACCTATATCAATAATCTCTTGTGTATATAAAATCCTCTATGACTTCCTAGAACAATATTATAAAATTTTAATGCAAGTATATTGATGTCATGTAGTTTTTGAGTTACACTATCAATGAATTGTCTTCTTAAATATACTATCAATGCTAGGTTTTTTGTGATTAGTTTATGTAAATTAAGTCATCGTCTATTAGTTGCACCCAATGTGAGGATATAATAGAATATCTTATGTGCTTAATAAGATTTGTTAGCTCACTATGATAGTCGTTCCAATAGGGCTATGTCCCTCATAAGATACTATTGAAACACAAACTTTTCTTGGCAAGTTGATCCATATGGACAAAGTGTAAGTGGAGGTGGAGGTCCTATATAGTGCTTGGTATGTTGTATATGATAATTTTTTTCTTGAAAACTAGAGCAATTTGTTGGCTACAATGTATAATGAAATAACTCACACCATAGAAGAATATGATAGTAAATTACTTGATAATAATATGCCACTTTGAGGGGGGTACCTCCAATATTCTTCAATAAGAACTCAATACTCAACATGATGGTAATATAATCTACCTATACCTCAAATATATACCATACTTATACCTAGGATATCACCTAGATCGACCTAGATAACCCTATATAAGCCTTAGGCCAACCTAAATAACTAAATAACAATATAATAATGGTAATATGACTTAATTGAGAGTTAAGGTAGCCACAAGATGACTACTCATAAAACTATACACACTATAGGGGTAGGGGCATAACATTTATCTCCTCTTTACAAAAGCATTATCCTCAATACTAATTATTTTTCTTCTT
Organism: Sequoia sempervirens; assembly: GCA_007258455.2. NCBI lineage: Eukaryota > Viridiplantae > Streptophyta > Pinopsida > Cupressales > Cupressaceae > Sequoia > Sequoia sempervirens. Next base: position 555,732,456 of record VDFB02000003.1, on the reverse strand, counting down.
CTTAATCTCCTTTTTTATTTTTTCTTCTTCTACTACTATTGCTTCATGTTCTTCTTCTTGTTCCCACTCTTGTTTTTGCTCTTTCTATTTCTCTTGCTCTTGCTCATGTTCTTGTTCTTGTTCTTATTCTTGCTCTTTCTCTTTCTCTTGCTCTTTCTCTTTTTCCTATTCCACTTCTTGTTATTTTCTTCTTTTTTTTGGCTGCTTTTTGATGTGAAGAAGTTCTAGAAAGATCTTTTTTTAATAATTCACATAAATGAAGTCAGAGTACCGAAAGTTTTTATGTATCTTTGTAAGGCCTAGTTTGCACTTTCCTAGAGAAATACCCTAAAAATTAGGCGCTTTACAACCTTGAGAGTGAATTTGTTGGAAACCCATATTCTACAAAAAATCACTTAATTACTCTCTTACTTCTACAAAAATCCACTAAAAGTGAGTCCAATAAATTTGATAGGATTTGGAAGATACACACTTTCTAAATAAATTGGGAAAAAACCCTAATTTTGCAATATATCACTCAATTCTGGTCTAATTCCTCTAAAAGCAGTTTTGTGGCTACTTGAATATTCTCTTTCAAAACCCTTTAAAAATTAGAAAAAAAATTCTCCAAAATATGGGAGATATGTATTTCACAAAATGACCTTCAAAATTGAAAAAAAATTCCTTGTCATCACGATGCCGAGCTCATGATCTAATACCACTTGTAATGAAATAACTTACACAATAGAAAAATATGATAATAAATATTATGAAAATACTTGATAATAATATGTCACTTCAAGGGGGAAACCTCCTAATCCACTTCAAGGGAGATACCACCAATATTCTTCAATAAGAACTCAATACTCAACATGATGATAATAACCTACCTATACCTCCTATATATACCATACTTATGTCTAGTATATCACCTAGGCCATCTTAGATAACCCTATATAAGACTTAAGCCCTAGTCGGCCTAAATAACTAAATAACAATATAGTAATGATAATATGACTTAATTAAGAGTTAAGGTAGCCACAAGTTGACTACTCATAACACTATACACACTATAGGGGTAGGGGCATAACATTTGTTATGTACTTAGGGATATGATCTATTATAATGTATTTAGATAGATGAAGATGTCGACATGTGGCACACATCCCTTAAGTTAGTTATATTGAGTCATGTGAATAACTTGTGTAATTAACTATATTAGGATTTGAGTATGCCTTCATTAGGATTAACCCTCCATTGTATTATTAGAAAGAGATCTATATAAAGGAGGTGATTATCATTATAATAATGTGTGAAGTATGATATTGTATTTGAGATCTCTTAGAGATATAGCATGGAGTGGCTTCTTCCATAAGGTGTATTGTATGGTGTTACCCTACCTCAAGGGTTTACTCTATTTTAGCATATATTAGATATTAGTGCATATGAAACACAAACATCTCTTGGTCTGTGTTATCTATATTTTTCATTATATTATTTTTATTATTATATGTGTGGATCTTATTAAGTGGTATCCGAGAATTGATTTGGGAAAATTTAGATGAAACCCTAGTTTTTGACAATTCACCTCTTCAAATAACTTTGAATTTTTCATCAATTCTTTAACTAAAGTTGAAGGATAATATAAGGAAGCTACAATATTAAAATCAGGTTTTTATCATCAATATTTTGTGAGTTATTGCAACTTAATTATTTTTGATAAATTTTCCTTCTAGGTCATAAATCAAGGCATTTTTCTAAAAAAATTACATTTCTAGAAAGAGAATCAAAATTCATTAAGGGTTATTAATTTCATTTTTTAATTTGAGGTTGACTTCATCATGTATTGGTCGTATCAAAGTTGGTTCAATTGAATTTGATACAATGGTTATCAATTAAAATATTTTTTTCTTAATCACTAGTTTCAATTGAGATTATTACTTTTGATGGAAGTGTAGATACATTAGAATGGTGGTACAAATATAAAATATCTCATGGAAAATCTATAGTATGGAAAATATAATTTCATTGTTCTTTAAGAGGTGAAACTAGACAACAGTATGAGCCATTGGATGAGGATATTTCTTCCTTGGATGAAAGTTAGAATAAGAATTCTTAGATAGATGAGCTCCAAAATAAGAAGAGGAAGAAGAGGATAAAGAAAATGAAGAAGAAGAAGAAGAAAAGGAGGAATAAAATAAATAAAATGGAGAATATGAGGAATTAAGTAAATTGGAAAAGGAATACAAGGATGAAGAAAATGAAGAAGATGAGGAGGAAGAAGAAAAATAAGATGGAGAAGTAGAAGGAGAAGGAGAAAACTTAAAATAACAAGGATATGATACTGGTGTACATGCACTTTAACTCCAAGGACTTGGAAGATTTGATCCTTCAATTTCATGGGTGCATTCAAAAGGAAAAGGTTATTATCTCTATAAACCATAGCAACACGTATAACTTCATCAACATGGAATTAGCCAAGAAGCTACATGCACAAGTAAAGAACATCAAGGATAGTCGAACATTAGGTATGTATATTCAAAATTTTGAAGATTTACAACTCTCTATGGATAAGTATGTTTTGTGCATTCAAACTTTAATGCTTTGGATATAGATGGGTTGGATATTTTTCTTGGTTATCCTTGGTTAGAACCTTTGGGAACTATAGACATCCAAATTTTACCACTCCTACATAGTCAAACTTGTCTACTTTATTCATCTATTTCATCAATATTAATTAACGATTTATTTAATTAATATTTCACCTTCTGCCTAAGGTTCCCAAAGTATTTAATTTAACAATTAAACACTTTACCTTACACCTTTTACTCTTTAAATTAAATAAAAATATCAATTTATTCAATTTAGTCATTTGACCATTTTGAATAAAATCAATTTTAAATTCTTCCTTTTTCTCTCTCCTTGTCACATCCTCCATAAACCTCTTCTAATCTGGATTAATTTAATTAATCCATGATTAGGATATGCACACCTTAATTAAGATTAATGTCACATACTCCATAATCTCCCACTTGCTTCTAATCTCTCATTAATTTTCTTAATCATGTATTTGCACAACCTTAATCTAATCCCCTTGCTACATTTAGCATACCTTTTTGGTCAACCTTCACATTTGCCATACTTGGCATAGACCCTCTTCCCCATGTGAATTTAAAATTCACTTTTTATTCCTTTGAGGATTCTCCTCTTTCCTATGTGATCATTGAAAGGTCACATCAAGTCACATGAAGCTAAGAACCTTCTATTATAAGGACCTTGTTTTATCCACAAGGTACTTTTCAACCTCCTTCATAAGAACCTTGTCTTATCCACAAGGTGCTTATCATATGAATTTAAAATTCATATTTATTCTCCTAACCACCTTATCCACTCCAATCATGTGAATTTTTAATTCCAATTTATTCATCCAACCACTTTCCTCTTCCCCATGGAATTTTTTGGAGGAATACTAAAATTCCTCATATGTCACTTTCATTCTCACTTGGGAACAAGAGGTTGCTTTTTGAGGAAATCTTCTCATCTCCCAAGGTACTTTCAAATTACTTGTCCTTCTTCCACATCACTTGTCCCTCCTCCACATCATTTGTACCCTTTCCATATCACCATGTACTTTGGACACTTCATCCTCCACATGTCAAGATGTGAGGGCTTGTGAGTCCTCAACTCACCATAGCCCTTCATCTTGGCTATGGTGACTTAATCCTGACCATTGAATTCTCTAAAGAATTTAATTTATTCTATAAATACCCCCCCTTCTCATGCATTCATACAACTTAGGCATTTTTAGCACCCTTATGCTCTCAAGTTCTCAAGACAACATCAAGCATATCCTTTTGCATTTTAGAACTTGCACTAGCCCTCATCCTCATTGCATCCACATTAATCATTTTATCACATACCCATCTTGCACCCATTTTCCATCACATTTCCATCAAAGGAGCACACACATCAAGCTTCAATCAAGGGCCAACCAAGGAATCAACACAGATGAAGGTATATCACTCTTTGTTTCGTCTTTCTTTTATTTATGCTTAACTTAGGCTAATCTCGAAGTGGTCTTGTGTTTCTTTACATAGTATTTTAGTTTATTTTGCATATTTAGAAGTAAAAAACATTTGCACACAGGAACAACAAATAGAAATGTGAAAAAGAAGTTCATGAAGCTTTCGTGTAGAAGGAAAAAAATTTCATTAGAAAATATTACACATAAAGAAGTTCAAAGGAAATTCAAGGAAGAGAAAATTCAAGAATCTCATGAAGATTGTAACAATGAATTAAAGGAAAAACAAGAGGATCATGATGTTGAGAAAAATGAAGAGACAAATAATTCTACTAAGGAATCACTAAAAAGGGGGCGTTATATCATCCAATCTTTCTCCTTGCACTTTGTGTGAGCTTAGGGAGTAGCCAAAAATGATTAACGTTCTCTTCTTAGTGGGACCTGCTTGGGGATTTCATCACCTCAAGGGACAATCCCAACCACATGTACCTGGCGGAGCATCGAAGCTAGGGTGATACCTAGATGGACATGAAGAGTTGGTCCAAGCCTTTCAGTATCTCGCTAGGGTTCCCGACTCATGCTTGTGATGGGATGGTGTACACGGTTGTGCCTCACGTACCCAGCGTATATCGATGACTTCCTAGATCATCTTGTTTAGCCTAGATTAGAGAACCATGTTGGCCATACCCTTCATACTAATCATAGGATTGTGTTGCTTGAAGTGTCTTTTTTGTGAAAAACAAGTACATACCTTACTAGTCAAGTCAGTGTTGCCTTTAGCTTGTTGTTTGAAGTGTTTTCTACCCTTTTCTATAGTCATTTTTCTTAAGTCAAGTTCAGGTATGTTGACAAAGGAAACCGTGCCCAATTCAGAGACTCAAATAGTTGGGGACCTAAAACCTTATCATTTGTTGTGATCTAAACACTTTCATCCGCTTTCGTTCACTCGCAATTCATCCTTTAGTCCATTTGCACTTTCCAAAGGCCATCTAGTCATCACTCGCATCATATAGGCACCCTTAGAGCATCTCTAAGTTGCATTTTTCATCATCATTCTCTCAATCCAAATACCCTAAACCTTGCTTGAGAGGTTATTATCCAAATTTACTTAGGCGTCTAATTCGATCATTATCCTACACATCAGTCATTATCTTCGGCCCAATCAATCCCCTTCCATCTTGAGGTGGATTTGGTGTCATAAGTCACCATTCCTAGCCCAATCAATCCATTTCCATCTTGAGGTGGATTTGGTGCCATGATCCTCTATCTATCTTTCAATATGATCAACCAATTCCTTAAGTCACCTAGCGTGATTTCTGAACTAGGTTTAGAATCCCTTACATCATCCATCATCTAATCTTGTCGGTCATTTTGTCAACCGGTCCTAGTCCATCATCTAATCCTATCCAATCATCCAATCATCCAAATCTTAATCCTATCCAATCTTAACTAATCATTCGATTTAGATCCTATCTAGTCATCCAATCTCAATCCTATCCAATCATCCAATCAATATTATCCAATCATCCAATCAACCCTTCTCCAATTATTCGATCTCATCATCCAATCAATCAATCCTTTATCCAATCTAAATCAATCTTCCAACCATCATTTAAAGTCATCCTTGCATTGAAGTCCACCCAGTAGATTTACATTTTCATGCCCATTCAGACTAGATCACAAACCAAGAAGCAAATGGCACAAAAACAAGGCCAAGGTTCCCAGTCGAACATCCCTCAAGATCCTAACAATCGGGAAAACATCTCAAAAGATCCTAACAACGGGGAAAACATCTCTCAAGATCCTAACAATAGGAAAACATCTCTCAGGATCCTAACAATGGTGTGGACATCCCTCAAGACCCTCATAACGGTGCTTCATCACAATCTAACACCAACGATCAAAATACTTCACTACCCGGTGATGTAAACCTGATCAATCAGCCTGAAGTCACTGTTGATGAATACCTAAGCAATCCCACTAACATTCAGATGATATATTTCCTCCTCCACGAGTGTGGGGATAAGATCCTTGCCACTCTACTCATGAAAGGAGTCAAACCGCCATCTGGTTTTGACATATCACAATACACCAACACCCAGCCCCCTCCAGTGCATCAAGACCCATAGAATGTTCCTAGAAATTCCTATGTTCCCGAGGGTACACCCATAGATAACTGGTATCATCCTGAGTTTGGAAATGTTGTGATATATCAAGTTGCCAATTATTCTCCCATTCCATCTATTTCCCCTACTGCATCATCTGATCCTTATGATCCTTATACCTACGACATGCCACAAAACATCCTGTCTACTCCACCACTCCCACCTCAGTATCCTATTCAACCACCCGTCAACACTAGGGGTAATCCCTTTCTTGCATTGACACCACCACTAGGACTGACACCCACAGGAAATATCCTACCACCTCCTCAAGGTAATAATCCTCATCAATCCATTGCTTCACAAGCACCACCGCAACATGCAACTATCCCCTCGCAAGAACCACCACAACATACCACTATCATTTCCATCCCCATACAACAACATCATCAACAACCCCCACAACAAAATGTTTCAATTCCACAACAGAACATGTCGCAACAAAATGTTCCAAACCCACAACAACATATTGTCACTCATATACAACCTCCTCATTAGGCAACACAAATTGCATCACACCCTCAACAACCACCACATGGTGCCTCTACAACAATTCCACAACAACAACAGATCCCATCTTTCCCTCCTTATCAACAATCGCATACGCACATACGCACATTCCCACACAAACACAACATAATCCTCTCATGCAATATATCTACCATCCATCCAACACATACACTGCTGATGCTAAATCAAATATTCGTGTGGCCTCTCAGAATCCACCACGGATGCAACCACCTCCTTACACAAATCCCCTATAATCACACACCAACCCATACCAGCAACAGCCTAATATGCAATAGCCTCCATATGTCATGCAACAACCCAATATCACATATAATCATCAAGCCAATCCCTATTATGCTCAACATTAGCCTTTACACCAACAAGGTGCCTCATCCACGTCCTATGTGCAACAATGACCACCTCATCAATAGGGTGCTCAATCTACCTCTTATTATTAGCAACAACCGCCTTATCAACAAGGGGCATCCACATCCTCATACTACCAAGCTCCACACAATGACCCATCCACTTCATATTATCAGCAACAACCACCTTAGCAATAGGCATCCTCCACCTCTTATTACCAAAATCCGTCATCATCCTATCTGCCTTACATTAATCCACAACCCGCTTATGCTAATCAATATCAACCTACACCCTCATATGATTCCAATACTTTCATCCCATCTTCATCACATCAATATCCACCTCATTTGTTTAATCCAACTCCACCTTCCAATAAAGAGTTGTAGGAGCTTAAAGCTGCATTGAAAGACCTAGAAGCAGGTACGTCCAAAAAATCCTTCAAGTTTGAGGAGATTTGCCCATATCCATTTGATTCTTCAATTTCACTCGTCCCCTTTCCGAAGCATTTTTAGATACCCAAGTTCAACAAGTATACGACAACCAAATATCTAAAGACCCATCTTCAAGAGTTATATGCACAATGTCAGGATGTCCAACATAATGACAATTATCTCTTTTTCCTATTCCCTAGAAGCATAGGAGGTTTGGCCTTAGATTGGTTCATTGGTCTCAAGAAAGGGACAATTTCTTCCTTCCCTGATCTTTATTGACAGTTTTTCAAAAAATTCTCCTTTAATTTGGAGGACATTGACACTCTAGACCTCTTGAAGGAGAAGCAATGTGATGGAGAAAATTTTGCTAAATACCTGCAAAGGTGGTGAGCTGTAGCTAGCCGTATGAAATACCCTCCTAGCGAGAAAGAAATGGTCAGTCTTTTTGTGGCTAATGCTCACCCTGAAATGGCACATGCTCTTAATCTTCACTATGTCACTACCTTCATAGAGGTTATCAAAAAGGGCCCCATCATTGAGAGAGTACTTCTCGCTAAAGGACAAATTAAACTATACAACTCGGATAAGGACAAGTCATCTAGTGAAAAATCCCGTTACTGGAATAAGAACAAGAATGCAGTCAATGATGGAATCACTAATACTAAACATGTTTAGGTGGCCAATACCTCCTAGAGGCAACAACCATCCATGCCCAACACCATAGCCGTGCCACAGGGGGCACCTTGACACCCTCAACAATCCAATCAAGGGAATGGTAAATGTCAATACACTCAATTAGGAGAGTGTTTGAGCACTATCTTCAATAGGTTGTTATGGGTTAGTTACCTAATTACATATCCTATGACCAAGCCACCCAATGAATCCAAGCCTAAACCAGTCTGGTTTAAAGAAAATGAATACTATGAGTTTCACAAGATTAAAGGGCATACCTTAAATAAGTGTCAGAGTCTGAAAATGTACATCGATGATCTCATAGATTGGGGTGACTACATGTGGAATCCAATACAACACCTTCATCCAATGCTCAGTTACAAATATATAAAAATGCTTTCCCCAAGCATAACCAAGGTCCTAGCACATCCAACACAAATCTTAGACCTAGTAACAATAACAACTAGGATAACAACACTAATAATATCACCTACAAGAATGTCCCGCTTAACTATGAGACTCTCATCATGCATATTGGGCAAGTGGAACCACGCGTGTCTATGTTACATGTCAAGGGAGAGGAGCCTCAATGCATTGTTACCACTCGCCGCACTCATATCACCATCCCTGGAGCCTCCACGTCAGCCCCATCACCTCCTGTGAGCTCTCAGTATAACATCCTTCACCATCTAGGAAAGACCGCAACACAAATATCTATCCTAGATTTGCTAAATTCTTCTCTTGTATATTAGGAAATTTTGATGAAAGCTTTACAAGATGCATGTGTCCCCAACGACATCGACCCTACATAGTTCCAAGCTCTAGTAGGACACCTTTCATCAACTTACCAACTAGGTTTCAGCCAAAATGACATGCCTACTATAAATTCCAATCACAATTGATCCCTCCATCTAGAGGTTCTAGTCGCTCAACATAAAGTAAAGAGGGTCTTGATAGACAATGGCTCTACTCTCAATCTCTGTACATTAAAGTTCATAAAGCAGGTAGGATATACCCATGCTGATTTAAGCAATCAAATCATCACTATAAAGGCTTACGATAATGCAGAAAGGGATTTTGAAGGGGTTATTAATCTTCCAATTCAAGTTGGTCCAGTTATACAATACACCACTTGTCATGTCCTTGATATGGACCTCCCCTACAACCTTCTTCTCGATTGGCCATGGATCCACACCATGCAAGCTATCTCATCTACCTATCATCAATGCTTGAAGTTCCCGTTTAATGGAATGGAAGTTATGATACAAGCTGATCCCAAGCCATTTGAATATTGTCATTCACTCGAAGCTTCTTTCCCTCATTCCCATTATTGTCTAGGAGTAGAAATGGGACCACCACCAACATCCTCATCCAATCCATCATCTAATCCATCACCCACTACCTCGTTTGCTCCATCTTCTACATCCAATTCCACTATCACCAAGGTCCAGATCATTGACAAGGGATGTGGTGAGTATGAGATGTGTACTGCTTTGAACATGGCAACCATGCCACCCTCACCACACACATATGGTAAACCCTCTGAATCTGCACCAAAGGAAGAACAAAAGGTAGTTAGTTACCTTGAGCTCAAAAAATGTGGGAACCAACACTTGTGTATCTCCTGTGTTACCATAATATATGCCTGAAGATGATATAAGGTCAGTGGATATATTGTGAAGAACTTGAACCTACTCCCCCTTTAAAGGAATATTTTCAAGAGATGTACCCTTGGCCCTCTAAGCATGCTGAGAAATGAAATTATCAAGGGGGAGGCCTTTGTCCAGAAGAGTTAGGAAGAAAGTAGCCGATTAACACTTCCATACATCCAAAGAATTCAGGTTTAGGCTATGACAAAAAGAAAAAGGGTCCTGCAGCGTTGACTAGTACTTCTAAGAATATCAGTGCAAGCGATGGTCTTTTGGAAGATATACCAGAGGAAGAGTGTATCATACATGTGTACGATGATGTAGATCATGTATACCTTTCCTCCATGTTCAAATGCTTATCCATTTGCACCATTAGCCTTTCCCTTTGCCATCTCGAACTCATAGATTGGGACCTATGTGAAAGCACACCTATCAACTCACTTACCTCAGTGGATACCTATGTACACCTCATGGGATTGGGGGAAGATGAACGCCCTAGTTGAAAAAATAAGAAAAAGCAAAATACAAAAGGGTCACCTAGTGAAAACCTCCTAGAGGCACTTCTTGGCTTAGAAAAAGTCAAAACAAAGGGCGTATTTGACGGTGAAAACCTCACTGAGGCACTGGAAGATGGGGATGTTCATCTTCCCATTGTGGGAACACAGTGGTCTGAGCGATAATCCATCCTAATAGAGGAAACACAAGAAATCAATTTGGGAACTGAAGAGGATCCCAAAATCACCTATGTAGCCAAGGCATTATCAGAAGAAGAGTATTCTATTATCTCCAACCTCCTTAAGGAAAGTAAGATCAATTTTGCATTGGAATATTCAAACATGCTTGGGTTAGACCCTTCCTTGGTAGTACACCATCTAGATGTGCATCTTGATGCAAAATTAGTTAAGCAAAAGCTTCGCAAAATGCACCCAAAAGTTTCCCTATTGGTCAAGAAAGAATTGGAGAAGTTGTTGGAGGCCAAATTTATAAGACCCATTGATTACTCCAAGTGGATCTCCAAAATTGTACTAGTAGCCAAGGACAATGGGGATGTCATAGTATGTACACAATTTTTTCACCTCAACAAGGCTTGTCCTAGAGATGAATTTCCTTTGCCGAACATAGATATGCTAGTTGATTTAAATGAAGGACATGAGATGCTATCTCTCATGGATGGATTTTCTAGATACAATCAAATTCGAATTGCACCTGAGGACCAACATAAGACAACCTTCACTACACCTTTTGGTACATTCTGCTATAATGTTATGTCCTTCAGTCTTAAGAACATAGAAGCAACCTACCAACCTGCAATGATCGTCATCTTTCATGATCTTATCCACATCATCATGGAAGACTATGTTGATGATCTATTAGGAAAATCAAGAACCAGAGTAGAACACCCTACAGTCCTAAGGAAAATCTTTGAATAGATAGAGCACTACAAGTTGCACCTCAATCCAAAAAAGTGTGTTTAGGGTTACATCAGGAAAGTTGTTGGGCTTCATTGTATGCAGGAGAGGTATAGAAGTGGATCTACCCAAGGTGAAAGCAATTATGGATATGCCTCCACCTCACAACTTGAAATAGTTAAGGAGTCTCTAGGGTAAACTACAGTCCATCAGAAGGTTCATAGCATAGTTAGTTGACAAGTGTCAACCATTCACTCACCTCCTGAAAAAGAATACATCCTTCAAGTGGGATCCTATGTGTCAGCAAGGTTTTGACAAGATTAAGGAATACTTGGCTCATCCTCCCATCCTTATCCCCCCAATCCTAGGGAATCCACTTTTATTGTACATATCAACTACTTTGATGGCACTGGGGGCATTGCTAGCACAACATGATGATTCATACAGAGAACGAGCTATCTACTATATCAGTCAAACCTTCGTTGGCTATGAGCTTAACTATTCTTCAATGGAGAAGGCCTACCTAGCCAGAGTTTTCTATTCACAAAAGCTTAGAGATTACATGCTCAGTCATCTAGTCAAATTAATATCAAAAGTTGACCCGCTTAAGTATTTTCTATCCAAAACAACTTTAACTGGTCGAATGGCTAAATGGGTCATGTTGCTGAGTGAGTTTGATATAGAATATGTGTACCACAAAGCCATTAAGGGACATGTGATAGTGGATTAGTTAGCCGATGCTCCCCTGGTTGATGCACATCCTTTGGTAACAAAATTTCCCGATGAAGAGGTCTTTACAGTAGCTAAAGCCATCAGATGGACATTATACTTTGATGGGTCTTACACATATAATGGATCAGGTGCATGCATCTTGTTTTTCACCCCTAAGGTGATTATATCCCAAAGTCATTCAGACTAGCCTTTCCATGCACAAACAATATAGTTGAATACGAAGCTCTCCTCACCGGCCTTAGAATCGCAATCAAATGGAATATCACTTACTTAAGGGTCTTCAGTGATTCACAATTAGTCATCAAACACATGAATGATGAATTTTTAAAAAAGGATGAGAAGCTGTTACCTTATAAATGCATGGTCGATGACTTTAAGAAGTCTTTCACCTCTATTTAGTTTGACCAGATCCCCAAAGTACAAAACAAAGCTACTAATGTGATGGCTACAATTGGTTCCTTAATTGACATGCCCAAGGATAAGACAGAGTGTGAATTCCTAGTTGAACAACTTTTAATCCCTACATATGATGTCCTTGAGATTGAGATGGTGTGTGAAATCATAGGTCTTGTTTCCCCATGGTATCATGAGATCTATGCTTATCTTCATGACAACATCCTACTCGTTGACCTTACCCACAATCAGCGCAAGTCATTCATCCAATGTACATCCCATTACATCATCGTAGGTGATACTCTTTATTGTCATGGATATAATGGAACTCTTCTTTAGGGTTTGAACGAGGCTAAAGCTCACACTACGTTAACAAAAGTACATAGAAATGTTTGTGGGGCCCACTCAAATGATATGGCCTTAGCTAAGAAGATTCTCAAGGCTGGTTACTATTGGCCTACATTGGACCATGAATCTTGTGACTTCATGAACAAATGCTTACCTTGCTAGCAACATGCGGACCTAATACATGCTCTTGCTCAAGATATGCAACCCATCGTAGCACCCTGGCCAGCCTTTTTCTCAATGGGGTTTCAATTTAGTCAAAAAGATATATCCTCCATCCTTCGATGGCCACACCTTCGTTATCACTGCCACTGAGTACTTCACTAAGTGGGTGGAAGCCATACCATTCTCTCAGATAACGGGTACTAAGATAGCCAAATTCATCCTTTACCATATTATCTATAGATATGGCATCCCTTCCACCATCATTTCTGACAATGGCAAACCATTCAAAAACCAGGCTATAAAAGAGGTATGTGACACCTTCCATATCCAACATTGGTGGTCCACACCCTATTACCCTCAAGGTAATGGACAAGTAGAAGCCACTAACAAAACCTTGATTAAAATTTTGAAAAAGGTTGTCAACAATACTGGTTGAGATTGGCACCTCCACATCCACCCCATCCTTTGGGCTTATAGCAAATCCATCCACACTCCCACTGGCACCACTCCATATTCCCTTGTTTATGGTGTTGAATCCATCTTGCTGATTGAAGTTGAGATCCCATCCCTGAGAATATCTTTGAAGAATCTCATCACTGAAGAAGACTCACGGGTTGCTCGCCTCGCTCAATTGGAGCTCTTAGATGAAAAGAGGATCAAAGAATACAATCATCTTCAGGCATATTAGAATCATCTCAAGAGAAGTTACAACAAGAAATTTCATCCCCGCCAATCTAACATTGGATATCTAGTTCTTAAAGAGAGTCAGCATACCCTACATGACCGAGACAAGAAGGGAAAGTTTGAACCTAATTGGTTGGGTCCTTATGTTATTACCGCAAAGTATGGATTAGGGGCGTACCACCTTGCCACACCTGAAGGGGAGCCCCTCGAAGAGCCTATCAAAATCATGCACCTAAAGAGGTTCTACACCTAAATCAGCTGGGGTATCCTATCCTTTCAAAATCTAAAAAAATACAAATTTTTTTTTTTAGAAAAATCCAAAAAATAGTATTTAGAGAAATAAATTCGTCCTATGGTGAAAACCACCCTTGGTGGTGCCTTGGATAAGTATGGTTGGTGAAAACCTGGTAACAAACATCATTCATAGAGAGTTTGATCATTATCTACCTTGTGTCCTAATTGTTGCATGTCTCCATCCATCCTACCCTCACATCCAATTCCTGACATCCTATCCTATCCTATCACTTCATTCACATCTCATCCTTGGCTGCTTGGTATGTTTTGATTGAGCATTGGATGATTATCAGCTATCTATAATCCTGAGCTTTTTCATCCTAAACTAAGCTTATGTCAGTTTCATGTCATCATCTAGGGTCCTTTGTCATGTTGATTTCATCTAGTTCCTAGCTTGTCCTATCGGTCTTTTTGATCTTTGTTGAACTACGTTTCCCCTATGATTTTATGTAGGCAAGGCTGATCATTTGATCCACTCCCGAGGCATTTTGACTGTCCTATTTTGATCATCCATCATCTATCTCCATTTTCCCTTTTCCACTCTTATCCATGGTTAGTCGTTGTTTGTCCTTTTCAAACTACATTTCCCCTGTGCTTTCACGTAGGCAAGGTCAATCTTTTGATCCAACCTCGGGCTTTGTTTCTTTTGTCTTCATTCTTCCATCACTTGTCTCCATTGGTCCTCTTTCTGCTTTTAACCATGGTATTTTCTAAACTATGAGAGCTCTGCACTTTCATGTAGGCAGGGCTAATCTTTGATCAACCCCTGAGCCCCTAGGTCTGTAGGATGTGTCAGTTTTTGTCTTGTGTCTTGTTTCATGTTGTGAAGTGTGTCCCTATCTAGCTGGTTCTTCACAAATGGGATCCTCTAGTATTAGGTGATCTAATTAGTATCGAATATCCTGTGTCATGTGGGTTATCTTAGTTAGTTTCCATCATTAGTCTCAATAGGATGCATCCTTCCTAACATACCTCATCAATCCCATCCATCCCCTTTGATCCTATGGCAAAGGATGTTTGAAATTGATTGTGATCTTTTGATGCTTTTGGCTTTTGTTTATTGTTTGAGCTCCCTATTACAACTAGTCAAGGTTGAAAAATATATCATATTATGGTGTGTTTTGATTGGTTAACATAGGGGCATATCTTTATCTTTTCTTGTTGCTGTCTGTTGGGTTGTCCCACATAGTACCCACCAGGATCTCTAAGATCTTGTGTTATGCTAGGGCATCCCTTTGTTCTTATAGTTATCTAATACTTGGCCTGACCAAAGTCTTTGTCACTTTGGGGTGTTGGGATAGCCTTCTTGTCTATTGTGTTTTTTTTATGCATTAGACACTAACTTGCCTTGGTTTCATATACCCTGGCACCTGGTGTCTTATGCTATAGAAAAAATTAGCGCTTTGAAGATGGAAAATTAAAATAAGATTGCATTTCATAATCGATTTTGTTGGATTGCATTCATCCCTATCCATTAACCTATGATTTTGGTTGTGCAAATATTCACCTTCTCTCTCTCGTTCTCAGGATATCAATGGTTTTTGGCAGGTGCATTTTCACACCATCTACCCATATTCCCATGCAAGTCCTTATTTGACACTTATGTTCATTGTATGTTGCATTATAGGTTTATTGCATTCTATCCCATGTGCATTATCATCTCATATTAAGTTGTTTAGATTAATCATGTTTGGTTCTTCTAAGCATCTTAGATTCATTTTTATATGTCCATACATTTCCATATTAGTTTATATCATTAATCACCACCTACATCACAAATTGTTAGGACCATATCCATCATAGATAAAATCATAAAACATGCATCACATCCTGCATTACACACATTAGTTGCATCCATATAAGCATCAACATATAACATCATAAACATAAACATGTATTACATCATCATGATCACCCATCATAAAATCATAAACATACACGCATGCATAAATAGAATCATCAATCATATACATAACATGGTGTCAATAAGGGTTATCGCATATCATATAAATATCAAAAATAAAATGTTCATCACATAGTCCATAATAATGTCTATCAATATAATCAAAATACGTGCCCATCATATACATCATAATCACAAAATAAAGTACAAGTACAAGGATCTGAATCAAATGTAACCATTGCTACTTTGTACTGTCCATCCACCCTGCACCTGTCACAATCTGGTATACTGTAATCTGCAAAAGAAGCTGCCCATGTCTGACCTCTATGGAGAATCAGGCACTGGCCCTCTATGAGGGATGGTCGCCTGAGAGTCACTATATCCTCGATTTCATGCCCCTAGTGACTGGGATGGCATGGGCATCTGAGGAGCCTGTCAGACAAAATGAAACATGCGTTGTGCAGGATCTAGAACCACATGCTAATAAGCGACCATCTAGAAAGATGCCTCCCTCATGTACTCATCTTTGTTTGTAGCCTGATACCTAATTGCATTCTTCTCATGTCTGTATCTATCTCGATATCTGTTAATGACTCCCCTCTCCTGTGTCCCCGCCTCCTAGGCCATCCTTAGCTGATCAATCTCTATTTTTAGTCATCCTCTCACTGTCTCTTTGTCCTCCTCCACAGCCACTACTCTTGCCTCTACGACATCCCTCTTTCTCTACAGTCTCTATACCTCTACCCCTATCCCATCACTATCACTCTACAGTGTCACTATCTGTGCTTGTGTAACATCCCTCTCCCCCTGAAAAGCCTACACCTTTGTATGCACCGTGTGCCTCTCTCT
This sequence comes from Sequoia sempervirens, assembly GCA_007258455.2. NCBI lineage: Eukaryota > Viridiplantae > Streptophyta > Pinopsida > Cupressales > Cupressaceae > Sequoia > Sequoia sempervirens. Next base: position 555,715,892 of record VDFB02000003.1, on the reverse strand, counting down.
GCACAATCTCTAACTGGGCCTTTGCTGCCTCTACCCTCAACCTTGCATCCCCAAGTGTTGTCTCTACCATAGACACCCTATCCTAGAGCTCAGTCTTCTCCCTTAGCAGCCCTATCACCTGTACCCTCAACTCCTCCATCTCCCTCTCGGCCTGCTATCATTCCTCTACTGATACCTGATTTGCTGCCCCTCCAGGCCCTTTTTGTCCACTGGCATGTGCTATCGTCATCGCTTCCTGTAGTCTATCCTGATCCCAGGTCACCCTAGCTAGCTCATCGCGTACTCCATGCACCTCTACTCACAGGTCATCTCTCTCCCTCTCTACATCTCGTGCTTGTGAGGTCAACAGGCCAACAATGAAGCCATAATCCCTCTGTTCCTCAGCCTATAACCTAGATACCTTTGCCTAAAGCATGCTCCCCTCAGTCCCAAGTCTATGTACCTTAGCTACTGCAACCCTCAGCCTCTGCTCTATCATCTATAGCCTTGCCTGGGCCCCCCTCAATAATACGACAGGGTCCTCGGGTGGTACATATGGTACCATCACCCACAGATTCACCACAAGAACATCCACATCCATAACATCCTCCTATGGATCACACTCTTGCTCAGCCCTGATCAACACCTGAACTCTCCTTGGCTATCCCCTCCTCCCCACCCTTATCTACCATCGTACAAACCTCACCTCCCCCTTAGGCTCATCTCTCTCCTCCCTCATCTCCATCTCTGGCTCATCAGTCTCCTGCTCAACTTCAACCTCCATTGTCTACTCCTCCTCGCCACCCTCACTAGCTATCTTGTGGCCCCTAACCCCCTCCTGAACTCACTCATGTAAACATCTCTCCTCCCTCACCTCCATCTCTACCTCATCATGCTCTTGCTCGGCCCTGATCTCCACCCGAGCTCTCCTCAGCTATCCCTTGCTCCCTACCCTCATCTGTTGTCCTATAACTCTCGCCTCCACCTTAAGGTCATCCATCATCTCCACATCATGATCCTCTCTCCACTACTCAAGCACCACCTGCTCCCTCCTCCATTGTCTCCTCCTCCTCACCACCCTCACCAGCTATCCTGCGGCCTCTACCTCTTGTTGTCCTGCCACCCTACCTGCCTCCTGATCTCCCCTCTGCTAGGCTCTACCCCTCCCTCTCCTTTGTGCTTCCAACCTCCGCTTGTCCTCAGATCCAAAACCCAGTGCCTCTATAATGGGATCCCCTAGTGTAATCCTCTCCCATCGATGGTTGCAGAACCATCCAACATATCGATGTGTCACTCCTCCCACCTGCACCCCTCCAGTCCTCCCCAGGTAGGATACTAACTACAAAGTCTCCTAGTAATCTCTGGAAAATCTTGGTGAAATCAACTCCCCACATGGCTGATCTCGTGTGATCCACCGAAACATGTCTGGACCCTATGGAATATCCTGTACCTCCCCGAACTATCTAACCACTTTTTTTGGCATGTGTGCCTCCACTATGCGACAATCCATCCCAACTAGAAAGCACCTAGTGTTGAAGTAGCCCCTGTGTCTCGCCTCCTCTATTCTCCACCCAATAAACTGCCAATACATGTATGGTCATCACACTATATGCTCCTCCTATATCTCATCTATGATTCTCCTCCATCTATACAAATCCCTGAGGCCATCACAGTGCCAAACCCAGCCATACTCTGTCTCGTACCACCATGCTACGGGCATCCTCATCCGTTGTCCTTGCTCTCACTAATCCTAGCCTGACAACACTGATGTGCTCCTAGGCCCATACCTACAACAGGGTTACCTACGTCAAGCTGAGCACCCCTCGATAGCACACCATGTGCATGTCTTTGTATAATTGTGCTAGTACACATGTCCCCCACATGAACTTCCCTTCTCTCCCCTCGATAATATGTCGAATAATCTCCATATACCTCAGGCTGCAGAACCACCTGCTCCTATCCAGTATCAGTAAGCCACTGATCAACCCGCACAAATAGAGTGGTAGTGTTGGAACCCCCACCATCAAACAATGATCCACATCTAACCCCTTCTTCTAAACAGGAAGGTCTTCTCATCCAAACAACACGTGTAGTGTCTGATCCAATTCCTCCCCTGTCGACGCCAACTCACTCACTAGATGGCTCGCTATTAGGAGCCTCAAAATCTGCCATATGTCCTCCAATGTCACTGTCATCTCCCCTGTTGGAAGATGGAATGTCGACGTCTCTGAACTCCATCACTCTATGAGTGCTATCAGCAATGCTTGATGCACTCTCACTGTCAGATATCCTAGTAGATGTTGCAATCCGACTAGCTCCAAAGCATGGTGATCCGCTCTAGTCATGGTTTCCATCGTCGCCACCAGCACCATAGACCATCTCTCTTGTGTCCGTATCCACTCAAATCGCTGCTCCATACCACAATGCTATGTCAGTCATTTCATCTCTTCTCTCCTTTCCTAGCCCCGAGTTATCTTCTCACTAACTTTTCCCTCCCCTTTTGGCCAAGTTCCCCAATTTGCCTAATTTTCCTCTGTTTTCTTTTCTTTTCTTCCCCTTTTCTTGGCCCTTTCCCCTTTTTGGGCGGGGCTGCCCCTTTTTGGGTGTCGTCACCCCCTCTAGGGTGGGGCCGCCCCTTCCAGGGTGAGGCCACCCCTTTTCGTGCATTGTTGCCCCTTTCGAGGCATGGACGCCCCTCAAGGGGCATGACTACCCCTCAAGGGGCGTGGTTGCCCCTTCCGGGGTGAGGCCACTCCTTGTTGGGCAGGGCCACCCCTCAAGGGGTGTGACCTCCCCTTGTGGGGCATGGCCACCCTTGCACTAGGGCATGGCTTCCCCTCTGCGACCACTTGGTTTTTCTTCAGGTGGACTCATCTTGGGTTGATCCCAGAGCAAGTTTTCCCTTCCCTTTTTCCCCCAACCCATTTCGGGCATTTTTTTCTTCTGATTTTTGGTGACAATTTACCCATTAATTGGGCAACTCCCTCCCCCCCTCCCATGGCCTCTAATAGGCTATTCTACCTACCCCATTGGCAAAATCCAAATTTTTCCCCCAACCCATTTTCTAAACTAACTCGAAATCAAAACCCATCATTTTAAAAAAGAATAAACACTACAAAATACATCCAAAATGCTTAAAATGACACACGTGGGTTTTGATTCTAACCTGGCATGAAACCACGCTCGCGTGGAAGAACACCCACACCTCATCCGCCCAATGGATGATGTCATCATCATAGTCGTTTGGTATCCTCATCCCCTCGTCTCCTCGGCTCCTCCTTCTTCTCTCCTCTCTCTCTCTCTCTTTCTCTTTTTCAACTGCTTGGTGTGCAAATGAGGAATAGTAACTCTAAAATTACTATAAGTAATTTTCCTCCTCACTTTTAAATCACTTTAAGTGAGGGGTATTTTTCCTTTTTATTTAACTTTTTAGGCCCTAATTAATTCAAAAACTTCTGTAGGCCGCCATTTGCACACTGTGTGTCCAATTGACTTCGTTGAAAAGCCAAACCTTCCTGGTTTTTTGAGCTCTATCCAACCATGCCTTCTGTTTCCTCATATCAAGAAGTCACTTGGGGCCCATTTTTTCTTCCCCAACTGCCCTCTCGAGGGGGCATACCCTACCATTTTTCTCTATTCCTTTGTCACAGTCATTTTCTTCCGAGATTGAGGCATTCCCCTTCACTTCCCTCCATTTGGGAAACTCATGCAACTTCTTCTATGTTGAAGCATCATTTTCTTGTCACTTCCTCTATAGAGTCATTTGTATTTTCTTTTCTTCAAAACACTGTTATTTTAACAATATTTCGAAGAGGGGAAAAATGTAGACATCCAAATTTGACCACTCCCACATAGTCACACTCGTCTACTTTATTTGTCTATTTCATCAATATTAATTAAATGATTTATTTAATTAATATTTCACCTTCTGCCTAAGGTTCCTAAAGTATTTAATTTAACAATTAAATACTTTACCTTACACCTTTTCCTCTCTAAATTAAATAAACATATCAATTCTTTTAATTTAGTCATTTGACCTTTTTGAATAAAATTAATTTTAAATTCTTCCTTTTTCTCTCTCCTTGTCACATCCTTCATAACCCTCTTCTAATCTAGATTAATTTAATTAATCTATGATTAGGATGTGCACACCTTAATCAGGATTAATGTCACATCCTCCATAATCTCCCACTTGCTTATAATCTCATTAATTTTCTTAATCATGTATTTGCACAACCTTAATCTAATCCACTTGCTACATTTAGCATACTTTTTTTGGTCAACCTTCACACTTGCCATACTTGGCATAGATCCTCTTCCCCATGTGAATTTAAAATTCACTTTTTATTCCTCCAAGGATTCTCCTCTTCCATATGTGATCATTGAAAGGTCACATCAAGTCACATGAAGCTAAGAACCTTCTATTATAAGGACCTTGTTTTATCCACAAGGTACTTTTCAACCTCCTTCATAAGAACCTTGTCTTATCCACAAGGTGCTTATCATATGAATTTAAAATAAATATTTATTCTTCCAACCACCTTATTCACTCCAATCATGTGAATTTTTAATTCCCATTTATTCCTCCAACCACTTTCCTCTTCCCCATGGAGATTTTTTGAGGAATAATAAAATTCCTTATGTCACTTTCATTCTCACTTGGGGACAAGAGGTCCCTTTTTGAGGAAATCTTCTCATCTCTCAAGGTACTTTAAAAGTACTTGTCCTTCTTCCACATCACTTGTCCTTCCTCCACATCACTTGTACCCTTTCCATCTCACCATTTCCTTTGGACACTTTATCCTCCACATGTCAAGATGTGAGGGCTTGTGAGTCCTCAACTCACCATAACCCTTCATCTTGGCCATGGTAGCTTAATCCTGACCATTGAATTCTCTAGAGAATTCATTTTCTTCTCTAAATACACCCCCTTCTCATACATTCATACAACTTAGGAATTTTTAGCACCCTTATGCTCTCAAATTCTCAAGACAACATCAAGCATATCCTTTTACATTTTAGAAATTGCACTAGCTCTCATCCTCATTGCATCCACATTGATCATTTTATCACATACCCATTTTGCACCCATTTTCCATCAGATTGCCATCAAAGGAGCACACACATCAAGCTTCAATCAAGGGCCAACCAAGTAATCAACACAGATGAAGGTATATCACTCTTTGTTTCATTTTTATTTTATTTGTGCTTAACTTAGGCTAATCTCAAAGTGGTCTTGTGTTTCTTTACATAGAATTTTAGTTTATTTTGCATATTTAGAAGTAAAGAAAACTTGCACACATGAACAAAAATTATCAAAGTGAAAAAGAAGTTCATGAAGCTTTGGTGTAGAAGGAAGAAAATTACATTAGAAAAGATTACACATAAATAAGTTCAAAGGAAATTCAAGGAAGAGAAAATTCAAGAATCTCATGAAGATTGTAACAATGAATTAGAGGAAAAACAAGAGGATCATGATGTTGAGAAAAATGAAGAGACAAATAATTCTACTAAGGAATCACTAAAAAGGTGGCAGTTAGTGGTGAAGAATCAAAGAAGGTTTAAATGATGGAAAAGGCTACAATATATAGGCATCCATTTGTCTTTGAGTTTGATATTCAAGCAATCTTTAGTCTTCTTGCCTTCTTCAACCTTTATTTTCAAATCAAAGATCACCCCTTCTACCTATTTTAGTATGATTTCATATCTTTTACCTTCTTTTACTTGAATTATCAATTTTTCAAATTCTTCTTTTGATTCTACAAGCAAGCTTTCATATATGTGATTTAGACCTCTTTCTTCATTCGGGTCTTCTAATGTAGACTGGAGTTTTCCTTCAAAGTCAATCTCCTATTCATTTGAATTAAAGTTCCAACCTTCAAGTTCTATAGATTCCAGATCCAGATTAGAGGAAAATATGTCTTCATCACTTGAGGAGCTTGAATCCTTACATATCTCAACATTGTATTTTCTATTAGTAGTATTGAAATCCATAAAGAGAGTTTCATCATTTGAATTATTCTCCTCATCTTCAGAGGAACCACTGCTTTCTTTACAATAGAGACCCTTTTTGACCTTATCTCTTTTATTACTATCATCCAATTCTTTATAGGGACATTTGGATGCAAAATGAACTATTCTTCCATAATTGAAACATTTAAAAGGTAACTTACCTTTGTATTGTCTAGTACCTTTCTTTAGTCTTCTCATAAAGTTTGCTTCAACTTCATCAAGTTCATCAATTTGATCAACAACTTCATCCTCAATCTTTTTGTTAACTTTGAAAGCAACTTCTCTCTTTGGAACATCTTGACCAAATTCTCTCATCTCAAAGGTAGTAAGAGTACCAAAATTTCATCAACTAAATACTGATCAAAGTCTTTAGATTCTTTAATGGTTGATACTTTATGACTTTAAAATTTTGGGAGAGATATCAAAACCTTTTAAATTTCAATTTCACTTTCTTTTAATTCTCCACCAAGTTTAGAGATCCCAAAGACAATTTCTTGTACCTAAAGCATATAACTTGCAATGTCTTAATCTTCAGTCATCTTTAGAGTCTCAAATATAATTTTGAAGATTTGCATCTTAACTTGCTTCACTTTCATGTCTCCTTCACAAATACTACTGAGCTTTTCCCAAACATCTTTGGAAAATTTACAATTCATCACCTTCAAAAGTTCTAAATTAGCCAACCTACACAAGATAACATTCTTGGCTTTGGATTTTAGAGACAAAAAGGAGTCACAAAATGCTATGAAAATCTTCTTCAAGGGGGACGAAGCGAAGGAATTGAAGACTGCGAGGAGTGGGGGTTACCAGAGGAGCTCTCTTAAGGTGTTGTGGGGAGATTTGGCCAAAGAAATAATGTGTTTTATTACCTTGGAGGGTCACTTCTCCATGGTAAATGCTTACCACTTCATTTTTCTCAATCATTTCCTCCATAATAAAAGGACTTCCTTTCCTTATTATCTGCTGGTGTTGTTAGATTCTAGTCTCAAGGACCATAAGAAAAACCCTAAAAATCATGTCTTGCATGTGGGGTTAATCCTTTTAATATTTAAATATGCGAAGTATTTTGAGGTGGCTAAGCCAATTGATACCTTGAAGGGTAAGTACTAGTCTAAGCCGACGAAGGAGTATGAGACTCCCTCAGAAGAGGAACTAGCTAGTAAAAAAGGGAAGAAAAGGAAACTTATTTTGGAAAAGGAAGATTCTAAGGAGGATGTGGAATTTTTTCCAGACTCACTTGCCTCTTTGGAGGTGGTCCTCAATCCCCTATTGTGGGAAATACAAACAAAGGGGAGTCATGTACTAAATAGGGGTAGGAGACTTGTAGTGATGAGGTGGTTGTTGATTTGCCAAATAGTGGTGGGAAGGAGAAGAATGATTTGTATGGTGAGGCTTATTCGCCGCCCCCTATGACTAAGCAGGAGATGGAGGAGGGAAGTAAGAAGAAATGGGTTCTAAGGACTGCGAGTCAATTTTTGGAGAGGGTCTCTCCTCTCACAATAACGAGTGGTCTAGATGTTGATGATTCTCCGAGTGTAAACTTGGACTTGCAACAGAAAGGTAAGACTGGGGTTGCTGGTGGTCTGATTGTTGTGGATACCCAGGCTGCAGACTTGGAGAAGCTAAAGAAAAGAAAGGATGTGGCTGAGGAGATTGCGAATTCCATCCACAAAATCAAAACACCAGTTGCTGCTAGGAAAGGTAAGGAAATATCTCCCAGTTAGGATAAGGTTAGTTCCTCTGAGGAGGAAGATGTTGTGAAGAAGGGGTTTTTTAATATTGATAGGGAAGATATCTCTGATGTGTTGGGAACTGCTAGAGAGGGTTCCATTTTTTTGTTCAAATTATTCAAATGGTTTTTTCATGAACTCAATAAGATTAATGTCAAAGTTAGGGTTGTGGTGAGTAAGGTTAAAGAGTAATCTATCCAAAACTAGATTGATGAATTGTTTGATTCCTTAAACACTCTGGTGGAGGAAACTCTTAAGATGAAACATAATCTGGAAGGTAGGATCCTCACCCTCGAGGATCAAATGGAGAAAATTTGTGCTAGTGTGTTCAGAGGTGGGGAGGTGACTAAGTCTATTGTTAACTTTGATTCTGTTGGTGTTACTTCTCCTTTGGTTAGTGCCAAGAAGCATAAGGAAATTGTTCATGTTAAAGAGATTGGTGTTGTTGGTAAGTCGATGGAGGAGGAGGTTTCTGTTGACAAGGGTGGGGATAAGAGTAATGTTTTGATTACTGAGGTGAATATAGATGGATGGTCTGGTGCTAGAACTAGAAACAAGACTAAGGCTCAGGTTGAGGCTTCTAGTAAAGAACTACTTGATGTTTTGGATGATGCTTAGAAGGCTATGACGAGCGACGTGGAGGTGGTTGATATTTTGAGAAACATGTAGTGTTGCTGGTTGGGGTCCTCCTTTTTGGCTGACATTTTTTTGTTGGTTCGTTGTTGATGGGATGATTTATGCTTAGTGTTGTTTTCCTTAGTTTCAGCTAATTTCATTTGTAAAGGGTTTCGAGCCCCTTTAAAACTTGTTTTTTTACCTCTAATCAAAAAAATTCTTGGCTTTGGTGTTGCATTCATACAATCATATTTCAGCTAGATCTATAAGAGGAGTGGTTGGAGTAGTATAACCACTTTTGATTGATTTCCACACCCCAAACCCAAGAGAGTATAGGTATCCTTCCATTTTCAATTTCTAGGTGTAACTAGTCCCATCAAAACTAGAACCCTTGTATGAACCATCATGTGCCATTTTGGATCTTTCTCTCAAGTTGTTAGGCTTCTATAAAGGAACTTGGCTCTGAATAATTGTTGAACACTTCTAAATACTACGAGGGGGGGTGAATCATTCTACACAAAACTTAACCCCTTCTGAAACTTGAAAATTTCAGCACAACACAAACTCCTTTAGCAAATAAAGAAGAACTTTAAGTAGAGCAGTAACAAGGAAGAATATAGCAATTTGAATCTTTAACACCTTCAACAAACTTTACTAATGAAAGATATAGTAGTGATTAGATTAGTAGCAAAGAGAAAGACATAGAGAACACACACATGAACAAGGAGACACTAGATTTACGTGGAAAACCCAATGAGCAAAAAACCACGGTGAGAGTTAACTCACAATATAAGACTCATTGCCAAAAGACTTGCAAGAAGGCTCACTACCTTAGAGCAAGATACAAAAATGGCTTGTAGCATTGAAGTACCAACCAACTCTAAGAGCAAGATATAGAGGACCAAATGAGATTCACTATCTCACAAAAGGATACAAAATACTTATAAGATAATCCCAAATATTGCCAACACAACTCTTTATTGATTGAGGCATTCAAGCTTAATTTATCTTTCCTTTCATAATCTTTAGCACTATTTATATTGGATATTCATTACAACTCATTCACACACTTTTTTGCACTTGTACACTTCTTCTATCTTGTTGCATTTGAAATGATCTTGCATTTATATCCACCACAACACTTTAATTCTTCAATTAGGTTGGCCATGAAGAGAATAAACAATGAATTCAACTAGTCAACCACCAAAGAATGATGTTGTCCTATCCCGAGGATAGAGAGGACCAAAAAAATATTAACACTTCTTTCAATGTGATCCAAAATGATTTACACATAGGTACACATCAACCTAAGTCAACATCAAGGAAACATGTGGATGAGACATTAAAGCACATAACTAGTCAACCCATAAACACTCTTTCAATTGAATTTACTTGATGTGGTCCTAAATAGGATAGGTCATGACCCAAATCTATCATGACATGTCTTCCATTGTTGGTGTATCCCCCAAGCACATGACCCAAGAAAATGAACAAGCCTTGCTAGCTAGATACCTATAAATAACCCAGAAAGCCAACTCAAGATGCAATGCAACATGAAATTGGCCAATTAGAAACATGCAGATAGCATAGGGATGTTCCTTGAACATCCAACATCACTTCCATACACTTCTTTCATACTGTCATGTCATCATCAACCAGCATAGACCAAATAGGTAAAAAAACCTTTGTTCAGGAAACACATAATACATAATTAGATGATGTAGCCTTTGTAGAAAGACATGCAAACCACTTGAGAATATGAGATTGGAACTGAGACATTGCATAGACATTGTGAACACAGTCACCAAGCCAAAGGAGCAAAGACATCAATGTAGATAAATGTGGAGCATTTCCCAGACTAGTCTAGACAACTAGTAACACTGCCAACCTTCTACAATTCATAGGAACCTTCTCGGTAATACAAGTGACCTAAAAATATAGGAGTGTAACTTACACAAAGCACTAATATTGAATACAAAACCGTAAGACTATAACTACAACTATGGAGGAATATAGAGTGCTCTATTAGATAGAATTCAATGCAACATCTTGAACCAAAAACATTTGAGCAACTTGCAGAGTCAAACTTCCTTTTAGAAACACATATATTATTAGGAACATCAGGAGAGAGCATGAGACAAACTGTAGATGGGTTCAAAAATATCTCTCCAACATTATTCATGCTTCTAATCCTCATCTTAATGTATTACTATGAAATCAACTTTTTTTGATAGTAATAATGCATTATATGAACATCAACAATAATACTTCTTTGATAAGGCATGACATCCATGAACTTCAATTCTTCTCTTCTTTGATAAGGCATGAGATCCAACCACTGTTTGACCAAAAAAAGACAACGAATTCCAATTACTAACATCAATTATAACTAACAATAAATGTTGACAACAATTGCCAACAATCTCCTTAGTGTTAACATCAATGAAAACAACACAACCATCAATGTTGACATCAATGACAACAACACAACCATCAGTATTGATATCAATGACAACTAGCAACATTCCCAAGTAGTGAACCTACCTAGCCTAATGGATGTTGAAATTGTTCACCCTTAGACCAATAAGGACAAGTTTTTCCACCCCAAAAGAATTTAGAAACTGGAGGATTTTGGTTACAATATGATTGAGTGATATAAGCTATAGTATTGAGAATATGAAATTCTAGTTGAGCACAACTGAATTTCATCATTAAAGAAGTTTGATATATCCATGATCACATATTGCCAACTTGAAATTGATTTGATTTGTGCAATAGAACAAAATAAAATAAAGTACAGTAGGATTGGGTCATCCTATTCTATAGGATAAAAGCATAGCATGATATTGTAGAGAATAAAAGGAAACCTCAACAAATGTAAAGAAACACAATTAGTGGTGACATATATGGGGGTGAATTACTCTTGTGGCCTTCTCATTTTCTCTAGTACCCCTTCTCTACATTAATGCAAGTTTCCTCATATGTATAAAAGAAGAAAATTCCCTCCTTTGATCATTGGCATAATGCCACAAATTTTTCCTTCCCTTTCATTTTTTTAAAATTTTTATGTTATATTTGGGTTGATTTTATATTATTTCTTTTGATGTTATGTCCGTTCATTTTATTTTTAAATAGTAATGCATAGGATTAAGTTGGTTGAAATTATTATTTATTATTATTATTATTATTTTATTTATTTATTTTAATGCATCTTATTAATTGGTTAGGACAAAGGTGCTTGATGTTGAAACCTAGTTATCAATGCTCACTCCCAAAGCTAAGGATTCTCTAGCTCACCACTGGTATAATATTTAGGTAAAGATGAGAGATTTTGTTGACCATCATCTTGATAAGGTGACTAGCTAAGGTCAGGAATACCATAAAAAATTCTCACTTGGTTGTATACATAGGGTGACTCAACCTCCTAAAAGCTAGACCATGATACAAGATTTAAGTTTTGTTCCCAATGATATGGGTTGCTAGGTTTTCCTTTGTTGCACCTCAATCACCTATAAAATTTATTGAATAATCACACAAAAATGTCAATACATTGTTAGTTTGACAAATATATAGATACAACCATGTCGAATATAAAAAACCATTAAATCCATAACTTCCAATTATTTAATTATTATTCCAAAAAAGTTAGTGGTTTTTTTTTATAAAAGGCAGAGCCTATATATTATATTGATTATAAATATATATTACATATGTATGCTAATAGAAACAAAAATTAGCTAATATAGTCTAGATTACATCATCTGGATTATATGCATGAAAATTACAACGGATTTATATACATGAGAACTAAAAGTCAAAAAACCAACTAGATACACAATAGCATTCATCCCCCTCTATTATTCCGTATGACATATCTCAATCAAATTCTCACCTTATTGTTCTTGGAATTCAACCTCCACATGAGAAACCAGAGGAGATTGAGAATTGGAGACTGGTGCGATATTGGGGTGACGCTCATGGGCTAGAAGAAAGGCTATTGCATGATACTTTCTTTGAAGTTTGCAACCATATCCCCACCTAAATGAAACCATAAATCCATAACTTTAAATAATTAGTATGAATTTTGTAACACTTTCACACTTTTCTAAGGTTGTCATTAATATTTTTCACTTATTTGAAATCTCTTGTAGAAGTATTATCATTTGCATTTAGGTTGACGGCCCTATGTAGGTATTTGATATTACTCATTTCAAATGAGTGTTTGATTGCATCATAAACATAAATATAAGCTCGTTTGTGCAGCAAAAAATGCCTAGGGAACAGACCCCCCACATAGCCCTGACCTTTCCTGAAGTCATAAGCTTGAACGCTTTCTAGAAGAGCATTTTTTTCCAGGAATATTTCATTTACAACCTCATTTTCAATGCGTTGAATAGATGTAAAGCATTGTAACAAATCTAACAAATTTAAAATGAACACAAAAAGAAGTTGCGAAGGAAAAAATAACCTCTGTGCTTGTGGATGAAGGATTTCCTCGCCTATGATACATTTTATGCACTGTAGCACATTCAGGCGTTGAAGCTTGAAAACTTGTTCCATCTCGGCCCGACCAATGCAACCTGAGAAAGAGATTTCCCAATTTAGGATTGGAAACGGTGCTTACTAGTTCCTTAAGTAGTATTCCATGAGAAAATTGATGTCGTTTCCAACACCTTTGCTGTCGCTACTGTCGAATCCTTTACTGTTGCTGCCGAAGCCTTTGCTGTCGATATTGACGAAGCCATTACTACCACCGCTGACGAATCCTACGTAGAGAAGCCCTTTAAAGCCCACCACACCTTAGGCCTGCACAGAGGAGTCTTTGCAGACCCACCAAGCCTGCATAGAGGAGCCCTTGCAAGCCCACCACCGTTGATGTCGAGAGCTTACTAGAAGAGACCTAGAATTCTTGACACCATTTTTTGTAGAGAATTGCCAGAAGCACTATGCATAATGTGACTTATTTTTTCCCTTTTAATATTGAGTTGCCAAGCTTGCCAACAAGTGAATGCATGAAACATGTCATAGATTGATTACCCTTGTCTTTTTAAATTAACATGATGTGTATTGGCACAAGTATTAACATAATGCTTTGATGGCAATAAATCCTCGCATTGATTATACCTTAAACCTGGAGCATTGTTTTTATAAACTATGATATGTTCCGCATACCTACAAAACAAAGCAAACATGTGAAAGGAAATTAATTTTAGTTTGTTGAGTATTGGCCAATGCCAATACAATGACATCCTCCTTGCTCTAGGTGGGCATAAGTTTTCCAGCTTGTCAATCCACACTAAAGCCTTCATGAACAAGGATGTCTACCACCTTTTGGTGTAGATTGATAGATTTTTTTGTCACAGACAATTTCATCTTCTTGTTGGTTGCAACCTATATTAGCCAAGTAATCTGTCACTTGGTTTCCTTCCCTATAGCAATGAGTGATTTGATATGCTTCTAATTGGTTCATTAATAACCAAACCTATTGTAGAATGTAAGCTAATTTCTAGTTTTGAACCTGTCTTTGTTTGTAGGAATTTATTATCAAGAGAGAGTCCCTTTCTATTTGTATTTGTGGTAGCTTGAGTTATATGGCCATGTTTATCCCATGCAGAAGAGTTTGGAGTTATGCAACATTTTTTGTACCATATGTGGAATTCAAACTAACTTGGCACCAACAAGTAAACCCTTACAATCATGAATAGAGATACCTACACTTGATTTACCTAGGTTTCCCGTTGCTACCCCATCAAAATTGAGCTTGTAAAAACTGGATGAAGGTGGTATCCAAGAGACCTTGCTCCTATCTATCTTTTGTTTTGTAGGATGATCTAGGCTTCCTTTGAAAGAAAGGGCAACCTGATCCTAATGCTTCATTATGCTTGAATCCCAATCTATGAAAATACAACCTACATTTTTTAATTTCCGAACATACGTATTAGTTACTTCAAAAATAGCTTTCTCAATCTTAATTAAAATTTTCTCTTTGGATGCTACTTCTTTTCTAAATATTCTTTTATTTCCTTCCCACCAGATATGCCAGATTACAATCGCTAGTGCCACTCACCAAATACTTGCAAATAGGGATATTTTGTGCAAAATAGGCCAACTTGAGAATAACTCCCAAAGAGTTTTTGGCAAGGGAGAGAACCAATTTAGTTTACTTTTAATGAATGCCCAATAGGTTTGAGCAAAGTGGCATTGCACAAATAGATGATTTGCATCTTCAAAAACTTCATCACATAAGACACATTTGAAAGGATTTGAAATCCCTAGATGTGAGAGCAATTCACTTGTTAATATCTTATTTTTTAGTGTCATCCATGCAAATGAAACTACTTTGGGGAGTACCATGGCATTCTAGCAAAATGAAAATGCTCTTTGAGTTTCTATATGCTCACCATTATTAATATTTGACTTATTACCTTGCTTGACTGAATAGCACCCTGTTTTGGATGGAGCCCAAATTGACCCATCCGGGGCATCTGACTTAAAAAAAATCTTATCTTTTAAAATATTTTCCAACCTTGTTTTTTGATCATCACGCATTGGGATATTGGAGAGATATTTCCAAGTAACTTTTCCCATGAAAATATTTGCACTATGAAAGTAGTCTTTCACTTGTGGACCCCAATTTAATGATAAAACGTCCTTTACTATTTGAAGTTCTTAATTTATGGTGTGTAAAGGTGGATGTCCATTCCATGAGTCCATCCAAAATAAGGACTCTTCCCCATTATGAATTTTCCAAGAAATGTATGGGATGATAACTTCTCTACATGCTAACAAAAAATTCCATGTTGCTAAGCCTAATGGTGGATTTGATAAAGTGAAAATATTGGCCGAGGATACATTATCCAAATACTTCACCTAGATAATTTTTCACCATTTTGAATAAGGTTTTGAATACATGTGCCAAAATAGCTTTTCTCTTAGGGACATGTTTCTTGCTGATAGATTATAAGCCCCTACAACCCCTTTAAGTTTTTCAACAAATATCTTCTCCAAAGATATTAGGGGAATTTTTTTTTCTTATCTATGTTTCCTTTCCATAAGAAATTCCTTATTAGCTTTTCAATTTATGAAATAATTGATTTTGGAGCTTTTAGAGCTGCCATGTAATAATTAGGAAATGCCAACAAGACTGACTTTGTAATTAGTATTCTAAGTAAAAGTGATAACCATCTACGCTTCCAAGAAGAAATTTTGGACTGAATACTTTGAATAAATTTTTCCCAATAATATATTTTGTGAGCACCATTAAAGAATGGAATTCCCAAATATGTACATGGTAGCACAGCCAATTGAAACCCTAATAATTTCACTATTTTCCTTTTGATAGACACCTTTGTGTTAAAGATATAAACCTTGGATTTGTTAGCATTCACTTTCTAAGCAACTAAATGCTTGGCTAATGATCTTTGACTTGATTATCTTTTGTAAGAGAATCCTTACCAAAAAAGATTGTATCATTAGCAAACAGTGAGTGTGTAATAGTGATATTTGTGGATGGAATTGAAATACCCTGTCATAAGCCCTATAAGTGCACCATTTGAATAGATATACTCAAAGCCTCTACAAGAACTATGAAAAGAAATGGAGACAAAAGATCCCCCTGAAAAACCCCCCTGAGTTGAACTGAAAAAACCAATTAGTGTACCATTAATAAGTATATAAAACTTTACTCTTGACAAATAAAAAAGGATCCATTTACACCACTTTTGAAAAGACTTGAATCAAGAAAGACTAGGCTACCCTATCACAGGCCTTCATCATATCCAATTTCATAATAGAGGTAATATATAGATTATTAGAATTTATAGAATGTAAAACTTTGTGTGCAACCAGAGCTCCTTCTATAATTTCCCACCCTAGGACAAAGCCACCTTGTTCTTCTAAGATTATTTTAGATATAAAAGAATAAAGCCTAAGATAAATTGCCTTTGTGAATATCTTATACCATGTATTACATACAGATATAGGTCTAAAATCTAAAAAATGACTTGGGATCCATCACCTTTATTGCCAAATGAGTTAAATTGAATTGCTTTAAAAATAATTAAAGTGTTAAGTATACAACATTAGTAATTAATTCCATATGGACATCCAAAATAATATATGTGAGCAAAGTCTTAAAAGTAGTGTTCTACCTTTGTCCAAATTATATTGGAACACTAGAGGATTAACACAAAATAAGGTTTTGAAATTTATGGGGATGTGACACTTTAGTAAATCCCCCTCTAGGAACTTTGATGATTCCCTCTTTTGAAAACTCTTCTTCAAGAAATTCTTATAGTTGGGTCATGATGGAAAGAAAAAAGAAGTCTCCCTTGGTTGAATGCATCAAATACAAAAATAAGAGGACTCTTCACTCTCATGTTAAAAAGGGTTAGCGTTGTTTATTCCATAATTTCAAAAGCTAGCTCTTCCTTCTCAATTTTTCAAGTATGAAGTTTCTAAATAGATTTTCTTGTTAGTGGAAGCCAATTTTTATAGGAATTTTATTTTTATAAATAGAGAGAGGGCCCCAAATCCCTCAATTCATGTATAAAATAATAGTAAAATAGATTAGGGATGGCATTTGATGCTTATGTGAGGTAGTAATGAATATCATTAAGCTATTTTTTGATATATTAGTAAAGCTAAATTCAAATCAATGAGTGCCAATGTCACATATGTTTTTTGAGTGTTCTTTGCCAATGCATGTCAATTATTGATTGTTGATGGATGTTGATGCCCAATGCTAATATATGATTGATGATTGATTACTTGCAAGAAGAGAAATAATTTTTTGATACTCTTGTGATATTTGATTGATGATTAGTTGATGCATATAAAGTTTCTTAAGATGATGCATTTTTATACACAACTTTAGACACACAATTCATTTTTTTTTGGAACCCATACAAACAAATAATAGTTATATCCCAAGTTTGTCAATCTTGAAAATTAGGAATTTGAAATTTTAAAATAGAGGATATGCTTATGTCCATGATCTTGTTTAAAGGATGTAAGTGTTGATACAATATAATCTAAGATGACAAGTTGAGAGAATATACCAAAATAATCAAATTATGAACTAAAATCAAATATATAAAATATTAACTCAAAATAATATTAAAAAATAATATATACCATTTTTTTCTTTATATTTAATAACTCTTTATCATTAAATAAAATAAAAATAAAAATAAAAATATTGTATTTTTTAATTCTAACTTTTAAAAGAATAGTTCTTGATTACACTACTTATATGGAATTTTTTTTTGAACTCATTATATTAACTTATGGTTGTGCATCACTCATCATATGATGCCAAAAAGATTGGAGCGGCCTCAAAATAGATAAGAATGAGTGGTAAATGAAAGGATCATTGTCTTAAATTTTAAAATAAAAAATAAAAAAATAGATTAATATGAAAAATTAGATAGCATCATTTATCTTAATCATGTTGTAAGGTGTTTAATAAAATAATCTACACACTTCTAACATAAATGTCAAGTTAAAAATTATAATTAAAAATAAATAAAAAGAATGAAAATAAAAATATATATATTTGATGATAAATAAAGAAAATTGTTAAAGAATTTAGAAAGATTTTTAAATTAAAAATAAAAATTTAGAAAATAATATTATATAAAAATTAGATAGTGCAATTATTTTAATTATGTTAAAAAAGTGTTTAATAATGATACATACCTATATTTTATAAATAAATATATATCTAATTTATAATTTATAATTAAAAATAAATAAATAAAATTTAAATGATAAATAAAAATAACTGTAAAAAATCTTTAAAATTTAAAATAATATTATGTGAATTTTTTTTAGTGTAACCTTTATTTAACTATGTTAAAAGGAATTTAATAGAATGATCATCTAGTGTTTGTTTTACCATAAACATAGATATATGTCAAGTTCAAATTTATTATTTGAGAAAAAAAATTAAAAAGAGATATTTCTCCAATTTTAACCAAGTAAGCTAATTATAAAAGGGTTTAATACAAATTATTGTAAAGGTCATAAAGTTTACCTAGCGGACATTTGTGGGATTCCTTTGGTTCAAATAAAGAAAAAATATTTGAATAATAAGTTAGAATTCAAAATCAATTATTTGTGGAGGCTTTAGTTAAAATTGATTATTTTAAAGATATTTTTTATAATAATACGTTTTTGGATGTAGATTAGATGATTAAATTATTGAAATATATATAATGATCTCAGATTTAAAACAATTCAATAATTTTTTTATAAAATAATAACAATTTTCATTTATATTTAGAAGATTTGTTTATCATTTTAAAATTGTTTGTGCATGTTATTCATTATTTTGAATTTCTAGACTATGAATTGTTTGATGTCTTAATTTAATTGTTGATCTTCATTGATATATATCTTATAACATTGTACAAAATTTTAGAATCCTTTGGAAACCCAACTTTTACCTTTAAAAAAATCTTTTCATATTTAATTTAAAACATTTCAAACAATAGCTTTGGAGTATAAGTTATGGCATATTAAAGTGATTTAATTGTCTTAAATCTCTAAGCATGTTTGCTGCATTTTAATTTGGGATGAAAATACAAACAGCAAGATGGTGTGACACTAAAGTAATGATGGGATGTCAAAGACCAGTCAGTTACCACATGGAATTTGGCAAGAAGCTAATGATGGAATCTGAGAGACAAGTCAGTTACCACATGGAATTTAACAAGAAGCTACCATCCATTCTTGCTGCTCTTTATGTCATTTGTCTGGTGTAAACAATGGTTAACTGAGGAAGAAACAGACAATAGCTGCTAGACCATCTAAATTTGTCCACTTCTATGGAGACAAGTTATACCAGATCTATATATTTCTGCATTCACATGGGCTTTCCTGTCGGTGAAGGACAGGAAGTACAATGAGGTGAATTTGCATTGAAGACAGTCAATTTAGTACTGATCAAAATGACAAATAGAAAAAGGTACTTTTTCTCATTTTGTCTTTTGTTTTAGCCTGGTTGCATGTTTATGTATTCCAGCTATTTATATGATTGGCATTATCTTGGCTCAGATTCCTTCATTCAATCAATCTATTTCACAGAAAGCAATGCGGTTTTCTTAGATACAAATTTTTACTCAAAAATAATAATTGGAGTGTGGATTCTGTGCTATATTAGGGTGAAATGTTTTATAATATTCAAGGATCAACTCTAGAAACATCATCACAAATTGATGCAAGCCAATACAATATATTATGATTTGGAAAATAAAACATTAAGGTATTACATCCACAAAATGTGGCTTGAAATCCCATTAGAAAGCATTTTACAACAAGTCTCACAATCTGAAAGGAGTAACTGGCATTGGGTAATGACAGCTTACATCTTATTTGAAGAAGTGGAGATGAATGAATATCTATGCCTAAGAAGGAACAACAATGCTAGCTAAAATAATCTCAAAACCTAAGATAGTGGTAAACAATGGGAGAAGACAAAGCGCGCACACACACAAGAGATACTCCATTCCAAGCTCACAAGCCACCTGAAAAACAGAAACATTGGATCAGTCGTAGCTAATACAGTTCATACAGAGTACTTAGATAACCCAACTGCCTTCAAATTTATTCAGGCGACAAAAACTCTTTATTAAATCTCATGGCAAGTTATATAGAAACTATAGTTCACTGGAAAAATAAAAATACTAAGCAGTCTGATACGCAGACATTTAAAAAATATTAAGGTGTATCTTGTAAAAAATTATTTGATAGATAAGAGCATTTTACAAATTGTTTTTGGAATCAACTGTGTGTAAAACTACAGAAATAGGTTATATACAGGTGATTCCAGAAACGATCTTTGAATACTACGTAAACTGTGAAAAACTCGTCAAATAAAGAATAGTTTACCAAAGATTCAAAATGATCCATACCAACCATGCAACTTCGTTTAGAAACAAATATACTATTCCATAACTCTTCTAATTTCTAAGCATTAAAGATATAATCTTCCTGAAACAACAAATATACTATTCTATAGCTCTTCTAATTTCTAAGCATTAAACATATAATCTTCCTAAAACATCTCAAACACAGATCTTTTATTAATGTACTATATCTCTAAGTTATGTTGCATATAGAACAAAATTGCACCACATCAAAGGAGGAAGCTTGTTCCCTATGTTAGAACTTAACTTAAACCATTAATGCAGTGCAGTACCCTCCCAACACAGTGACTTGCAATGAGAACTATTTAAGAGACAGAACTTGCTTCAATGCATCTAATGATAAGTAATGTAAGGGAAAAAAAGCTTTAATTAAAGTAATAATCTTGAAAGAACTAAATATGTGGTAAGAGAAAATCTTCTTAGAACATCTCAAACAAGAGATCTTTTCTTAATGTACTATAACTCTAGGTTCTATTCCATACATCAAAGGACTTGTTCCCTATGTTAGAATCTAACCTACACCAGTAATGCAGTGCAGTATCCTCCAAACACAATGACTTGCTATGAGAACTATTTAAGAGGCAGAACTTGCTTCAATGCATCTCATGATAAGTAATGTAAGAGACAAAACATCTTAAGTAAACTAATAAAAAATAGAAAGCAATGGCTCAAAATATTAGAAGAAAACATTCTCACCATTGGGTGGGAAAAAAACATCCTTTGAAAATAGAAAGCGCTAAATCCAGTCTTACTTCCCATGTGCACGCATTCTACATGATAATTACCATGTTTTACATATAGAAATTTATAATTAGTTATTCTTACCAGCTACAGAGTTGGGCAGGTGAAACCAGGAGGAGGGTTAATTCCACAGGTGACGAGAAGCTCCAGGGCCAAAGGAAGAGCTATATTGAGATTGAGAAGTTTGAGTTTAATGGTAGTGCAAAGGCACAATGCTGCCTCAAGCTCCAGCACACCCTGCAACACAGGGCAACACTTGTTGACTGAAGGGTCACCTAAAGAAATGTGCACCAACCCACCCAACACATCAGCACACACACCCAGCTTTAGGGCATCAAGTGGGCAATTCCCAGAACTAGGTGCTGGACTAATAGGTGCTGGAGTAATAGGTGGTGCTGGAGTAATAGGTGCTGGAGTAATAGGTGGTGCTGGAGTAATAGGTGCTGGAGTACTAGGCACTGGAGGAGCCTTGGGAGGAGACATAACTGGTGCAGTAGGAGGCTTAATAGCGGGAGGGCAATAATTACAGGCCATAACTGGTGCCATAGAGAACAACTGCACCATAACAATAAAAAGTACTGCTACAATCTTGCAGTGGCCTATCTTCATGATGCACTACAATGTACACTAGACAATACAATACTGTGAGTGATTATTGCTAAGGACTTGTTGACTTATATAGAGCTATGGAGATGCCCGATGAGCTGGTGAAGTCAAACTATAAATTAATGAGGGTATATGCATAGCTGGAAAACATGATGCGTGCAGGGTGGGCTTACTCTCTTGAGACAACTGATATGTTGAGAATTTCCTTTGTCGAATTTTGCATTGAGTGGTTGTCAAAGAAAGTTCCAAGGTTTATTTGGAAGTTTATGTTAACTTTCGCATGTGACTGCTGCATTCCCATGTGAGTTGTACCTTTAAGGGGGAGAACAGGTAGTGGCTAATACTCCGTAGGAGCTTGTGATGGCTTATTGTGTGGTTTATAATAGTCCCATGTAAATGGGCACAGGATATGATATTTTTCCATGAGATGAGCACATTTTATTTAATTTCAGAAGAAAGAATAGGGATTCACATTTAAAAATCTTTTAAAATATTTTATTTTAAAGAAGACATCAAATGGTAAGATTAAGAGGAAAAAAAAGATTGTTATGAAATTATATATATATATATATATAAGATTAAGAGGAAAAAAAAGGATTGTTATGAAGTTATATATATATATAAGATTAAGAGGAAAAAAAAGGATTGTTATGAAATTATATATATATAAGATTAAGAGGAAAAAAAAGGATTGTTATGAAGTTATATATATATAAAAGATTAAGAGGAAAAAAAAGGATTGTTACGAAGTTATATATATATATATACACTACACACACATATATATACTATGGATTAATCAGATCTTATGTTGAGAGGAGAGGTGTAATTATATTGATAGTAAGAAGTGGAGTGTAATGATGTGGATGTCTTCACAAAATTAAAACATAAGAGATATTCATCTTTAAAAATTAAAACTAGCAGTTGCACCTAAAGGAGGGTTTAAGGATTACACTTAGGGACTAGTGTTTGCGCATGCAAATTCTAGTTGCATGTAGCTGGATTAGACAATTAATAATAAATGCTAAATAATGGAATGAAATAAACTTAGACAAATCTATTTTTTTTCCTTAAAGAAATTAAGTATTATCTGAAATTAAAACAAAAACAAAAATGTAAAAGGAAATAAAATGTTTTCATTTGGTTGTAAATCAATATTTATCTGACTTTTATGTGATATGTGAGATTTTTGAAGCTTTCACTTGATATTTTGGAGGCTTTTACCATTAACTAGACTTGTTTCAGGCTCAAATCTCACACTATATGTAGCCTATCAAATAATTATTAAATAATTCTTACATAAATGAAATAAAATAAAATAAATAATTCAAACCATATCAATAAACTATTAAATTAATTCTCAAATTAAATAATTCTAAAGTAAAATAAAATCTTTTAAGTAAACAAAATAATTCCTTACCTAAATAAAAATAATTTAAATTAAATTAAATTATGAAAATAAATAAAATAACTCTTAAACAAAAATAATAATTCATATTTCTAGATTTTTTTAAATAGATGTATTTAAGATATTTATATTAATCTTATAATATAAACATTAAACTAATCATCCTATCTTCAATTGAAAAATTAATTTTTTTTTTTCAACCATTATGAACATTAATTTCAATCTCATAACACCCATTACACAACTCTCAATTGTATTAGGAAAACAATATCAACTTATTTTCATTAATGTTAGTTGATACTAAGATGTTATCAAGGATTGTTTGCTCTTAAGATATATGCAAGGTATAGATTTGCATTATAGGTTAACAAATGAAGTATTATTATTAATAAAAATAGGTTTCAAATTGTTTTAAAAATAAAAATTAGGTCTCATTATGTTGAGAGGAGAGGTGTAATTATAGTGATAACAAGAAGTGGACTCTAATGATGTTAAAAGTATAAAATAATTCTCACATAAATAAAATAATATTAATGACTCTTAAGTAAATAAAAATAGCTCAATATATGTAAATAAAGTATTGAAATAATTCTTAAGTAAAATAAAATAATCTTAAAATAATTTTAAAGAAAATAACTCTTAAATAAAAATAGTAATTCAAGATTGATTTTTCTTAATATTTTTAAATAGATGTAATTAAGATATTTATATTATTATCATAATAAGAACATTAATTTAATTATCCTATTTTCAATTGAAAAATAAAATTATTAAAATTTATTTATTCTTATTATCTTTTCTTTACAAACAACTTAACATATTTTGATAGTCATACCTATCATTATTCTAAAAATAGAAGGCATACACTTCTGGATTTCAAATTCTTGTCGTCTCTGAGTACTTTGGTTCTTGGGCCTATCTAGTGGGGGGTCTCAACAACCCCCCCATCAAATATTGTTATTTCGAGTGGTAGACTTCCAAGGGAATCTTTCAGTTTCTCCTCCTGTCAAGGTTTGCATCTTCTCCCTCTTCTCCATCCTATGGCCTAGATTCATTTTTCACATAGGAGGAATTGACCTCCTATGTCAACAAGTTGGTAGGTGGTTGTTCCCCTAGTATGGCTAAGGTGAAGTCTGTAGCTGCTTTGTATATTTCTTGTTCAGTGAAAAGGCTAGAATTTTTTGTGCCAGATGATCTTATGGAGGATGCCATTTCAGACTTGTAGCTCTCTCTTGTGGGTAAGTTTCTTGCTTTCCATCCAAATATAGATTAGGTTAGGAAGTGCGATGAGTTGAAATGGAAGTTGAAGGGTAGTGTGAGTATAAGTGTTATGACTGGTGGGATTTTTCATTTCAACTTTGTGGTACAAGAAGATATGCTCATGGTATTAATGGGGGGTCCCTAGTCTTATGATAGTGGATTTAAAAAAAAAAATTCATTATGTAATTTGAAGTTGGTGTTTGACCCTTCTCTGGATTTGGGTACCATTGCTCCGACCTGGATTCGCTTTCCTAGTCTCCCTCTAGAGTTCTAGAACTATATGATCTTTCAAGGAATTGCTAATTCCTTTGGATCCTTGTTGATGATTGACAAAGTCACCAATTAGAAATCTCAGCTAGTCTTTGCTAGGATTTGTGTGAATGTTGTTGCAAACTTGGTTTTACCTATTAGTATTGCATTAAAATCCAAATATGGTAGATGGGTGTAGCCTATCAAATATGAGAATCCCAATGTTTTCTGTCAAAATTGTTGATGTTTTGGTCATTTGTATGATGCTTGCAAGAATAATCCTTCTCAAAATAGGAAGGTTGCTTTAGATAAGCAAAAAAACCCTCTAGCTATTAAAGCTAGTTTAGTTGTTTTTGATCCTTTTTGTTGGTGCTACCTCAATGGTGATTCCTTCATTGGGATTAGAACAAAACAAAGAGCCCTCTAGTGAAGGGAAGAGAATAGAAAAGGCTAAATTTTGTCAATTGTTGCTTGGGTAAAAACTCAAAGCTATCCTTGACACCTGGTAAAGTTATGGCTAACAGTAGGATCTATAGGCTGAGGAAGTTCTTCATGGATGAAATTGGGAATAAAATTCAAAATGGAAAAGAGAGTGGAAAAGTAGAACTTGATGAGACTCTTGCAAAGTTCAAGTTAATGACTGATGCGTTTGTTCATTGTTATTATGGGAAAGATTATGAACAGTCATCCTGAAATAAAGGATTTTACTGTGACTGTGATTTTGAGAGCATCTTCTATATAGCAAGCTCTCTTAGATCAAATAAATGAAGCAAACAATTGTGAAAGAGCCAACAATTTTGAATTTGAAACAATGGTGTCTTATGTATAGACTCTCCCTATGATTTGCTCCTAGAATAAGGTATAGCAATTTAGAATGTGAAGCAACGGTATATGAACAACTATTTAGCCTATCTGTTATGCTACAACAATTAACTACAGGCTAGAACATATCCATATCAACATAAAATACTAAGTGCAATTCACCTCAAACTTTGTTGTACCTGAGTATGATAGTACCTGAGCTTTTGGTGTTTCTAGATGGAACCTATAGTAGAAAAGTGTTGTCTCAATTTGAAGAAACCATCTTTGTAGCTCTTCCCTGAAATGAGGGTTGTAAACATTAGAAGAAAATCAATACCATAATTCTAAAGTAACAATTTGTATCAAGCCAAATGTCAGAAAGTATAATTAAAAAGACAAATCTTTATAATTGGACCTCAAATTGGACCAAGTAGATTTATGATTTTATCTTTAGAATGTAGGAACTTTCTCTATTGGAGCTTCACGACCTCAAATTGGATCTCCATTTGGACCAATAAAATTTATGATTTTGTCTTTAGAATAAAGGAACTTCCTCTGTTGGATATTCAAAAATTCCTACACCTAGGTTCTGCTTCCCATTGAAAACACCCAAAAGTGTTTCACACCAGCTCAAGGTACTCTCCAACTTGGTTATGTCACCAATAGCAATCCAATTTTTCCTGAATTGTCCATACTCGAATGTTGCATCACAATCTATTCATCCTGCATATAAAAATGCCACATATTAACCCCTTCTAAAGAAAACTCAAAATCATCATAAAACCATAATTAATAAATCATTTCAGCTTCAAAAAGAATCTAATGTCATTTACTATCAAAACAAAAGCTATATAAATCAAAAAAATCCATAAATCCATTCATCCAAAGAGAAAGTAAGTAATGTAAGGATTTGAGAAATGTAATGGAATCACCATAAGAGCACAATTGAGGAAAAAATTATTTTGACTATAATTATGTGATCCATAACTCTATTGATCATGTGGCACAATTGTGCTATAACAAATACAGGATGCATTCATGTGTGACCCAAGTTTAATGTGGCTATGTTGTGATAGAAATGGAGGCACTCATATGAGCACAATTCATGTACAAATCGCTTTCATCACAATTAGGTTTCAATCATCATTGGGTGCATTTAGGTTGACTCAAGTTTAATAGGTTATGATGTAATGATAGCATGATCCAAGAGAGATTACCTCTTGCTGCAATAAAGATCCTATAACTCTAGTTGATATACAAAGTGGTTGTGTTATATCAATTATGTAGTGCATTCAAGCACAACCCATGTTTAATGGGCTATTCTAGAGAGTGATCAATATTTTCTAAACCTTATGAATGTTACTTAAAAGTGTACAACTTAAACTACAAACCAAGTTTTTTACATACTTGAATGCAATCTTGGGTTACCACAAACTATAATAATGTGATTTTCTAATAACCATTATGGAAAGTATTAAAGAAAGACCCATGATATATAGGATACATTTCCTTGATCAAGTTTGCATACCTTAATGATCAAACACAAGCTTCCTTCACATTCTAGGATACAATCCAAGATCATACCACAATTGTCAATATAACTAATTTTCTGACCCAAGATTTAAGGTTATTTTTTAATACCAATAGAAGCATTGGTAAGAGCATGACTAGGGTACAAACCCTAGGCCTCCATAGAAACATAAACCATAACTCTAGTGGATTAGTGAGGTTGCAATACCAGAAAGATTGAGACATTATAACCAATAACAAAATCTTGCAATCTAAAGATTGTAGCCAATAACAAGCACACTATGTAGCTCAGTGACATTTGTAAATGCAATCTATGGTAAGAAGAATGATAGTCACTTGAGGTGTGACAGTCAAAAAGAGGTTGAGCAGTGACAAGATAATAAAGCTCAAACCTTGCATAGTAAAGTGGAGATTTTAACAGTGAGTTTCCTTACCCCATTGTTGACCTTAAGGGTTTTTTTAATGCTATTGGAAGTGTTAGACAAGGAAAATGAAATCAGGGAATGACTATCCAAATGAAGTAACAATGGTAATCACAGGTTCAATGTTTCTTCTTAGCCATTGTATAATGGAGGTAGTGGATTGCATGTTTGAGCAGTGTTTTGAGACTCATCAAAGATAGGAGAATAGTGAATAATACCTTGTGGAATGTGAAGTAGTGACAATAAGGTTGAAGGATCTTAAGATCCACAATACCATGAAACAATGTGTCCCATGTAGTAAGTAGGCAATCTATAGGGCATAGTTTGATTTTATAGAATGATGCTCATGAAAAGAATCTTCAAGTGACAATGAGTGAGTTGTTTCAGATTGCAGTTGAGGGTGCCTTATCTAGTCTTAAAGGAAATTAGCAAAGTAGTAAATGTGCAAGAAAATAAAATCATACATAGCAAATAATTCAAAATGTTATCTTGCATAATGCCTCGAGTTTGAAGAAAAAAACTCATTGTATCTTGATGAAAGTAGTGACCTTAATGGTAAATCACTAGCAACCATGATTTTAAAACATGCTATTGTGCTTATGGAGGCAGCATTGTAAACAAGGCAATGAGTGGTGGTTTGGAACAATGACTGGTATGAAGGACTTGCTTTATATGCATACTATAGTCTAGCTTAAGGCAACATTATTAGAAGAGATTTAAGGTGGATTATGGAACTCAAGGGTTACCATGATAAAGATTAAAGTAAAGACTACGATCTATTTAAAAGCCACTGTCATGAAGATATTGAAGATGTCACATGCAAAACCCTAGCAGTTGGAGTAATGAATATAGTGCGAAAGAGGACAGTGTGTTGGGGAAAATTTAGGAGATCTCCACATTATCTAATCGTGTAGGAAAATATATCATTTATTTATTTTTTAAAATTAAAAGAAATCATTCTAAACCCTATATAAGATACGTTGATACTTCAAAAGCATATAATTTATTTTTTAAAATTAAAAGAAATCATTCTGAACCCTATATAGGATACATTGATACTTCAAAAGCATTTGAAGGAATCTGAGATTATGCAAATATATGTCAGTTAAATATCTAGATTACAAACAGTAGTGCGAACAATGTAACCCTTTTTGAGAAAAGTAGGAATGAGATAAGCAACAATGAATCCTATGCCTCCTGTCACACACATCTCCTTACCATTCTCTGTCATTCTTTACTAAAACACTTCTCCATTTTGGCGAGCTACACCTGAAAATAAGGTTTTGATGAAGGTTTCAGAGTATGTTTATTAAAATGAAAACTCCATTCTAGTGGGCTACACTTGAAAATAAGATTTTGATGAAAGTTTTAGAGTATGTTTATTAAAGTTTTAGTGTATTTTGGTGGGCTATATTCTTGATTCCTTAAATGATTTATTCAAATGGATTGTGACTAAATAAATGACTAACTATTTAGTCATTTTTATTTGTGTGACTAAATTTTTTTAGTCAACGACCAAATTAGTCATTCATTTACTCATTTATAGTTGAGTTGCAAAAAATTAGTAGAATTTAGTCATTTTTAGTTGTTGTGACTAAAAGGTTTAGTCACCTAGTCGTTTATTTTCTAAATTCTACTAGTGTGAAAACCCTTTTACATGCATCATGTGTAGTAAGCACCATTTACCATCTATAGATTTCTTATCTATTCCATTCATAATAAAGTCAACAGTCCATCCATATCCACTTATAGGTATCATATTTTTTCCTACACACCTAGCATGGCTTGGTAATGTACCAGTGTCTAACATGCATTATCCATCTCATCTAGTATCATAAGAAAATTAATCCACTTAGCCCATAATAAAATGATCCTACACCTAACTAGGGGAATTTTTATTAAACCTAGTTATGGGATTAAATCCTTGTTATTACCTTAAAATGAAAAAAATCCAAAAACATAAAATATTGCATAAACCCAAAAATATTAGATATTCCAAAAATATTACATATTCCAAGAATACATAAACAACATCAAATATTACAAAAATCCAAAAACATTACATATTCCAAAAAATTCAAAACACTAGATATTCCAAAAATGCAAAAAACATCAAATAATCTAAAAATAAAAAAACATTACACATTTGGAAAAATCCAAAAATATTAGATATTCAAAAAATCAAAAAAATAACATCAAATATTCCAAAATCCAAAAAAACATTAAATATCTCAAAAATAGAAAAAACCAATTCAACACAAATTCTCCCATCCATAATAAAATCATTACCCATAATAAAATTATCTTCACAATAACCTTTGACAAATTAAGCAAAAGAAAATGATGCATAAATCAAAACCTAGATCATTCATGAAAATTGTGAGCTAGGATCATTGCTAAAACAACCCACTACCTACATAGGTCACTTTCCTAAATCAATTAATTCATCATGCCAATCAATATGACATAAAGGATATATCTTTCCTACAATAGGCACAATCCAAAATTTAACAATTAAAATCTTGTTGGCAATAGATATGATGGTTCAAATGATATGTTTTGTTAGTCAGTATTTTCTTTTGATTTATCTTTTTGTCTCCTTCCACCACTTACTCAAAGCCAATTTGATCTTTCAATATCTTGGTGTGTCTAGAGGACCATGAAATGGGGCATGGTCTTTGCTTTTGTATGTAGTGTTTATGGGATGCTCTTATAATATGACCATGGAAAATACTTTCCTTGTGTGTGTCGAAATAGATTGTAGTATATAACAAACGACCTTTTCATATCAAGTTCTTCATACCTTTTGTGCATATGCCTATCATGATCTAAGTTTTATTCTATCACACATTCAAACAAGGTTTTTGTAAGTTTGATATGAATAAGGATAATCCTATTTGTTTGTAGATTCAAAGTCCGTGCAATAGATACAACACCACCTTGGTTCTTCATACCTTGGCACATTGTGTCTACTTGCTATATGAAAAAAGAATCTCTCTACATTTTTTTAACATAACCCAAAGAAAAATCAAAATATTTTTTCCATCCTATTTTCCAAAAAAAATCTCAAATCATTCCAATAACTATAACTTTCAATTGATATTTGATCAACACAATTCAAATAGCCATCATCATCCTAAATCACTTCTTCTATCATACTCATCATACTAACCATTATATCCATGTATCATGACACAAACATTTAATTTTTTTTATATAATCCCTACATACACAATCATTAATATCATCATCATAACATCATCTATACATTGCATCCATTGTCATAGCATCATTAGGATATAACATCATGGTACAATCATCACATAGGTCATCATAACATAATAAAAATAAATAAAACCATAGCATCATATCATGTCATCATCTAGTGCATTGAATCATCATAATCCATCATACCATCAGTCATAACATCAAATAAATATCATCATTACATACATCAAATCATATAGATATACATCGCATGCATATATAATCACATCACATCATGAACATCATTTGCACAAAAAACCTAATCACACACACACACATACACACACACACACACACACACACACAAAGAGGGATACTCTACCTTCAAATCTAAAATCAAACACTTCAACAAGAACAAAAACTAATGTGCAAAAATCTACAACAAGATCATAGCTTTTATATTCAACTTTTCAACATAGTTTTTCAAAATTTTAGAAATGCATAGAAAACCCTCTAAAATCTGATTACAACAAATAAATCCATCTCATGGACTGATGCATGGAAATATAAATGAGTCTCAAACTGATCTATGATAGAAAATTAACAAACTACATCAAAAACAACTCTTTCCCTTCACATACAAACTCAACCCACAACCTGTAGTGGTAATCTTCAACTTGCAGTTGTTCCTATCTTACACAACAATATCATAACCTCAAATTATTGTCTCTAAACTGTCATACTTGCAACAAAAACATACTTTCTGCCTTCTCCAAGAAAACCCACACCTGCAACAACAACTTACACAATCTAGTCAAGAATGGCTACCAAAACCAAGTCCAAATTGCATGCAATCTTCAAAAACAGGCTCCCAAAGCTTCTCCAGTAAAAATTCACAACCAATTTGGGAAAAAACCTCCAAAAATCCATCCAAAAAACTTTCCATAATATAGAAAATTCTTTCATAAATCCACTTCCACCAAAATTGCCAAAATGGAAGTCAATTCCTAGATTTTAGGCAGTTTCCAATGTAACTCCTGCCAACTCTGCCGGGTGCCACGTCTTTCGCCGAATAGGTTGATTAATTTTACGCCAAATTAATCGGTCAAGCTTATAAACTCCCTCAAAATCCTCACACCCAAGTATATTTTTCGAATTTTAGAAATTGGCAATTTCTCATGGATTCCACTCCCTCCAAAATTCATCTCCCCTCCCCCAAGAATTGTAATAAAATAATAAAGGGGTAATAATTTAATGTTTACATTTTTTAATTCCTAACGCTTTCCCAGTGCCATGGCCAAATTAATCCCACCACCAAACTACTCCAAGGAATAGAAAATTAAAATGCATTTAACTGGATTTGGTGTAGCAGATTTCTCTCCGCAACTAGGATCCAGCTCCTTTGAATAATACACACGGTAAGTGAAATGTTGAATCTGAGGTTGAGAAATCTACATTTTTGAAGACCATTTGTTTTCTTGGATCTACCTGATATTTTCGCTTATTCTTCAGAGGTTTCCATCACTGCTCTTCTTTTCCCAACGCCGGGTGGAACAAAACAACCTCCTTCAGCACGACAACTTTACACACTCCATTCAGAGCCCCTCCTCTCATGGGCACCCCTTTGCATCTCCACCCAGCCACCATCCACTCCACTCCCTGAACAATACCATAGGTTCCTCTCTTCTTTTGTGGGATTCTACCCACCATAAACCAACCACCACCACCAAGTTTCACCTGCAAGATCCTTTACAAAATCTACATTCAAATATGTAGTATCCAAATAACAATCAAATACTATAGAAAAGCGCATACAAATCTTGCAATTGCTACTCCATGGAAATTATAAGAGTTTTCATTTTGCATACTCTTCTTTGCTTGAGAAATCATGTTACACACTCACCAAAAGAGTGCCGAAATAATTAAAACCCGAATTTCAAAGAAGTGAAATTCATTTCTGACCTAACCATTAGCTACTTCGGCATCTTATAAATTTCTTCAATGCCAATATCGACTCCTCAACCTCATCAAAGAGATTCACCAAATATGATTTTTCACCTCGGTACCTTTTGAGGAATGAAATCGCTTCCATCACGCGCATTAACGCGCCGTTCGCGCTACGTAGAAGCTGGGGGAATCCATTTTGCTTTCATCACCGGATGCTTCTCATCTTCATCGCCGTAAAACAGCCCGCACGACCCTCTTTCTCTTCAACCCCTTTTCTTCTGCTTGCTTGCTCCCATGGCTAAAGCTACGCCTTTAACTCGCCAAGTTTTCGTTTCCATTACTTTCCAGTGGGTCAGGGACGCTCAAAATATCCTCAATCATTTGCTACACTTTCCTCCCTCTTTTTCCATCGCTTTTGAGACAAGGTTTCCACGATTTCCTTTTATCACGTGGCTGTACGCAAAGGTTTCGCTTACTGGAAACAATGCGATTACTCAAAGAACAATAAGATTCAACCCTTCCCATTTTATTTTCCTTTCTATCCTTATTATCTGCTACAACTTCTTTTGCCACTTCCTCTTGCCTATCCTACAAAGGATTCAAAACATATTCTTCCCCATCATTTATGATGCTATATGTATTCTTCCTACCATCATGTAGAGCTTTTTAATAATACAACCATGGTCTACCCAACAAAACATAGCATATATCCATAGGTACTATATCACATACAATCACATCCTTATATCTACAAATTTGAAAATCAACCACACATTGCTCACTTACCCATCTATGGCAATCTCCTTGCAACCAAGAAATGTAGTATGGGCTAGGATGCTTGATTCTTTTCAATTTCATCTTTTCTACCATCTTTTTGGATACAATATTATTGGTGCTACTGCTATCCACAATGACTTTGCAACATTTCCCACTCACTTTACACCTTGTTCAAAATAAATTACTCCTCTAGATGGGATCTTGATTCTATTTTTGTGGCTCTATAAATTCTTTCTTCATCACAAAACATTCTCCTAGCTTCCAAGACATTTTTTCAAACACTTTTCCACACTCTCTTTGCAATTGCTTCACTCTCTACCCACAGGTCCTGGTGCAAACTGCCTCACATTTGGGCTTCTTCCTACACACTCAGGAACAACTGACTCTGATACCACTGATGTGAGGAGGGATACTCTCCCTTAAAAATGAAATCAAACACTTCAACAAGAACAAAAACTAATGTGCAAAAATCTGCAACAAGATCATAGCTTTTATATTCAACTTTTCAACATAGTTTTTCCAAACTTTAGAAATGCATACAAAACCCTTTGAAATCTAATTACAAAAAATAAATTAGTCTCATGTACTGATTTAAAACAATATAAATGAGTCTCAAACTAATCTATTATAGGAAATTAACAAACTACATCAAAAACAACTCTTTCTCTTCACATACAAACTAAACCCACAACCTGTAGTGGCAATCTTCAACCTGCAGTTGTTCCTATCTTACACAAAAATATCATACAAAAATATCATAACCTCAAATTATTGTCTTCAAACCCTCATACTTGCAACAAAAACATTGTTTCTGCCTTCTCCAAGAAAATCCACACCTACAACAATAACCTACACAATCTAGCCAAGAATGGCTACCAAAACCAAGTCCAAATTGCCTGTAATATTCAAAAACAGAATCCCAAAGCTTCTCCAGTAAAAAGCCACAACCAAGTTGGGAAAAAACCTCCAGAAATCCATCCAAAAAACTTTCCATAATATATAAAATGCTTTCATAAATCCACTCCTACCAAAATTTCCAAAATGGGAGTCAATTCCTAGATTTTAGGCAGTTTCCAATGTAACTCCTGCCAACTGATCACCTTCGGTGCCCACATTTTCATGAATAAATCAATTAAATTTATAAATGCATCATTCAAACTTACAACTCCCTCCAAATCTCACACCCAAGTATATTTTTGCAAACTTTTAAAATTGACAATTTCTCAAAGTTCCTTCCTGATGCAAGAGCATCCAGCGGTGTAAGGGCAATCTTGCATCACCCAAAAATAGTTAAATTTCAATTTTCTCTATTTTTAGATGTTTTTACATTTTTGGATACCCTTTTCGTCATAATGAAATTCCCAATTTATGGTTTTTATTTTGTATTCTTGGGTGGAAAGATTTTGCAGTTTTAGTTTCCTAGATTTGCACTTGAAAATCTTCCGAGTTAGATTTGAGGCACTTAGATTTCCTAGAATGGCCCCAAAACTTGCCAAAATTGGCATAGCATATTTTGAGCGCGTTATTGACTTTGAGACCTTTCCAACGGTTCAAACGGTTCGCGAATCGAGTCCCAGATCAAAAGTTATGGCCCCGGGAAGTTGGCGCACTTTCTAGAAGATACAATTGCAAATGCTCTTTTGAAATTTGAACTTCATGTTGCAAATTTTTGGCGCCAAACCACCTAAACTCAAATTTGAATGTTGTTTTGGCTCCAAACTAAGGAGGAGCTCTATTTATGGGCGGGTTTCTAATTTTTGGGTAACTTTTTGGGGACAAGCTCACATATTGCGAAAGGGTTATTCTATAGCTTTCTGTAACTTGCATGTGCTGTAGAACTTGGGGGTTGAGATCCTCTGCTTGTAAGAAGCTCCATTTTTTGAATAATAAAATTATTCTCTTGTTTGTGGGTTATTTTCTATGTCTCGGGTTGTGCCCTCATCACTTCCTAAATTATCTCCACTCCCAAAATTTGCAATAAAATAATAAAAGGGTAATAATTTAATATTTATTTTATTCTAACCTTTCAAATTACCATATTAAATAAATCACCCACCAAACCTTAGAAAAATATAAAAATTAAAATGCATTCTTTTGGTTGATGTAAGATTACTCTCACAACCTAGGATGCTCCTGCATCAATATATATGTACACATAATTATGTCATGATACATCATCAATATATACAATGTTTGTACAAAGGGCTACCAAGAGCCATGAATATACATATATACATAAGCCCATAGGAATAATAAAAAATGTGTCTACATCATATACATCGATATACAAGAAAATCCTCTACAATGAGATCCCACCCTTTGAATGTCTAGGTGAGGGTGAACAATGAGGAAGGTCTGACCCTAGCTATGAAATATCATATATTGTTGGCTATGTGGCTACATATGCTCCTGGACCCTATCCTAGTTGTGGTTGTGTTGATGGTGGTAATCTTGAGGATTCGCTCATCATTGAAATACCCTCCAATCTAGCCAATTGTGAGGCCTTACTGAGAAACCAAACACCCTCCTATGATTTGTAGGTACATCCCTCTCATAGAGGGTTCAATAATAGGTAGCCTCTTAGGCATGTCTTCTTACCTCTCCATTAACCTAGATCATGGGAACACCACAACCCACTACCTACACTTGTTGATATCGAGCTATCTCGACATCCCTCTCAATCATCCATTAAGTCAACAAAACTAAGAGGTTGTCCCTCTTTTTTTCCCTATATGTCACCAAAATCGAGAGGTTATCCTCTACCTAAAAAAAATTGAGGGTTTATCCCTCTTTCCTCAATATCTATGCCTCTCACTATCTCCTTAATGTCCCGCCACCTAGGTATGTTAGTCAAATCAGTTGAAATGTTTCCCACCATCTATCAAAAAAGGGTGTCATCCTTGCATCCCTAACTATTGTACCCCATGCTCGCTAAATGAGCACTAGAGACTCAAAATTATCTATAATTGTATTAGCCTAGGCTATCATAGGCCCCCACTCACCAATCTTCCATTGTGTATGAGAAAAAATGACCTCCTCACTAGCTAGGCCCTAAATCTCTCCAAACTAGTGTCTAAATCTCTTTGGAAAATATCTCTTTATAATATGAGCAGTCTACGTAGTTAAAAACTTGTGTTACTAACAATAAACTAGTTGGGTAGCATCATTGATCCAAGCCTCACACAATATTCATGGCCTCTAAATAATGGTATCCAAATCATCCAAGGATCTCCTCTAGTGTTCGAGGTCTCCCAATCATCGATGTATGAGTGCACCCTCATATACATACATACATGCAATACTACTACCACATGGTCTCCACCCCATAGGATAGATAACTGCTATATGCTCCCAAGCCCAGATATGGAGCAATATAACACCACAAGATAAGCTCAAATCATGTATAT
The DNA here is from genome assembly GCA_007258455.2 of Sequoia sempervirens. Lineage (NCBI taxonomy): Eukaryota > Viridiplantae > Streptophyta > Pinopsida > Cupressales > Cupressaceae > Sequoia > Sequoia sempervirens. The sequence continues at coordinate 555,679,271 of VDFB02000003.1, read as the reverse complement.
AAGAAACTTGGTGCATATCATGATATAAATATGCTAGTACACAAGGACCCCATACAAACATGATGTCATTAATCAACATCCTCTACAAAACTTAACCCCATCTAATGGAAAATCCCCTTAATCTCTAATTTGGAACTAATGCCCCTCCAATCAATCTAGCCAATACTAGTGGGGGTGCATCAAATCTCCTCATAGCTCTTCACAGGTCCGTCTCGACATCCTTGATGTTGTGATCATCATCTAGGAACACTCTCTCCAATGCATCCTCTCCAACATCAATATCATAGACCACCCTCACACCATTGATGGGGATCTTGAGGATCCTCCAAATATCCTCCAAGGTGATGATGATCTCTCTCGTAGGCAAGATTAAAGCTAACCTCTCACCGTGCACCCTCTTGATCAAGGTTGTCATCATATCCCTTTGAGCCCAAATCTTTTGGTATAAATGTGATATTGCATAGTCCAATTGATTCCAAAAATGTGCGGTCTAGCTCATGTCCAATGCAACACTCAGTTGTAGCATAATAGAATGCCACTCTTTTGACATGACATGATCTAGTACAACCTGTGAAAATAGCACACACAATGTCAATCATATCTAAAATCAAAAAAGAAAAACCTAAGTCAACTAGCCCTAAAATCAAAAGTGCCAAATTACAATCACAGGAGGCCCATTATGTCAAATGTGCCACTTTAGAATTAAACATAATTTGATTTGTCAAATGTGCCAATTTGTCATCAAATTGCTAAATTATATGGGAATCTACCGAATCACATACAAATATTTTCATCAAATGTGTAAAAATAACTTCAAATGTGCAACTTTACTATCAAATACACCAGTGATATCAAATATGCAATGGGAGGTTTCAATAATACAATTATGTCTTTTGGTGTATTTAACTTCCTACTTTTACATAGCATTTATGACACCTAGAACTACACCTAATGACCCAAGGTTTAGATATGTACTAGCTGAGGTGCTTTGGCTAGTCATTGGTGCTAACAAACTCACTCTACATGGTTTAGAGTTCTCAAAATCCTTGTCATCTCTACAACTACTTCGCACTCTAATGTCTTTGGTGCTTTTGAATCTTTGAACTAGGAGGATGCAAATGAATTGAAATTGACCATGATACATCTATATATAGGCATCCAAACCCTAATTTCCTCTCACATGTACCATCTTCCAATTTTTCTCTTTATCCCCCTATCCCTTTGAACCCATTCATTATCCAACCCAACCCATTTTTCATCCTCTTCTTCACTAAACCTATCCCATTACTTGTCATGAGCTCAACCCAAAATTCATTTTTTTCATTTAATCCCTTTAGGGGACAACCTATCATCTAGCCTTCATCCCTCAATTCACTAAGGCATATTGGGGTATATCATCACCTATAATTTTTGGCCACTTTTTGAGCTATTTTGGGGCCTCTAAATTTTTATATCTAAATTTGAAGCTACATTGGAGAAATTTCTCAAGACAAAAACTTTAATTTCTCCCAAACTGTGCAAGGTATTAAGGTGATTCTTTCACAACCAAAAATGTTTTTCAGCTTTGCTCCTTGGGGTAAATTTTCACTTCCATATGAGTCTGTTTAGGCTGACATACTAAAAATAGTAAGTGCCTTTTTTCACTATTTTTGACACCTGACAGTCTTATACCCCCGAAGTGTCATCATGGGACTCAAAAAAACTATAGAAAATAAATAAAAACAATTTTTTGGGGTGATACAAGATTGACCTACATAGCTGGATGCTCCTGCATCATAAATATATCATTCTTTTTTATTCCTCTAACTCTAAATTTAGTGAGTTGATGAAAAGCAACCTCAGTTCACTCTCACTCACTTCCACTTTATCTACCCATGCAGTCAATCATCTAATTCATGTAGCCACTTAACTCCTCAGGTCACAACCCCTCATCTTGACACATGTCACGTGCATGTTACTCATGATCTCTCAAACATCATTATCCATTGATCTCACCTCACATACTACACCATTGATTTGATATCAATGAAGCTACAAAACATCCATCATTTAACCATTCAATATCTCCACAGATTCAATGAATCTTGCATCCATACTATACTCAATTTTATACTAATTTTTCTATCTAGGTTATGCTAACATATTGGCCAATCCACTTACATTCAAATTAGCATAATCACATTCTACAGTGGAGTAAGACTAGGCATTTAGGTGGAGGTAAAGTAGTTTATTTTTATTTCATATTTGTGTGCATGCTTCATTGATGTAGGATATTTTGATTATTGAATTGAGCTTATTGTTATTTCATTATTTATCTTTCACACTCTTAAATATAATGTATATATAATTAAAAAATATTATTAAGTCATTTATATATAAATTATGTAATAATGTATACATTATATATAATCCTTTTAACTTTTAAGTAAATAATTTTTTTTTATTGTATTATAAACCTCTATATGTTTTTACTTTTAGGCACTCTTCTATATATATATATAAAATATTTTTTAAATGAATAAATAAATTTGAAGTAAAAATTATATATATATATATATATTTATATTTATTATATATATAGATAAAGGAAATATTATATATATTCTTAAATAATATAGAAATAAAAGAATACTATATATACATATAAATTATTCATTGTTTATATAATATAAGTAATATTACTCCTAGATATATGAGAGTATTGTGTTATTTACATATATGCTTTTTATTAATGGGTAAATAAGTTTTAATGGAATCTCAAATTCAATTACATTGAAATGTTAGTAGAACATCAACTCACCCATATCAAAATAAAAATTTGAACTACAACATAATAATTTTCATGCAATAATAAGAAACCAAAAAATAATAGTCCAACTACCATTGGAAAGCACCCTAGCCAAATATACAATGCCATACACCTATTTTCCTCCTTTAAACAATCGTTTAAGATACATCTTTTTCAACTCTATTGAAGTTGGAGAGGAGGATGTTCTCCCCCATCACATCATTTTAAGTCACCTCATGTGTTGAGGAAGAAATTATACTTGAGGAAGTTAAATGCAACATATAATCTACCAATTGTTTAGCATCAAGAGTCCCCACATAGCTCACTAACTAGGAAATGAGGCTAGATGGAATATGAGAAGCTTGCACTGATTCCTAACAAGTCCTTGTAGGGGTTAATGAAATAACTACAGTTTCATCATCCCTAGAGAAAGCTACCTTAGGAGGAGCTTCCACAATCATATTATGATCCATTGATAGGGTGGTAGGAGCCTTGGCCACTAGATGGGTAGGAACACTAAGGGAATCCATAACCAAATGATCAGAGAGGGTATTGTGCCTCCAATTATTAGTGCTCACATTCTTATGGCAATAATGTAGAAACTTTGAAGCAATATTTCCAATAAAAAAGAATTATCTACATATTAAAAGGGTGTCATGATGAAGTGGTTGTATCGACTTCCTATCCTCAACTATCAAGATGAACTCTCCATGAATAGCCTTAGGGATTTTTATGTCCACAAAATGAGAAAAGGTGGAGTGACCAATATTAATGTGGTTGAATCCAACTTAAAAAATGACCAATAATATTACCAATATCTCCAAACAATTTATGTTCCTAGAATTGGTGAGAGAGGTAATCCAACCTTATCCAAATTGGCAAAACATTAAGAGATTGTATTATAGGGTTAAAGAAGGAAACCATAATTTAAAAGAGATGGAGTGTTCACCCCACATCCACAACCAATGATTCAACTCCACCTCCACACATTTTGGAGAATGAACAATTGAGATAAAGAAACTCTTAGCACAAAGAAAATTTTCAATAACATCTTTGATGAGAGGCACCCAAGAATCAAAAATCCACTTAGACATGTCTAGGAGTGAAGGCCAAAAATTGTTAAATTTGTAAATAAGGCATTGATGAGCATACAAACCTTCATTTTTAACCACAACCAATGAGCATGAGAACAAGGAGGGTGAAATCCTTTCCATGTTGAGAATAAATCGACACATATGTTAGCAATACTACAACTAAAAATGCATAATCTTAAATATGATATTTTAAATAAGTAAAATAAATTTAAATAAAAATAATAATCCAAATCTATATAATCATATATATATATATATAATGTTGAGAGACACAACTATAAAAACACAAATAATTCTTAAATAAATAAAATAATTTATATATATTATGTTGAGACGTAACTATAAAGAAGAAGGGGTGGAGTGTAATGACATGAGCATGTTAACAAAAAAATATTATCTTTAAAGATATTATGAAGATCATTTCTACATCAATAAAAAACTTTATAAAGTAAAAATAAAAAACAATTGTTCAATAATGAATGATATTTTTTAATAAGTGAAATTTAAATTTACATCAAAATAATTCTAAAGAAAAGTATAATAATTAATCTTCAAATAATTCTAAAGTAAAATATAATAATTCAATATTGATATTTATCATGTTTTTGAAACAGATATACTTAAGATATTTATATTAGTTAAATAAAATAATTTTAATTTTTTTTGGTAAATAAAATAATCTAAATTTATAAATATATTATATTAGTATTTCTTTTTATCATGTGAAATTATATTTTAATATAGTTAATTTCATTTAATTTAGTTGTATTAAAATATATTAGTCATATTTTAAAAAAATAAAATTTAAACGCATATTAGTAACCTACCTCCCCCGTGGATTTATAAAGAAACAAATGTTATTTGATAATAATTTAATTGTAATAATTGGATGTAAGCATTGGTTTTCGCTTTGTATGTAGGAAAATAGCGAAAGACCTACCCATGTAAATAAAGCCTTTGGAGGATAATAGTCGGTTATGAAATATCCTAACAAAGAATATTTCATGACTCCTCATTCTCTCTAAAAATGACATTTTCGAATGAAATTTTGCAATCAAACAAGCTTTTCTAATACACATCCCAACAAGATAGATATTTTGAGGGAAGATGAAAATGATTTGTCATGGATGCTTCCTCATATTATTCACACAAAATGGTCCCTATCAATGGTTTCTTAATGTAGACAAGATCTATCAGCTCTGAATGAGGCTTTTGAACCATGGCACGTGAAAGGGGACCACTTATGACAGCTTGTCATGCAATTATCAAAAGTAAGGAATCCTGAGGGATGACATAGGATAATGATGGGAGTATAACACCCATTGATGTGATACATTTCAATTTGGTGTAAGGGTGACAAGTGTAGGGTGAAATGAAAATTAGGGTGATACCATTGATGTGATACATTTCAATTTGGTGTAAGGGTGACATGTGTAAGGATACCAGGGGTAGGGTGAAATGAAAATTAGGGTCAAAATCTTTCCTTTCCAAAATGACTCTAACCACTCATAACAAACTATCAATCTTGCATAGTGGACAAAATCAATTTATGGGAATCTCACATGAATTTGTCATTTCATGGGGTAGGGTCAACTTAAAAGTTTTGTGTGGGGACTTCATAGAAATATCAATTCAATTTATCAAAATCAACTAATTAATGCACTTAATTCTAAGAGCCTAGATTTTAGTAATAGATAATTGCAAATTTGACTGATAATCTCTCATACATTTTGGTTCATGTATAATGAGGAAACTTGATAAGTAGACACCATCATCATTGTTATATTTGAAGTTTAAGAGATCATGGTCTCGATATAATGAATTTGTTTTTACTAATTTAAGTACATAATATGTTAAACAACATTTATAGATATTAAAAAACAAAGTAGATGAGATTGATTAATTAATTGGTATGAATCGATTAAGGTTGATTTACACAAGGAGAATTAGGTTTGTGAACATTAAAGTTGAAAGTTGATGGAAGGTGAATTATAATTGATGTCATGCTATAATGGAAGATTGATATTTAAAATGTTGAACTCAATAAAAAATTAAAGAGACTTGTAATTATTACAATTTGAGTTGAGGTCTTGAGATTTGATTGTACTTATGATTTCGTTCAACTAGTGTAATTATATCTAGTTGACATAATTGCATCTTTTGTAGCAATAAATATTTGATACTAATATAAAGTGGTTTCCTAAATAATATCTAAATTTAAAGAAAATAGTGTAGTATCTAAGAAGCACTATTGGGAGTTTGTTATGTAAGGGTTCAAATTCCAAAATTCCTTACACCTTAGTTGGATCCATTGGATTGAGTTAATAATTGTAAAATAGAGAGAGTGGCAATGAATTCCATTATGTGGGATGACAATGGATGTCACTAAGCTAATCATTGATATCTTGCTAAAACTAAAAGAAAATTGATGAATTCCAATGTCCAAGGGTAAAAGTACAAACCCGTGTCACACTTTATAAAGAAATCAGCCAACAAAAGTAAAAATTCTCAACTTTGACCGCATAAAAGTGATCTTTATGTTTTGAATTTCAAAATGATGTAAACTAATGAAATGTAAAACTCTTGATGAGGTTTGTTCTTGTAATTTTTTAATTTTTTAAAATTTGTTTTGATTTTTTTTTTTAAATTTAAGAGTAGATTTTGAATTGCTGAAAATTTTAGAAAAAAGTGACGTTGAGTTGACATAAACAAAATAGAAAACAATTTTATTTCCCTTGATTTTTTTCCTTCAAATCGATAACTTCAATATCCAGTGCATGAAAAAAATTTAAAAATTTTGATGTATATTTTCCTCAAAATAATGTGTTAAAGTCAAATGTATTAGAATTTGATAGTTTTCATTTGATGTCAACTATTATCTAATTTTATTTTTTATCATTTAAAAAAAAAAAATTATACCCTTTTAGAGAGGATTCTCTCCTCTTATGCACCATATTTTTCAAAATTTTAATATGTTTTAGTATTTTTTTTCTAGTTAGACTCGATTTTTATTTTAGCAACTTACTTGCATTATTTTAAAAAACTAACATATTAAAAATAATCAAAATATCAAAAAAAATATCTGGATTCTTGACTCCGAGCTCTATAAAAGGGTATTTTTACTTTTTTGAAAAAAAATATTTTGACTAAAGAAATATCATGTTCAAGTTGAAAATTTTAGATTTTTTGAAGAAATATGAGATGGTTGCCAACAAGGATGCCACATAAACAATTTCGGGTGAAAGGGTTTCAATCAAAACCCTTTTAGTAAAAAATATACATGCAAATTGAGTCAAATCAAAACCCTTTCACCCAGAATTTTATGTATATGGCACATTTGAACACCTCTTATCATCACATCCAAACCACACAAGCATATCTTCAACTGAAGAAATGTGGAGCACAACACTAAACACACCTCTATCACACTACACACTCTCTTATTCAAATTTTCTCAAAAGCACTTGGAAACCAAGTGAACTAGCTACATTGACAACACCACAAACACTTTCTCAACATATCTACAACATCTACAATACTTTCTCATTACAACAACCACTTCTCATCATGACCACACTAGAGATTAAAACAATCTCCCCATTTGCAATACCAATAATCTCCCCATCTTCAACACCTGATCAATCACCACATTAGAGGTTGACATCAGTGACAACACTAATGGAAACATAGTACAACACATTCACTGCTGAAAATATTTCCAACACTACAACAATCTTCCTAACCATACTAGAGGTTGAGATCAATGTGACATCAAACCACAACACATCCACACTAGGGGTTGAACTATAACTCTTTCTTATGCAACACTCTTCAACAACTCCAATAATCTCCACACACTAGGGGTTGACATCAATGAAAACACTAATGAAAAAATCAATCTCCAACAATCTAGTAATTCTCCAACAATTCCCCCTTTGTCATTGATGGAAACACCAGCTCTGAAAAACCATCAATCGGCAAAGGCAACTCTACAATTCCAACACTCATACAACTCTCCCCCTTACTTTAGTCTCTCCCCCTAACTAGGACATTCCTTACACTTCTACCACTTTCTCAAGCTTTACTCTCTCCATGTTTTTTAGACTTTATATCTACGCCTTTGACATTAATGGAAAAGGGAAACAATCTCTCCCTTTGTCATCACTTGAAAGCTACACTTTAGGCAACACCAACACACCACTTTATCTCACACTTCTACACTCTCTCCATATCTTTCTCTCTACTAATCTTCTCCCCCTTAGGTGCACAAGATATTCTCCCCTTGACTTCACCAATTAAAACACACCACTACCTTCTCCCCCTGAGAGGTAGCCTTCATTAGTCTAAGACTAAGAATGTATCTTGAAATGCTCCCTAGATAGATGCACAATCTTATGCATCTAATTGAAGGAAGGGGGGGAAATCACCCCTAAATTCTAACAAAGATACTCAAATGTATCTTTTGGAAGATTCTTTGTGAAAATGTCCACAACTTGATCCTGTGTAGGCACATACTCTAGCTTCACCTCATTATCTATAACTTTCTCTCTTAGAAAGTGATACCGGATAGAGATATGCTTTTTCCTTGAATGTATTACTGATTTTTTTGAAATATTGATAACACTTGTATTATCACATAAGATAGAAATAGGTTCATCATATGAAAACATGATATCCTTCAATGTCCGCTTCATCCACAACACTTGTGTGCAACATGATGATGTTGTAATATATTCTACCTATGTAGTAGATAATGACATTGAATCCTACTTCTTACTCAACCAAGAAACTAACCTTCTTCCAAGAAATAAAGAACCTCCACTTGTACTTCTTTTGTCATCTACACAACCTGCCCAATCTACATTTGTATATATGCACTCAAAGAGAAATTGGTAGCCTTAGGATACCATAGACCAAAATTTGGAGTTCCATTCAAGTATTTGAATATCCTTTTAACTGTTGCCACATGTGATTATCTAGGATCTTTTTGAAATATTGCCACAAGATAAACTACATGCATGATACTTGGTCTAGTAGCAGTAAGATATAACAATCCACCAAACATTGATCTTACTTTCACTGATATGTCTTAGGAAATTCATCACTTTTTCTCAACTTGCAACCAGTAACCATGAGAGTACAGACTGGTTTAGAATCCTCCTTTCCAAACTTCTTCAACATTTCCTTTACATACTTTGACTATGAAATGAAAAATCCTTTTTTTGATTGACTGATTTGTAACCCAAGGAAGAAATTCATCTATCCAAACATTGACATCTCAAAATATTTTTGCATCTGGTCTACAAATCCCTTACACATACCTTCATTCACTCCAAATATTATGTCATCAACATACACAACCACAATCATGATCTAATCTCCCTCAACCTTGAGGTAAAGATTGCTATCTACAATACCCTTTTTGAATTCTTATTGTAATAAGTATCTATCTAATCTTCCATACCAAGCTCTAGGAGCTTGTACAATGCTTTCTTCAATCTACATCTACCATATCAACATCTTCTGACAATGAAAAACCTTCATTTTGTTCAATGTAAGCCTCTTCTTCCAAATCACCATTCAAGAATGCAGACTTGACATCCATCTAATACACCTTGAAGTCTTTATGTGTTGCAAAATCCAAAAATATTCTAATGGCTTCCATTCTTTCCACTAGGAAAAAGTATCTTCAAAATGTATTCCTTTCACTCATGAGTAGCCCTTACACACAAGCCTAGCCTTGTTTCTAAATACTTTTACATTCTCATTTAGTTTGTTTCTGAAAACCCATTTAGTTCCTATCACATTCTTGTTTGTTGGTCTTGGGACCAATTCCCTAGGGTGATCCCACAAAACTGGTTTACAATTCCATTGAGGAAGGAAAATTGCAAAAACACCCCCATGAAGAAAAATTCAAATTTTAGAGGGTTCACACGAATGGGGGGTTCTCTCTAACCTAGAAGGTGTTCACTTGAACACCCCTTTGAGCGAACCCTCTTTAATGATGGAACCCACTTTTTGCATGTTGTCCAAAATGGAAACAAAGGAAAATTTTGAAAAAAGGGGTTCACATGAACCCCCCTTCGAGTGAACCCCCTTTCGCTCGAAGGTTCAAGGGGGGTTCACTCGAAGGGGGTTTAAAGCGAAACCCTATTTTCCCCCTTCTCTCCCTCTTGCACCAAACTTCTGCAAAAAAAAATCTTTCGAAGCTCAAGTTGAGGATGAAACTGGAGGAGACTTAACAGACCCAATTGCATGATGGTAGTCCTCGAAATGATTTATCCATTGAATATAATTTTAATATGTTTTGGTTTTACTATGTATTTTTTTTAGTTTGATTAAACATAGGTTTTTCACCTAAAATCAAGCTCTTTAGTCTACACATGTGGAAAAATAGCAGATTATAAAAAAAAATTGAAAAATATCAATGCACTAGATATTGATGTCCTTGATCCAACAAAAAAAAATTGAATTTCGATACATACAAAAAAATTTATGCGTTAATAGCAAGTAAATCATGTCTAAATTGTAACTAGTTTGAATTTGACACTTAATTAAAAAAAACAATATTCAATGAAATACTATTAAACCAATTCCATGGACTAGATATCATAGTTACAAATCTAAATTCGAAAAAATTAGAATTTTATCCTTCATAGAAAAAAAGTTACGTGTTAGCAAGTAACGTCACTCTTTAAAAATGGTGTTTACTGTTAAAAACTAGTTTTTGAAGGAGATAGAAAAAGAAGTGCAATCTAATTCCAAAATTTTTGAAAAAATATATTTAGAATCTACAGATAAAATGTCACAAATCACTAGTTTGCATCAGCTTAAAATTTCTCACGGTTTAGCTGCTATAGGTGCCCGAAAGTGAAGATTTAGTTAAAAAAAATCAGTTCAATGTCCAGTTTGGCCAAAAATTGTAAACCAGTATTGTGGGATCACCCCCCAGTCCGATTCTTCTCAATTTTTCTTAACTCTTCTTCCATAGCTTTGATTTAATTCTCATCCTTGCATACTTCAACTACTATTGTAGGTTCTACTTCTGAAAGTAAACAAAGGTTTGCCTATTCCTCTATCATAGTGGCTTTTCTCCTTATCAATACACCTTTTCTCTTATCTCCAATGATTTGATCTTCAAAATGATTCTTCTACACATACTTAGGAGTCTTAGGTATCCTTTTTAGAGCTTCTTCCTCTTCAACTTCCATCTCTTTTTCTTTCTCTTCTTTTTCTTCTTCACTGCAAGGGGTTTCATCAGTTTCATATCCTTCTATTAACACAAAAATTTGATGTGGTTCTTCATCTACTTCGACATTTTCACTTTCAACTATATTCTTTATCCTTTTACTATAGCATTGGTAAGCCTTTCTTTTTTAGAATATCCAAGGAGGATTCCTTCATCAGATCTTGCATCAAACTTTTGTCAATTTTTTTCATCTCTTCTAATATAGCATTTTCTTCCAAACACTCTAAAATATTTCACAGTAGGAGGTTCTCCATAGCATAACTCATAAGTAGCCTTTGAACTGTGCACTCTTTCTTGCCCTCTATTAAGTATGTACTCTATAGTATGAATTGCTTCTCTACAATAGACATCTGGTAGATTTTCTTCCTTCATCGCGGTTCTTGTTGCTTCTTGAATTGTCATATTATTCTTTTCCACAACTCCATTCTACCGAGGAGTCCTAGGAGCAGATAAGTGTCTCTTTATTCCATGATCTTCACAAAAACTATTAAAATCATTGGAGGTGAACTCACCACCTTTGTCAGACCTCAAGCACTTTAATTATTTTCAAATTTATTTCATTCTCAACCATAGATTTAAATATTTTAAAATTATCTATAGCTTCTGATTTTTTTTTGAGAATATTCACCTATGTCATCTAGAATAATCATCAATCAACAACATAAAATGCCTATCACCTTGAGAGCTTCTTATTCTGGTAGGTCCACATAGCTCTGTATGCACCAAATCCAAAGGCCTTGTAGTAGAATGTTCTTTAGTTTTGAACCTCTTCTTGTTTTGCTTTCCAAACCAACACTCTTTGCAGATTGCATTGATAGGATTTGTAATTCTTGGTAGATCTCTCACAAAATTAGTAGAATTGATCTTTACTAGGATATAAAAGTTAATGCGACCCATTCTTCTATGCCATAGCCAACTTTCATTGATTTGTGACAAAAAGCACTTAACACCACCACCTTTGAGCTGATAAACATTTCCTTTTGTCCTTGTACCTACAACAACCAAAGTTTTAGAGCTTCCTTTTCTGATTTTGAACAACCATCATCTTGAAACACCAAGTTATATCCTCTACTACACATTTTTCCTACACTGAGAATATTATGTCAGAGACCCTTGACATAAAAAACATCATCTATTTTATTCTTGCCATCAAAACTAATTGAACCTTTTCCATAGATCTTAGCAGATGTATCATCACCAAACTTAACAAGACCACCATCATAATTCTAAAGTTTAACAAACTTAATCTCTTCACCTATCATATGATTTGAGCATCCACTATAAATTATCCAGTAGTTTCTCTCCTCCCTTGCATGAAAAGCATTCACCATAGTTCCTTCAACCTTGTGACCTATTTTTGGAGCACTTTCCTTCACACATTTTTCAATAATAATAGAATTAGTTCCAACATTTAGAGCCATGAACAAGAATTCATCACTATCCTCATCATGATAGTATGATTCCTCATTATTAGATAGACCATTGTCTTTTCCAACATAATAACTCTTCTTGATAGATTTACCTTTATGATCCCTATGTTTATCATTTGCAACTTTGATTGGATATTTAGAAGAATAATGACCTATATTTCCACAATTGAAACACTTAAAGGGTAACTCACCTTTGTATTTTCTTGTGCCCTTTTTCAATCTCCTTACAAAATTTGCTTCTACCTCATCAAGATCATCTAGATTTGATTCATCGTCCTTCTCTGCCTTGCTAACTTTAAAGGCAATTTCTTTCTTTATAGCATCTTGACCAAATTATCTCAATTTATAAGAAATTAAAGCATCAAACATTTCATATTTTGAATATTGATCTAAATTTTGAGCTTCCTCAATAGCAAAATATTTATAACTATAAGATTTAGGAAGAGTTATCAATACCTTTTTTATAACTTCACTTTCTTCCAGCTTACCACCAATACCATTGATGGCATTAACAACTCCATCCACTCTAAGCATGTAAGATATAATGTCTTCATCTTTTGACATCCTTAGGTTTTCAAATTTGGATTTGAAATTCTACATATTTACTTGCTTGGCCTTATCATATCCTTGATAAATGCTCTTCAACTTTACCCAAACCTCTTTAGCAGTTTTACGACTTATCACCTTTCCAAGTTCAGAATCATAAAGACCACTCAAGATATCATTCCTTGCTTTTCCATTATTCTCATAATCCTTGACCTCATCATCACTTGTCAAACCATTAGAAGGTATAGTATATCCATTTTCAATTGACCTCCAGACTCCAAACCCTATAGAGACAACAAAGGCTTCCATCCTAAATTTCTAGTAAGCATAATTTGTTCCATTGAACATAGGAGCTTTAACACCCTTCCTGTGCATCATTCAGATCTACCTCAAGTGGTTAAGCTTCCTCCAAGGAACCACAACTTTGATACCAATTTTTAGACACACAAGACAACTGAGAAGGAGGGGGTGAATCAATTTTACATTAAAACATTAAATCCATCATTAACTTTCAAACCCTTATCAATCTTTAAACCCGTATTAAGCATTAGCAGATTATAAACATATGAAACAACATATAGTAACAACCATACACAATATAACATCAGATTTACGTGGCAAACCATAATCAAGGAAAAACCATGGTGAAGATTAGCTCATGTATATATGAATAGCAACATTGAATATAATAGGATCACTGTTGGAAGGGCTCACTACCCAAAAGAGAAGATGGATCATTGTCGGGTGGCTCACTGCTAAGGGTTCATTTCCCAGAAAAAAGAAGAATAGAAGAAGATTGTTATAGAGATATTCAATATCTCAAAGTAATCAAAAAAATCACCACTACAACTCTGCACCATCCGCAATCTTTGGATCATTTCCTCCAACAACTTCAGACACACTAAAAATGTAGACACCTTCTGCTCACTACATCCAGTAGCCTTAGGCATTCAATCTCACACTTAAATCACCACACTTGATCACATTCACATATTTTGTACACCACACAACATCTCCAAAAATTAACCTTTCTTATATGTCCTCCACAACTTCAAAAACCTTCTCCATGTTGGCCATAATGAAACATATGCACCTTAAATGTGCAACCACTAAATCGGTTGGAACCAAACACTTTCATGGTGGAAAGAAGTGAAGGTAGACCACAAAAAGGTATACATAGGACCCAAATATAAAATTAAATGCTTCACCATGCTTTCAAAAACAACAAACCATATCCACAATTAGCGCTAGCACCTAGGTCGGCCAAACTTGCACTAACACTAACAAGCGACCACATACACACAACCTCTCTAGGTTTGAAAAAAATGCAGACCAAAAAGAAACACTTCATAACAACCACACAACATCCTAGAATATTCCAACATTATAAGAATATTTTGCAACACTGTCACAACCATCTACAACTTAGAACACCATCATTTTATGTAACCAGTAACACTTCCACATAATACAACTTATGAATCTAGAATTACAAAACAACTGAACACACAAAACTCCAAGAGAAGGTAGATATGGGAAATATTAGTATGTTCTCAAATCCACAAGACAAGAAACCTCACTACAGATAAATTTGGAGCAATCTCATTTCTCCCAGATAATCTTCTACATAGGCAGACACACTGTCAAACACAACTTCCACTACCACACAATCCAATATTTGAAACTCTATAAATAACACCTCCAAAAACCTCTGATCATCACATCCAAACCACACAATCATATCTTCAACCATGAAGAAATGTGGAGCACAACACTAAACACACCTCTATCACTCTACACATTCTCTTATTCAAATTTTCTCAAAAGAATTAAGAAACCAAGTGAGCCAGCTGCTTCAGCAACAGCACAAACACTTTCTCAACATATTTACAACATCTACAACACTTGATCATTACCACAACCACTTCTCATCATTACCAAACTAAAGATTGCAACAATCTCCCCATCTGCAACATGAACAATCTCCCCAAATTCAACACTTGATCAATCACCACATTAGAAGTTGACATCAGTGACAACACTAATGGAAACATAGTGCAACACACTCATTGTTGACAACAATGAAAACACTGCAACAATCTTCCTGAACATACTAGAGGTTGACATCAATGTGAAATCAAACCACAACACATCTACACTAGCGGTTGAACCATAACTCTTTCTTATGCAACACTCTTCAACAACTCCAATAATCTCCACACACTGGGGGTGGGGGTTGGCATCAATTCCAACACTAATGACAACTCATGAAACATCACCTCTGGGATGGGTGACCTCCTGGGACGGACCAGTGCTTCACCTCTGTGAGCATCACCTAGATGCAATGAGTGCTAAGTGGACCATTCGATATCATGAGAGATGGGTTCTTGTTGAACCACTACTCATGAAACATGGGTCAATGAGTTTAACTCGAAACTACACGGTTGAATCCTGATAGCAATATCATAACTAATGACAACACCAACAATCTCCAACAAGATACATGGTCATAAAATTTTCTTGGTCCCCAGACTTGTCCTTGTATAGAAAAATTAGAAATTCCTAATTTAGAGGAAAATATTATACTCTTATTATACATTTCACATCTTGAAGTGTTCATATTTCTATGCTATTCCATATTAAATACATTATTTGGTCACAAAGTTAAGTATAATCATTTATTACAACTTAAATTTCCTAAAATAATTATAAATTGTTAGAATATTAGTCTAACTTATCATCATTAATTGGTCTAGGTTAAGTATGCTTATTCATATGCTTTTATTGGCTTAGACTAGATTGACCTTAAATGATGTTTATTTTTATTTATATAAAAATTAATTAATGAATTAGGCTAAACAAGTTAAGCTAAAAACATATAGCATAAAAATAGTTTCTAAGCATACAAAAAACTTTAAATCTCTACATAATAACAAATAGATGAGCATGGTGGGTTTATAGCAATAGTGGCACTCCCTTTGGGAACCCAGACAAACCACATTGCCAAAGTTGTAATTTCCTAAAAAGTTTTGGATTTGGCTTACTCCTTGGGCTTTCACAAGATATGACTTGAAGGGGATTCTTTAAATATTTTAAATTGTCTTAAAATTTAAATTTCCCAAATTGGTCCATTGAAAATTTTATTAAGGATTCTATTTTTATCCTTAATACTCTTGATGAGGTTTACATATCCCATATCTATAGGGATGGAAACTCCATTGTGGATTCCTTTTCTAACATTGGCATGCTATTTATTTGAATAGGTGTTGGGAAAAGGTTATTGATGTCCTCTATCACATTCAAAACCTCATTAATTATGATATGCATAGGGCTTGTAATGGAAGGGGGCTTAAATAATGAAAGGATGAGCCTAAAAACGCCTTTTCATTTAATGATGCATGAAAGATACATCTTGGGAATTAATATGATGGTAATTAATACCTTCTATCACCTCACACGAATTATGGGTATTTTGGTGAGTTATCAAAAGTTTTATGTGGGGTCAAAAGGTCATTTTTATTACCCTGTTTCTCAGACAAGCGAAAATGGGTGAGGATAGAAGAAAAATTAAGACATTGTCTTGTGAGGATGTAAAAAATAAATATATGGTTTGGAAGATCCTTGAAAATGGAGGAGTTACTCCCTATCTTGAGAAGCGACATGATCATGAACCTGAAATTACTAGAGCCTTTATTAATGGTTGGCATAATCAAATCCTCAAGGTTGATGGGAAGGAACTAATCATAATAGAGGAGCTTATAGAGGATATAACTAGTCTTTCCACTTACCCCTGGTAGAAATTTATTTAGGGAAAGGAAGGCCTCTGAAGGTGTAGTGAAACAATTCTTGAAGGAAAGAAGCTACTAAAACACAATATGTGAGGCTTTGATTTCCTATCTATCAAACCTATATGGGAGGAGGTCCTCATGCACTATTTCACCCTCAATGGAAGGTACACTCATATTTATGGCTTCCATTTTTCCTCCTCAATCATTTCCACCATAAACATTTGGTTTCTTTTCCTTTTTACCTTCTTGCTTCACTGGAGTCTAGTCTAAAGGAAAACAAGAAGAATGCAAAACAACCTATTTTTCATGAAGGTCTTATTTTATTAATTATGGAACATCTAAAATCCCTCCCCTCTCCCATTGCAATTAAAAATCTCCTTGTGAAGCATACTCCTAAGGCTATTATTGTTTCTTCTGATGAGGGTTCAAAGTCTAGTTTAGATGGGGATAAGGAGTGGAATGAAGAAGATGAAGTGGAAATGGTCTCTAACTCTAAGAATGATAATTTGAAGAAGGGTAAAAAGGAAGACAAGAGGGCTTGAACAAAAATTTTGTGGTTGATTGGTTTGCATATGGGGGAATTTCCTCATGAATATGTTCATGTCTCTTCTGCTAAGAAGAAAAAATCTAAAAAAATTGAAATTGGGATGAAAGGTGGAAAAACTAAGAGTTTTTTGGAGGATAAGGCTAATCGGCAAGCAGTTTGTAGTGGTAAAAACCCAATTCTTACCCCTGATATTGCTAATGTTGGTCACATGTCTTCTCCTTAGGAATTGTACAAGGATTTTCCACAATTGAACACTAGCAAAGAGGAAATTTATAGTGTTTTGGGGTTAGCTATGGATGGAGTGGTGGGTTAGTTTCATCTAATTAAATAGTTCTTCCTAGAATTGAATTAGATAAAGGTAAAGCTAAGATAATTAGAGAATAAAATTGATGCCAAAGGGGAAGTAGAGGATTTAATGAATGTGAAGGATGATAAAAATGAGATTCAACTGGCATTGGAAGCTATTATGACTTAAGTCAATCTTATGAAAGAGGATTATTAGAGCTAGGTCAAGGGTTTGGAAGATAAAATAATGTAGATTGACCAAAACTTGGAGAGGTTCATCAAAATTAGCTAGTGCACTATCCAAAACAATGTTGAAGGTATTTGCATCCTCACTAGGAAGTTGAAGGAGCTCAGAGAAGACCAAATTTTAGATGTCTCCATTGCTATTGAGAAGACATAAAAGAACCATAAAATCAAAGGAAAATAAATCCATTTAGAGAAAAAAGGACCAAGTATGCGCACAAGGGGAAAGAAAAAATCTTTTGAAGAAGAGAAGAATGATTTTCTTAGCATAGTTGATCTCCATAAGAGCTTCTATCAGCAAGAGTTGGAAGTGGCTAATACCCTCAAAGAGTTATAGTAGCTCTGTTGTTTGTTTCTAGTTGTTTAGTTGTTTGTTTCTGGTAATTTTATTGTTGGTTTGTTGTTTGGTCTTTGGTTTTTTGTTTAAGATTGTTTTGAACTTCTAGGTTTCAATCCCTATAAAACCTATTGAGTTTCAAATGTGTTTCTTTGAATATATTTATTCCTACATTTTGTATAAAGGTTTTAGATCACTTTAAAGCCTATTTTACCTTAATAAAAAATAAGTAGAATATCATCCACATTTTAATTCTCCATCTATTTTCTAGTATTGGATGGATTAGGTTTGAATTGAATTAGGATCATGGAAATTAATTTGTGGATGTTTGAACAATCAAAGTGAACTCACATTGAAGTGCAAATCAATTGATTGGTTGTTTAGATGTGATCTGAATATGTACAATAGATATTAATTTTAAGCTTTTTAATTTCAATGACATAAAAAATATTGATTAGGCTCACCTCTTTAGGCGAGTCAACCATTAGAATTGAGATTTTGTGAAACCATATCTAATGCACCAAATTCCTTAACATAAATATTTAATTCCAAATTTGATCATGTCTATCTATTGAATATCTTGAAGGAACTTAATGAGTCCCAAAATTATACAATTTCAACATATATTCACATCTTTTACCATTCTTTCACATAAATTTCCATCGATTTACCTCTTAGTGTTTATAATACTATTATTTAATTTTCTAAAAATATGGATAGATCTAGTTAGTTTTTTACAAGGAAATGGTAGATATATGAACTTATAGTTTGGGATTTTTAAACAATAGTAATAAATTCATTATGGCATGTTAACTAATAAAATTTGTATTTTTTTAGTATATTTTATGTTTATATTTTTTTAAAATTAAAAAAAAAATTAAAATAGGTTTTTATAAATTGACACTATAATTTAGTTGTTGATAAAATGCTAGAAAAATGAAGTTACATGAGACGTCAATCTTAACATATTAATTTTTTTCCTTCAAATTTTTTGTGTATATTTAAAACTTGAAACTTTAGTGCATGGATATATATTTTTTTAATTTTGATAAATACATATTTTAAAAAAATATTAAAATGTGTGTGTATTAAAACACAATTGTGTAGTGAGGATGGTTTATGTTGCAAGGGGATAGGATGAACAACACGCGAGAGGCAGTTATGAAGGTCAACGACCTATACCAAGCCATGACCTACATGTAATGGTTCTTCATTGCATGTGTTTTAAGGGTGAAATTTTGGATGGAAGGAGGATTTTGCAAGCATGGGGAGGGAATTTTCTTTTTGTTTTTGGGGGGTTTCGAGTTAAAGTTCTCTATCTTTTCTTCATGCAATTTTGTTTGTGTGGTGCCTATATAAGGTGATTGGTTTTGGGGATGAATATGAAGCCAAAGGTTGATCCTTCAGGCTTAGGTTTATTTTCCTTTTCAGACTTAGTTATGGGGGAAAAATTTCCCCATCTAGGCATGCTATGGCTACTATTTTCTTGATCAATGATTCAAATAGTGTGGGATTTTTGTGTGGAGGTATATCTCAGATCCCAAAAGTGAATGGTTTCTTGGATAAGAGTGAGACTCACCTAGTTTTGGTTATCCAACCAGAATCTATTGTAGGAGATGTTGAGTATTGGATAAACCATTCATTAATCTGTAAGTTCATGGGAATTAGAGTCTCTCTCTCATGAATCTTGGGCTTGTCAAACATGGAACCCAAAGGGAGAAATAGAGGCATTGTAGGTTGCAAATGGCTACTTTATGGTGATTTTTTCATGTATTATAGGTCACAACAAATATTTTAAGGGAGGTCTCAATATCTATAATCAATTGGGGTTGTTCTTGAAACCCTGACATACTAGATTTCATCCAACCGAAGTGCTTACATTGAGGGTTCTAGTCTAGGTGCAACTTCCCTAGCTTTCAATTGAGTTATGAAGGAATGATATTTTGCACATGATTGCATTTTGTTGGTTAAGCTGATGGGGCCATCATAATAGATATTAGAGAGAAACCTTTCTTTGGATCATATTTGTGTCCAATTTGGGTGCACATCATGGATTCAATAGTTGGGTTATTAGACTTTACCCTTTTGGTGTCGAATCTACCATGAATATGGTCACCTACAATGGAAGTGTCCTAAACTTAAGGCTTTTGGATCTTCTTTTGGTGGGGATCCTACTAGGATTCCTCCTCACTTAGCTCCATCAAGAGATAAAGGAAAATCCCCTATGTCTGAAGAGGAAACTGATAAGGAGGGTTTTGTTCCATTCAAGTCTCATAATAAGGGAAGAGGAAAAAAAAGAACCCTTAAGGATAGGCAAGATGATGCTAGTTTTAATCGTTTTGAGGCCCTAGAAGATTTAGAATAGCAAGGGGATATCCTAGATAAGGGTATCTCTATTGATACTATCTTAGAGGGGGAGTAGTTGGATCCTCAAAAGAATGGGAGTGTGAATCTTTGTGTCCAAATAGGTAGCATGATAAACTCTGGTCATGGCCCAAACTTTTCTACTCTACTAGTCATTCCAGTGGAGATAGAGGTGGATGTTGATCCATCCATGGATCATAAGGATTCACATTCTTTGGATCCGGTTTAGGATTCTGGTAAGGTATCCATGATCTCCTCTTCCTTGGGGCTACACCAAAAAAAAATTAAGGGGATCTCAAAGAAGCCTTCCAAGGCTGAGAGGAAGAAAGATCAGGATAAGATCAAGTTAATGGGAGAGAAATTGGTGGATTTAAGCTCAATTAAACCTCTTGAATCCAATTTTTTGAAACCCCATAAATGATTTTTCTCACTTGGAATATGAGGGGTTTGAACAACATCCCTCAACAAAGGGTTGTTTGAGAAATGGTAAAGGCTCATTCCCCTGATGTTTTATTTATCTAGGAATCTAAGTTGTCTATGGAGGGCATGGTTAAGATTTCCTCCAATATTTGGTGGCATGGTCAATACCAATGCATTGGAGTACAGGGAAATAAGTTAGTGGGATTGCTTTCCTCTAAGATAAGCAGAATATTTCCCCCCTGTGGTGGATTTTGGGTCATTTTTCCTTATCCATGGTTGCTTCAAGTTTTGAATCTGGAGAAATCTTGTTATTCTCTAATGTTTATGCTTCAACTGACTTGATTGAAAAGGCTCACTTTTGGGACCATATAAGGTATGTGAGATCCATAACTCCTTTGTTTCCTTGGGTTGTGGATGGGGATTTTAATTTTATTCTCAGTCTTGATGAAAAGAGGGGTGGTTTGGATCATTTGGAGCCCTCTTCATATTTTTTTAGCAATAATATAAACTAGTTGAATTCGATTGATATAAAGCCTCTCAATGATTTGTTCACTTGGAGTAATAGGATGTGTGGTGTGGACTCTATCTCTGAGAGGATGGACAGGTTTTTGGTATCCTATTTTTGGTTAGGGAATCAGTGAATATCTAGTTTTGAAATCCTTGATTGGAGAGGCTTGAACCATTGGCCCATAAAATTTTCTATGCATGGTCGGGAAAGTGCCAAGAATCCCTCCTTCAAATTCTAGTTAATGTGGTTGTGTGAGCCTTCTTTGTAGGATATTATAAAAGATTGGTGGTTTGATAGGTTTCCTTTGCATGGGACTGCCATGTACACTTTTGTTAAAAGGCTCCATTTTGTGAAATTTCAGCTAAAGAAGTAGAACAAGGAATGCTTTGGGAATGTCTAAGGAAAAATTTGTAGCTCAAAATTAGTTGGATATCATTTCTAGGTAGAAAAAAGATCAACGGATCACTCTAGAGTCCCTTAAATCTAAATCAAATGCTTTGGAAAAGCTATCTGAACTGGAACTATGGGAGGAATTGTTTTGGAAGCAAAAATCAAGGATTGACTGGCTTTAGGAGGGAGAAAAGAATACTACCTTCTTCTTTAACCCTATCAAAGCCAAGGGACATGGGAATTTAATCTCCTCTATTACATCCTCTTAGGGTGCTTAGCTATCTTCTTTCCATGATATCTCTCAAGAGGCCACTTGGTATTTTTCTTCTTTATTGTTGGAGGATGCTCTTGAGGATCTAGAGGAAGTGAATCAGGTATTGTCTTGTATTCCCTTTGTGGTTTCCTATCAAGATAATGCTAATATTAACTGACCTATTTTCCTCTATGAGTTGGAGGAGGTTGTTTTTAGCATGAAAAAGGTAAGGCCACTAGCTCAAATGGGTTCCCTATTGATTTTTTTCAATAATACTAGGATATTAACAAATGGGATCTCTTGGAGGTGATGCAGGAATAACCAGATAGTAAAAAAATGTTGAAAGCCATGAATTCCACCTTCCTGGATCTTTTTTTAAGAGGGGTAAATGCTTTTGACCCAGAGCTATGAACCAGTGAAGTCACAAATGAGGGACCTCATCCACAATATGAATTCTCAACAATTACACCCCAATGGGGTTTGAACCTTGATGGAAATAATAACAACATAAAAACTCAACCATCACACGATGCCACTATTGGAACCTTCTTCGATCTTATTCCCAAACTTGAGGATTCTAATTCTTTTGATATTTTTTGACCAATTTCTCTTTGTAATGTCATCTATAAGGTCCCATCGAAGTTGATTACTGAGAGAAGGAGCAAGGGGTTTTGTGGCTAGAAAACATATCTAGGATGGTGTTGTGATTACAGTTGAGGCTATCCATTCCATGGAGGTTTCCAAAGAGAGGGCTATGTTTTTGAAATTGGACATGGCTAAGGCTTATTATTAGGTTAAATGGTCCTTTCTTGGCAAGGTTCTTTGTGCTTTTGGGTTTTTGGAGGACTTGATTAATTGGGTGATGAGTTGTGTCATGTTGGTGTCATTTTCTGTGCTAATTAATGGTGTTCCTTATCCTATGTTTGGTGCTTCCAAGGGTCTTAGGCAAGGTGACCCCTTCTCTCCTTATCTCTTTATTATTATGGTTGAAGTTTTGGGAAGACTTCTTAAAGCCCATCTGAGTCGAGATCTTGTTCTTGGGTGGTCTTGGGGTGAAGGATTGTCTCCTCAGACCCATCTTCATTTTGTGGATGATACTGTGCTCTTGAGAATTTATAGAATTAGGGAAGTGAGCAACCTCAAGTGTGATCTTGACACTTATCTTGTTGCTTCAGGTTAGAGGATTAATGAAGGGAAATCCTCCATATTTTTCTTCAAAACTCCTCCGCTTATTCAATCTAGGATTGCTCGCATTCTTAGTTTTTAAATTGGTAATATTCCTTTTGTGTATTTGGGTGTTCCCCTCTCCATGTCCCCTTACCAAGAGGAACCTGGTAGCATTTTTTGGATAAGCTTAGGGTTTATGTCAATCACTAGACTTTTCAATGGTTATCCTTTGCTAGGAGAATTATGCTCATAAAGGTTGTGCTTCAAGCACTTCCTCTCTATAGGTGTATGGTTCAAATTGCTCCTACGGGGTTCATTAGAGAGCTTGATGCACTCTCTAGGAAATTTCTATGGTCTGGAACTTTGGATACCAAGAAGTGTAGTCTAGTTAAGTGGGACTCTATCTGTAGGCCTATTCAAAAGGGGGGCTTGGGCCTTTGATAGATAGATATTACTGGTTAGGCTTTGGATTCCAAGCTTTATTGGAACTGGTGTACTAGTCAAGATCAATGTTGGGCCAAAATCCTTACAGCTAAATATTTGAGAAGTGTTGTGGATAAGGATATTCCTAGATTCTCTTTGGATGGTAAGAGGTCTATGATCTAGGATACACTTAAAAAGGTGCTAGCTTAATCAAGTAGGGCCTATTCAAATGGATTTGTCACAAGGGATAAGATTCTCTTTTTTGATTGATTATTGGAATGGTCAACCCCTATTATTCACCACCCATCCTCATCTACAAAAATTGGGCTTAAATTTTCTAGATGCAAGGTGGTCGAAAGTTAGTGATTTCAAAATTGTAGAGCGATTGGGTCAGGTGGAGGTGCTTAGATGGAAAGGTTGCCACCTATGGCCCCTAGGGGGTTCGGATGTGGACTGTGTTGAGCTGGATAAGATTGTATTAGAGAGAGTCTACAACTATTTATAGTAGAGGGATGTATTGGAATGGGCTTTGGATCCTAAAGGGGTGTATTCAGTGGTTGTTGGGTATCATGAACTGGATAGAAGGAAGTATGGAGAAGACGAAACCCCTTGGTGGAAATATGTGTGAAATAAGTTTGTATAGACTAAGTACAACTTCTTACTTTGGTTTGTGGCTCACAATAGGTGCCTTACTTGGGATAACCTTCTAAAGAGGGGATTTTAGGGGCCCTCTATATGTTTTCTTTGTGGTAATAGTGAGGATTATTCTTTACATCTTTTCTTCTAATGCACCTTTTCTAGATCTATATGGCAATTATAGTGGGCAGTGTGGAGACACTCTTGTGTCTTGTTTGCATGCACTTTCCCTTACTAAGTCATAGAGGACTATGGGGAGACCCCTTTATGTCTCTTTACTTGTCTAGAAGGTGTGGATTGTTAGGCCTTCATGCATTCTTTCGCAGATTTGGCTGGAGTAGAATCCTAGGATTTTTCAGGATAAAAAGCTGGTGGTTGTGCAAGTTTGGAAATGAACTCTTGGTATGCTTTAGGAGACTATTTCAGCTAAATTTGAGGTTGGAGTTCCTCTAAATGCTTAGGGGGCTATGGTGTCTTTGGTTTTGCGTCTGAATGGTCTCAACTCTAGGAGGGATTGTTCCATTTGGAGGAGATATCCCAGTAGAAAAATTTGGAGAGAAGGTAGATGGTCCCGCCTCCTATTGGGATTTTGAAAATTAATGTCAATGGATCTTCTAGAGAAAATATAGATTATGTTGGTGTGGGAGGTGTGGGGAGAGATAGTTCTAGGGATGTCCTTTTCTTCTTCTCCAAGTTTTGTGTCATCTAGACTAATAACCTCATGGAGGCTCTGGATATTCTTGTTGCCCTGAGAAAGTCTTATGCTCTTGGATGGTGTAAGGTTATTTATGAATTAGATTCATAGATTGAGATAAATTTGTTAAATAAGCAAAATATTGATGGGGTGAATTGACAACTATCTTCAACTTTGTGGTAGATTCATTTGCTTTGCAGTTTGCTTGAGATGGTGTCCTTTGTTCATATCCCTAGGGAATGGAACAATGTGGTGGATTATCTATCTAAATGGGCTTTAGAGTTTATAAGTGATTGAAAGATAGATGAGTGGGAGTAGCTTGTTGATGATTATGCTCATAAACTAAGAACTTTGATTCATGAGGATATGTGTGGTCCTTGAATGGGCATCAATTTTCTTGTTTTGGTGGCTTGTTGTTCTTTAGATCTTGGTAGCTGGATATGCCTCCATGGGTCGTGCTTTTGTATTCTTGTTGTAATCTTGGGGATTCTCTAAATGAATAAATTTTTACCTTTTTTTTAAAAAAAATAGTTGTGTCCATTCGACCTCAACTTTCATATTAAATATTTATCTAAAATAGAAAAAAATTTATACCATCTTGATATAGATTCTTAATTGGACCCCCAAACCTATTTTTGTCTGTTCAAGGCTTGTTTTTCATCATTTTATTGCATTTAGACACGTTTTTAACCTCCCAGACCCCTTTGAGACCTCTCGGGCACTTAGTCACCTTTTTTCGCGAGATCACCCAAAAAATTGAAATTTTTGTCCGATCTCTTGAGGGGGCATCATAATGGCATATTTTCTCCTGCCATGCAGCAGTGGGGCAAGTTTTAAGTATCAAAATTTTTGGCTTTGATCGAGATAGTTTATTCTTTGAACTAACGCAATGAGTGCATTGCTTCATAGAGGGGCAAAATGTAGACATCGAAAATATACTGATTGACATTGTGCATCTAATCTTGACTTACTAACATCATTTCTTCCTAAATCATCCCTCGGTCTCACCATTTAATCAAATTCCCTTATCTAATTAAATTCATCAATATTCGTCTCTTAATTAAATAAATCATTTTGTCTAATTAAGTCACTTTCCCTTGGTAATTAAATCAATTCATCTAATATAATTATCCCTATTTAATTAAATAATCAACTTATTTGATTAAATCCCTAAAGTATTTCCATTGAATTAAATAAATCAAAACCTTATTTGATTTAATCTAATACCATCCCTTTTAATTAATTAAATAAAAATATTTATTTAATTATCCTCTTATCATATTCCTCTCTTATCTGATTTAAATAAATCCATAAATTTGAGTCAAATAAGTCACATTATCTAATCTCCTGTTAAATTAATTAACCCTTGATTAATTTAACCTCATATCATGTCACATCCTCTAGATAATGCAAGTTGCACATGAAAATAGATTTAATTCATTTATTAAATCACTATTTTCCCTCACATGGCATCTTTTTGGAATATTCTCTCAATTTGAATTCAAATTGATCTAAGTTAACATGTACATCCAACAAGGAATTTAAGATCTCTTACATGTCCTTTGCCTTGAGCCAAGTGGCATTTATTACATTTTCCCTTCCCTCTTACATGTCATTTCAACAAATTTGAATTTCAAATATTGGCATTTATTGGAACAAACCCCAAATCTTGCATAACCATCATCCATTCATAGCTTGACAAGTGGCACCATATCATTGGATGAATGTTAATCCCACATTGCTCAAATTTGGGCATTCATCCATCTTGAAATCCTATAAATGAAGAGCTCCTCTCCTCATTTTATCATCCACAATTTGAGTAAAGTTACCATGCTAAAATATCTATCAAGTTTCACACCTTTGAGTTCTTAGCTAGGTTCTATTGCAGATTTGGCTTGGAGTCTTCATCATTCATCATCAAAAGTGGATCAAAGTTCATCATCAAATCTACCTATCGAATCTTGTAATCATAGGAATTGGGAAAGGGCCAAATTTTCACATCAAATTGGCACCAATTCCCCCATGGGATTAAGAGTTTTCTTGCTTAATTAGGATTCAATCTTGTTTTTTGTGATTTCATTGTGTTCTTCATCATTTTCTTCCTAATTTGAGCTATGTTAATGAATCTAATGGGGAATCCATGTTTAGGCTTGCATTTCCTTGTTTAACTTGTTTAATCATGTTGTTTTGCTAGTACTTAGGCTAGGGTTCACACATTTGGCACTAGAAAATACAACAAATATTGTCTTACACATCCATAGGATTGTACATATTTTTGGGTTACAAAATGCATTGCTTGCTCGAAAACATCATGGAAACAAACACTTAACATCATCCAAACTTCAAACCCTTTTGAGGAAAAATATAATTATTGCTTTCCCTTGGGATTCACATCCTTAGAGGTTTCTAAGCATTGGATTATATCTCAATTTGTCTTCCTAAGTAAACAATAGGAAAACCCCTTGCCTTAAGTTCATTAAATTTCCACATAACATACCTTGTGGTATTTGAAGAAATTAAGACATTGGACATATTAGTTTGAAAACCTAATTGAAGAAAGTGTTTTTGGTAAAATAAAGACATTAAGCAAAGCTAAGCAAAATGAACTTTCATGTGTGATTGAAGACTCCAAATTCAAAAGCACAAATCATAGATTGGAAATCCAAAATTGAATCATTTCTTGGTTACAAAGGTCTTTAGGAAGCATATGCATGCTCTTCAATACCTAGGTCTTGGAAAACAAAGTATAAACTTTTTAGGTTCATCTTAGGATCAAAACATTATCAAAACCTTTTTCATCCATCCATCAAAACATCAAAACAAATCCATCTCATCATCATCTTTTGGCAAAATCTTGAGACTAGGCTTTATGGAAAAATCCAAAGCATCATCAAAATCATTGAGATAAAGTCCTTGAGAACATTTATCAAAACACATTTGGCTAGGTATGTGTAGATGCATCCTTTTGCATATACTTAGTCAAATTTATCAAAATCATCTTGTCTAGCTTAGTGTATGTAGATGAATCCTTCTCCATATGCTTAAGTAAAACAATCATCTAGTTTGAATAGGTATGGGTAGATGCATCCTTCTCCTCACACATATTTAAATTATCATCCTTTGGACAAAGCTATCCCTTAGATCATTATCAGACATCTTAGGGTCTTTTAGTTCAAATATCCCAATCAAAATCAAAATCAAAAATCAAGGACAAAATCTCAAAACCAAAAGCAAAATCCAAAGTCCTAAAAGCCTAGTGTCTCATTCAAGATTCATCAAAAGCCAAGAACATCCATATCATTCACCCCTAACATCATCATCATATCATCACCTTTGATCCTCAGGATGCATCCTAAAACTTCACACTTTGGGACATAAAATAAAGATCAAACCAAAGAATCAAGAGATTTCATCTCCCATATTCTTGATCCTTGTTTTATGGTCCAAACAAGATCTCAATACAAGAAGAGTATGGAAGCCAACAAAGAAACACCCACTTCAAGTGACCTTAGACAAAGCAATGCATAAATGAATCCAACAGAATCAAGCAACCCATTGACTCTCTCATCATCACAACATCCCCAAGAAGAAAATCAAGGAGAGGACCTCACTTTTGGAATGTCTCGTGAGGAAATGGCCAAAATGCTCCAAAATCTAGACAACCATAGAATCATCAACATTATGATGAGACTTAACCCTTCATTGTACATGCTTGAACTAGAAAAACAAGGGGCCAAGTTGCCATTGGATTTTGATGTAAGTACTATCGTAGACACATCATTTCCCTCAATCTCATCCACCATCCCCATCTCATCTACACCTCCATCCCAAAATGTCACACAAAACATCCCACAAATCACAACCTCGTTTGCTCCAACCCAACCAAATGTCAACAAGGGAAACACATTTCTCAATGCTCTTCAATCACATCCCCTTGTTAATAATCAAAGTTTGGACGCAAACACCACTTTGGAACAAAGCATACCTAAAAACCCATCACACAAGAATTTTCCTCTCACATTCCATCATGATCCATCATCATCAATTTTTCACGCAACACCACAAACACCTCTTCTTACGAACTCACAAGAAGAGGGAGATATGTTCGGACAAGGGGGCATATTCGACACCACGGTGTTTTCATAGCAACTCACATTTCCACCTCTTCTACCATTGCCATTATCATCCGCATCACTCCTTGTTTTAGGGCTTCCTCCCCTACCAAGTATCAATCAAACCTACATCCCAATCATCAATCAAAGCATTGCACCAAATGCTCAAAATTTATCGTCAATATCGCAACAACAAACAATAAACACACAGGCAATGGCTACATCATCAAACACACCCTTAACATCACAAAACATGGTCTCTCAAGGACCAATCACATCAATACCACTATCCAACACCAAAAACATCAATTCAACATTACCACCTACCACCATTCCAAATCCACCACCACCTCCACCACCACCAACATTCACCACATCAACTCAATATGATGCAGCATTGCAAACTACTTTCCAAAGAGGATATCAACAAGTCCAAAAACAAAAAGCCGTGCAACAAGCCGCTTAAGCTGCACAAGCTGCTAAAGTTGCACAAGCTGCAATACAAGCACAACAAGCCCAAGCTTTATTGCAACAGCAACAACAACAAGCCGCCCAGGCTACACAAGCATTGCAAGCACAAAGGGTCGCTCAAGCACAACTTTTATTACAGCAACAAGCAGCACAAGCGCAAGCTCAAACACAACTTCTTGCACAAGCAGCACAAATGCAAGCATATCAACAAGCACTAAAACAATACCAAGAGTAGCAAGAAGTAGCAGAATTGGCAGCCCAACAACAAGCGTTGTGGGAACAACAGCAAGCACAACAACAAGAGTTGTTAGAGCAGCAACAAGTGCAACAACAAGCACAAATCCTAGTGCAACAACAACAAGATCAACAATAGGCATCGTTCATACAAAAGCAAGTAGAAGCCTACTTTGCTCACCTAAACATGCAGATACCATCAAAAAATGCACCAAACAACCCATCCAACCAACCCATGACCCAAACCACAACACAAAACACTTTCATCCCACCCTCTAATCCGCAAAGTGATGTGATGACACAACTCAGGTTGCTCTCACAACAAGTGCTCGACCTACAATCAGGGCGAACAACTAAAACACAAAGCAACTTGTGTCCCTATCCATTTGATAGGAGCCTAGACACGAAACCATTCCCTAAGGGATTTGAAATCCTAAAATTTGACAAATATCGAGGGATGGGAAACCCTGAAGATCACATCAGGGAATTCCAGGTTCATTGTATGGAAGTCGCATATGATGATACATATTTGATGTGGCTATTCCCTAGGAGTTTGGTAGGTCCCGCTATAGAATGGTTTTCTCGCTTGTCTCCAGGCATTAGAACCTTCCAAGAAGTCAGAGACACATTCATTAAAAATTATGCATGTAACATTGCAATGGATGTCAGTCTCAAGGAACTCTCCACTCTAAAGCAAGGAAAGAATGAATCTTTTACTTCATTCCTTGAATGATGGTGATCCAAGGCCAATGGGAGCAAGTGGACTATGCTAGAGGAACAACAAGTCTACACAATCATCGCCAACCTTGAAAGCTGCCTGTCATTTCATCTCAAGGTTTAGGGAATCACTACATATGAACAATTGATCTCCAAGGCGCTCAGCATCGAAAGAGCCCTTGTAACCCAACCTGCCTAGTCAATGTCATATCACGAGCCATGAAACAATCGCCCACCATCAAACTACAAGGATAAACCTCGTACATGGGCAAGAAACAAGAACATCACTAATGATGGCATCATCAATGCCAAGGTGGTCATTAGTGGTCCACACCAAAATACACCCACACCGCAAATCCAATCACAATGCCAAAACACTCATCACACAACATATCAACCCAATAATCCCACCATCAACAATCTCAATGACCAAAGGGGACCGCCCCAACGCAAAACATATCCAAAATGCAAATACGCCATTTTGGGAAAACCGTTGGAGGATATAATGAAAAAGTTGATTGATGAAAAACTTATCAAACCTCCTACATTCGAAAACTACCAAGAGCCTAATGTCAAATCTCCATGGTACAACGAGAACCAACTTTGAAAATTTCACAAAATCAAAGGTCGCACCATGAACAACTACATGAGACTCAAAAATATCATCCAAGATCTCATTGACAAAAGAATCATAAATGTTGAACAACCTACAGGAAATCAAGACCTAAAAATCTACATGAATCTGATGCCGAATCATGGAAACAAAGGGAATAAAAATGATAAAGGGAAAGGTAGTGTAAATCAAGTGTATGAAATATTTTTTTCCTCCCTAAATGGAGATTGCATGGTCATCACTATCAAGGGTGCCCATGTTGAAGATTGTGGAGTCACCACAAGAGGTGGCAAAGTCACCATCGCAGGATCATCCCAACCAAATAGAGTCCCTACATCAAGAGCCATCCCGTATAGCTATAATGTTGTAGACCAACTCAAAAGAATGCCAGCACACATCTCCATCATGGAGTTGTTAAAAATATCATCAATGCATAAAAAGATCTTTGAGGAAGCATTAGCCTCATCCATTGTCCCTGCAGATCTAGATGAGGAGCATTTCTAAGCTATGGTCGGAAATATCATAACACCTAATCTCCTTACATTCTCTAACCAAGATTTCCCTGCCCAACCATCACACAACCGTGCACTTCATTTGGAAGCCATTGTAAACAAAAGAAAAATCAAAAGGGTCCTGGTGGATGGGGGTGCAAGTTTGAACATCTTCTCTCTTAGCCTAATCAAACAATTGAAAATAGGAGAGGATTCCATTGACAAAGGCAAAGGCATCACAATCAGAGCATATGATGACCAAGAAAGAGTGTCTCAAGGCACAATTAAGCTCCCTATCCAAGTAGGGCCAACACTTATGGAAACCACATGTCAGGTCTTGGACCTCGAATTGCCATACAACATCCTCCTGGGATGCCCATGGATCCATGCAATGAAAGCCGTAGCATCAACCTTCCACCAATGTGTGAAATTTACACATAATGGACAAGAGGTTACCATTCATGGAGATCTCTGAACCGATTTCATATTGCAAAAATCTTGAAGCCAAGTACTACAAAATCCCACAAGTACCAAAGAATGATGAGGGCCCATCCACACCATATATCGACCCCACCACTCTCGTGTCCACTTCTACGATAGAGACACCCGCCATCCCCGCCATCCCCACCATCTCTGACATCAAGCTCATCATCCAGGAGGATGGTTGTGGAAGTTACAGGCTCCCTAACAATGCTTTTGTAATAGGAGAGTTACCACAATCTCCTAGATCACGAGGACGCCCACAAGAAAATCAAGCTTCCACATCACAAATGTATCCTGAGGATTATCTCGAATTCACAAGATGGGGAGACCTTGGTCATGAGGTCATTGAAGTAGATCCATCTCACATGTTGTATTAAAATGAAAGACCGGTAGCTAATTTACCAATGGATGAAAGAAGCAAAGGCCTACACATGATGCTTGCAATGAGATATGACTGAGATCAAAGACTGGGACAAAATGACAATGGGATCATAACACCTATCACGTGAGAGACGCAACCCATAACAAATCTTGGCCTTAGATGTACCATTCCGAGAATAACCATAAGTGGCCGAAGTCCTCCGGTTAGAACGGCTAGTGTTTCTCCTCAGCTAGTACTAGTACAACTACACTCACCAATGGCCACAAACGAGGACACAGATAACTTCATAATTGAGCCCTATATTAGTAGCCATGACAAAGATACCTTGACCAATCTACCTAGGTTATTTGAAGATACCACCCTGTGTATGATTAGTACCATATCCTTTGAACTAGATAGTCAAAATCATGAGATTCGTTTAGTCTACCCCCAACTGATTGACTATGACCAACAAGGACCACCAGTTCTCGATACATTCAAAAATGATGAAGCACACTCAGAATTCATGGGATTGAGGGATAACATTCCAGATGGAGATCACAAGGCAGGATTTATAATGGAGTTGGACACACACGCCTATTATGGGGAAACGATTGAATCCTTCAGTCACAAAAGTGAGAAACTAAGAATCATATCCAAGTCCTTGAGTGAAAACCACATTGTGGCACTCTTTGACAAGAAAATAGTAAAAAGAAAGGACATATCCAATGGTGAAAACCTCTTTGAGGCACCTGAGGATGAAGGATTCAATCTTCCCTTAAGAGCTATTCATCAAGAGAAATCAGCAGTCTTGGCCGAAAAATGCAATCCGATCAACCTAGGAATAGAGGAGACCCCGCATATCACATTTTATGTGGAATCACTATTATCAAGAGCAAGAACTCCTAGCAGCATTCCTAAAGGAAATACAAATAAACTTCATGGAGTTATGCTAATATGCCAGGGCTTGATCCAAATACTGTGGTCCACCATTTGGCAGTATATCTAGATGCAAAGCCTGTCAAGCAAAAGCTTAGGAAAATGCATCCTCAAATCACTTTGTTAGTCAAAATGGAGCTCAAAAAATTGTTAGAGGTAGGATTCATATGACCAATTGATTATCCAGAATGGGTATCAAACTTGGTATCTGTATCAAAGCCTGATGGAGCCATCAGAATTTGTACGGACTTCAGAGATTTGAACAAGGCATGTCCCAAGGATGATTTCCCACTTCCCAATATTGACATGATAGTTGACATGGCAGCAGCGCACGAGATTCTATCACTAATGGACTGATTTTCAGGATACAACCAGATTATGATAGCAAAAGAAGATCAACACAAGATGGCTTTCACTTGCCGATGGGGGACCTACTGCTGGAACATGATGCCATTCAGCCTAAAGAACGTGAGAGCAACCTATCAAAGGGCCATGACACTAATATTCCATGATATGATTCACAAAACAGTCGAAGACTATGTCGACGACATCCTAGCAAAGTGAAGAAAAAGACAGGATCATATAGCAACCCTAAGTGCTATCTTTGACAGACTGGAGGAATGCAAAGTCAGACTAAATCCCAAGAAGTGCGTCTTCAGCATACAATCAGGTAAACTACTAGGATACATAGTGTCCATGAGGGGTATTGATGTGGATCCAGCAAAAGTTAAAGCAATCCTCTAGATGGAAGCACCAAAGACATTAAAAAAACTGAGAGGTCTCCAAGGAAGACTTCAATCCATCTGACGATTCATAGCACAACTGGCAGATAAACATAACCCATACTCTCACCTACTCCACAAGGGGGTAGCATACAAATGGGACACAAAATGCGAAGAGGCATTTAACAAAATCAAGGAATATCTACTAACACCGCTAGTCTTAATGCCACCCATCCCAAAGAAGCC
Organism: Sequoia sempervirens; assembly: GCA_007258455.2. Classification (NCBI taxonomy): domain Eukaryota; kingdom Viridiplantae; phylum Streptophyta; class Pinopsida; order Cupressales; family Cupressaceae; genus Sequoia; species Sequoia sempervirens. The sequence goes on along the minus strand of VDFB02000003.1, from coordinate 555,644,720 downwards.
ATTGATCTTATATGTGTCAGCAATAGCAGTAGCCCTTGGAGCTCTCCTAGCCCAACATGATAAAAATGGAATGGAGAGGGCTATCTACTATATCAGCAGAACAATGGTCGGTCATGAGCTAAACTACTCATTCATCGAAAAAGCATGCCTCACAGTAGTGTTTGCATCCCAAAAATTTAGAAATTACATGTTGGAGCACAAGATAAAGCTCATTGCAAAAATTGATCCCCTCAAGTATCTCCTATCAAAGGAAATGCTCACAGGCAGAATGGAAAAATGGGTAATGATATTGTTAGAGTACGACATTGAGTATGTTGAGCAGAAAGCCAATAAAGGTCAAGTTATTGCAGATCAACTGGCAGAGGAACCTATTTATGCGGAGAATCCTCTTGTATCTGAATTTCTAAATGAATCCATTTTTAACCTCAATGTAGTAGACCACTGGAAGCTATACTTTGATGGTTCATACACACAACATGGATCAGGAGCTGGTGTCTTCTTCATCAACCCACAAGGGGATTGCATACCGAAGTCATACAAATTGGTGTTTTCTTGCCTAACAACATAGCAGAATATGAGGCTTTGACTATAGGTCTCAGGATAGCAGTGCAATGGAATATCATAGCCCTCAAATTCTACGGAGACTCTCAGTTGATCATAAATCAGGTCAATAATGAATATCAGACAAAGGATGACAAGCTAACTCCATACAAGAAATTGGTGGAAACTTTAAAGGAATCCTTCATTGACATAACATTTGAGCAGATTCTAAGAACCAATAACAGAGCTGCTGATGCCATGGCTACAATTGGGTCTCTAGTAGACATCCCTCACAACGTGTCAAAATATGAATTTCTGATTGAGCAGCTTCTCGTTCCCACATTCGAGGTACCAGAATCAGAATATGTGTGAAATCGTTGGTCCTGGTGATCCTGGGTATCATGACATCTACACATATCTTCGCATAGGAGTCATACCCGCTGACCTACCATTGAGCTTAAAATGAACCTTCATCAAAAAAGCATCTAGATTTTTCATCCTAGGTGATACCTTATACCATAGAAGCATAGAAGGTACCTTGTTACATTGTCTAAATGTTGAGGAGGCATTAACTGCTCTAACCGAGGTTCATAACTGTATTTGTGGCTCACACTCGAGTGGAATGACCATCGCTAAGAAACTGCTGAGGATGGGGTATTATTGGCCCACAATGGAAAGAGAAGCACATGATCATGCTAAAAAATGTTTACAATGTTAGCAGCATGGGGACCTCATCCATGCTCCAGCTCAAGAGCTTCACCCAATTATCACACCATGGCCCTTCTCACAGTGGGGACTTGATATCATTGGAAAAATCACTCCCACCTCATCCAATGGCTATAAATTCATTATTACTGCAACTGAGTATTTCACAAAGTGGGTGGAAGCCATACCCATGACATATATCACTAGGAAGCAAATCTCAAAATTCATCCTAAACTATCTCATCTGTCGTTATGGTGTCCCACAAGCCATTATCTCAGATAATGGGACACCATTCAAGAACCAGGAGGTTCGTGACTTATGCGAGAAATTCAAAATCCAGCATTGCTTCTCCACCCCGTACTATCCCCAAGGCAATGGCCAAGCAGAAGCCACAAACAAAACCATCCTCAAAATCCTCAAGAAAATAGTCAATGACGCAGGTCGTGACTGGCACTTGCAACTTAATCCCGCCCTCTGGGCTTATCGAACCAGCATCCGCACACCCACTGGCGCCACCCCATTTTCCTTGGTCTATGGATCAGAGGCTATACTCCCAATTGAGATCAACCTCCCATCCCTTAGAATATCATTGCAAAATCTCATCACTGATGAGGACTATCGAGTGTCAAGATTAAATGAGCTAGAGTTATTGGATGAGAGACACACAATGCTTTGAATCATCTGCAAGTCTATCAAAATAGACTCAAACGAAGCTACAACAAGAAGATCAGAAGCAGGACTTTCCAAGTCAGAGAATTGGTCTTAAAAGAAAATTAGAAGAATGTCCCGAATCCCAACAGCAAAGGCAAGTTCTAATCCAATTGGTTAGGGCCTTTCATCGTCACAGCAAGCTATAAATCAGGGGCATATCAGTTATCAACACCTGAAGGGGAACCTTTGTAGGAGCCAATGAATAACTCCCATCTCAAGAAGTTTTATGCCTAATTCCTTTAGGGTATAAAACTAAAAATCCAAAAAATTAGAAAAAGTCCTAAAAAAAATGGTTACTTTGGCAAAACCTGGCAAATAGGCATCTTGGTAATAACAAAAAAATCCAAAAAAAAAAAAAAAAAATCAAAAAAAGGATAAAAAAATTGTCCTCTAGTGAAAACCACATTGGTGGCACTTTGGGCAAGTACCTTGGTGAAAACCTGGCAAACAGGCACCTTGCGTAAATAAGCACTTTCCATCCACCAGGACAATTACGGCTTGTTCATCATCATCCATCCATTTCACTTCCATCATCCATCGCATTCAGGTCTCCATCCATCACACATCCATTCACATCTGCATCATAGCTTGGTCCTGTGTTAGTATCATGATCCCTCCTAGTACTACTTGGCCCATCCTGAAGGTCAGTTTGTCCAGCCTTTATCAGGGTAGTCTATTGCATCATGTTGGGGGCACGTTTTCATCGGATTGGATTTGTGTATGGTCTTAAAGTCCTCAAAAATCAGAAAATCCAAAAAAATTTCAAAACATATCAAAATCCAAAAACAGGTCAAAAAGTCATTCAAAAAGCCAAAAACAAGGTCGTCTTGTCGAAATATGTCATCTCTGAGCTTGAACGTAGGCAAGGTTGATCTTTGATCATCCCCCAAGACATTTAGGTCAGTTCCTTAGGAGTCCATCATAATAAACTGACATCTCATCATGTATATCACCATCTATAAATCAGTCAAGTCATTAGTCAAACTACGTGGTCTCTGCGTGTATAATGTAGGCAAGGCTAATCTGTCGATCAGCCCTCAAGGCCCCTAGGATAGGTCTTTAGGTTAGTATCTTGGTCAAAATCTCAGAAAATCCCAAAAATAGTTGAAAATCAAAAAATCAAAACATTTGAAAATCTTGAAAAAATACCAAAAATAGCCTTAAAACATTGCAAAACTCCAAAAACATCCAAATATTTGAAAAAATCCATCCACCTCATATCGCTTGCACCCGCAATAAACATCACTCATAATAAACTGATCATCATCATCAACCTTTGGTAAAACAATCGGAAACAAGTCCCGCACATCTTCAGGTAGAACTTAAAACGTCAAGTCATAAGTCTAAGTCACTACATAAACAAGTTGGTTATCTCTTCGTATCGGTAACACATCATCCAAATAGTCCCATATCAATCATCTGATAACATCATGTCCTAGGATGAATCCTTCCTACACAGGGCATTATTTATCAGAAAGAACACTTTGGATAAACAAAATGACGTGCCGCCACCCACTAACATGTCCTAGGATGAATCCTTCCTACAATGGGCATTATCTTTTGGCAATAAGTTTTGGTTATCATCCTTAGAAAATGCATCTTTTTTCTTTTTTCTTTTTTTTTCCATTAGCGGTATTGAAGAGCATCAGTATGTTTGTTTACTTGGTTTTGTCTTTTGACTTATCTTATTTGCACTTATTCCAAGGACTTCTCGATGATATCCCAAGGCAGAGGATTTAGAGAAATAGGAATGGGGCAATGATCATTAACTTTTGTCTGCTATGCTTGTTGGATGTTCTTGCAATATAACCTCGGCAAATACTTGCTTTGTTAGGCATATATGGAAGAGGTCTAGGGTAACTTGTTGACTCTTACAGGGATAGGTTTACCTTTCTATGTTTTGGTCTGAGCTGTCTGAAACCTCCAAAATACATCCTAGCAAGGTTTCCATATGTCAGGTGTGAACAAGAATACTCCTATTTGTTTGTCGAGTCAAAGTCCATCACACGAAGTACAACGCCATCCTAGTTTCATATACCTTGATGCATCATACCACATGTGTTATCAAACATAAGAAAATTTGGCCCTTTGAAAATCCCAATTCCTCAGCAAGTAATCATCATCATCATCATCATCTGCATCTGTGTCATTTTGCATCTTGTTGAAATGACTTATTCTTTTCTTACTAATCATGCTAACAAGGTACTATGACAGTTGGTCATCATCACCATTATCATCATCAATCCTGCATCCACTAATCATTAGCACATGGCATAAGCATATCATATAGAAATCATTAGCATATTGCATAAGCATTTCATATAGGAAATATACACATTGCATTTTAAAATAGGTGCATTACACCCATTTACAAGGCATCTCATGGCATTACATTGATCATTGCATAAACATTCATTATCATTACATAAACCATCACATAGCATGAATAGAAGCATCTCATAATCATAAACAATAGGAATATAAGCATTTAAATCATCGCATTAACATATCATTGCATCACATACATCATCATTTAGGATAATAAAATTAGCATCTCACATCATCATTTCATTCGCATCATATCACGGCCATCGCATCATATTCATCCATAAATAATCTCATATTTAAGCATTTTTTCATATCATTGTGTATACCATAGATCAAATCCATATCCACATATTGCATTAACATAAAATAAATCATCATATAGATAACATCATTGCATAAACATCATTTGCACCCATAAAGCATCACTGCAAAACATATAGAAATAAATCATACATGCATAAATAACACATTGCATCGCATCAAAATCGGCTCATATATATATCATATCATCAACTGTCATAGTACAAATAATAATCAGATCACTGTACATATGTGTCAATCAGTACAAAATTCCCATTGGGCTATCAAAAATGAACCCATAAAGCACAAAATACATCATAATATCCTGATCATGGGTGATCTTCATGGATGCTACCCTTGCCCCTGTCACCATGACCCTCTGGTGGTCTCTAGCTAGCCCACTCTAAGTACTCAGGAACCCAGACTGCTCTAGGAACATGATCATGATAGGCCTGATGATAGTACTCTACCTCTTGAATGGCCTCCCTGTAAGATCGGACCAGCATTGTGCCCTAGGATGATGAGGCGGCTATCATGATCTCTATCTGCTGCCTACGGACCAGCTCTATAGCTGCCTGTAGCTCTACAACCTGTCACTATTGTACAGCCTAATCTCTCTCTGCTCTGAGCTGCTCTCTCTCAGCTCGTGCCTGGTCCCACTCAGTCATCACTGCCTATACTTGTGCCTGTAACTGCAAAATCAAGGCATCTCGTGCATTGGCTTGCCCTGCTGGCTGCGCTCATGGTTGTGCATGAACCTGACCCTCATCCTTAGCTCGTGGTGGTGGGATGGGTGGATCCTGCTGCTAGTCCTACATAGGGACATCTCCCTAACCTGGTGGCACTGGGGGCACCTCTGGTGGGTCCTGACGGATCTCGATCCTCGGACCTCACCCTCGCACTCGTCCTTTGCCCCTGCCTCTGACCCTGTGTGCCTTTGGGTCCTCACCTAGAATAGTCAACCGGAGAGGAGGTCTGAACAAGTCTTTGTAGGCTTGTGTCGTGCCCAGATCTGCCAATCCCTAATCATACACCCAAGGTCAGACCACCAACTGTTGGAAATTGTCGACCGCCTCCGCGGTCAGAATACCTAGCCCCCATGTCACTTGTGTCATGCTGTGCACGAAAACGGCCACATAACTGTCATCAGGCCGATCTTGCGGCTCCCCAAACTGATGCTATACATGCTTAGGTAGGTACCGCTCTATCATAGTGTGCTCTCGGCCCTACATGTATCTATCCTACTGGAAGTAGAAAATCTGGTTTGCATCATCAGCCCATCCGGGCTGACCAAGGTATGGTCTCCATGTGAAAATGAGCATCACATCAATGACCCGCCTCTAGTAGGGGATCCCATGCTCTCCAGTGTGTGTGAAAGACACACCCCCTCCGTATCGAGCCACAAGGGCATCCTCTGCCCCCATCAAAACTGGAACCACTCGTAGACGTAGCATATAAATGTGCTCCCATGCCCAGACATGCAGCAAGGTAACTCTAGCTCCCAGTGCTCTGCCATCCGCATACACATACTCATGCAAATCTCTATAGAGTGAGGCCAACAGCACGGGCCCCCATGCAAATCGAACTGGTCTATCCCAGACCATCCTCTCCTAGCAATATCCCCATCCAAGACTAAAGTACCACCCTCGTCTGTCTGGGGCAACCAAACCTGAGATGATCAATCACCGCAATTTCCCAGTGGAAGGGAGGTGCTATCACTATGTACCTCTCTAGCTCGATCTGCCCCTCGCAGTAGATGATATATCGAGTGGCGAGGACTCAGGTGTAGTAGATGCATCCCTCCTCCATGTCATAGATCACCCGGCAGCCATGAATGGGCAATTGTAAAATCTGCCAGACATCCTTCAATGTGATGGTCGCCTCACCAGTGTGAAGATGAAATGATGACGTCTCACTGTGCCATCACTCCGCCAGTGCTGACAGCATCCCAAGGTGTGTGCGCATATGCGCCGCTTAAGCAATGTGCCAAAGTCCTACAACCCCCAGCCGATCCTGGTCTCTATTGCTAAGATCCTGAAGAACACTTGCTAAATCCTGTGACTGATGCTCCTGAGAATAGAGCTCCTTAGGCCCATCCTGCATCGCGCAAAGTCAGCATGTTAAAATTTTTGGAAAAATTCCTGACATAATGCTCCAAACTTGCATCCAACGGTGCAGTTTGTGAAGGTGTCGTAGTTTGAGTTTTCTAAAACTCCGACGTTGGACCTAGAATTTGGCCAAATAGCATCGCCGCGGCGCAATTTAACCCTTAGCGTCGCAATTTTTGTGAAAAGAGCGCTGCTGCGGCGTGATTTTCCAAAACTAGCCCGCGAGTCCGAGCCGAGCCGAGCCCAGCGGTGGAATTTTTAAATTCCAAATTGCACTGTTGCAGCGCTAAACACCACTGTTGCGGTGCAAAACAGCTAAAAGCGGCACGCTTTAAACACTGAGTGGCGCTATAATAGCACCGCTGGAGGTGAGTTCTCCCTAAAACTAGTAATAAATGCACTAAAATGAAAAAATGAAGCTTTAGTTAGGGTCACATACCGGGGCACCGATGCCTGGTGGCCGCTGGTAACTCGATCGAAAATGTGTAGAAGAAGCTGTCGTTGCACCATATTGTCAGGAGGTCAGAGTTCAAATCTTAGGATTCGCTGGCGGAGGTGTGTGAAAATGAATTGAAAGTGACCCCTCGGGCCCCTTTTTTAGCCTAAAAATTAGGGCTTTTTAGCCCTAATTGGCTGTCCTGCTAGGGTTTTGGACCCCCGAACCTATTTTTGTCTATTTGAGGCTTGTTTTTCATCATTTTATTGCTTTTAGACATGTTTTTAACCTCCCAGACCCCTTTCAAGCCTCTTGGGCACTTAGTCACCTTTTTTCGCAAGATCACCCAAAAAATTGAAATTTTCACCTGATCTGTCGAGGGGGCATCATAATGGCATATTTTCTCCTGCCATGCAGCGGTGGGGCAAGTTTTAAGTATCAAAATTTTTGGCTTTGATCGAGATAGTTTATTCTTTGAACCAACGCAATGAGTGCATTGCTTCAAAGAGGGGCAAAATGTAGACATCGAAAATATATTGATTGACATCGTGCATCTAATCCTGACTTACTAACATCATTTCTTCCTAAATCATCCCTCAGTCTCACCGTGTAATCAAATTCACTTATCTGATTAAATTCATCAATATTCGTCTCTTAATTAAATAAATTATTTTGTCTAATTAAGTCACTTTCCCTTGGTAATTAAATCAATTCATCTGATATAATTATCCCTATTTTATTAAATAATCAATTTATTTGATTAAATCCCTAAAGTCTTTCCATTGAATTAAATAAATCAAAACCTTATTTGATTTAATCTAATACCACCCCTTTTAATTAAATAAATAAAAATATTTATTTAATTAGCCTCTTATCATATTCCCCTCTTATTTGATTTAAATAAATCCATAAATTTGAGTCAAATAAGTCACATCATCTAATCTCCTGTTAAATTAATTAACCCTTGATTAATTTAACCTCATCTCATGTCACATCCTCTAGATAATGCAAGTTGCACATGAAAATAGATTTAATTCATTTATTAAATCCCTATTTTCCCTCACATGGCATCTTTTTGGAATATTCTCTCAATTTGAATTCAAATTGATCTAAGTCAACATGTACATCCAACAAGGAATTTAAGATCTCTTACATGTCCTTTGCCTTGAGCCAAGTGGCATTTATTGCATTTTCCCTTCCCTCTTACATGTCATTTCAACAAATTTGAATTTCAAATATTGGCATTTATTGGCACAAACCCCAAATCTTGCACAACCATCATCCATTCATAGCTTGACAAGTGGCACCATATCATTGGATGAATGTTAATCCCACATTGCTCAAATTTGGGCATTCATCCATCTTGAAATCCTATAAATGAAGAGCTGCTCTCCCCATTTTATCATCCACAATTTGAGTAAAGTTACCATGCTAAAATATCTATCAAGTTTCACACCTTTGAGTTCTTAGCTAGGTTCTATTGCAGATTTGGCTTGGAGTCTTCATCATTCATCATCAAAAGTGGATCAAAGTTCATCATCAAATCTACCTATCGAATCTTGTAATCATAGGAATTGGGAAAGGGCCAAATTTCCACATCAAATTGGCACCAATTCCCCCATGGGATTAAGAGTTTGCTTGCTTAATTATGATTCAATCTTGTTTTTTGTGATTTCATTGTGTTCTTCATCATTTTCTTCCTAATTTGAGCTATGTTAATGAATCTCATGGGGAATCCATGTTTAGGCTTGCATTTCCTTGTTTAACTTGTTTAATCATGTTGTTTTGTAGGTACTTAGGCTAGGGTTCACACAATTAGTATGTTAAGAGAATCTTGGAATGGGGCATGGTCATTTCTTTTTATGTCATGTAATGTGGGACTTTCTTGTAACACTCCTAGGTAATTACTTACCCTGTGTTTGTTGAGGTAGCTTCTTGCATAAATAAGCATCATTTGCATATCAGGTAGTTCATACCTTTTGTGCACTAGGATTATTATTCTCTAAGTCTTACTTCCTCGCATAGATCCAACAAGGTTCTAAGTATGTCTAGTATGAATAAGGACAACCATTTTGTTTGTAAATTCAAATTCCATGCAAGGGATACAACATCATCGTTATTCTTTATACCTTGGTGCATAATATCCACTTTCTATATCAAAATAATAATTTTTTTTCACATTATCTTTAGCATAGCCAAATCACAAACTATATTTTTATTTTTATGTTCATCCACCCTATTTCCAATTTATAGGCTTCTTTTGATATATGATCAACAATCTAATTGTTTTCATTGCATCTCATTCCATTCACACAATTCCTACATACATAATCATTAGCATAAATCATAACATCATGACATCGCATCATAATCATAAGTAAAATAATTACATCATAATCACATCAAATCCATCATAACATTAAAATTGAAACATTAAAATGTGATTACCCTAAGTTTAATTCCCAAAACCTAGAGTAAATGGACCATCATTTCTAATATTTCATTAGGATGCAAATCAAAAAGGTGCATAGATTGAATTTCAACCTCCAAGGTGAGTCAATTAGACCTGGATCAACAACTAATTGAGGATGGGAATGAATTGGAAATGATTCAGAATGATTTCCCTAATTAAATTATATGACCTAATATGATGAATGCAATTTCCTGAAAGTAAACAAACTGAAATAGTAATTTTCAAGTGGATATGGGGAGTGCAGATTGATGTGTACCTACCCAAAAAAATTGGTTTTGTTGTGCCTACAAGTACTAAGTCACCCAATGGCTATTAAGTCTTTGTTAGGTGTCTTTCTCAACTTTTGGGGTCCTCTAGTGCTATATTTGAGCTTCTATTTTCCGATTGTAGACTTGTTGGAATGTTTTCATTAAATTCTATAGGTGATTTTCTGTGGCTTGACAAGATTGATGAAAACAAATGCAACAATTGAAAATTTTCCTTCAATATTCCTTTGATCCCTTCTAAACTTGCAATCTACACATTCAAACAGGGAGAAAATTTTGTGCCATATTGGGGCTTGCCTTAGTCAAACCCTGTTTAAGTGTTTCCACTTTCACAATGGCAATGTCAATGATAAAAAAATAAAGGAAATGAAGGAAATGATGAATAAACACAATGTTGCAACTCACCACCCTTCAATGGCTTCCTCGAAGGACTAAAGTCATGCACATCACTTCAAGGGTCTTGATCTTGCTTGATATATTTTCTTGAATACTTGAATGCTTGGAGACCTGGAGAAATGTTATCCTTCACAAAACATGAACATGAATACACAAAATTTGATATGATGTTGGATCATGAATTATTATTATGATCGATGGATTAGTATGGGTTGACTACACTTGATCCATGAGGATACAATAGTACAAAAACAACAATATATGACTAAAAAAACTACTAAAAACTGCTTATAAATGACTAAACTTGGTCACACAACCATTAGTATTTTATTGCTAGTCATTTATAACGCGACCAAATTTATGACTAAACCAATTTTAGTTAATTATTGGTTGTTTTGATTGATCGATTTGGTAATATATTTAGTCGTTAATCTAGTCATTGATTTAGTCATATTATTCACTGAGCTTGGTCACGTGACCATTAGTAGTTTATTGTCAGTCATTTATTTAGTCATTTGATCAATTTGGTCATATATTTAGTCATATTTATTCACTGATTTTTGTCAATTGGTAGTATATTTAGTCATATATTTTGTCATATTTATTCACTAATTTCTGTCAACTGGTAGTATATTTAGTCATATTTTCAGTCATATTTGAGGATTTAAACATAAAACACATAAATACACATCATGAATAATCAATTGCACATAATAAGACAACCATTGATAAGGAAAAATTGGTGAACTTTATTAATAAAAGAAAGGTGTTCTAGTTACAACTTAGAAATAGAGTATTACAATTTTTATTTTTAGTCACAAGACTAAAAATCTGAGTTATAATATTGCACAAAAATGATTGCAAGAAAGAAAATTCTCCAAAAACTTCTGCAATGATGGAAATGCATGCTTGGAGCCCTTTAATGTTGTAGAATAGAAGAAAAAGAATCATTTATTTGCCACCATAGTGAATCCATTCTTTTGTCCTCCTCAATTCTGGGTGCATTCACATTGCCATCAACATGACTTAATCATGTCTCCTTGATGTGGTTACCAATATGGAAAAGGCCCCTGAATAATTTGACATGCATCTATTATAAGCTTCTTGAGAGTCCAAAAATTTGGACTGTAGCATCGTGATTACTGTCAAGAGGAAGACAATCTTAATACTTCCTTAAACCCTCTTCCTAAATGATAACTCTTCCACATAAGACAAGAAAATGCATCAAATAACTCATGCATCACCTCCTCATTTCCAACATATTCATCATCCATCTCCAATCACTTCAGCACCCGATGGGCTAACAAGAGACCAATACAGTATGCTACAAAAGAAAATGAGAGATGCATAAATATCCGCTGTAACAAACAAAAAGAATACTAGAAGCACATGTAATAAAGGAAAATCAAGAATTACTAAAGGTTTAATTTCCCTACAACACATGATTTTAATTGGTTTTGACACAAATTAAAAAAAAAAACTAATAGGAAAATGATCAGATGAAAATATAAGTGGGTATTTTATAGAGGAAAGAACTAATAAATAATATATCCAATATTCAAAATGGTCAGATTTTAACACTGCTCCAAGAGAAAAGAAAAATTCATATTCAATTTCATAACATGATCTGTTTGAAAGCATTTTATTTAAATATCATCTATTTCAATAATTAAACAGTCACTAGCAATTTCACACCTCATTCACAACAAAAATGGTACATATTTGTCTTACTTTTATTGCTCAAAATTGACCCACTGAAGCAATTGAAATAGTTAAAATCACAAATGTAAATGGAAATATTTTGAAATAACATTAAAAAAATGGAAGCTTCATATTTTGATACTTGGCCTGCAACTCTTTCAACTTGTGTTGCAGCTGATTTAATTCTTCACACTGCTTCACCCAATCCCGAGCACCATCTAAACTGTTGATGATTTCTTGAGATATTGTCTTCTACACTCAGATTAGACACTATTTAGTCCCTTTAACACTAGGGATGCTACATTTACTAATGCTTAGCTTTCTCTCTACAAAAATGATCAAACTTCCTTTTTATTTTTTTTGTTTTTCAAGTTTCTATGATGAACTGGGAGGAATGTAAAGATTTAAAATAATTGTAGTGACCCAAACTAATGGATAAATTTGTAGAAATACTGCTTGATGGCTATGCACATGGTTTTTCTATTTTCTCGTCCATAGTCATGCATCAATTTTCAAGTTTCTCGAAGTCATTATAGTTTTAAGGAAAACATAAAAAATAAGAGGTTTTTTAATATCTTCACCCACTTGAGATACATTTTTGTTGATGATATCAAGTTTATCTATGGGCTTGCGGGAGGCAGTCTGAGTGAGCACCGCGTCCCCGCAAGAAAACCCTAAATGTGGTGCAGGAGAGCAGTGGACTTACTTTTCTCCCCACATTCTCGCAGAGACCAACCAAAGACTGTGCGAGTGAGCGGGAAGGGGGATTTTTGTCAGATATTGCCTCAAAGAGATGTCATCTCTTGGACTGCAATTATTGTTGGATATGTACAAAATGGATTTGTTGGAAATGCTTTACAAAATTTCAAGAAAATGCAATTGGCAGGTGTAAAGCCAAATTCCACAACCTTTTCTAGCATCCTCCCTACTTGTGCCAAAATGGGATCTTTGGAATAGGGTATGAACATCCATCAAAACATAAAGGATAGAGGAATTTTGCTAGATGTAGTTGCAACTACCTTGTTAGACATGTATGCAAAATGTGGAAGCATAGACAAGGAACGCGAATTTTTTGAGAGAATGCCTCAAAGAAATGTGGTCTCATGGACTGCAATGATTACAGGATATGCACAAAATGGATTTGTTGAAAAGGCTTTAGAAATTTTAAAGAAAATGCAATTAGCTGGTGTAAAGACAAATTCCACAACCTTTTCCAGCATCCTCCCTGCCTATGTCAAAATGAGAGCTTTGGAACAGGGTATAGACATCCACCAAAGCATAAAGGATAGCAAAATTTTGTTTGATGTAGTTACATTTTCCCTGATAGAGTTGTATGCAAAATATGGAAGCATAGACGAGGCATGTAATTTTTTTGAAAAAATGCCTCAAAGTGATGTGGTATGACTGCAAGATCGTAGGATATGCACAAAGTAGATTTGTTTGAAAACACTTTAAAAAAATTCAAGCAAATGCAATTGTCAGGTGTAAAGCTAGCATCTTCCCTATCTGTGCCAAAATGGAAGTTGTATAACGAAAGAGGGTTTTTGTCAGATGTTATAGTTGCAACTTCCCTAGTAGACATGTATGAAAAATATAGAATCATAGACAAGGCACGTGAACTATATGAAATAATACCTTCAAGAGATGTTATCTCATGGAATGCAGTGATTGTATATGCACAAAATGGATTTATTTTAATCTCATAAGGCTTTAGAAACTCATCCTCCCTGCTTGTGCTAAAATGGGAGTTGGAAGAGGGTATGGACATCCATCAAAGCATAATGGAAGGGAGTTTTAATTAGGTATTATAGTTGGGGATACTCTGGTAGAAATGTATGCAAAATGTGGAAGCATAGACAAGGCTTGACAAAATGCCTCAAAGAATTGTGGTCTCATGGAATGCCAAAATATTCTAGCTCATTAAACCTCTTTTAAAGAGATGTTTTAAATGAATTTTAATGAACTATAATCTTCTTATTATTATAGAGAAAATTAAAAAATAGAGCCTAGATCTCCATTTTCCCAAGTTGTAGCATCCTAGTGTAATTATCCTATCTTGGCCTAGATACATTACTAACTGGAATGGCGATTCCAAAGTTTCCATACCCAAATAGAAAAGGAGAATTAAATAGAGAAAATAAATTTTGGGAAGCAATCTAATAATCCTATGTTGGTATGGGCACATTTCTGACAGTTGCTAGGAAACTTGCAAAAACCTAATTCCCTATTCTATGTAGGCACATTTCAGACTTAAATGATAATATTAAGTTGCCATAACTAGATTAATATTAAGCTTCCATAACAAAATTAGTAACCTCAATAAAAAAAACTAAATAGAAGTAATTTTGACAAATACAAATTTGGACATGTTAAAAGTCACAAGAAGTCTAAATCAATGCATTCAAAGTATGGAACTATTTGATTGAATTCCTCAAAGAGATGTGTCTTCATGGACTATAATGATTGTTGGATATGCACAAAATGGATTTGTTGAAAAGGCTTTACAAAATTTCCAGCAAATGTAATTGGTAGGTGTAAAGTCAAATCCCACAACCTTTGCTAGCATCCTTCTTCTTTGCTCCAAAATGGGAGCTTTGGAACAAGGTATGGACATCCATCAAAGCATGAAAGAACATGTGGTCTCATGGAATGCAATGATTTCTTCAAAGAAATGTCGTCTCATGGATTGCAATGATTACAGGATATGCACAAAATGGATTTGTTGAAAAGGCTTTAGAAATTTTAAAGCAAATGCAATTGGCTGGTGTAAAGCAAAATTCCACAACCTTTGCCAGCATCCTCCCTGCCTGTATTAAAATGGGAGCTTTGGAATAGGGTATGGAAATCCATCAAGACATAAAGGATAGAGGAATTTTTGTCATATTTTGTAGTTGCAACTACCCTATTAGACATGTATGCAAAATGTGGAAGCATAGACAAGGCACATGAACTATTTGACATAATGCCTCAAAGAACTGTGGTCTCATGGACTGCAATGATTGTAGGATATGCACAAAATGGATTTGTTGAAAAGGCTTTAGAAATTTTAAAGCAAATACAATTGGATGGTGTAAAGCCAAATTTGACAACCTTTTCCAGCATCCTCCCTACCTATGCTAAAATGGGAGCTTTGGAATAGTCTATGGACATCCATCATAGCATAATGGAAGGGGGAGTTTTGTCAGATATTATAGTTGGAAATGATTTGGTAGAAATGTATGCAAAATGTAGAATTATAGATAAGGCACATGAACTGTTTGATGGAATGGCTAAAAGAGATGCCATCTCTTGGAATGCAATGATTGCAGGATATGCACAAAATGGATTTTTTAAATAGAATTTTTTGTGATAGATGCAAAATATTTCCATCATTTTAAACAGGGACAATGTTCTTGAGGAGATGATTGGTGATGCTAAATGAAGCAATCTAAAAAATAGGCTTGCAATATGTTGCAGTGGAAATTGTCTTGGTAGACATACCCACGAAGAGTCTATAATGCACCTTCAAAAGTTGCAGTAATGCCTATCTTAGAATGTTCCCCACATGAACATATGTTCAATAAGATAATAGAATACAAAATAAAATAAAGAGTTTAACTAATGAATTGTAGAAAATAGATTTTTGTAGTTTATATTCGTATTGTTGATTACATTCATTGCATTGCACATCTTCCAAACTCAAAGCATTACTTCACATTACATAACTAATAACTAGATGTTGATAGATGAAAAAATTTCAATTACAATATAGTTTATTACAAAGTCAACCTAAGAAGTTATTCAATTACTTCACATTGCATAACTAATAACTAGGAGCATCTGTCAATTGCATTAGCTTGTCATGGCATTCCATGAGACCACATTTATTTGAGGCAAATTTTCAAACAATTCACTACCTTGTCTATGCTACGAAATTTTTCATACATGTCTACCAAAGTATTTTATGAAACAGTTCACTGCATTGTTGCTATTATCTACTATTGTCCTGCATCTCATGGCATCTTTATCACTATCAATATGTCTAGAAATTCATGATGATATGACTATCTTTAGATATTATTCATCCTTGAGGACAATCATGACTTGTCCTTCCTATGACTGCCTTTAATAGTCCAAGGCGATCCTAAACTCTGCATTCATGATATGACTGTCCTAAACTCTATATTCATGGTCATTGTACTAAACATTATCATGACTGTCCTTAAATTATTGTTTCACCGTCATTTTATGGTGAGTGTTAAAATTATTGCTATGATTGTCTCTAGTTTTAAGAAGTGGTTGTCTCTTTCATTGGACACTGTACTTGTCACTTTTCACTACCTTCAATTATCTTTGCATAGTCCACTTGACATGTATTTTAAATGACTATCTCTTGAGATGAAGTCACTGCCCCTTGACATTTTTAATGAGAATTTGACATTCATGGCTATCCAATGATTTCTAATGGACTATGCTCTATCTTTTAACATTGATTCCTTATCTTGATTGTCACCAACTTGTGATTAAGATCTCTACACACTTGTGTCTCTTGGCCTTGCCTTAGTAGCAGATGCTTGATCACTTCCCTTTCTTATATTCATACATAGTTCACTATCCTTGGTCTATCAATCACTTAATGTATTCTTTCCATGTCAGAAAGCAAGAATCTTCTATCATGAACAAGGTTGTAGTATGAAGGCCTATAACATACTCTAGGATCTACTCATTTCCTATCAAATTTCCCCATAATAACCCTTGTTATTTTCATGATGTACATAAGACAATGCATTACTCTTCAATTGTGAAAAAACCTTTATGGAGTTACCCTCTCAAATGACACGTGAATTCATAACTTTGAGAGGACTAAAGAAATACCTATGGAAATATAAGGAAAAAACCTTGAAACCTGCAACATTAACATTAGAAAGGTGGGTGCGGAGCTCAATGATTTGATGATCTCATAATCACATAGAAAAAATATTATTTCTATAGGAAAACTCAAGATGACTCGGAATAAAGAAGATTTTGTGAGATGATTGCATAAATTTTCTATATTGGTGACACCTAATAAGTCTATATTGGAGAAATTGGCTTGGAAAATGAAGGCAACAGGGTATTTCCAGATTCAAGAATTTTACTTGATGTTGTGGAATAGAAGAAAAAAGAATCATTTAGCTACCACTATAGTGAAAAGTTAGCAATTGAATTTGGTTTGTTAAACATGGCCCTTGGTACAACTATTAGAGTTGTTAAGAACCTTCGAGTATGTTCTAATTTTCACACTACATCTAAATTCATCTCCAAGATTGTTGCAAGAGAAATTGTTCTGAGAGATGTGAACCATTTCCATCATTTTAAACAAGGACAATGTTCTTGTAGAGAATATTGGTGATGCTAAATGAAACAATCTAAAAAATAGGCTTGCAATGTGATCCCGCTCTCCCACAAGAACTACAAGTCATTCTTACGGGAGAGCAGTGTATCAACGCTCTCCCGCAAGCACTTCAAGTGATGCCTATGGTGATGCGAGAAAGTTTTATTCTTCTTTCTCCCCTTATTTTCTATGCAACCAAAGAGATACACCTTCTTTCCATAAAGTACTCCATCTTCTTCAAATGTTTTCTGGGCATTACAATAATAAATTTTAATAAATTCTCACTCACCATTAAGTAGCATGTAATACATAACATACTCATTAAAATTTTCTTAAATAAGAACTAGTATATGAAAAGTAGGATTCAGATTTCATATTTTGAAGTAGAAATTAAATCAAAATCTTTATCTACTTATCAATTAAGAATTTGCAAAACAAGTAATGATATACATGTAGAGATGCAACAAGAAAATAAAAGAACATTAACCTATGAGGCAATGTCATACCTCCAAATTTGATAAATCCCAATTAATTTTATAAATAAAATCAAGCTGATCCTACTGCATGAACAAAAAGTAATAGAATCATGCTTGCATCACCATAAGAACTCGTGCAATAGAAGAATGATTAATTCTCAACACACTGGTGGAACTTTCTAACTAGATTAAAATAGCAAGTCATAGATAAATATATATTTAAAAAATATTTAAAAATTTATAAAAGTGAATTAAGGGGTAGTTTTTAGAATAGATATCCTAGAAAGATTTCATAATTCAACTTCAAACAATGGGAACAATTACATTATAGATTTAGCAGACCAAGTAAGCTCACTTTTAGTATTAAGTCTAATTCAATTTTCCAATATAGAGATTTATTAAGACTTGTATCTTTGAACAATGTGAAGATAGAATCATTTTCATATGAATGACATAACTTCTACAAACCTCTATGCCTAATAGAAATGCATCTTTCCATAAATCTTCCTATAAGAAAAATAATCACCTACCATTTTAGCAAACTTTCAACATGATAAGACATTTTTTTGTCAAATATAGGAAGTGCCATTACATCTAAGTAACTAAAAAAAAAGTAATTCCATTTATTTTATGATATTGATAGCATATATACATATCACTCATCACTAATAGTGGCTTTTGAACATTCTATATCAAAACTATTATATCATCCCAAAGTTATAAGAATAATTATTGCAATTGAAGAGGTGAGCATGGCAGTGAGTATGATGGTTCATTCTTCAAAACCCAATTGTCATGGAACTTGGAAGCAATGAATTTGAAAATGAATTGATGCAATGTAGAAAGGATGTGATTTTTCTATAGGAAAGAAACCCATAGGCTCCAAGTGGGTATTTTAGACAAAGCATAAGGAAAATGACACAACTCATATTTTATTATGTATCTTCACAAGGATTTTTTTAAGGGGTTTTCTATAGATGAAATTGAACCTTTGAATATGTCTTTTGTCTCATACATGATTTTCCTTAATTGCACTCCAATGTATGTTGAAGTTAGCATTATAGAAGGGAGTGTATGCAATTCATAAGAGAACTAGAAGGCACTCAATTTCAGTAGGAAAGTCCATTTCAAAGGTCACCTTCTAGAGTGAGCTAGAAAATGCCATTAAAAGCATAACAGGGTAGGGACATTAGGTTATAGAGGATACAATTTATGTTCTTTAGTGAAGATTCTGAAAAAAAAAAAGTGAAATACTTTCGCCAGATGCCTATTTTCCCTTCTAAACTGGACTCGTATTCAAGTATGATATCAACTCTAGTACATAATAATGGTGGTGTACATAATCAACAATAGCAAGTTCTGTATAGTAGTTGATTAGAAACTACACTAGGTATGGTGATGTACAAGATAAATGCAAGTACAATAAGACAATATTCTAAAATGTATGATGTAATAATATTTTTGAACACCAAGGGAGGGCAGGGTGGACAGAGAAAAATGTTGTGAAATTGAAAATAATTGACAATAGATAATACATTATGGATCTCTTAATAAATGCATTTGCTACAAATTTACAAGACTTGTAATTTGTCAATAGTGACTGTCATGACACTCCCTAAGAGTACTAATTTAAATACAGATTGATACATGACCGCCTTGTGAGTTATAATGTCTAGTTATTGGCATTGATTTCAAGGAGTTATTGACATCGATTTCATGGATTTATTGAAGGGACACTAATGATTGGGACCAATTTTTCAATGTGTAGAAATGAAAGTTTCAATCACACATATAAGAATTATTTTGATCATCACTTTAGATTATAAAACATATTAAACTAAAATCCAACACAGTCATTATATCACTAAATATCCATCATAAGTAAAAGCCTCTAAATGTCAAAATAATAGGAAAATCTTACAAAAGAACCAATAGTATAATGAATGGTATATCTATTAAAATATTCTTGGAGTCAAAAACTTAGCCTAGAGAAATTGCTCATGTCCACCTATAGATAAACTAAGCATATTCCTCAACCATTGCCACTGGAAAAGAAATTCACAATTACAATGTTAAGGGATAGATGTGCTATGTCATCAAGTTGAGCTCAAGTGGTAAAATCAATGGGCCTTTGATACTGGAAACTGAAGTTCAATCCCCCACACACATGGTCATGTGTGAAATTCAACAGTGTATCTTATCCAAGATTTTAAGCTTCTTTAACTCCCAGAGTTTCTTTGGAGTGCTACTAAACAAAAGGTTGTTTGTAAGATTCATAATCATGAAACTCTTAAGATTATCAATCTCTACATAGTGCCTCCTTATAGAACACTCTAGTCCACTCACAAGGAGATACATTACTTTTGTTCTAGTCTACAAGTCCATCAGCTCTGTGAAGGAAACTTCCTATGTTGATGGAATTTCTTCTTGGGCCTAGGAGAACTCTATTGTGCATGGGAATCTATAAATAAGAGGTTTTATTGGTTTGAAAAATGGGAATGGCAGGAAAATTGTATTTTTGTATCTGTCTGGATTGATGGAGGAGGGAACAAAATGTATCTTGTATCTTCTTCTTTCAAATTAAGGAGAACAATTATGATTTCTTTCTAATAGGTGAGAAGCAAAAGGAAAGGAGCATGGAAGCATAGGAAAATAATAGAGATAGGTAGCTAATGGAGAAAGGGATGGATTTCATCCATAGCCAAGGTCTTGTTGAATGGGACAAGGGGTAGATTTTATCTTATCATTTGTACACTCATTGAATATGAAAATTTTCTACATAATATAGGTAGTAGGAAATTTCTACTACCACAATCTATTTTTCCTCTCTTTGGAGGGTTTGGGGGATAAATATAGTGTTCTTAATTATTCTCTCTTCCTCTCTTGCTTGTTATTTAATTTCTATTAGAGTAGCATAGTACAATTTTTTCTTTCATAAATTTGACAAGATTAGGCTTGAGAAATTAAGAATCAAACACTTTTGTACTTATATCAACATTGCTACATTAGTGCAATGAATCTATATGCATATTCTTTGAATCTAAACGTAGCTCTAATAGTTGAATTTCATTATCTAGTTGAGCATAAATCATCTAGACTTGAACATACATAATATGATTCAATGAAGATTGACTTGAAACTACATAGAAATTCCAACTCATAATTACATAATTTGATACACTACAAGAACACCACCTAATTTACATAATATTGAAATGTTACATTTAGTGATTGTCTCATGACTTGAATTTAATGAGGGGTTTGAAATTTTCTACTCACATTGCTAAGGCTGGTGTGTTAGTTTGCATATTGATGAGACAAAAAAATGTCTCATCTATTAGCCAAATAAAAGCATGTATTTAGCTTAATTATGAAGTTTATCAAGACTGAGCATGATGAGGAAAGTAAGAGATTTTCATTTGCAGCAGTTAAAGATTCTATCATATCTTGAAAATTATGATTTGAGTTCTTGAGATTTTTGGATAGAAATTTGAAGACAATAAGGCAAAAAAACCCATTAAATTTCACAAAAAACCTAGTTTGTGGTTTGAGAGAAAACTTCACTAGTTCGATGCTCCAAAAATTTTCTTCCATGCTCTGGAATTTCTAGAATTTGTTCATTCATTTGCTTCTATGCTCCAAAATTTTCCAAACTAAGTGAAGGATCATTTATGAAGAGGTTAAAGCAAATTTGGGCTTCTATGAGAATTTAAGGGACAATAGTTGAGAGCATCTAGGGGCAATTCAAAACATCTAAGGTAGGTTGTTGGGTTGTACAAACAAATAGAGCATATCTAGGAGACAATTTTGGGTAGTTTGAACCTTTTTACAAGAATCTAGGAGCTATTTTATGAGCTTTAATGATGAACAAGGGAAAGAAATCACTTTTTCAGTAGTTAAATTTATTTTTGGAGCTTGTTTAGGGGCTACAAAATAGGCATATTTTTTTTAGAAGACCAAAGAAGATTGAATCAACAAGATGAAGGAGAGACTTATCTTTTTCCCTCAACACATGTTCCTATCTTCTAGCAAGTTGCTGGACAATAATTAAGGCTCATCTTTCAGATTAGTTGAAGATAAAAATTCTATAAATTCATTGTAATCAAGGAATCAAATGGGGAAGAGTTTTATAAATTAATAGAATTTAGTTTTTAGTAGCAGTACTTGTTTTGTAGTTTCATTTCTTAGCAGTCATTTTATTTCTAGCTCTTTACATTTCTAGTATTTCCTTTAACAAGTTTCTTAGGATAGATTTAATTTTAGCATTTCATTTACAAGCTCTTAGATTAGATTTGATTCCAACAATTTCTTTCATGCATTTCCTTTCAATTCCATTTGTAGAAAAAACATGTCATGCAAATGATTTCTTCTCCCTCTTGCATATTGCCATGGACACCACCCTGGATTCACATTTATAATTAAATGACAAGGAATGCAGTGACACTCATCATTTTGGTGTCATTGCTGGGGAAAGGTGTCATTAGGGATTTGTTGATGATCTAGTGATAGTAGGTGAAAAGAAAAATTAGGTTGGCAAGATTTTTAGGTTTATTATTTTAGAAATTCCTCATTTATTATTTTAGAAACCCCCCCAAAACAACAAATCCAAAGGAATAGGTTCTTGCATGCAAAGGTGATAGCTCTTGTGAAATATCCTCAACTAGAGGACTATGACTTCAAGCCCCAACAAGTAAAATATTATTGTTTGGACACCTTCAAAGTCCAAGGAGGGTTTCCTGATCAGATATTTGAAGGATAAGGAGTTGCATCCAGTCATGCATGCAACAAAATATGAGGAAGGATTGCAAAATCTTTCTAATCAGTCCATGCATCTACTAGAATCAGAAATTATAGAGAAGATTGTCATTTCAAAGGAAGGAGGAGCATTAGAGTTCAAATATTTAGCCATCTTCTTCTCATGGTTTTCCTCTTCTTTTAAAAAAATTGAATGTATGGATCTATCCTTTGAGAAAATGATGTTATTTTCCACAACCAGTTAATTGTTTTATGTAACCTATCTCTACATAAATAAGTAGAGTAGGATAGAGTAGGTTTCTTTTATGCAACATAACAATAAAATCCTCAGAATATCTTCAGAAGCATCTCTAGTGCACCTCCCAGCAAATCCCCAGAGTAATTGCAATAAAAGTGAAGATATTGACTCCAAAAGCTCACTATAAGTTACAAGAGGACCTGCAATATTTTAGGTATGGGGGAGATGATGATACAAAAAAATGTTTCATCTATTAGCCAAATAAAAGCATGTATTTTTCTTAATTATAAAGTTTATCAAGACTGAGCATGATGAGGGAAGTAAGAGATTTTCAATTGCAGCAGCCAAAGATTTCATCATATCTTGAAAATTATGATCTGAGTTATTAAGATGTTTGGAAAGAAATTCGAAGATAAGAAAGAAAAAAACCCATTAAATTTCACAAAAACCCAGTTCGTGGTTTGAGAGAAACTTCCCCAATTCGATGCTCCAGAATTTCTGAAATTTGTTCATTTGTTTGCTTCTATGCTCTAGAATTTTTGAAACTAAGTGAAGGATCATTTATGAAGAGGTTGAACAATTTGGGTTTCTATGAGAAGTTAAGGGACAATAGTTGAGAGCATCTAGGGGGAAATTCAAAACATCTAAGGTAGGTTGTTGGGTTGTGCAAACAAATGGAGCATATCTAGGAGACAATTTTGGGTAGTTTGAACCTTTTTGCAAGCATCTAGGAGCTGTTTTATGAGCTTTAATGATGCACAAGGGAAAAACATGAATTTTTCAGTAGTCAAATGTCTTTTTGGAGCTTGTTTAGGGCTAAAAAATAGGAATATTTGTTTTGGACAACCAAAGAATATTGACTCAGCAAGATGAATGAAAGACTTATCTTTTTCCCTCAACACATGTTCCTATCTTCTAGCAAGTTGTTGTACAACAATTAAGGCTCATCTTTCAGATTAGTTGAAGATAAGAATTCTATAAATTCATTGTAATCAAGGAATCAAATGGGGAAGAGTTTTATAAAATAATAGAATTTATTTTTTAGTAGCAGTAGTTGTTTTGTAGTTTCATTTCTTAGCAGTCATTTCATTTACAAGCTCTTAGATTAGATTTGATTCCAGTAATTTCTTTCATGCATTGCTTTTCAATTCCGTTTGTAGAAAAAACATGTCATGCAAATGATTTCTTCTCCCTCTTGCATATTGCCATGGACACTGCTTTGGATTGACATTTATAATTAAATGATAAGGAATGCAGCAACACTCATCACATATCTTATTGTAAACTCTAAAGATTGAATAATATACATACGTTATTGTATTTGTGTGTTCCATCTCTATCCTAGCTCTAATGTTGACTATACTTTTCCAGTAAATCAGATACCTAGATTTGTTGTGAGTCCTTATTATGTAGTATAAAAGCTTCTAATGTCCTTACTATGTAGTATAATTTTTTTTTATATCCTTATTATGTATTATAAAAATTTATGATATCCTTATTATGTAGTATAAAAATTTCTGATAAACATCAACAAAATAGCCAGAGTTAGCTTTGAAATTTCAATAAGGATAACCAACATAACCAAATGTTGTGAACATCCGAAGTGAGTGAAACACATAAAATCTAACTTCATAGAAAGATGAGATATGTGAACTTTGAAATAATCCTCTACTATTAGCAATCACACATTAAGAATTTAAGAAGCTTTGGAAGATTGTATCCAGTGGACTACAACATCATTGGGAACTCCTTGATGCTAAATGCAAGCATATAACAAATGTTTTTCTACAACACTAATTCAATTGATAGGAAAAGATATGGGTTGATTTATATTACATGACCAAAAGATGACACAAAATCAACAAATCTTTTAAATACTATAAATTTCCAAATCATTTTTGTATCATTGGTTTACAAACTTATGCATTGCAGGGCAAGGGAAAATTGGATCCCAAACAAAAGGGCCTCTCCAACATTATTCGCCAAATTAATTGGGACAACATTGAGGGGTATGATTTTATAAAAAAAAATGTTTTGAACCCTAGATGGATTGGCTGTAATAGAATTTAGGGAAAGTGTGAGCTCTATGGGTAATTGAAATGCGGTCATTATAGGAAACTCAAGTCCATAATTGTGTTGAAATAAAACATAGAAAAAATGATCCAACAATGTAAAGATTCCAAAAAATAAAATTCGTTGTAACCATGCGACTCACCTCAAACTTCTGCACAAATTGTGTTGTGCTATTGAAGATGCCAATGATAGAAAATAGGCAATAAAAGTACAAAACCCTACCACAACAAAAATTTATATAAACTATGTGAACCAAAACCAATCTTCCTATAGTTGTTGCTCAATCTATTCACAGTAAATAAAATATGAAATGATAGAAAATAGGCAATAGAAATATGAAACCCTACCATAGAAGAAATTTAAATAAATGACGTGAACCAAAACCAATCTTCCTATAGTTGTTGCTTCAATCTATTCACAGTATACGAAATCTAAAAATTTGGGGAGCACTTAGATTCTTGAACTTGAGAAAAGGTATTAGGCAGGAGTTGGTTGCGAGACTTTTTGCAAGCCTTAGGCTAAACGAAAAAATGAATCACACGCACAATACACTCCCACTTTATGTTTCCCAATTTTTTTAAAAAAAATTGTCTTATTTGTATTTGCGTGACTAACTATTTGGTCTTTTTTTTGTGTGACTAAATAATTTTTTACCCGATGACCAACCATTTGGTCATTTTTATTTGTGTGACTAAATAATCTTACCCATGACCAAATTAGTCATTTATTTACTCATTTATAGCTTTGTTGTAAAAAATGAGTAGATTTTAGTCATTTTTAGTTGTTGTGACTAAAATTTTTAGTCACCTAGTCATTTATTTTCCAAATTTTACTAGTGATATGAAGCATAATTATGTCACTAAATGTCAATCCCAATAATATTATTCCATAAAGACTAAACTAAGTATCCATTAAAATTTAACATATTAAACTACGAAAGCTTTAAACACCTATTCTAATCCATTAAAACTTATCCTATTGGGGAGTGGTGTCGCATTGATGTGGAATGATGACCCTTTCCCAATCCCATGGATAAATGAGCCTATTATGATCAGCTCTATTGAAGAGAATCGACGAAACTAATGATAGATGTGTGATGAAACATGATTTAAAGCTAAATGAACATGATGAAAGCTATTTTAACATGATCTATGCTACGATGATTGATATGGGTGTATGAAAAGCTAATCTAAATAGATTTTAAGCTAAAAAGATTGAAACTCTAATTACCAAATGAGCTAAATGAATGCATCTATGTTACCATGGAAGCCATTAATGGAAGCTAAGCTAATATGCAAGTAAATTAAACTAAAAATGCTAAATAAGTGCTAAATATGAGTGCAAGTGCAAATGATTATAACAACATAAGTTTGATGTTAAAAGATGGATCCATTTGTCTCCAAATATTGACTTATTTATAGGAGGACAAATAAGAAATGAAGGGTTGAGATCAAAAAAGTTAATTAATGGTCAAGGATGGAGGAAGTTGGAGGCATGGATCTTGGATTCTCATCAAGGGATGAGAACCAATGATGAGATTTAATCAAGGTTTCACCTTTATCCAAACAAACACACTTTCAAAAGCTTTCCCAAAAGTTTGTTGAGAGTTTGTTTCAAAAAGGAATATTCCCCTTTTTCAAATGAGTGAATAAAGAGAACATTCTTTGGAATATTCTCATGGGTGATGGAAATAGATATTTAGCAAATTAAAATAAGTTTTAAAGTGCAAAAGAAGGAAGGAATATTCCATGGGAATATTCTCTTTGGAGGAATGTGTAAAGGAGGAATATTCCCTTGCAAGTGGGGGGAATTAGATTAATTAGTAATTGATAGTTAAACAAAGGTTTATTTATGCAATTAAAGGGAATTAGATGATATTCATTAAATAAAGTGATTTAATGAAAGGGGGAAAGTGAAATGGTACTTAATTAAATAACTTAGGGTTATTTAATTAAATAAGAAGATTTAGGGACTTAAATTAAATAATTATATTTATTCAAATTAATAGGACGAAATGTTAGCATGGAAGGGGGTGAATTAACCTAATTAAATTAATTAGGTTAATTGATGCAAATGACATAATTAATTAAATAGCTAGGCTAATTTATTTAATTAAGAGAAAAGAGGATGGGTTTGAGGATGAAACAATGTTAGTATACCTAATTCAAGTGCATGATATCATTTAGAAAATTTTTAAGTGTCTACATTTTTCCCCTCTTTGAAGCAAGGAACCTGTTACATTGGTTCAAAGACTAACGCCTTTTGGATTAAAAACTACTGCTTAAATCAATTTTTTTTAAAATTTTTTTTTGGATGTCCCACTATTGCCCCAGTGGAAGGAATAAGGTGGTTCCCTACTCCCTCAAGAAATTGGGCAAAAAATTTGAAGTTTGGGTTGATTTCTCAACAAAGGTAAAATGTTGCCCCAAGGGTCCGAAAAAGTCTCTGGGATGGAAAAAAATGCCAAAAACACAAAAAATGTTGCAAACTAAGCTTCAGCTTGGAAAGATAAGTGAAATTGGTGAAAAACCCGTGCTTTTGGCTAAAATTAGGGCAAAAAACCCTAATTTTTAGGCTTAAATAAGTGATAAAGGATCACTTTCAATTCATTTGTGCATTCACACCTTCGAGATTTTTGCATTTTGAGCTCTGACCTCCTAACGAAATGGCTCACTATGTGCTCCCTCTTCATCTTTTGGATCGAGTTCGAGAGTACCAACTGCGTGTAGACGCAGGACCCTGGGTATGTGACTCAAAACTTCTCTAGATTTTTGCTTTTAAGTGCATTTAATAGGGCACCAAAGTTAGGTCAATAGGCACGTCACTGTATAGCGCCACTTTTAAAGCATCAGAAGCATTGCTATTGATTTTATAGCGACACATGCTTTGTTTAGGTGCACACCCTCATTTCTTGATTTAGCAACACATTTGATTATGGGGTCACTTGGGTAATATAGCAACACATGGGATTTTTAAGTTCAATGTCACTTGAAAGTGGTGGGTGACGCATGCAACAAATGGTGACACACCACAATTTTCTAGTATGGCGATGCACCCCAATATTGATTTGCAATTGAGCATAGCGATGTGCATCACCAAATTGGTGACACAACCATAAAATTAATATAGCGACGCACTTGATTTAAGCAATGCTATTGATGTTTTGGGTGCAAAGTCTTAAATTTTGATTAGTTTTTTTACTTTTTCAGAAAATTGATGTTGTGTGTGTGATGTGTACAAGAGGATACTCCACTGTTGATTTCTTGAGAGCATAAATATGACATTTTGTCTATAGCTAGAGACTTCGATGATATGGAGGTGAAGCAGTTAGGGAGGCTAAGGTTAGGCTTCGTCGCTTTCATGCTTGAGATAAGGACCCATCTTGCTTTAATGACAACATTGGTCAAGAGGTGGCACAACAAGACCTCTTCTTTTTACTTTCCTACTGGGGAGGTGACCGTCACACTTGAGGATGTGTGGCACATACTGTGACTGCCTATCCATGGAGATCACATTATATATGATCCAGATGCCAAGAGAGATGCATGTTTCTCTCTTCTTCATAGATGATAAGTTGTTCTTGTCATCTCCTAGATTGATCTAGACTTCTACCGAGGTCAGGTGGAAACCTTCATATTTTTCATTGTAGCCCTAATTTGTGGCATCGTTGCTCCAGACTGACGGGGCAGAGGTTTCAGTCCCAACTAGGGATTAGCATGGGAGGGTCTGATCAAGAGGGATGTTATGTATGCTTGGGGTTCAATCCTCCTTTCCTCCTTGTACCATTATATGCATGAGGCCATCTACCGAGAGGGCAAGAGAATCAGAGCAAGGGTGACTTTGCTATACATATGGGCATATGAGCATATTGCATTGATGAGGCCCTTGGTTGTTCTCATTGACATACATGAGGATGAGCCTATTGTTTTTAGATATGCAATGTTGATAACATTACAACACACAAGCCCCACATGTTTGGCATATTGGCATTGTGTCATTGATGACATGACAATGTTTAGATGGAGGTTGTGGCTATAACATCCACAGTGGTACGATGATCAACAGCAGCTAGATTTTTCTAGGTAGACTCGGTACATATAGGATTGAGAGAAAACTATCATTGAGTGATACCTCCTAGACCATGTTGCTTGACAATTTGGGGAGGTATAAGATGTGCCAACAGATGATTACATTGCTATTTTTTCCAAGGCACAAAGAGAGGTGTAGTGGGGGGCCTAGATTGATCCCATTGTGGTGATCAATGGTTTTAGGTAGCTCATCCCATAGCCATGGACATATGATCAAGGTATCCCAGATACAGGGACCACTCTAGCCTATGATGTGTGGTTTAGGCCACCCACATGCTTGAAAAATCTAGCGGGGGCATAACCGACAGAGGTAGAGGTAGAGGTAGAGGTAGAGGTAGAGGTAGAGGTCGAGGCTGAGATGGCGGTAGGGATGGTGGTAAGGATGGTGGTTGAGGTAGAGGCTAGGACTAGGAGTAGGACAAGGGTCAAGTGCTAGGTGATGGGCACCAACAGTAGCCAGATCAGGAACAAGTTCCTAGGCAATTGGGCGAACATGATGGATAGATTCTGGGGGCACCACCACCTCCTTAGCAGTCAGATGCACATGCATAGACATAGATTCAATATCTCATTGTAGAGAGAGATCATCTACATCACCAGGACTATAGGATATGACTGCACAATGAGATCATGAGGTTTAGTTGTGATAGCAACTGGACCTACAACTAGCCTAAGAGATTGGGCAGAGACAACATTTAGAGGCAATGACTGCAACATCACAGGGTCATACTGTATCTACTAGGATATACAAAGAGGTAGTCATAGAGGCTACATACTACCACATGCATTATCATCATGATGTTCCTCAAGTGATGTGACATCCTAATTTTTCACAGCAGAGTGGAGAACCACATAGAGTTGAGGATCAACTATCAGTTAGGGGTGATTCCAACAACCATGATGGTTAGCCACTTTCTAGACACTTTTTGAGTATTTTCCCTGATTATTTATACCGATATACATTCATGGGATCCTTTTTGATAGCCTAATGGATATTGTATTTTTGATTGATATACATACACTAATTCAGATATTGTATCATGATAGTCATCATTTTCTTATATATATATAAGATGGTCCAGATTCGATATGTGATGTGTTCTTTATTTCATGCTTGATGAATGTATGGATGTGTTTGATATGATGTTATGTGATACGATATGCTTATGTATGGATGCACTTCTTTTTTTTATGTGTTATGGGATTATTTTGTATGATGTATTGCAATGCAATGGATTGATGTACTTCCTTTTCCATATTTTTTTATGACATTTTATGGGATGGATGCTATGATATGCAGATGTTATGCTTATGAAAATGATATGAATGAACTTCTTTCTATGTACTTTTCTATGCAATTTATGAGATAATGATGTATGCATGTGGATGTATGGATAATGTAGATGTTCATGCTTATGATATGATAATATGATGTATGTTTATGATATGTGATATGTATGCATGTCAAGGATTTATGGATGCAAGATGGATTTATTGATGATGTTTTTGTTATTGTCATGATACTAGGTTAGCACAAAGAGAAGATAGAAGAAATAGGATGAATGATTTGACGATTGATTTTGATGATAAATTCCAACATGTCTATGATCCAACAAGACTTTAATAGAGATAGTGATGAGAGATGCATGATGATGATTTTCTCATATCTTGGGATTGGGATTTTTTGTCATTCCTTATTTTTGATATAACACATAGACACGATGCATCAAGGTATTGATAACCAAGATGGTGTTGTATCTAGTGTAATGGACTTTGACTCTGCAAATATATAGGATAGTTCTTGTTCACATCTTGACATACGAAAAACTCGTTGAAATGTAGTTTAGAATTTTTAGAATATATTGGACCAAACCATACACAATAGTCAACAATCTACTCCAAACAACCTCCCTACACACAACTAAGGAAGTATGCACTAGATTATTTTACAAGAATACCCACAAGCACAACAAATGAAAGACAATGATTGATGCCCCGTTCCTTTCTCTCTAAATCATAAAGACATCACTGAGAGGTCCTTAGAATGGTTCAATAAGATAAATCATAAGAAAAGATTAAAGACAAACAGTCAGTGTTATCTATATCTCTTGCCAGTTTACTTTGGTTAAGGTGATTTCTGATGTTGATGTCCATTTTCAGAAGGATGCATCTTAGGACATGTTATAAGATGATTTGATTAGGATGAGGTTTATGATAATCCATTGATACAAACTTCAGTGACTCATTTACCTATGATCTAGACTTTAGATTTTGGCACTTAGGTTCTCACTTTACGACTAGCGATACTTGTTTTCTCATTGTTTTTCCAAAGGTTGAAGACGATGGTTGATTTATTATAGATGGAGTTTTATTGTAGGTGAAAGCAAAATGGGATGGGTGGTTTTGAGTTTTTTGAAATATTTCATTATTTTTGGTATTTTGAAAATGTTTTGAGGCTATTTTGGGTCTTTTTGAGAGTTTATGTGGATATTTTGTTTTTCAATTATTTGAGGTTGTTTAGGGTTTTCCAAGTTTTTCCAATAATTTTTTGGTTTCAATTTTCATTTTTGGTTTTTCGATATTTGAATGTTTAAGGATTTTCTGAGTTTTCCAAATGTTTTGGGGTTTTCCTAAGTTTTCAAATATTTTTGTGTTTTTCTAAGTTTTCCAAATATTGAAGGATTTCCGAGTTTTCCAAATGTTTAAGGATTTCTGATATTTGAATGTTTAGGGATTTTCTAAGTTTTCCAAATGTTTAAGGATTTCTAATATTTGAATGTTTAGGGATTTTCTGAATTTTCCAAATATTTAAGGATTTATGAGTTTTCTGAATGTTTAAGGTTTTCTAAGTTTTCCAAATGTTTAAGGATTTCTGAGTTTTCTGAATATTTAGGGCTTTTTGAGTTTTCCAAATGTTTAAGGATTTTTGAGTTTTGACCAAGAACCTAACCTAAAAGACCTATCCTAGGGGCCTCAGGGGCTTATCAAAGATGAGCCTTGCCTACGTTATACACACAGAGACCATGTAGTTTGACTAGCCTGACTTATTGACGGTGAGATATGAATAGTTTATAGATTTCCAGTTTATTAGGACGAACTCTTAAAGACTGATGTAGGGTGTCTCGGGGGCACATCAATGATGGCCCTGTGTAAATTCAAGCTCAGAGACTCATAGTTTGACAAGGTACTACTTTTTTTGGATTTTCGATGTTTGACTTTTTTAGGGATTTTGATTTTTTCTAGATGTTTTGGATTTTGACTTTACAATTTTAACTATTTTTTTAGATTTTAGTTGTACATGATTTTGAAAATGTTTTTGGATTTTCTGATGAACGTTTTACAAATGTTTTTGGTATTTTTTGATGATATTTCCAATGACCTTAAGATATACAAGAACTCAATCCAATCCATAATGAATTTTCCCTGATGTGATTCAATAAACTATGTCAATATAGGCAGCACAAGCTGATCTTTGAAATATGCCAAGTAGTACTAAATGGGATACGATACTTCACAATATTAAGCCATGATGCAGACACAGATGGGTGATGGAAATAAATAGGATGAATGAATGTGATGAATGGATGCGATTGATGGAATAATAGGATAAAGAGCTCAGGTAGATGGAGGTTCTCTATTTACACAAGGTGCTTATTTTCTAGGTTTTCACCAAGGTACTTTCCCAAAGTGCCACTGAAGTGGTTTTCACTAGAGGATGATTGTTTTTCTTTACTTTTTTTCAATCCTTTTTCTCATTTTTTTGGATTTTTGATTTTTTTTTTTTTTTGTATTTTCATATTTGCACCCTTCAAGCTTAGGAATAAATTTTTTTGAGATGCAAGCTATTGGTTGGTTCCTACAAGGGTTCACCTTTAGGTGTTGACAATTGGTATGCTCCTAATCCATAACTTGTTGTGATGACAAAGGGACCTAACCAATTAGGTTCAAACTTTCCTTTACTGTCCTAATTTGGAAGATTCTTCTAATTCTGCTTTAGGACAAGATCCCCTACTTGAAAATACCGACACTTGATCTTGTTGTTATAGCTTTATTTCAATCAGTTTTGATATACTTGCAAGTGATTAAGGGCATCAAGATGACACTCATCCAAGAATTTTGGCTCATTTAGCTGAGATACTATGTGCTCTTCATCAATGATTAGGTTGTGTAGTGACACTCACAGTGGTGGAAGCTCGACCTCAATAGGTAGGATGGCTTTTGATCCATAGACCAAGGAGAACGGGGTTACACCTATAGGTGTGCAAATACTAGTTCAATAGGAACAAAGAGTGGGATTCAACTATAGATGTCAATCATGTCTAGCTTCATTGAATTTTTTTTTTTTTTTTTGTTACAACAGGGTGTCCCCGCGGCCCCCCGCCCAGCGTCATCTAGAGGCAAGTGGGGGGGGGGCGAGACTAGTCCCTGCGAGTGTTTGCAGTGCCGGCCACCACATTCACCAGGTAAGTACCGAGAGCGGAGTTGAACCCGAGACCATGAGGAGCCATCCCACAGCCTCAAGCCAATCCTGCTACCCGAGCCGGCTAGCTTCATTGAAAATTTTATTTAGTATCATTAGGATGGTATTATTTGTAGCCTTAGCTTGACCATTGCCCTTGGGGTAATAGGGGGTAGAGATTCGGTGTTGGATGTAGAATCTTTGACATAGCTCTTTTACATCCTGATTTTTTAAGGGTGTTCCATTGTCTAAGATAAAGGCTTGTGGAACACCATAACAACAAATAAGATGATTCGGGATAAAATTAGCAATTTTTTTCCCTATTATGTAGGTCATAGGAATGGATTTCATCCACTTGGTAAAGTACTCAGTGGCAGTAATGATGAACTTGTGGCCATTAGAT
Source organism: Sequoia sempervirens (assembly GCA_007258455.2). NCBI lineage: Eukaryota > Viridiplantae > Streptophyta > Pinopsida > Cupressales > Cupressaceae > Sequoia > Sequoia sempervirens. The sequence goes on along the minus strand of VDFB02000003.1, from coordinate 555,610,911 downwards.
GAGGTTGGGGTAATATTTCCTATGAGGTCAAGCCCCCATTGCGAGAAAGGCCAAGGTGTGACCATTAGTTGCAACTCCTGAGATATAGCATGAATAAAATCTCCATTTTGTTGACACTGGACAAACTTCTACACATACTTATGGGCTTCTCTTTCCATGGTTGGTTAATAGTACCCCATCCTAAACAATTTCTTAGCTAAAGTAATACCACTAGAATGGGAACCACATATGCTATCGTGGAATTCTGTTAAAGTGGTCAAGGATTCCTCTTGATTAACACATCATAGTAATTTCCTATCAATGCTTCAGCGGTATAAGGTATCACCTAGGATCACGAATCGGGATGCCTTCTTTACAAAGGTATTTTTAAGGTTGGAGGTGATATCGGATGGGAGGGTTCCTCTGCTTAGGTAGATAAATATGTCATGATAACATGGGGATCCAGGACCAATAATGACACATGTAAATTCAGATTTAGGGATTTCAAAAGTTGGTATGAGAAGTTGTTCTACCAAGAATCCACATTGTAGGACATTTTGTAGCATGTCTAACAATGATCCAATTGTTGCCATAGCATCTGCTACTCAATTGTTCATGCAAGGAATCTACTCAAAAGTTATATCAATAAAAAGGTCCTTGAGATTCTCCACCATCTTTTTGTAAGGAGTAAGCTTTTCTTCCTTAGTTTGGTAGTCGTCATTGACTTGGTTGATAACCAGCTGTGAGTCTTCATATACTTTCATCTCTTGTATCTACTATTCAACTGTTATCCTTAGAACTATGATTAGGGATTTGTACTCAACAATGTTGTTATAACACATAAATGATAACTTGTATGATTTTGGGATGCAATCTCCTTAAGGGGTGATGAAAAGAATACCTGCCCCTAATCCATGTTGGGTGAATGATCCATCAAAGTACATCTTCTGTTGATTTGTTCCATTGACAAGGACTACTGATTCATCAGGGAATTCAAATATCAATGGATTCTCTACTCAGATAGGTGCCTTTTCCAATTGGTCTGTGTCCTTTGATTTCCATGTGCTCCATGTACTCTATGTCAAATTCAGTTAAGATCATTACCCACTTTTCCATTCACCCAGTGAGAGTTGCTTTGGATAACAGGTATTTCAATGGGTCAATTTTTTGCAATAAGTTTGATTTGATGTGACATCATGTAGTGTCTGAATTTTTGTGAAGCAAAAACCATCGCTAAGCATGTTTTCTCAATGAATGAATAGTTCATTTCATATCCCACTAAAGTCTTATGGATGTAGTAGATGGCTCTTTCCTTTCCATTTTCATCATGTTGTGCTAGAAGAGCACCTAGTGCTATTGATGTTGCTGAGATATATAAGATCAATGGTTTGTTCAGTATTGGTGGCATGAGCACTGGAGGTGTCAATAGGTAGTCCTTGATCTACCAAAAAGCTTTATCACACTTCTCATCCCATTTTTAAGTTATTCCTTTATGGAGAAGATGTGAGAAAGGGTGGATTTATCTGATAGTTGTGTTATGAACCTCCTAATGGACTACAACCTTCCTTGTAACCCTCTCTCATCTACTTTAATGTTTGCGGTGGCTCCATTTCTAGGATGGATTTTACCTTTGCTAGATCAATTTCTATACCTCTTTATGATATGATATAGCCAAGAAGCTTTCCTGATGTCACCCAAAAGACACATTTTTTTGGAACAAGACGTACCTTATACTCTTCGAGTCTATCAAAGATGGGTCCCAAGACTTGTATGTACTCACTCCTTTTCTTTGACTTTTCCAAAATATCATCCACATAATCTTTGAGTATTTTGTGGATCATGTCATGAAATATGAGGGTCATTTCTCTTTGATAGGTCACTCCTGCATTCTTTAGCCCAAATGGCATCATGTTCCAACAATATGTCCCCCATGGAAAAGTAAATGTAGTTTTGTATTGATCCTCCTTAGTGATCATGATTTGATTGTAGCCTAAAAAAAAATCCATGAGTGATAGCATTTCATACCCAGTTGTTAGTGTGTGTAAGTGAATTTGACCTACCTAAAGGGAAAAAACTAACAATGCAAAAGACCAAAAACACAAGACAAACACTCAAGATTGGGCATACAATGAACCCAAAAAAAATGCAAGAAATATGGAAATTTTTACCTTGTTGAGATGATTACTTTGGTTGGCCCTTTGATTTTTTGAATGTGTGCTCCTTTGATGTAAAGACAACATAAAACCTAGCTCTAAATGATCATGGAGTGATGAGGAATGCAATGGTGATTGTGGGTAGTTGAATGGATGCAAAATATGAGCTCAAAATGGTGCAACAATGGTGGATGAGTGCTTAGATGTGTGTTTGGTTGCTTGAATGCTAAATTTGATTACAATAGTGTTGATTGAAAATGAGGGAAAATTCCTCCATTTTTAGGGGAAGTGCCTCTAAACAATGGAGGGCCAAGATGAAGCCATAGTGGACAAGATCAAGGGCTAGGGAGAGTTGAGAACTCACAAGCCCTCACATCTTGACATGTGGCGAGTGAGGTGTCAAATGGGGGATGAGGTGGAGGTACTTCATAGTACCTAGGTATTTGGACAAGATCTCCTCATAAAGGAGGCCCTTTTCCACATGTGGGTGATGGGATATGTGAGGAATTAAAAATTCCTCAAATATCCACATGAGGATGAGAGAGAATTAAAAATTATCTCAAAAGCATAGGGGGATTAAATGTGAATTAAAAATTCACATGGCGAAGGGGTTGCATTCTTGAAAAGGAGAAAGCATTAAATGAAGTTGACTTTGGACATATGCCATAAATGGCATGGGGATTAGGTTGACCTAATCAAGTGATTAAGGTTGTGCAAGCATGAAATTAGGTAGACTAATGAAGAATTAAGGGCAAGTGGGGGGTTATGGAGGATGTGACCCTAATTATGATTAGGGGTGTGCACATCCTAATCATAGATCAATTAAATTAATCTGGATTAGAGAGGATTATGGAGGATGGGACAAGGAGAGAGAAATGAATTTAAAATTGATTTAAATTCATAAAGGGAAAATGCCTAAATTAAATAATTTATATCATTTATTTAATTTAGAGAGGAAAGGGGGATAAGCTATTTAATTGATTTATTAAATACCTTAGGGACATTAGAATAAGGGGAATATTAATTAAATGATAAATTATTTAACTAATGCAAATAGGGGATGCAAAACAAAGGAATAAATTTGACTATATTGAGGTGGTCAAATTCAAATATCTACATTTTTCCCCTCTTCAAAATATTGTTAGCATAATAGTGTTTCGAAGAAAAATAAAATGCAGGCAACTTGATAGAAGTAAGGACTGCCAGATGATGCACCAACATCATAGGGAAAGCCAAGTGTAGGAAAATTTGTGTAGGTTGTCTAATCATAAAAAAATGATGGAGAATTCCCTAGTGTCATAGGGAAGTGGGTAGGACGGAAGAATGGAAGAAAATGGCAGGGGATTCCTCCCTCAAGAGGATGGATGGGGAAGAAAAAGGGGCCCTAGGCGACTGCTTGATATGGATAAATGGAGGGTACCACATGATAGAGCAAAAAAAACCATGAAGAATGGCTTTTGAACGGAGGAAAACAGACAAACGGGGTGCAAATGGCAACCCACGGAAGAAAAAGAGGAAATGAATTAATAAAAGGTTAAATAAAGGGTAAAAATTACCAAAAAATTAAAACACTAAATAGGTGCAAAAGTTAAAAATTATAAATAGTAAATTTGAAAAATTACTATTTACCTTTTGCACACTTGGTAGCTAATTAGACAAGAGAGAGAGAAAAAGAGTGACAAGGATGGCTGACGGGTCAAGTGAGGATGAGAGATTTGTGGATGATGAGCTCATCCACCAAGGTGAGGAGGTGTGCCAGTACTACTACTACTGAGGAGCTCTATGCCAGGTAGGATTTGAAATCTCGCTGTGTAATTTGAGTTGAATTTTTATGCATAATTTAGCTGGGGATTCAGGTAGATCTAGGGCACGGTTCGCCACAGAAGGGCGGATTTTCCCATTCATTAGTAAAATTCACCCATCCAAAAGGGTTAGCTGGGAAAGGGGCGAGGTCATGATCCATAGGGGTGGACACACCGAGGGAGGGGTGATTGTGAAATCACATCTCCTCGAAAAGAGTGTTTTTGCATGATGTAGGGGCAAGGGTGCAAAAGAATAGGCAATTGTGAAATCGCCTAAGATGAGAAAGGGCAAATACGATTTTGCCCAAAAGAGCAGAAAACTCACCCGTCAAGGGGAAGAAGACATAGGGGCGATTGTGCAATCACCCCTCAAGGAAAAAAGGTGAATACAAATTCACCTATGAGGGAAAAAAAAGTGCACCCATGCTTAGACAAGAAAATGGGCGAATTCACCAAGAAAATAGGCAAATTTGCACTTGGACGTGAAAAGGGTGAATTTTCCAAGGAAACGGGTGAATTCACAAAAGAGTAACAGAGGGGAAAAAACATCAACTAGATAGGAAAATGTGTGATGGGATGGAAAATAGGTGAATTCACCCTACACAGGAAAATTCACCAAAATTCGAGGCAGGGGGAAATGATGGAAAAATAAAATGAACTTTGGAAAAAGGACATAATGTTTTGTGTGGATGCAAAGCTTTGAGATGTTGAGGACTTGTGAGAGGCATTCAAAAATGTTAGAGGTGACAGTTAGGGTGATGAATTCCTATGACCATGGAGCACTAGCACAGGCAGGGCTACTGTACACGTTGGGGTATCCCAACATTAGAGCACACTGGGAACTCTTGACAACACTGATGGAGAGGTGGAGCTCAGAGACGTCAACCTTCCATCTCCTGATAGGGGAGATGCGTTGGACTCAAGGAACACTAAGAGGGGCGGGTGAATCAGTGTTCAACAATATTTAAATCACAATTCAGATCTTAAACCATTTACAAAATTTCAACAAAAGTACAGATGCAAGCACATGAAGGAAATAATCAAAACACCATAACACCAAGATTTTTATGTGGAAACCTTGTTAGGGGAAAAACCATAGTGGAGGTTAATCCAGAATTTATACTCTGTTAAAAGTATGAAGAAAAAGGGGAATGCACATGCATTCAGGCACACTACCTAGAGCTCACTACTCAAAATCAGGAAGGTTCATTGCCTTACAATATATTTGGATTACAACAAAAAGTTGAACTGAGAAAGTAGCATCTACAAATGCCTGGTTTTAGTTCTAGTGAGGCTCATAGATCATATTTAGGACCTTCTATCTGATTCTACACTTTGCTCTGCTCTGCCTTGATTCACTTCACAAAAATCCTCTTCTACACAAGTGAAACTATGCCAAATGGCTCAACAACCCTTCTTGTATTCACATACTTCAAACATGCATCCACTCACACTTCAAAATGAATTAACTGATTATATATATATCTGCTAGCAAGATTTCAATCGCTCCATGTCAGCTTTAATAAAATAGAAAATGTCTTCCAATTATCGGCTCAATCCATATTTAATATTCAATGCATACCCATCAGAGTTGGCTAATGCTATGTTGTGGCCCCAAATCAAAATTCTCAAACACAGAAACATTTAAACAATTACTTCTTATACATTTGTGACATGCCATATTCACTAAGTCAGCCACCATGAGTTGAGAAACAAAAAATCATCCTACCGGATCTCCTAACTTATACACCGATTAATGCGAAATCACACAAATTAACAATAAGATAAAATAGATACTTAACAACCTTCACCGAGATCCAAAACTCAAAATGATAATCCGGTCGGATACCCTATTCTTCATTCTCTCTTCTGGTAATACTTTGTTCATTACTTTGCCTGTTGATATGAAAAAATTCTGATCTACGGACCTGAATAATGACTTAGGTTGCCATCAATGACAACACTATAAGCCATATGCCAACAATACCCCCCTTTGGCATTGATGGCACCACTTAGTTAAAAATGACTAAGTGTCATAACCAATATGATTATGCTGCCAGAGTTCAAAATTTCAAAACACAACTCCCCCTTAGAATGATAAGGCATTTTTCACTGCTCTCTCTCCCCCTTTGACATCAATGAAAAAAATATTTTTGGATCTCCCCCCTTGCCAATTCAAAAAATGAATCAAAATTTGAAGAAATACAACTGCTACTCAAGTCAAAAAATTATCTTGTACTTATCTTTCATTTCCAGAAGAAATTTCCTCCAAGATTCCACTGAAATCCCAATGATTAAGATCAAGTTGTTGTTCTTAGATGTCTAGTTGATAATCTGGATGAGAGATTCCAAAATTGTGATTTCCTCTTCTAATTTATCTCCTTTCCTTAGAACCTCAATTAACTGCTCTAGCCTACATTCAGTTAAATCCTTCACCTTCCAAAAGGTGTCCACAAGGTTGTTTCTGGTGAATTGAACTTTTGTATGCTCAGACTGCAACTCTTGAATCCTTTTCTTGACTACACCATCCTGATCCTGAAACATGTTATAATCTTGACCAATCTTGTTCAACTTAGATTCAATCTGCTCCAGCTTATCTTTGTATCTCCCAACTACATGAGGCTAGTGAAGACAATAGTTGTAGATGTTATTGGTTGTATGTATCCATTGTCTCAATACATTCATTTTACTTTTTAATTTGGTAAGAGATAGCTTGAATTGCTCCTTCAGATGTAGAATTATTTCTTCCTCTTTCCTGTCCTAAGACTCAGAGACCATGACATCCTTAATGCATTCAATCATCTCTTCAGGAAACACATTATGCAAACTCTCCAATCCAATGTTATTGTGCACAAAATAAGTACTTAGTGTGCTCTCGATCAGGTCCTACTCATATGAGGGTCTATCATACCATATGTCAGCAATTTTCTACATCCCGTCTTTCTCCTGAACAAGTTGCAGTATCTTTACTTTGAATAAAACACATTCTTCTTTGCTTCCTTCTGCCATTACCAGATCTGGTTCAACTAATTTTGGTTCTTCCCTTGGAGTGTACTCATTAGATTCCTCATCGGGTATGTCCACAATCACTTGTTCTTTACCTTTTCCTTCAATTTTTGGAGTCTTGTGTGCGGAAGGAGTGTAATCAACAATCTCTTGTGCTCTTTTCTTCTTCCTCTCCATCTCACCAGAAGAGGATCCAAATTCAAATGCTTTTACCGGAGTGGAAACGCTAATTTCTCCAAACTTCCCTAGGAATTCTTTAAAGACATTTGCATAATCTTTCTTACAATTTTCCAAAGTATTAGAATGCTCAAAAATTTAATTACAAACCAGTTCATTCTCTTTCCATACAATATTATCGATCTGTAGCAAGCAATTCAGAAAATACATCACAAGAAATATGACCAAGGTACCAAACTTGAAGGGGTAATGTACATCCTTTGTTAGTTGCACATTTTCCATCAATTGATCTTTTAGCAATCCACACAGGTCAAATTCATGATCCTCCATTATCATTTTATGAGAGATATAAACTGCACTTGCTAAAGTTGAGCCTTCCCTATTTCTGAAAAATATTTTGTATGAGATTCCATGCGCGATGTACCTTGTTATCGAATCTTTGATCATCAAAATTATCAAATCCCTTTGATCTCTTGTTACTCTGGTTAGGGTTTTGACTTCCTTGTTCTGAATTGACTTATTTTTTGGTATATCCCCAACATTGCATAATCTAGTTAGATTCTTAATCACTTCTTTAGAAATGTGATAGGGTTTATCCAGAGTTAGAATGTCATCATTCAGTCTGTTGAGGATAAACCTAACGACTTATGCATTATCAAAATAGGGAAATTCACTCCAAATGTCTAAAATTTTGTGTTTCACACCTTCAAGCCATTTCAATTCATCGACCGACAACATATTTCTCACATCCCTAATCTTCTCACTGCCATATTCATCTAAATTCACCATTCCTTTGATTTTCTTCATTTTCTTTTCCGTACCGAACAAGTTTCTACCAAACACCAAATTAAGTGATAATTTTACAAGCAACTAAAATACCTGATGAATTCGCCATCGAATTGACTTTACTTCTTTGAAATTCTACTGCAGAGGATCTCCTTCTATTCTTTTTCAATGCAAGGTGACAAATGAGGGTTTCAAATACCCTTTTATAACTCACACACCTAACCTTTTTATTGCATTAAATTTTTTTCCCTAGGTGTTCGAGATACTCTGTTTTCTCAGACAATAAAAGAGGAATTCATTTGCGGACCTTCTACTTCTCAAATTTTTGCAGAAGTGATCACCAATACATTTGTAAACTATTAGTACAACTACTGAAAATTTTGTTGAGAATATGTGTCTCAAACTCATTGGTAGTGACCCTAATACTATCACCAAGAAACAAAGAATTCTTAAGTATTAAGTTCATGCTTGTACCTCTATACCACTAGGAGGTTAAGAGAGAGGAGTGGTAGTGCGGTTACTACCATACTACGGGAGCCTCTCAACTATCAAGCGGTAGAGTGGTGGATACCACCATACCATAGGTGTCTTTACACTAAGGTGCAGTAGTGTGGTTATCTCCATACCGTAGGAGTTCAACGGATGTGTAGCGGTAGTGCGGTGTATATTGCCATACCGCAGAGGCCTGTCAACAATCTAGCGGTAGTGCAGTTACTGCCATACCGCAGGAGCTCTTGACTTGTTTGGAGGTAGCACGATTACCACCACCCCGCAGGAGCCTGTTGTTTGTGCAATAGTAAAGCAGTGTAAGGTGAAGAGCACAAACTTGGTTGACTATTGAGGTGTAAGCTATTAAGTGGAGGACATTGTTGACTTGGGAGATGGCCATTTGAATTCCTAGGAAGTTTGACAGTTGCTCGACAGAGGAAGTTGAACTGAATCGATTGTATAGAGAATGATTTTTGATTCATGGTTGTTGCCATACATAGTAATGTACTGTAACTGTGAAGGGGTTAGAGATTTCGAGGGTTGGTTGATTGAATGATCTGTTAATTTTTTTCATTGTATGTTGTATATGCATTGTAACAGTGAGACAATAACGTAGATTGATCAAAATTTATTTTGTATGAGATTGATCAGGGAAATGTTGCTGCTGTAATATTAACATCTGGAAGGAGAGTCTGTAACTTGTATGTAATTTTATTACTGTAATACAAGTTATTTTCTTTGGTGTGGTGGGTTTTTCTCTCATAAGGGTTTTCCCACATAAATTTGGTGTCAATTGTGTTTGACTTTACTTCTCCTTTTTGTTATTCTTTTCATGTGCATCTTAATGTACTGTAATTGTAAAATTTAAAGACATATCTGCTTTCTTCTCTAAGTTTTGACATTAGGAAATTTTGTTGCGCATCCATAGGCTTTCCTTACAAGTGGTATCAAAGCCTAACCAATTGTGTTATCCTTGTGGGTAGATTGGGTTTTTTGTGTCAATTTTGTTCAATGGGAGTCTTGTAGCAGTTTGGTAATTTAAATTACAGATTAAGATGACAAGCACAACATGAAAGATTAAAATTAAGAAATTCAATGGTAGCAATTTTGAGTTGTGGAAACTCAAAATAGAAGACCTATTGGTGGATTGATATCTTTGGCTTGCTGTGTATGGAGAAAAACCTTCTGGCATGAAGCAAGAAGATTGGGACCTCACAGACAAAAAATAAAAAGGGTTGATAAGACTCTATTTAGCAGACTCTGTTCTCCTGAACGTTCATGAAGAAGAGACTGTGTCTTCATTATGGAAGAAGCTTGGAGATATTTATCAAGGTAAGTCCTTGGTGAATAAGTTGTTCTTAAGGAAGAAGTTATACTCTTTGAAGATGGAGGAAGGAGAATCTGTGGTTGATCATCTGAATACATTTAACACATTGATTTCTCAGTTAACAACTATGAGTGTGAAAATTGATGATGAAGATTGTTGTATGCTATTGTTATTTTCTTTGCTGGATTCTTGGGATCATTTAGTGATGGTGATTAGGAGCACTACATCCACTTTTAAGATGGAATATGTTGTTGCTTCTTTGTTATCATAAGAGATAAGAATGAAATCTTCTGAGATGGCGAAGGAGGCTCTTGTGGTTTGAGGTAGATCGAAAGAAAAAGGAAAGAAGGACAATAAATCCAAATTGAAATCAAAAGGGAGATCAAAGTCTCCTAGAAAGAAGTCCAAGGTGAAGTGTTGGAATTATAGGAAACCTAGTTATGTCTAAAAGGATTGCAAAGAGGAGAAAAGGAAGAACTCTTCCGCCAATGATTCTTCTCAAAGCAATGCAGATGCCTTCATTGCAACCTTGGAAACTCGGGCATTAGATGATGTTTGGCTGATTGATTCTGGAGCATCTTTCCACATGAAATCTCATAGAGAATGGTTTACTAAGTATGAAAAATATGATGGTGGAAAGGTGTACTTGGCAAGCGATTCTTCTTTGGAAATGGTTGGTTGTGGAAGAGTTAGAATTCAATTTTTTGATGGAAGAATTAAGGGAATTGATGGCGTAATGCATATACCAGGTCTAGCTCAAAATTTACTTTATATAAGTAAGCTAAATGATGTTAGATTGCAAGTCTCATTCTCTAGTAATGTCTATAAAATGACTAGAGGCTCGATGGTGCTGGCTAGGGGTGCCCAAATTGGTACTCTATACAAGTTGGATGCACTTGGTGTTCAATGTAACAGTGTCTCTACAAAGTCACAAAAGGTTGTTCATGCAAAAAAGGAGACTGAAGTCCCTATAGGGGCTAATTATTTGGAAGTTAAACTTCCTATAGAGAAGACTATGCTCTAGCATCAAAGGCTAGGTCATATTGGTGAGAAAGGTTTAAAAGCCTTGAAAAATAAAAACCTGGTTGAGGGGCTTGATGATTGTAATCTGGAATTTGAATTTTGTGAACATTGTATAAATGGAAAACATCATCATGTTTCTTTTTACTCTAGTCCTCATAAATCTTCTAGTGTTCTGGATTATATTCACTTTGATGCTTTTGGTCCAATAAATGTTCCTTCTTTGTCAAATTCAAAATATTATGTATTGTTCATTGATGATTATTCGAGAAGGGCATTTGTATATTTTCTAAAAATTAAATCAAAAGTGTTCAGTCGATTTAAAGAGTTCAAGAACTTGGTTGAAAATTAGACTGGTAAGAAAATCAAATGCTTGAGGACAGATAACGGTGGTGAATTTTGTTTTGCAGAATTTGAAGGGTATTGTAAAGACCATGGAATTAAGAGGCATAAATCAACACCTTACACTCTGTAGAAAAATGGAGTTGCTGAAAGGTTGAACAAGATGTTGATGGAGAAGGAAAGAAGTATGTTGAGCAATGCTGGTTTGGAGCAGAAGTTCTGGGCTGAGGCTATGGCTACAACATGTTACTTGGTAAATTGATCTCCTTCTTCAACACTTGTTGATAAAACGCCTATGGAAGCTTGGTCTGGTAAGAAGCCCTCTCTGAGACATGTTCATGTCTTTGGCTGTGAAGCATATGTTTATGTGCTAGATGTGAAGAGACCTAAATTGGAGAACAAAGTTGTTAAGTGTATCTTCATTGGCTATGACATTGGTGTGAAAGGATACAAGCTTTGGAATCCAGTGACTGAAACGGTTGTATAAAACAGAAGCATAATCTTTTGAGAGCTGAAACCTTCTTCAGTGGAAATACAATCAGGGATGAAAGAAAATAAAGAGGAAAATGATGTTATTGAAATACCTCTAACTCCTGCAAAAGAGGAACAACACATTGATAGTGTACCTGAAACTGAGGAGAGTTCGAGTAGCTCTGAGAGTTCTAAAGAAGAATGACAACCTCAACCTCAGCCTATGAGGAGGTCTACACATGAGAAGAAGCAATCTGATAGGTATGGATTCTCTATGTTGGATTCTAGTTGTTCCTATGCTTTGATTACTAATATTGATGAGCCTAGGACTGTAAAAGAGGTAGTTGAAATGACTGATTCAAATTCCTGGTTAGAAGCCATGAATGAAGAAATGACATCGTTAAAAAAGAATGATACTTGGGATCTAGTCCCATTGCCTAAAGGTAGAAAGCTTGAGGGCTGAAAATGGGTATTTAAAAAGAAAATAGGTATAGATGGTAGTGTTGAAAAGTATAAGGTGAAGTTGGTTGAAAAGGGTTATTCCCAGGTAGAGGGAATTGAATATGGAGAAATTTTTTCTCCTATAGCAAAGTTGACATCTATCAATTTTTTTTTGTCACTTGCAGCAACATATGACTTGGAGATTGAATAGATGGATGTGAAGACAACATTTGTTCATCGTGATCTTGAAGAAGAAATTTATATGTCCCAGCCTAAGCACTTTGTGGTAAAAGGTAAAGAAAATCTAGTTTGCAAGTTAAAGAAATCTCTGTATGGTTTAAAACAGTCACCTAGAATGTGGTACCAGAAATTTGACATGTTTGTTTTGTCACTGGGTTTTGTAATATCAAAATAAAATTATTGTGTGTACTTCAAGACTAAAAATGATCGAGTTCTTGTTATTGCATTATATGTTGATGATATGCTATTCATAGGCAATAGTAAGTTTATGAGTTATGATCTAAAATCTTAGCTATCTGCAAAGTTCAAAATGAAGGATCTTGGTGCAACTAGGTATATTCTGGGGATGGAAATAACTAGCGACATGAAGAGTAGAAAAATTTGGCTTAGCTAGAGTAAGTATATTAACATTGTTCTAGAGATATTTTGTATGACTGATTGCAAGCAGCTAGTTGTTCTAGTTGTGTAGGGGATGAAGCTATCTATTGAAGATTTTCTGAAATATCCTACTAAGATGGAGGACATGACTAGAGTGCCTTATGCTAGTGCAGTTGGAAGTTTGATGTATGCAATGGTCTATTCAAGGCTACACATTGCCCAAGTAGTGGGAGTACTTAGTCAGTTTATGGCTAATCTAGGAAGGACACATTGGGATGTTGTGAAAAGAGTGTTTAGATATATGAAGGGCACTTCAAAATATGCTTTGTGTTACCATGGTAATTTAGTTGAATCACAGAGGACTCTTAGCATTCATGGATATGTGGATTATGATTGGGAAGGAGACATTGATAGTAGAAGATTCACCAGTGGATATAGTTTCATGATGAATGGTGGTGTAGTTAGTTGGATGAGCAAGCGGCAGGCTGTAGTTGCTTTATCTACTACAGAGGCTAAGAACATAGCAACAACTGACACTTGTAAGGAATCCATTTGGATTAGGAGATTATGTTCTGATATTGGTTTTGATGCAAGGCAGATTATTATTTGTTGTGGCAGTTAGAGTGCCATTTGTCTGGCAAAAATCCTACTTTCCATGCTAGGATGAAACATATTGATGTGCAATATCACTTTGTATGAGATATGGTGGAGGATGGAAAGGTTTGTTTGGAAAAGGTGGATACTCTGAAGAATGTTGTTGATGATTTGAAAAATCCAGTTAGCATGGATAATTTTAGATGGTGCACAAATTCGATGGGCCTTGGGGTCCAAAATATTCAATGACTTCAGGTATTGAAAAGGGTTCAGTGAGGTCTTCGTCAAGTGGGAGATTGTTGAGAATATTTGTCTCAAACTCACTGGTAGTGACCCTGATGTTGTCACCAAGCAGCAAATAATTCTTAAGTATTAAGTTCATGCTTGTACCTCTACACCGCTAGGAGGTTAAGAGAGAGGAGCAGTAGCACGATTATCGCCATACCATAGGAGTCTCTTAGCTATCAAGCAGTAGAGCGGTGGATACCGCAATACCACAGGTGTTTTTACACTACCGCAGGAGTTGACCAGATGTCTAGCAGTAGTGTGATGTATACCTCCATACCACAGAGGCATGTCAATAGTCTAGCGGTAGTGTAGTTACCGCCCCGTAGGAGCTCTTGACCTGTCTGGAGGTAGCATGGTTACCGCCACCTCGCATGAGCCTATTGTTTGTGCAGTGGTAGAGTGGTGTAAGGTGAAGAGTGCAAACTTGGTTGACTACTGAGGTGTAAGCCGTTAAGTGGAGGACATTCCTAACTTGGGAGATGGCCATTTGAATGCCTGGGAAGTTCAACAGTTGCTCGACAGAGGAAGTTGAACTAAATCGATTGTACAGAGAATGATTGTTGATTCATGGTTTTTGCTATACATAGTAACGTACTATAACCATGAAGGGGTTAGAGAGTTCGATGGTTGGTTGATTGAATGATCTATTAATTTTTTTCATTGTATGTTGTATATGCATTGTAACAGTGAGACAATAATGCAAATTGATTAGAATTTATTTTTGTACGAGATTGATCAAGGAAATGTTGCTACTGTAATATTGACATCTAGAAGGAGAGTCTATAACTTGTATGTAAATTAATTACTGTAATACAAGTGATTTTCTTTGGTGTGGTGGGTTTTTCTCTCGTAAGGGTTTTCCCATGTAAATTTGGTGTCAATTTTGTTTGAGTTTATTTCTCCTTTCTATTATTCTTTTCATGTGCATCTTAATGTACTGTAATTGTAAAATTTAAAGACATATCTACTTTCTTCTCTAAGTTTTGACATAATAAAATTTTGTTCCGCATTCATAGGCTTTCCTTACAAATTTCCTGCATTTCGGTGCCAACTACCAACAAGGGGACAAAGGATTTTCTTGAAAAACTCCCCCTAGGCCAATGGCCTAAGATCAATTTTTGGAGGAATTACCATAAAATACTTTTGGTGTGGGCTTCTTTCCTTCATCAGATTCATCTTCGTTACCCATGTTTTCTTCATCTGATCTCTTATCTTTTTCATAGTCACTTTCCCTTTTCCTTTATCATCTTTCTGTGAAATTTTTCCTTTGTATACCAGACCTCTTCTAGCCATGTTTATGTTCCTGCAGAATCTTGCAATGTGACCAAATCTGTTGCAATTGTTACACAAAGGATTTATTTTTCTAAACCACTCATTCCATTGATTTCCTCTTGATCTACATTGATTAGCAACATGCCCAAATCTTCCATAGGTGTAGCATTTAACATTCCTTACACTGACAAACATACTTTTTCATTCAATTGATTTATGACCAAACTTGTTGCAACTGAAACACTGACTGGGAAATGATGGATTGCTTGAATTTATTTTACTTCTACATTGAGAAGCCATATGAGCATTGGGTTGTCTTATCAGATACCTTTTGCCTTTGTTTATCTCATTTCTTTGTCTGGAATCCTTATGTTTAGATCTGGAGCTTTCTCCCTTTTCATATCCAAGACCTTGCTTGTCATTTGCATCCTTCTTTCCTTTAGTCAGTTCATCAAGCTTAGCAGAACTAATCTTAAACTTATCCTTGTATTCATTTGAATTAGTGAGTTCATCTCTGAGAATGACTATCTGTCTTTCAAGTTCTTGTTCATTATTTATGGATTGTTGCAATTCAATCTCCAGCTGAATGAATCCACTATTAACTATGCTATATTCTTCAAATCTTTCTTTTAAGGACTGGGCCATATTCTCCTCATTCTTCTTCCTTTCTTCAATCTCCTTAGTTTGCTTCATCACCATAGATTTCATCTCAAGCTTTAAAGTAGCATTGTCTCTAACAAGCTTTTCACATTCTTCAATTATTTCTTTTAAGGTCTGATTCAGGTGAACATCTTCCAAGCTTTTACTTTCTTTTTGCTTTGGCTGATCACATAGTTCCTTCCTCGTTTCTCTTGAATCATTGATTTTATCCTTCAATGATTGAATGAATTTTTTAGCATCCTCAAGATTTTCTTTTAATTATAGGACTTCTGCTTTAGACTAATCAAGATCATCAAGTACCACCAAAAGCTATTGTTGAAGACCACCAGAGTCCATTGCATTCCAAGATCCACCTCAAGCTATTAAAATTCTACAGAGGAACTTGCTCTGATACCAATTGTTGGACTCAAGGAACACTGAGAGGTGGGGGTGAACCAGTGTTTAGCAATATTTAAATCACAATTCAGATCTTAAACCATTTACAACATTTCAATAGAAGTACAGATGCAAGCACATTAAGGAAGCAATCAAAACACCATAACACCAATATTTTTAAATGGAAACCTTGTTAGGGGAAAAACCACAGTGGAGGTTAATCCACAATTTATACTTTGTTAAAAGTATGAAGAAAAAGGGGAATTCACATGCATTCAGGCACACTGCCTAGAGCTCACTGCTCAAAATTAGGAAGGCTCACTGCCTTACAATATATTTGGATTACAACAAAAAGTTGAACTAAGAAAGTAGCATCTACAAATGCCTGGTTTTAGTTCCAGTGAGGCTCATAGATCAGATTTAGGACCTTCTGTCTGATTCTTCACTTCACTCTTCTTTGCCTTGATTTTCTTCACAAAAATCCTCTTCTACACAAGTGAAATTGTGCCAAATTGCTCAACAACCCTTCTGCTATTCACACACCTGAACATGCATCTACTCACACTTCAAAATGAATTAACCAATCTCATATATATATCCGCTACCAAGATTTCAATCGCTCCATGTCAACTTTAATAAAATAGGAAATGTCTTCCAACTGTTGGCTCAATCCATATTAAATATTTGATGTGTACCCATCAAAGTTAGCTAATGCTATGTTGTGGCACCAAATCAAAATACTCAAACATATAAATATTTAAACAATTACTCCTTATACATCCACGACATGCCATATTCACTGAGCCGACCACCATGAGCTGATAAAAAAAATCATCCTGCCAGATCTCCTAACTTATACACCAATTAATGCAACATCACACAACTTAACAATAAGATAAAATAGATACTTAACAACTTTCCCCGAGATCCACAACTCAAAATGATAATCTAGTGAAGCATACAGATCGACATACTAACCGGATACCCTATTCTTCATTCTCTCTTCTAGTAATACTTTGTTCATTACTTTTCCTACTGGTATGAACAAATTCTAATCTGTGGGCCAAAATAATGACTTAGGTTTCAATCAATGACAACACTAGAAGCCATATGCCAACAAGATGAAGGTGACTTTAGAGGATTTTTGGAGGATCTTACAGCTTCCTATTAGATGGCACTTGATTAGCTAGACATGGAGCTAGGACTTACATAGCATCCTATGGGCGATTTTTTTATAGGTTGAGCTCCCCATCCAAGGGAGGGAGTTATATTTGAATGCATGCCTAGGATTGGAGGTTCCTGCATTGCCATTATACCTTTGTAGCTTGATTAGCAGGATCTTACTACTAGATAGGAGCGGATGTTTTTGTAGCCTCAAGGTTATTGAGGTTGTTAGACATATTATTGAGAGGAGAAAGGGTGATTTTGCATGGGGGCATGTGTGTTAGCCTAGCTATATTGGGATATGCACATGGTTTGTTATACGAGAGCCCTCAACATCACACATGTGACCCTACTTTAGGTATGGGCCTAACAACACATTAGCATTGCAAGGCCAGGGATTTTGATAGCAGGGACACAGGATGAGACACTTCCAGTAGCATACTGGTATGGTACAAAGTACGGCTAGAGACTCCATTACTTGGATGTGAGTGATTTGGAGGGATGGAGGAGGAGATTAGATGATTTGAGGGGGGAGGATATTAGATGGAGACCCTATCAGAGATGATGGTTTTTTGGATGGAGGGATGATGAGAGGAGGCATAGGGGCTACATCTTTACAATGTGCTACTTGATTAGGTGAGACATGTACATTGTTGATCTCCACAGACTAGACAGGGTCACAAGGCAATTTGGTATTCAACAGAATATCCCTGCGGGGCCTCAGAGATTTCGTTAGATTAGCCAAGAGGACTTATGGGGTGATCCGATCACAACATAGTTTGTGAGGCAGAGATGGGAGGACCAAAAAATGGTACCATATCTTAGGAGAGGGGGGATGTTAGATGTAGGGACAATGATACAATACTCAACATGGTGGACAAAGCATAGGCCAGGATGGATCACAACGGTGTACCCAATTATAGGGGTACTAGGATACATATTAAGAGGAGATTGGCTAGACAATAGAGGAGGAGGAGGAGAGGTGGTTGGAAGAGGAGGGGAGGAGATGGAGATGATGAGATTTGAGAGACTAGAGGAGAGGAGGAGGCAAGAGGGGAGAGGGTGCAGGACATGGATGAGGATTTCAAGAGGTTCATCCATTAGCGATGGTTCCATATGTATCACCACCGCCAGAGGATCTCATAGTATTACTCACTGGAGCTCTAGCTAGACTAAGGATTGTAGAGCATAGACTCAGGGAGTCAGAGGTAGAATGAGATAGACTATGAGCAAGGTAGGTAGATTGTAGGTGGAGTTAGGGATTATGGGGTGTTGGTAGATGAGGCAACACATAGGGTGTAGGAGGCTGATGCAGAGAGGGATGACCTCAGGAGGAAAATAGAGGAGATGTAGAGGGGGCTAGATGAGATGAGGAGGGAAAGGGACGAGGTTATAGATAGAGTAGAGTATGTAGAGGTGACAGTGGGAGATGTAGGGGCTGTGTTAGAGAAAGTGGAGGTAGTAGAGGCACAGGTATAGGCCCTATGGGAGGAGAGGGATGCGGAAGTACAGGAGATGTTACAACAATGAGAATAGGCGGATTAGATGAGGATGGCGCATGATGCATGGGAGTAGGAGAGGATATTTATCATGGGACTAAGGGATATATACCATATCAAGAGGGATTTTTCTAGGGCTTAGGCAGTAGAGGCGACATATGCTTGGATAGAGGTGGCCTATTATATGTTTGCATACCATCAGTTAATGCCAAATGTCACACAAAGATTATCACCCTACGTCAGACGTGTACCTTAGATGCTAGCACTGTCCCATTCATAATTCACTCACACACGAGGGTATAGTAGCTTCGGCAAGAGTCCTCCCAGAGGAAAAGGTTCAAGGACAGACTCTCCTAAGAGATCAGATGAGGGAAGCTTAGGATAGAGAGGGTAGAGGAGACAAGATCCTGATTTTTTTGACTTGTGCAGAGTGGATATGTAGTGGATAGGGACAGGGACTACATACTCAACAATGCAGATTAGATATGGATTGTTTCATTCATTGATTTGGTCTTTGCATTTTATTAGAGCTCTTTACCTATATTTTATTTGATGAATATCAATGGTCGTGATGGACATGTATTTATGCTTTTATGATGGACTTATTAGGGACTTGTTGTGGACTTATTATGGTTTTATTATGGATTATGACAGACTTGTGATAAACATGATATTTTGATATTTATATGATATGTGATGGATGTTTATTTATGTGCATGTGTATGTATGTGATTTATTATGAGAGATGCAAATGGTTATGATGATGATGATTATGATATATGCATGTGTCTATGATGATTTATGTTTATGCCTATGTGGATGACATGGATGAAATGCATTATGCGTAAGACTTTGTGATGCAGGATGTGATGGATGATGGATGATTTTATATGCTATGGATATGAGACTAATGATTTGTGATATAGGTGGTGATGTATGCATACACTGTATAATCAATTTTACTTTAATTTTAGTGGGAAAATTTTCCAGGCATATTATTATGATTTGATTATGATATGAAAATGCAATGTGATGCAATGAATGAAAAATGTGGTATATGTATATGTAATAATGTTATGGACGGATGAAATGAATGTAACATAATACAATATATGCAATGAGATGGATTAATATGTTTAGAATAACAACTCTAAACAACCTAAAAAAATATAATAGAATGAAATTAAAATGCTTAGAATAACCAATCAAGATCAATCCAAAAAACTTAAAATAAACATGATAATGATAAATGGACATGAGAAGAAATAAAATGAAATGAACTTAAGATGCTTAGAATAACCAATTGAGATTAATCCAAACAACTTAAAGTGAACATGATAATGACAAATGCAAAATGGGATGAAATTGTACTCTCTACGTTTAATATGACATAAATCAAGATTAATGAATGATTAGATTCACCTGTTTCTATGACGTCCATACTTTTCCTTATAGTTATGTATCAATCTCATTTGATTTTCTCATTTTGCACGTCATAGACCAGGGATTTGACAGCACATATAACCTTGGTATTTCTGGCATAATGATAAATGTAACCTACGTGAATGATGGGTGTGATAATGTGTCACATATCAAGGTGAGAAATGTTGTGTGATACTGCACCTGTTAAAACTATAGGAATCCTGAGAAGAAAAAGAAGGAAAAAGATGAGCGTTTTCACAACTGAAATCACTAACCATAGGCTAGGGAAAGGTGGGGTATAAATGCAATGCAACGGGATGATAAATGAAATGCAAGCTTAATGCTATTTTTCCATTTTAGGAGCACTAATTTTTTCTATAGCATAACAAATAATGTACTAGGGTATAAGGAACCAAGGCGGATTAACATCTAATGCCTAGGAAAAACACAGTAAACAAGAAGGATATCCCAACATCCCAAAGTTGTAATGAATTTGGTTGGGCCAAGTATTGGGATAACCACAAGCACACAAGATACCCCAATGTAACACAAGACCATAAGGATATTGGTGGGTACTACGTGGGACAACCAAGAAGACAAAAATAGACAAAAGATCAAGATATGCCCCTATGTCTACCAGTCAAAAATGCACCATGATATGATAGATCGTGGTGACCTTGATGAGGTAGAATATGAAGCTCAAATGATAAACAAAAGCCAAAAGCATCAAAAGATCACAATAAATCTCAAATTTTCGTTGCCATAGGATCAAAAGGGTGGATGGGATTGATGTAGTCTGATTAGGAAGGATGCATCCTATTAAGACTAAAGATGGAGGATAAGATAGATGATCAACATGACTCAAGATATTTGAAACTAATTATACCTCAAGATACTAACGAATTTTGTTTATTAAGAACAAGTTAGTACAAGGACACACGTGATGACATGACACAACAAAAAGACACATCCTAAAGACCTAGGGGCTCGGGGGCTGATCAAAGATTAGCCTTGCCTACATGAAAGTGCAGAGCCCTCGTAGTTCGATAAAAGACTAACGACTGATGATGGATAAAAGTGGAATGAGGACAATGGAGACCACAATGGATGACAAAGACAGGATGGAAAAATTCCCTAGGGGCTGATCAAATGATCGACCTTGCCTACATGAAAGCATAGGGCAACATAGTTCAACAAAAGACAAGAGACAAGATGGGGACCTAATGATGACCGACACGATGAGAGGGTCCTAGATGGGGATGTGAGACTAACAAATGACATTGACATACAAATGATGAAATCTCATCTTGGGATAAAAGCTTAGGATGGTGGAAAGCTAATGTGAATTTTCCAATTCTCAACTAAAATATACCAAGCGACGAACAAGCGGATATAGATGAAATGATTAGATTGATAGGATGTGAAGATGGAATGCAAGGATAGGATGGGTGGAAGCATAAAGTAACTAGGACACAAGGTAGATAATGATTAATCCCTCTACAAATGGAACTTATTACTAGGTTTTTACCAAACACACTTATCCAAGGCACCACTAGTGTTGATTTTCACCATAGGACAAATTATTTCTCTTTTTTTTGGATTTTTTTTGGTATTTTTGATGATTTTTTACTTTTTTTGGTATTTTTTAGGATAGGATAACCCAACTAACTTAAGTATAAAACCTCTTCAGGTGCATGATGTTGATAGGCTCCTCTAGGGCTCCCCTTCAGGTGTGGCAAGTCTATATTCCCTAGAACCATGTTTCACTATGACAACATAAGGACCCAGCCAATTTGCCTCAAACTTGCCCTTCTTGTCCCGATCTTGTTGAGTACACTAATTCTCCTTGAGAACTAGATCACCAACATTAGATTGGCGAAGATAAAATTTCTTGTTGTAGCTCCTCCTAAGACGATGTTGGTATGCTTGTAGATGATTATAGGCCCTGGTATGCTTTTCATCCAAGAGTTCAAGCTGACTTAAGCATGCAACCCGAGTGTCTTCATCACTGATTAGGTTCTTTAGGGATATTCAGAGTGAGGGGATCTCAAATCTGATCAGAAAGATTGTATCGGTACCATATACAAGGGAGTATGGAGTGGGGCCAATGGGAGTGTAGATGGATGTACAATAAGCCCAAAGGGCAGGATGGAGATGGAGGTGCCAATCTTGACTAGTATTATTAACCACCTTTTTAAGGATTTTGATAAGTGTTTTGTTGGTGGCCTTCACTTGACCATTACCTTCTGGGTAATAGGGCATGGACCAACAATGATGGATATGATATGTCTCACAAAGTTGTTTCATAAACTAATTTTTGAAGGGATTTCCATTTATGGTGATGATGGCAGAAGGGATTCCATATCGACAAAGGATATGGAAAAGGATGAATTTGGATATCTAAATACCCGTGATTTGGGAGAGTGGAATTGCTTCCACCCACTTGGTAAAGTACTCAGTGGCTGTGATGATGAAATTATGGTTGTCAGAGGATGGAGGGTAAATATAGTAACCAACTCTAAGAATTTTTTTAGCTAGGGCATGCCATTAGAATGGGCCCCACAAACACCACTATGTACCTCATTTAACACAGTGCAGGATTCTAATTTGTTCAGGCACCTAAGGAGAGTGCCATCATACCCATGACAATAGAGTGTATCTCCCACAATGGTGTAGTAGGAAGTGTGTTGTATAAAGGATTTACATTGATTTTGTGTAAGGTTAGGTGGTAGGATATTATCATGGAGATAGGTATAAATTTCATGGTACCAGGGTGATTCAAGACCTACAATATTGCACACCATCTCACTATCGGGGAAATCATATGTTGGGATTAAAATTCTTTCTACCAGGAACTCACAGTTTGTTCTGTCATTTGACATATCAATGAGGGAACTGATTGTAGCCATTGCATTTGCTGCCTTGTTCTAGACTCTGGGAATCTGTTCAAATTGGATGAAGGTGAAATACTTCTTGAAGTCATCCACCATGCATTTGTAGGGTAACAACTTGTCATACTTTTTCTGAAACTCATCATTGACCTATTTGATAATCAATTGGGAATTGCCAAAGACTCATACATGGGTGATGTTCCATTGGATAGCGATTTTAAGACCAGTGATAAGAGCTTCATACTCTATGATGTTGTTGGTACATGGAAATTCCAATCTGAATGACTTTAGGATGTATTCACCTTGAGGAGTGACGAATAAGATACCTAAACTAGCTCCATTATGTGTATATGACCCATCAAAATAGAGCATCCATGTATCTGCTTTTGTGACTGTGAGGACTTCTTCATCAAGAAACTCGACTACTAAGGGATATGCATCCACCAAAGGAGTGTTGGCTAACTAATCCGCTATGACTTTTCCATTGATTTCCTTATGGTCCATGTATTGTATATCAAATTCGTTTAGTAACATGACCCACTTGTCCATACAACCAGTCAAAGAAGTTCTAGATAACATATACTTAAGCGGATCAACTTTTGATATTAACTTGACATGATGACTGAGCATCTAGTGACAAAGCTTTTGTGAACTAAAGACCACTGCCAAACAAGGATTTTCCATTGTAGAATAGTTGAGTTCATATCCCACCAATGTTTGAATGATGTAATAGATTGTATGCTCTTTAGAGAACTCATCATGTTGAGCTAATAATGCCCCAAGTGCAATTGATGTAGCTGTGATGTACAATAGAAGTGGTTTTCCAGGAATTGTAGGCATGAGGATGGGTGGATGAGCCAAGTACTCCTTAATTTTTTTGAAGCCTTGTTGACATTTTGGATCCCACTTGAAGGTGGTTTCTTTACATAGGAGATGTGTGAATGATTGACACTTGTTAGCTAGCTGAGCTATGAACTACCTGATAGACTATAGCTTCCCTTGAAGGCTTCTTAACTATTTAAGATTATGAGGCGGTGGAATTTCCATTATGGATCTGAACTTTGTTGGATCCAATTCTATACCCCTTCGGAAGACTATGAAGCTGAATAGCTTTCTTGATGTAACCCCAAACACACACTTCTTTTGATTTAGACATAGCTTGTAGTGCTCTAACTGCTCAAAGATTTTCTTCAAAATCATAGGATGCTCTTCTCTAGTCTTGGACTTCCTCAATAATTCATCAACATAATCTTCCATTATAATATGAATAAGGTCATGGAAGATAACAGTCATGGTGCATTGATAGGTTTCCCCCACAATTTTTAGTCCAAAGGGCATGAAATTTAGCAAAAGGTGCCTCAAGGAGTGGTAAAGGAAGTTTTATGTTGATCTTCTAGTGCAATCTTGATCTGATTATAGTCGGAGAAACCATCCATAAGGGATAGCATCTCATGCCTTGCTGTGAGTTTGAACAACATGTCAGTATTTGGAAGGGGGAAATCATCCTTAGGACATGATTTATTGAGATTCTAGAAATATGTACAAATTATAATGTTTCCATTTGGTTTGGCCATGGGCACTATGTTGGATATCTAGTTAGAATAGTCAATAGGTCTTATGAAACCAACTTCTAACAATTTCTCCAACTCTTTCTTGACAAGCAAAGCCACCTATGGATGCATTTTTCTTAGTTTTTGTTTGACAGGTTTGGCATCCGGATGAACATCCCAAAGGTGTACCACCAAGGCAAGATCTAGACCTAGCATGTCTGAATAAGTCCATGTGAAATTGATGATCCCTTCTTTTAGCAAATTGAAAATGATAGAATGTTCTTCCTATGACAAGGATTTGGCGACGTATGTGATCCTAGGGTCTTCCTCCATTCCCAAATTAACTTCCTGAGTTTCTTCGATCAAGATAGAGGACTATTCAGACAATTGAGTTCCAACAAGGGGAAGATGAACATCCCCATCCTCCAGTGCCTCATCGAGGTTTTCAATATCGGATACACCCTTTATTTTGAATTTTGTTAAGTCAGGAAGTGGTTCCAAGAGGTTTTCACTAGATGACCCTTTTCTATTTTGTTTCTTCTTACTTTTGTGGTTAGGGTGTTCATCTTCCCCCAATCCCATGAGATGAATATAGGTTTCCACTAATGGAAAGGTATTGTACATAGGTTTCCACTAATGGAAAGGTATCGATAGGTGCACTACCTCGTAATTCCCAGTCAATGAGTTTAGGATGGTGAAGGGAAAGGCTGATGGAAAAAATGGATAGGAAATCAAACATGGTAGGGATATCAACGTCATTGTATGTGAGTATGATGGACACTTTCTTGGGTATTTCCTCAAGGAAACCATTATCCACACTAATGTTATTAGATGTACTATTTGATGGTGCATGACCCTTTTGCTTTGTGTCATAACCTAAGCCCAAATGTCTTGGTTGCATAGGAGTATCAACAAATTGTCATCTTCCTTATTCTTCTACACCAAGGCCTCCCCATTGATAATTATACTTTTCAACTAACTTAGATGCATGAGGTTAAGTCTCTTGAAAATATTCCTTAAGAGGGAGATAAGGTTCAGGCTCTTCTCGGTATATCCATTGACTGATATCATCTTCTAGTTGATCTTGTCATGTCCCACGAGATCAGAAAGTGCTAGACCCTACATTCTTAGAATTGAGTGTGATTTTCTTCTCTTCCTCTTTTGATGTGGATTGAGAAGGTTGGTCATAAGTACGATGATATGGTGGCATGGTTGCCACATTTAAAGATGTGCACATCCCATACTCACCACAACCTTTATCTATGATCTAGACTTTAGTGATTATGGATTCAGATGTGGAAGATGGAATGGATGATGTGGTGGATGATGGGTTGGCAGATGGATTGGAGGATGATACTTGAGGTTCCCCCACTTCAACTCCTAGACAGTAGTGAGAGTGAGCAAAGGAAGCTTGTAATGCACAAAAATATTCAAAGGGTTGCAGATCAGGGTGTATAGTTACTTCCATCCCATTAAATGGTAATTTCAAGCACTGATGGTAGGTGGAGGGGATGACATGCATGGCATGGATCCATGGGTGGCAAAGAAGGAGATTATATGGAAGGTACAAATCAAGGAAATGGCACATGGTATATTGTACAATAGGGCCAACCTAGATGGGAAGACAAATAATTCCTTTAGAGTCTCGTTTTGCATTGTCATAAGCTTTGATAGTGATGACCTAGTTATTTAAGTCAACATGGGTGTAGCCTACCTATTTTATGAACTTTAATGTACAAAGATTAAGGACATAACCATTATCTACCAGGACCCTTTTTACTTTATGGTGGGCTATGAGGACCTTAATGTGAAGAGGATGGTTATGATTCGAATCGATGTAAGGCGTATTGTTTTTATTGAAGCCCAGTTGATACGTGGATGACAAGTGTCCTACCAAGGCTTGAAATTGGGTAGGATCAATATCATTGGGGACATGAGTATCTTGCAAAGGTTTAGTGAGGATTTCCTAATGGATAGGAGAAGACTTAAGCAAGTCCAAGATGAATATTTGAGCTAGAGTATTTCCAAGGTGATCAAGAATATTGTACTGAGAGCTTACAAGAGTTGGCTGGGATGACATGGAGGCTCGAGGAATAGTTATGTGGGTGCTACGGGTTGTGACAACACATTGTGGGTCTTTTCCTTTAACACAAATCATGGACACATGAGGCTCTACCTGGCTGATGTACATAACTATACCATCATAGTTATAAGGTACATTCTTATAGCTGACATTATTTGTGTTTTTATTTTGACTATTGTTATTGCTTGACCCAAGATTAGTATTGGTCATAGTAGCACCCTAATTGTGTTTCGGGAAAGAATTTTTATATATCTGAAGTTGGGAATTGGAAGACGTGGCTTGGTTTGCATCCACTTGGATATCACCTCAATCTATAAGATCTTGAATATACATTTTCAGTCCTTGACACTTGTTTGTGGAATGCCCTTAATTTTGTGAAAGTCATAATATTCATTTTCTCTGTACCAAGTAGGCTTTGGTTTAGACTCATTGAAAGGTTTAGTCATAGGATAACTGAATGGAGAGATTTCTTGGAGGAGCCTATTGAAGACAACACTTAAAGATTCTCCTAATTGAGTGAATGTTTATTTTTCCCTTGATTCTATTGATTGAACCGTTGGGGAGGACGTGGTGCCCCCTGTGGCACTGATATGACATTAGAAACTGATGGTTGATTAGGGACATATTGTGACCTTTGCGAGGTGTTAGCTACTTGAACATGTTGGTATCCATGACACCATCATTGAGTGCATTCTTTTTATTGTTCTAGTAGGGGGACTTATCCCCAGATGACTTATCCTTATCTGGATCATAAATTTTGACTTGTCCCTTAGCAATGAGTGCTCTCTCAATAATAGGACCTTTTTCTATGACCTCCACAAAGGTTGTGACACAATGAAGGTTGAGATTTTGTGCCATATTTGAGTGAGAATTTTCTACGAAAAGAGTCACCATGTCCTTCTCACTGAGTTGATATTTCATTCGAATAGCCAAAGTGTGCCACCTTTGTAGATAGCTTGCAAAGGTCTCTTCCTCATGTTGTTTTTCTTTCAAAAGATCTAAGGTAATAAATATCTTCCTCCAAATTGAACGAGAAGTGTGTAACAATATTTTTTGAAAGATTCACAAAAGAAGAGACTGATCCCTTTAGAAGACCCATGAACCAATCTAAGGCTACCCCCATTAGACTTCTAGGGAATAACCGCAAGAGATAATTGTCAATGTGCAAGACTTATTGGCAGTGTGAGTAGAATTCTTGGAGATGATTCTTAGGGTCCTTAGTTCCTTTGTACTTATCAAACTTTAGCATTTTGAAATTATTTGGAAAAGAAACAAGTGAAATTGAGGGATCAAACAGATAGGGACAAATCTCTTCAAACTTGAAAGAATTTTTGGATGTCCCTGCTTGCAAGTATTTCAATGCGGCTTTGATCTCTTCCCACTCCTTGTTAACATGTGTGGATGATGAAGGAGGAGTGGTTAGATTGGATTGATTATATGTAGTGTATTGTTGATATGATGTGGATGGTATCGAGATGGTTTGATCATATGATGGTGGAGGCTGATATGAAGAAGTTTGTTGATATTGATTGGGATATGTGGATTGTAGATTGGTAAAAGGTGGTTGATAGGGTGGTAGAGCTTGATAGTATGAATTGGAAGCACCTTTCTGGTATGATGGTTTCTGCTAGTAGTAATATGAATTAGACTAGTAATTATAAGTAGTTGTTGGTTGTTGTGAGGCATATAAAGGCTGTTGTGGATTGGATAATTGGTAATAAGGATTTGGTTGCGATTGTTGGGGATTTGTGTAGGATGGTTGTGGCTAGGACTACTAAGGATGGTGATAAGTGGGATTAGGATTAGATGGGGTAGCATATGTGGTATACATTCTTTGTGGGTGATACAGGTATTGAGCAGTAGGGTTGCATAGCATTTGTGTTGGGACTTGTGTATGCTGAGGTGGTTGTTGGTAAGATGGTGGTTGTTGATAAAGAGGTCGAGAAGAAATTTGATGTTGTTGAGGGACCTGTGGTTGTTGAGGAGGCAACTGATAAGATGATGTTGGTTGGTGTGTAGGGATTTGCATTTGTTGAGGGGTTTGTGATGGGACACCATACGATTGTTGTGGAGCCTATTGTTGAGGCTGTGAAGTGACCTGTGCTTGATGCACGACTTGTGATGGAATTGAAGTATGTTGTGGAGGCTAGGATGGAATGGAAGTATGTTGTGACACCTATTGGTGAGGTGATTGTGATGGTGTGGCCTGCTATGGATTAACTTGAGGCTGATGCAAGGATGGGATATTGCCTTGAGGTGGTTGTTGAGACGTGAACGAACGTGGCGGTAAGTTACATGTGGGTGTAGATCCAAGAGGTGGTGGTGGTGCAGCAAAAGGGTTGCCCCCGGTATTCACTAGTGGTTGCCAAAGTTGGTTAGGTGGAAGAGGTGGTGCAAACGGTATGGGAGTTGAGCTTCATGTGATGAGAATTAGTGGAAGATTAGGGAGATTCTATGGCATACCAAATGCAAGGGGGTCATTAGGATCAAGACCTTGAGGAATGTTTGACTGAGATTCTCCCATGACCAAAATTGGAATCCGAGGGGGTTGTATGACTTGATAAAGAATGCCATTTCCAAACCTAGGTTGATACCAACCCTCTTGCAGTGGACCCTCAAGAATATATGAATTTTCTAGATTACTCTATGAATTTCGAGGATCTTGCAATGTCGGGGGTGCAGAAGGTGTGATATTGATATACCTGGATAAGTAAAATCCTGATGGTGGCTTGATGTCTTTCATGAGGAACATGGCAAGGATCTTATCCCCATGCTCATTGAGGATACAATTGGTCATCTAGACATTAATAGGATTTTTGAGATATTTGTCCATTGTTACCATGGGTTGGTTGACCATGCTCTTGTCAATAGGAGATGAAGTGGTATGCATCCCAATGTTAGACTAAAATGAGCCACCGTTGGTGGGATCCTGAGGAATGTGAGGATGGGTACCTTGAGCCTATTATTCTACCATGAGTTTCTTTGCTTATGATTGATTAAGGGGCATGAAAATGAAAAACTACCAAGATGCACTAAGATGATGCTATGCTCTAGAATGCACTTAAATGAATGACCAAGGTGATGACTAAAGGATTGATTGGATCGGATGATAGATTGATTGATTGGATGATTGGATAGAGGATGTGATTGGATTTGATTATATTGATCGATGGGATGAGATGATGGATAATATTGGATGATTGATTGGATTGGATGATGAGGTTGATTTCTAAACTGAGTTCAGAGGTCAAACTAGATGATGTAAGATTCTAACAATTAGATTAAATGATGAAAAGGATGATTACGATAGTGAATCTACCTGAAGATGGAAGTAGATAAATTTGGGTCATGGATGATTACTGACTCAGGATGGATAGCGATCCTAAGTAAGTGTGAAGGATGATGATCGAGATCAGGCACCTAAGCCAACTTGGATAAAACCTCTAAAATGAAGTCTAGGGGATTGGGATTGATTAACCGATGATAAAAATGCAATCTAGGGATGTTCTAAGGTGCACCTATATGATTTGATTGATGGAGTGATGAATTTTGGAAAATGTAGATGAAATAAAGTGATAATTATGAGCGAATGGATGGTGATAAAAAAAATTTGATCACGACAAAGGACTTGGAAAATGATAGGATTTTAGTGGCCCAAAGGATATACTCTCTAGTTTTTGTATGGGTGGCGCATACACCTCTGTGTAGCACAAATTCATCTTTTTGAGTCGCGACTTCGCCTATTCAAGGTCAACAGACTCGCCTATATCAAGGACTTAAATTCACCTATGTCTTGGGATGCAAAAGAAACAGGCGGACTTGGGATGAAAATTTTCCTATCTAAATGCAAGATCACCTAAATCATTGATAGAATCACCTCTATGGAAAGCAGGCTCACCTAAACCCTCAAAAAACCATAGGGGAATAGGTGGACTCGATTTGTAAAATCACCTAATGGGGATGAATTTTTTTCCTAAATCTTGAAACATACAGACGCGGTCAGAATCACCCAAGGGGTAATGAACTCACCTATTTCTTGAGTTGTACAGACAGGGAACAAACTCACCTAAAACGAGACCGCCTATTGGACAAATGAATTCACCTTAGTCTTGACTTGTATGGACGAGGATGACAACGACATGCATGGATTCACCCCTACGGACAACAAGTTCACCTATTCTAAGAGATTTACGGAAGGGGAAGACTTGAAAATAACATAGGATCACCCATGTGGATAGTAGGTTTTCCCAACGAGAAGAAAAAGTTGCCTATTCTAGAGAAACAGGCAGACTTGATGGATATGAACTAGATGTAGACTTGCCTTTCCAGGGAATAGGCGGACATGGGGTCACCTAAGAAAGAGACCCACAAGAAAATTTTCCTCTAACAGAGATGAACTCGCCTAAAGGGATGACCTAGACTGGACTCAGACGTGAAATCACCCCTTTATAGGGAAAGATCGCCTGTCCACAAAGGAAATTCACCTTTGATGGCAGGGGCATACTATGGAAAAGGATAGAAAAAATTACAAACAATAGAAAAAAAGGCTAGAATAACTCTGTGATAGTGCAAAAATACTTGTTAGAAAATGAGCAACAAACAAAAGAGTGCAAACAACAACTATAAACACCCTACACCTCAAGATTAGGAAAATGATTAACTTAACAAAACAAAATGGAACCTTTTACCTTGTTGAGTTGTCCTTGGGTTGGCCCTTCGATCTTCAATGTTGTATGCTCCTTTGATGGAAAAAGATGCAAGTGTGGATTGTGAGATGGATGGAAAAATGGGTGAAAGTTGATGCAAATGAAATAATTTGGCTAAGTATGGCTCAATAGAAAATTTTGCAAGAGTTTGGCTAGCACAATGATCTCCCCCAAAATGAGAGAAAAGAAGGGGTATTTATAGAGAATTTTGGATTATCTAGGGAAATGGATGGTTGGGATTAAACCAACAAGGCCAAGATGTAGGGATATGGTGAGTTGAGAACTCACAAGCCCTCACATCTTGACATGTGGCATGTGAAGTGGCTTGAAGAAGATGATGTGGAAATGAGTTGAAAGGAGAGTACATGACATGGAGGTACTACATAGTACCTTGGGATTTGGACAAGATCTCCTCATAAAGGAGGTCCTTGTCCCCATGTGGGTGAGAGGACATGTGAGGAATTAAAAATTCCTCAAATATCCACATGAGAATAAGAGAAGGAATTTAAAATTCTTTGGAATGCATTAGGGGATTAAATGTGAATTAAAAATTCACATGGGGAATGGAGGTGCCTTATCCAAAAGGAGAAAGCCTTTAATAAGGTTGACTTAGGACACATTCCATAAATGACATGGGGATTAGGTTGACCTAATTAAGGGATTAAGGTTGTGCAAGTATCTGATTAGAAAAATTAATGACAGATTAGAGGCAAGTGGGAAATTAGGAAGAGCTCACATGTGGCTTGATGTGACAAGTCAAAGATCACATGGGGAAGAGAAAAATGAATTTAATATTCCTTGGAAAGATAAAAGGAATTAAAAATTCCTTGAGAGGTTGATTAGGCTAGTTAATGAAGGATTAGAGGAGGGTTAGGTGGCTAAGAGAGATTAGAGGCCAACTTGCAAAAGTTGGAGGATGTGCACATCCCTAATGATAAGATTAGAAGAATAATTAGGATTAGATAAAAATGATGGGGGATGTGACATATGAGGAATTAAATAAATTTCATACTTATTTAATTCATTTGATGAAAGGGGGAAGGTATTTAATTATTTAATTAGATACCTTAGGGATTAGAAGAACTTTAGAGGTATTAATTAAATAATAGTGATATTACTTAATTAATGCGGATAAGGGGATGCTCAGACAAAAGGGGATAAATTTGGATAAATTAAATGTCCAAATTTAGGTGTCTACATTTCTCCCCTCTTTGAGATAGTGTTATGAAGTAGCATCATTTTAAAGAATATTAAAACATATAACCTAGAAGAAGAAGATTAGATTGGGAAAGATGCCCTAGTCATTCAAAGGAGTGACTAGGAAGGGAAAAAAATGATGAAAATTACGGATGAAGGATGCCCCCTCGAGAGGACATGTGGGTTCAAGAGAACACGGGTGTGCTCTCGAAATGGAGGAGATGATGCAAGGGGAGATGAATAAGATGATGCAAAGTGATGGACAAGATAGGAGGATAAGCAATAGGAGATGGATGAAGCACAAATAGATTTGAGGAAAAATATGATGTTGCCCCAGTCAAGGTACAAACCAAAAGGGGTTGATGATGGATGGAGTGTTGTCAATGAGGGAATGAAAGATCCTGAAACAACATGAGGATAGAGAAGGATACATCCCAATGAGTGGTATTGATGAGGGAACAATACATCCCAAAACACCACTAAAGGATAGGGAAGAATACCTCCCGATGATGATGATGAAAGTGTTGTTGACGAGGGAAGGATACATCCCAAAACAACACCGAGGGGATATGGAAGAATACATTTGGATGATAATGATGATGATGATGATGATGATGATGATGATTGGATCAAGGCTTGTAACAAGATTGGTAACAAGACCAAGGATATGATTAGATGATTTGTGCTAGATTGAATGGGGGAGGATTGGATTGGGATGTGAGATAGATGAAAGCAATAAAAATGATGATGGACAAGATACTTAGAATAACCAATCTATATTATTCTAAGAAGTTTGAAGAAATGATGATAAGATATTGGATGGATAGAGGAGGGAGAGTAAGGAAGGATGAAGGGATGGGGGGAATTATGATAGATAAGAGGATGGGGGATATATGCAAGACGATGGAATGAAAAAATGAGATGCAATCCTAATGCAATTTTCCATCTTTGGAGCATTGATTTTTTCTATAGCATAAGACACAAGATGCCAAGGTATAAAGAACCAAGGCCGATTCATGTCGAATGCATAAAACACACACAACAGAAAAGAAGGCTATGCCAACACCCCAAAGTCATGAAGACCTTGTTCGGGCCAGGTATTGAGATAACCACAAGCACAAAAGGATGCCCCAATGTAACACAAGACCTCAGGGATCTTGGTGGGTACTACGTGGGACAACCGAGAAGACAACAACAAAGAAAAGATCAAGATATTCCCCTATGTTGACTATTCAAAGTACACCATGATATGATGGATCAAGGCGACCATGACAAGGGATGATAGGGTGCTCAAATGATAAAAAAAAAGCCAAAAGCATCAAAAGATCACAATCAATTTCAAAATTCCTTTTCCATAGGATCAAGGGGATGGATGGGATTGATAAGGTATGTTAGGAAGGATGCATCCTGTTAAGACTGATGATGGATACTAAACTAAAAAATCAGTATGACGCATGATATTTGGAACTAATTGGATTTGCTGATACAAGTGGACCTTGTTTGTTAAGAACCATCTAGACAAGGGCATAGCTTGACGACACAACAAAAGAGACATGACACAAGATAGGAGACTGGAACATCCTGGCGACCTAGGGGCTTAGGGGTTGATCAAAGATTAGCCTTGCCTATGTGAAAGCGTAGAGCCCTTGTAGTTCGATAAAAGGCTGATGATAGACCATGATGGGGACTTCGATGGATGATAAAGATCAATTATAGATGATAAAAGAGTAGACAGAAAAATCCCTGAGGGTGGATCAAATGATTGACCTTGCCTACGTGAAAGCGGAGGGGCAACCTAGTTCAACGAGAGGACCAAAGACAAATAATGGATAAAGGATGATGAGATAACCCTGACAAGTGGATAAAATGATGGGACTGATATGATGATACAAGATAAACCTATTGGATTGGATTAGAGAATGGTGACTACACAAAGCAAAGAGATGGGATAGTTAGCCAAATCAGCAAAGATGAAGTGGGAGGATGACAAGACGGGTAGATGAATGATGAGAAAGGATAGGAGATTGAAAATATGCATAAAAGAAGTGGAAGTGATGATGATGAGGTAGATGGCATTGGTTTGCACAGGGAGGAGCCTATATCTAGATACCAATGACAAGGGATTATGAGATGGGATGAGGATAGAGGATGGGGGAGGAAAAGGATTGTTTGGATGGATTGGATAGAGGGATAAGGATTTGGATCAGGAAAAGGTTACTAGATGGATAGATGAAAAAGGATGCTATGATGGAAGGATAGGAAGATAAGGATGGGGAGATGGATATAAGGATTGTTTGGAGGGATAAAAGATAAGGACGGGGAGATGGATATAATGATAAAGAGATGGGGATAGAAAATTGAAGGGATTGCTCTGATGGAATGAATGATGTCTCCAAGGACTATATCACAAAGTAATATAGATGCCCCCACTCTAGATATGTCATGTGCGAGGAGGAATGAAGGATGCAATAGAGAAGGATAGGAAAATAAAGGAGTAAGATGGATGAAGATAAAATGCATGGATAAGGCAGGGAGATTGAAGGTAGCATGACAGGTGGATAAGGTAGATGAGTGTGAATGAGGATTAGGATAGTTTGCATATGAGGGGAATGTATGCTAAGAGGTGCCCAAAGCATGTTTATATGTTTACCCCTGTCATTATCAAGATCACAAGGAGGATGGAAGGATTGGAATAAATGAGACAGGATGTGTAAGATAGGTAGGATGGAGGGGATGAATGAAAATGACATATAAGAGGAAGACGGGTACATAGCTAGAAGCATAGCAGGGAGCATAGCGGATGGAGGGAATGCATATCAGGAAGTTGCCCCCAAGTGCAGATGGGGATTTACGCATGACACCTGTTTTCTAGTTTTTCATCATGGTACTTATCCAAGGTGCTTGTTTTCCAAGTTTTCACCATTGGAAAGATTATTTCTCTTTACTATTTTATTTTTTTGATTTTATTTTTATTTTTTGACTTTTTGGATAGCATGCAAAAGGAGATGGATAAGGATAGGGAGGCGAATAAGTGGATTTAGAAGACATGCAATAAGGAGATGGATGAAGGACTCAAGCATCAAGTTCCATAAAAGGTGTTAAGATCCCATATTCGAAGTGATTGTTGGACATTGGTACAATCTTATTAGAATAAATGGATTATGCAAGAGGATGAATTAGAGGGATTTGATGGGGAAGATACATGGGGTAATGGATGGGATGCTAGAAATGGTATGGATGTAATTATGGGGTGGATATGTGATGGGGAGATGTGTTCAGGACCAACATTGGCACATGTGGTGGTGGATGTGAAAAGATAAGAGGATTAATGGATGGAGAATGTGGGGATAATGGAGGAGATGGAATGGTGAATTTCGGGACATAGGGACCCGAAATAGATTTAGGACAGGGTGGATGAAAATGATTAACTTTTGGATTAGAAAATTTGGATGTTCTTATAGATTTTCATTTGATGGCATTGCATCTTTATTCTTTGGGATCCACATGGTTTTGATCTTTGCTTTGGTGGGCCTTTGTGGCCTACAGATTTGATTTGGATTTAGATGGTTCTTCTCTTCACCATGTCTTTTAGAGGGGACAC
Source organism: Sequoia sempervirens (assembly GCA_007258455.2). NCBI lineage: Eukaryota > Viridiplantae > Streptophyta > Pinopsida > Cupressales > Cupressaceae > Sequoia > Sequoia sempervirens. The sequence continues at coordinate 555,574,998 of VDFB02000003.1, read as the reverse complement.
AGGGAGCTTTAGATTCATGTGGATGTTGGGATCTATGTATTTTTACTTTAGCATCCAAAGTGATTTTACTAGCAATGGGATGGGTGTGAGGAGATGGGTGATGTAGAGAAATGGAGGTAAAATTATGAGGATTACGTGTAGATGGAAAATGTGTAGGTATGTGCCTTTGTTGATCCTGATTAGGATGTTTATGAATTGGATGGATGAAAAGATGAGATGGAGGAGGTGATCTTGGGATATACAGACCCAAAGCAAATGGAGTGGGTGGAGGGACATAAGAGCCCAAGATGGATGGAGTAGATGAAGGATGGGAGATGGTGGATAGAGGGACGTAAGGACCCAAAATGGATGGAGTAGATGGAGGAATATGGACGGTTGTTTTGAGGCGATACGATAGAGGAGGGATGGAAGTATATGACCTGGTGAAGCAATGGGAAGAGCTGAAATTTCTTTTGGAAAAGGCTCGTTGAGGATGCCTAGAGGTTGTCCCACCATCTTTAGATTGTGAGTCTTGGGAAATAGGACCAAGACCTTGCATACAAATTTTTTCTTTGACTTGGATGGGCTCTAAAATACCTTGCTCATGAAGGCCTAGACCTTTTCCTTGATAGTTAATTTTCTTGAGCATGTAATCCATGATAGGATTTGTGTTATTCTGAAAACATGATGCAAGTCCATTATTAGGTGGAGGATGATGGGTGGTATATACACTATGATTTTCTTCTATGAGGAGGCCACCATGGAAGAATGTGAGAGTACCAAGGGGATATGCAAGTGGTGTGGGGATAGCAGTTTTAGGCGATGATGGGGGATCATGAGAGGGAGATGATGGGATAGTAGCATTTGGATGGGTGGTATCAGGAGAGGGATTAGGGGATATGATAGGATCTGGATTTGCGGTAGTGGGCTCATGCGATGGAGATACAGATGGAGCACTGGAATCTTGAATGACAAGGGGATCATGGGATGGAATGGATGGGGGACTATGATCTTGAGGTGGACTAGATGGGATGGTAGGATCTTGATCTGGAGAAGGAGATATGTTGGCATGCTTTGGATCAGGCTCTTGGCATGAATCATCATGTGTGGGAAGCATGATAGTGGAGTCTTGGTGGGACTCTTCAAGTGGGGAAGATGGAGGGATAGAGGATTCAAAATATTCACAAGAATGGATTTTAGTGGATTGGATTTGGGTTTCATCGATGGGTTCGACAATGCTCAGAGTAGGAGGTGGGTGTTCAATGGATTCAGTAGATGTGATGGTAGGAGATGGGGGCTCAGTGGATTCAGAGGACGTGATTGTTTTGATGGTTTGAGTGGTGTTAGGGGTGGTATCATCAATGATAGGTGTTGGGTGGAGAAGGGTCTCATCACCAATGACCGTGGACGATGGGTTGGCATGGCATGATTCCACAACTTCAAGGTGTGGAGTGGGAGATTTCTTCTTTGTTATAAGTCCTTGGAGAAACTTGAATACTCTAGGCTAAGGTGGTGTGGTAGGAGTGGATGAAGGATTATGGATTGGTGGGGGATTAGGACTAGGATTAGATGGGTGAATGGGATTGGATGTAGGACTAGTAATAGATGGGAGATTAAGATTAGATTAAGGGTTAAGATAGGGGTATTGGAATGAAGAATTAGGACATGAGGATGCTAGTGGTGGATTATAGTAAGGATATTAGGATGGTGGATTAGGATGGGAAGATTGAGGTGGTGGATTGGGATAGGTTGGTCTAGATGTTGGATTAGGATAGGAAGGTGTGAATGTAGGATTAGGGTGAGCATATTGGTATGGAAGATTAGGGTAGTGGGTATATGCGGATGAAGGATTGAGATAGGAGGATGTGGAAGGGGGATTAGGATGGAAGACTAGGATAAGAGGATGCAGGTGTTGGATAAGAGGATGATGTAGATGAAGGATATGATGGATATGATGGATATCCCTTGTCAAAGGTAGCATAAGGAGCATGATTAGGCATGGATGAAGACAAAAAGGGATAACTCAAAGGGGTGATTGGATTTTGGAAAGCGGGTGGAGAAAGCTTACTAGCAATGATAGTGTCAAGGGAATCTATGTCATATTCCTCTTGATTGAAAATACTTTTGTTATCGTTGTCAGTGTAATTAGGGCTTCCCTTGACTACTATTGATGGAGGATAAGGATTCATGATGATGAAATAATAAAGAGGATGGATCCAATATTTGGGATGGGAATGGACTAAAGCTCAAATCGAGATTTAGGTCAAGCTCAGATTAGGATTGGATTAAAGCTCAAATTAGGATGATCAGATGATGCAATGGAATTGACTCTGACGATCAGATTTGATTATCAAAGGATGATTATGACACCAAATATGCTTCGAGATGGAAGTAGATTGATTGGGTCGAAGGTGATTGGATTGGATTAAATAAGATCGATCGATGATTGATAAGATCAACTAATGGATTAGATAGGATGACAAAAGTGACTGTAAACCCCATTCAGAGATTACCCTAGGTGACGTAGGATACTGATTGATTGAATTAAAGGATAAATGGATGATTGCGGCACCGAATCCACTTTGAAAATGGATTGATTGGGCCAAAGATGATGATTAACTTAGGACGAATGACAATCCTAAGTGGATTTTGATGATGACAATTAGATCAGACACTTAGGTCAAGTTTGATAATCACCTGAAATGAAGTTCAGAGGATTTGGATGGGGAAAATAATGATTTGATTGGAGGAACGAATACTCAAAACAAGTAAACGATTGATCGAAATAGATGAACGATTACTCAGAACGAGTAAATGACTGCTCACAACAGATGAATGATTCTTGTAATGAGAAGATGAAGGTTTGGAATAGATGAAAGATTACTCAGAATGAGTAAACAATTGATCAGGATTGTTGAACGAAAGTTTGAAATGATTGAAGGAGGTGTCAAATGGATGAATGTTTACTTAGAACGAGTAAACGGATGATCAAAATGGCCAAAGGAGAGTTTGAGATGATAGACAAAGGTTCGAAATAGATGAATGTTTACATGGAACGAGTAAATGAATGATCGAAACGTCAAAATGAGAGTTCAAAATGATGAAAGAAGGTTTGAAATTGATGAACATTTACTCAGAATGAGTAAACAGATGATTAGAATGGTTTAACGAGAGTTTGAGACGATAGACAAAGGTTTGAAATAGATGAATGTTTACACGGAACGAGTAAACGAATGATCAAAACAATAGAAAAAATGTTCAGATTAGGAGGTTGGCTTGTGGAATGGACAAAAGGTTGAATAGGATGAAATTGAAGAATATGGAGGGAGGGATCTTAAGATTTGTTTTGATATCCAAAGATCTTGACTGCAGATGGATTAAAGCTCAAATTAGGGTTTTGGTTAAGCTCAAATTGGGATTAGATTAAAGCTCAGATTAGGATTGGATTGAAGCCTAGAGTGATTTGAGGAGGTGATGGGATTGATTCTACACCAAGTTCTGGGGTTTAAAGGATGTAAGGTGTTGACAATCAGATTTTTCCAAATTTGGCAATTTTCAAAAATTGTCAATTTTTGCCATTTTAGGAAACTTTACGGACATACGTTTGAGAGTCCATTTTTTTCCCAAAAAATACCCTAAACTAAGATAGGATGAATTGCCAACTAACATCCCAAATCAGAGACATGCATTCTGAGTTATTAACGAAAATAATTTTTCAAAAACTAAAAAAAACACTAATTTGGGATTTTGAGGGTCAAGATGAAAGTTTGAGGCCCCGAAAATGTGGCAAGAGGGTCAATGGGGAATCCACATGCCACCTCATAATGCAACCACCCATAAAATTTCAGCTGAAATGGACACCCGATTCAAAAGTTATGGCCTCCGAAAGTTTCGGCATAAAAATCAAAACTCTTGAAATGAAGTCTAGGTGATTGGGATGGATGATCTGATGATGAATATGGACTCTAATGATGCTCTAAGTAGCCCTTGTGTGATTTTGGTGATGAAATGATGACTTTGGAAAAAAATTTGATCATGAGAAAACGGGTGCTCGAAACGACTGATCAGAGGGTAGAAAATGTTGTTTGAAGGGCGAGTCCACCCCGGGATGAGGTCAGGTCTGCCTGTGGAAGGGGGTAGGTCCACCTACAGGGAAGGTCCACTTGTGGAAGGGGGTAGGTCTTCCTGTGGAAGGGGGCAGGTCTGCTTGTACAGGGGCAGGTCCACCTATGGAAGGGGCAGGTCTACCTGTACAGGGGCAAGTTTTCCTGTCCAAGGGGGCAGGTTTGCCTGTGGAAGGGAAGGTCCGCCTATCAAAGGGGGTAGTCCACCTATAGGGCAGGTCTGCCCCTAGGTGAAAATGGTAAAAAAAATAGTTGTTTGGGTGCACGAAATGAGGAGATGGATGCTAGGAATGGATGGACGAGTGCAAAAAATAGATGAATGACTCTCAAAATGTGGGGAGGAAGATTCAAAATGGATGAACGAGTTCTTGGAATGGATGAAGGACTCTCGGAATGAGGAGATAGAGGTTTAGAATGAATGAATGTTTACTTAGAATGAGTAAATGAATGGTCAGGATGGCAGAACAAGAGTTCGAAATGATAGGAGGTTTGAAATGGATAAACGTTTACTTAGAACGAGCAAACGAATGATCGGAACAACTGAACAGGAGTTTGGAATGATGAAACAGGGTGTGAAATGGATGAACATTCACTCGAAATGAGTAAATGAATGATCGAAATGGCAGAATGAGAGTTCAAGACAATAGACAAAGGTTTGAAATGGGTGAATGTTTACTTGGAACAAGTAAAAAAATGATCAGAATGAAAAAATAAGAGTTTAAAATGATGAAATAGGGTGTAAAATAGATGAACATTCACTTAGAACAAGTAAATGAATGATCGAAATGGCAGAACGAGAGTTCAAGATGATAGACAAAGGTTCAAAATAGATGAACTTTTCTTCAAAATGGGGAAACGAGTGATCGGAACGGCGAAACAAGCATGCGAAATGATGAAATGTGTGTCTAGAATGATGAAATGGATGATTAAACTGACTGGTGAAGGGTCAGGTCCACCCTTGGATGGGTCAGGTATGCCCCTAGATGGGTTAGGTCTGCCCCTGGAGGTCAGGTCCGCCTATCAGGAGGGCAGGTCCGCCTATGGAGAAAAAGTTGGTGAAAAATGGCTAAAACAGGCTCCAAAGGACTAGTTTATAGGTCAAGTCCGCCCCTAGATGGGTCAGGTTCACCCCTGGAGGGAAATTCCACCTATCAGGAGGGAAGGGATGCCTGCCAGGAGGTTTAAACTTGACTTTTGAAAATATGAGTAAGGCAAAGGACCCAAACCATAGTAAACATCAATCAAAAGGATATAGCTGAACAAAAAATTACTGGTTTTGTACAAAGAAGACAATTCAGACAACACAATCCTAAGATTAGTAGAAAGGGGTATGGCTGACAAAGTCTTCTATTCTAGGATGAACATGGTTGCTAAGGAGTCCTCGATAAACACCCAGTACGTGAGGCCCAAAACCGTGAACACCAACTCGTTACAAGTGTGAGTCGGGAACCTTAGCGAGATCCTAGAGGCTCGGACCAACTCTTCACGTCATCCTGACGCTTCGCCAATTACAACGTGGTTAGATTGAGGTACAACTTTCACTCTCCCTCCTTTATATACCCCATTGGTACGCGTGGTTGGAATCGTCCCTTGGGGTGATGAAATCCCCAAGCAGGTCCTGCTAAGAAAAAGAAAAAGAGGGTGACTCAAAAGGACTTGGTAAGCTACGATTTCTCATCACCTAGGATTGCCAAATGATGCAAGGGGATTGGATACGTCAAATAGCTTACCAACAAGCATGGAAAACAAGATTAATTGACACCCCTAGTTAGACTATGTGCCTAAGTTATGCAAAATAACAAGTAATGGCTAATGAGTAACTAACCCTGCAAGAAAAATTGTTAGTGAATCTTATTCTTGTTCCTTGACAAATTTTGATTAGATGATTGCACAGACTCACACAAGACATGTTAGGGGGTTAGAAACACTTAAAATAGCCATAAGGAGTGCTAAAAACTAAAATTTCACCTTCTGGAAAAAGCTGTCTAGGTCAGGTCCACCTGTTTGGAGGGCAGGTCTGTCTATCCAGAGGGCAGGTCCGCCTTTCTGTCAGGTTAGTTCCACCTATATGGAGGGCAGGTCCACCCCCTATGAAAAGTCTACAAAAATCAACTTCTGGAGTCTGAGGACGACAGGTCCGCCCCTGGGCAAGGTCAGGTCCGCCCTGGGAGGTCAAGTTCACCTACCTGTTAGGTCAGGTCTGCCACTGGAAGGTCGGGTCTGCCCCTAGAAGGTCAGGTCTGCCCCTCTACAGGTCGAGTCTGCCCCTCTGTAACTTGCACCTGCAAAAAGTGAAAAAATAGAAAATGTGAAAGATAGAGACTCATTTGAGGGTCCCACCGAGCATTCCACAAATGTGATAGGGCGAAAATACTTGTTAGAAAATGAGCAGCAAAAAAAAGAGTGCAAACAACAACTATAAACACCCTACACCTCAAGATTAGGCAAATGATTAACTTAACAAAACAAAATGGAATCTTTTACCTTGGTGAGTTGTCCTTGGGTTGGCCCTTCAATGTTGTATGCTCCTTTGATGGAAAAAGATGCAAGTGTGGATTATGAGATGGATGGAAAAATGGGTGAAAGTGGATGCAAATGCAAAAATTTGGCTAAGTATGGCTCAATAGAAAATTTTGCAAGAGTTTGGCTAGCACAATGATCTCCCCCAAAATGAGAGAAAAGAAGGGGTATTTATAGAGAATTTTGGATTCTCTAGGGAAATGGATGGTTGGGATTAAACCAACAAGGCCAAGATGTAGGGCTATGGTGAGTTGAGAACTCACAATCCCTCACATCTTGACATGTGGCACATGAAGTGGCTTGAAGAAGATGATGTGGAAATGAGTTAGAAGGAGAGTACATGAAATGGAGGTACTACATAGTACCTTGGGATTTGGACAAGATCTCCTCATAAAGGAGGTCCTTGTCCCCATGTGGGTGAGAGGACATGTGAGGAATAAAAAATTCCTCATATATCCACATGAGAATGAGAGAAGGAATTTAAAATTCCTTGGAATGCATTGAGGGATTAAATGTGAATTAAAAATTCATATGGGGAATGGAGGTGCCTTCTCCATACGGAGAAAGAATTTAATAAGGTTGACTTAGGACACATTCCATAAATGACATGGGGATTAGGTTGACTTAATTAAGGGATTAAGGTTGTGCAAGTATCTAATTAGAAAAATTAATGACAGATTAGAGGCAAGTGGAAAATTAGGAAGATCTCACATGTGGCTTGATGTGACAAGTCAAAGATCACATGGGGAAGAGAAAAATGAATTTAATATTCCTTGGAAGGATAAAAGAAATTAAAAATTCCTTGAGAGGTTGATTAGGCTAGTTAATGAAGGATTAGAGGAGGGTTAGGTGGCTAAGAGAGATTAGAGGCCAACTTGCAAAAGTTGGAGGATGTGACACATCCTAATCAAGGATTAGGCATGTGCACATCCCTAATGATGAGATTAGAAGAATAATTAGGATTAGATAAAAATGATGGGGGATGTGACATATGAGGAATTAAATAAATTTCATATTTATTTGATTCATTTGATGAAAGGGGGAAGGTATTTAATTATTTAACTAGATACCTTAGGGATTAGAAGAACTTTAGAGGTATTAATTAAATAATAGTGATATTACTTAATTTAATGCGGATAAGGGGATGCTCAGAAAAAAGGGGATAAATTTGGATAAATTAAGTGTCCAAATTTAGGTGTCTACAGACTCAACTAAAAATAAGCACTGGTATCGCACAAGAAGACACACTAGGTAACACAATCCTAAAATTAGTATTGAAGGTTTACAAACTTGATGTAGGCCTACCACCTTGAGAAAAAATCCCAAGGTTAATGCTCGGTGATACCGGGGTGGTTCTCTAGATCACCCTTTCTCGTGAGGGTGGATAGCTAGCGATTCAGTGGTATAGGGTCATCAATAGACACCACAAGCTCACCTTCACACTCTCTCGGAGACTATCGTAGTCCACCACGAGGATTTCTATCTCAACCCAAGGGAGTACATGATGAGTAAATTTAGGGTACAATGCGTATTTCCTGCACTACACCAAACCGTGGCTAAAACATGGGTCTCTATCTAGGCTATACATGCTATCTTGTGCAACCTTGATATATTCTAGGTACGTGAGACAAAACTGTGAACACCAACCAATCACAAGCATGGATCGGGAGCCCCAGCAAGGTACTAGAAACTTAGACCAACCATGCACGTCTTATCTAGGTATCACCCTAGCTTCAACGCTTCACTAGACATGACGTGATTAGATTGGGGTACAACTTTAGTTCTCCCCCCTTTATATACCCCGCAGGTAACACGTGGTTGGGATCGTCCCTCAGGTGATGAAATCCCAAGCAGGTCCTGATAAGGGAAGAAGATACTAGATTCTTTGCCTACTCCCCAGGCTTGCACATAGCATAAGGGGAGAGCTTTGACGCACTAGTACCTCCTAGGTATACTAGATTGGACTAGAACAAACTATGATTTCTCATCACTTAGGATCACCAAAAGGTGCAAGGGGAATGGATACGTCAATAGCTTGCTCCCAAGCACAAAAAAAATGTAAATTGACCCTTTAATTAATCTATGTGTGCCTAGATTAGTATGAAAAATAGACAACAGACAAAGCTAATCTAGGGGTCTTTGATTGATCATCCTACAAAAAATATGTCAATAATTTAATGCTACCAGTCTTGGACAAACAAGGGACAATTGTTGCACAAATCATTAGTAAAATGGCACACTCATAGATAGACAAGTTAACGGATCAGTACTCGAAATCAAAACCAAATTGAGATGGAATTGTAAGATCCAAATTTTAGGAGTACCTTGAATTCACTTTTGTGTAAGATGGATTCGCCTCTGATGATCAAGATTTTCTATCTAGGAAGATTAGTGAATGCACAGACACCTATTCTGGTGGATGGGAAAATTCAAAAATGTTTGTCAAGAGAAGGGACGAAGTCACAATCACCTCTGTAACTAAGTCAATCTCGCCTATTCCTAGAGACTTTCGTGTGTCAGCCTCTGTACCGAGCAATTTTTCCTTTCACCTCAAGTTCGTCCCTTTTCACAAAAGGGAAAATTCATGCTCGCCTTTGTTGACTGTAGGTTCGCCTCTATAACTGGTGAGTTCACCCATCGGGGCAGATTCGCCCCTATGTGTAGAAATTTGAACCTACAAAATTCAAACAATAGCAAACTATAAAGTGTAGACCCATGACGTGGGTCCCACTAGGTCTGCCAAAAATGTGTGCAAGTGAATTTGACCTACCTAAAGTGCAAAATATAACTAATGCAAAAGACCAAAAACACAAAAAAAACACTCAATATTGAGCATACGATGAACCCAAACAAAATGTAAGAAATATGGAACTTTTTACCTTGTTGAGTTGATTACTTTGGTTGGCCCTTTGATTGTTCGAATGTGTGCTCCTTTGATGGAAAGACAACATAAAACCTATCTCTAAATGAACATGGACTGATGAGGAATGAAATGGTGATTTTGGGTAGTTGAATGGATGCAAGGTATGAGCTCAAAATGGTGAAACAATGGTGGATGAGTGCTTGGATGTGTTCTTGGTTGCTTGAATGCTAAAGTTGATAGTGATAGTGATGATTGTAAATGAGGGAAAATTCCTCCATTTTTTGGGGAAGTGCCTCTAAACAATGGAGGGTCAGGATGTAGCCACAATGGACTAGATCAAGGGCTAGGGTGAGTTGAGAACTCACAAGCCCTCACATCTTGACATGTGGTGGGTGAGGTGTCAAAGGGGAGATGAGGTGGAGGTACTTCATAGTACCAAGGGATTTGGACAAGATCTCCGCATAAAGGAGGTCCTTGTCCACAGGTGGGTGATGGGATATGTGAGGAATTAAAAATTCCTCAAATATCCACATGGGGATGAGAGAAATAATTAAAAATTCTTTCAAATTCCTAGGGGGATTAAATGTGAATAAAAAATTCACATGGGGAAGGGGTTTCCTTCTCCAAAAGGAGAAAGCATTAAATGAAGTTGACTTTGGACATATGCCATAAATGGCATGGGGATTAGGTTGACCTAATCAAGTGATTAAGGTTGTGCAAACATGAAATTAGGAAGACTAATGAAGAATTAAGGAGAAGTGGGGGGTTATGGAGGATGTGACCCTAATTATGATTAGGGGTTTGCACATCCTAATCACATATCAATTAAATTAATCTAGATTAGAGAGAATTATGGAGGATGGGACAAGGAGAGAGAAAGAATGAATTTAAAATTGATTTAAATTCATAAAGGGAAAATAACTAAAATAAATAAATTAGAGTATTTATTTAATTTAGAGAGGAAAGGGGGATAAGGTATTTAATTGATTTATTAAATACCTTAGAGACACTAGAATAAGGGGAATATTAATTAAATGATAAATTATTTAATTAATGCAGATAGGGGATGCAAAATAGAGGAATAAGAAGGAATGAATTTGACCATATGGAGGTGGTCAAATTCAGATGTCTACAGTTAGATCCACTATAATTTTGATGTTAGGAAGGTGGAAATCATCCTTTGGGCATACCTTGTTCAAGTCTCTGAAATCAGTGTAGATTCTGATGCCCCCAGTAGGTTTGGAGACTGGTACCAAGTCTGAAATCCACTCAAGATAATCTATGGGTTGGATAAATCCAATATCAAGAATATTTTGTAACTCAAGTTTGACCAAGAGCGCTATCTGAGGATGCATTTTTCTTAAATTTTGCTTCATTGGTTTAGCTCTAGGATAGGCTGCTAAATTGTGTATAACCACTTTAGGATCGAGCCTTGGAAAATTTGTGTATGACCATGCAAAGTTAACTCTGCACTCTTTCAAGAATGCTACTAGGTTCTTTTGTTATTGATCCAACAAGGATTCAGTGTAGAAAGTGATCTTGGGTGCTTCTTCTATTCCCACGTTGACTGGAGTGGCCTTTTCTACTAGCACTGCTGACTTCTATGGATACATCACACTAAAGGGGAGATTTAATCTCTCATTCTTGGGCACCTTAGAGAGGTTTTCACCCTCGTATGCTTCCTTTCTTTTTTCTATTTTAGGATTAGAGAGTGCCATAGTGTGGTTTTCACTCAAAGATATGCAAGTTAGTTGCATGTCACCAATTTTATGATTGAAGGATTCAATCATCTCCCCACAGTACGCCCTTGTGTCTAGTTCTATATCAAAACCAGCCTTGTGATCTTCCCATGATAAGTTGTCACAAAGTCCCATGAATTCTGAGATCACTTCATCATTTTTGAATAAATCTAGAATTGGTAGTCCTTGTTGGTCCAATTCAATGAGTTGCGGGTATACTAGGCGAATTTCATTTGGCTGGTTCCTTGGGGTGAAGGATGATGTAGATATCATGAAGAGGGAGTTATTCTCAAATAGGTCAGCAACTTCGAGGGGGAATTCATCTAGGGTCGTATCATGTGATGTTGGTAACCAAGTGGAAGCCTTAGCCCATTTAGCAAAAGTACCTTTGCCAATAAGGGTAACCTTTCTAGTAGTACAACCTAGCCCAAGATTCTTTGGACGTTTCTCAAGAACGATGGGTTATAGAAAACCATTGTTATTTTGTCCTAGTTTCTCATTCTTGTTATATCCCCAACCCTTCATTAGTTGCAATCCTTTGTTGTCTTCCATGGGAAGAATGGGGATGGGTCATTCAACTTGATAGAGTAGTTTAGAGATACCCTCCTCATTGACATCTTCTTTGTTTAGGTCTCCCCACTTTGTGAAGGTAGTAGCTTCCATCTTGATAGTTTCAGGAATGCTAATGGTGCTTGGTGTGTGTTTCCCATGAGATTTGGGAGAAAGAGGTAGCTCTCCCAACACAAAAGTTTCCTTTTTTAGTTTATAGTTTCCATAACCATCATCCTGGATCACTGCTTTGATGTCAGGTATGTTTTGCACAATGGGTGTTTTCTTTTCTGAGGTAGGTGCAAGGGAGGATGGGTCAACAAATGAGGTAGAAGGTGTAGGCCCTTCATCATTCTTAGGTATTTGGGGGATCTTATAGAACTTGGCCTCAAGGCTCGTGTAGTAGTAAAAAGGCTCAGGATCTCCATGGATGATAACTTATCTACCCGTGAAAGGAAATTTTACACATTGATGGTAGGTTGAAGCTACAACTTTTAGGGCATGGATCTAGGCTGGGGAAGATCAAGGTATAATACTTGACATGTAGTTTATGTGATGAAAAGTCCCACTTGGATGGTTAGTGTGATGATGCCTTGTGATACCTAATCTTGGTCATCATATACTCTAATGGTGGTACTCTTTGTTTTCTCAATAGTATCCTCTGAATAGCCCAAATTTTTTATCAATTGAAGAGTGCAAATGTTCAGACTAGTCCCTCCATCTACTAAGACTCTTTTGACCTTGTTCTTATGAAAGATGACCTCAAGTTGTAAAGAATAATCATGAGATGGTTGTGATGGTAGATCTTGTTTCAAGAAGGTGAGAAGATGACTAGTGATATGTCCTACCATAGCTTGAAACTGCTCTATATCTATATCCTCAGGCACAGATGACATAGACAAAGCTTTCTCTAAGATTTTCCTATGCACGGGGGATAGCCTCAATAGTTCTAAGATAGAAATTTTGTGGGGGTCTTCTTAAGTTGATCTAGGAGATTGTACTTGCTAGTGTTTGTTGTTGGCTGAGTAGGGTGTACCCTAGAATGAGATGGCACTCCTTGGATGGTGACTTTGCCATGTCGTGTGGTGAGTCCACACTCTGCACTAGGCCCTTTGATGGTGATGATGGTAATGACACTATCATAGGAAGTGACCACATTGGAATATGTATGTTGCACATTTGTGTAGTCTTTAGCTTTCCCAGTGTTGTTCCATTTTCTATGATCTGGCATAGGGTTCTTGTATATCTTAAGATCATGGTTTTTGGATGGTACTTCAACAAATATGTCTTCACTCTTGATGAGATCTTGGATAATATTATTGAGCCTCATATAGTTCAATGTTTTTTGCCCTTTGATTTTGTGAAAATCACAAAGATCTTTTTCATTGTACCAGGGTGGTTTATTTTATGGTTCTTGGTAATTTTCAAATTTTGGAAGCATTATCAGGTTTGACTCTACTAATTTCTTCATGATAGTCTCAATGGGTTATGACAATTGTGTGTATTTTCATTTCAAATAGTTTCTCTTGTTGGGAGTTCATCTATATTGGGTTTTGGTGTTGTTGATTTGATTATTTTGTGGTGATGTTGTTTGTGGCACCGTTGGTTGAATGTTAGTTGTTTGATTGTTGTTTGGCCTAGGAGCACTTAAGACCACTTTAGTATCTACCACTCTATCATTTGTTACATTTTTTTTCTTAACCCAGACATGAGGCTTGTCATTTGAACTGGTTGATGGGTGGTTGTTTTTATAGGCTTAAGCATTTCCCTATGAGATTAGAGCTCTCGATGTTAAGGGCTCTAGGGACAAGCTTGTCATAAGATGTGATGCACTGTATCTTCAAGTGGAAGGATAGATATGGATCTAGATTTGTTATGATAATTCCCACTTGTTTTTCATCGAGAATTGTCCACTTTCTTTTACTCACTCTTTCCTTCCACTATTGCAAGAAATTATTGAAAGATTCTCCCTTGTTTTGTTTGAGAGCATATAACTCTTCTAAGCTTACATCTATGTCAAGATTAAAGGAGAAGTGATCTATGAATTTTTCAATGATTTATTTGAAATTTTTGATGCCTAGAGGCAATTGAGAAAACCAATCCATGGTAGGACATGTTAAAATTCATGGGAAGAGGCACATAAAATAGGACTCATTATAAGCGACCTCCATACACATGAAATTAAACTCTTTGATATGGTCTACATGAATTCCTCTCCCTTTTTATTTGTCAAATTTGGATATTTCAAAACTGGGAGGGAATAGAACCATTATGATGTTTCAATCAGATGGATATGGGCATAGGTTCTTTGTATGGTGTTTCTTCATTTTTCCCATTTGGATGTCCTACATTTCTTGTGTTAACGCCTTGACTTGCAATGCCATATCATCTTGTGGACTTGGTGGAGGAACATATGTGGCATATTGTGGAATGGTGGATAAAGTGTACATAAGATTCTGATATGAAGAGGTGTTGTATGGTGTGTATGGTGGTGTAGGATAAGGTGATGATGGTGTAGGAATATATGTTCCTAATGTGTTTGGGTTGATGATGTTTTGTTGAGGGTTATAGTATAAACCTATTGTGCCCTCAGCACACACACCCCATTCAGAATGGGGACCCTCTTTTCTTTCACCTTGTCAGGTCATTTTGTCACCTCCTCATTTTGTGTACCCTTGTTTTTGGTGTCCCAAGTGGTCAACATGCCTCCAAAGTTGCATCTTGATTGACCATGTTTCATCCCCTTCATTTTGGCTAAGTCCTGATGCCTTGTGGAGTCTCCTTGGCAGTTTTCCTCTACCAACGACCTTGGGGCCTGGTGGACCCGCCACGCTAGGTTTCCATCAGTGGGTTTCCTTTGGGTATTCACCGTTCCAAAATGGTGGAAGGCTTCCGCCTTTCGGATCCCTGGGACCCAGCTCCCTCTTTGCCACCCGTTTAACTTATGATAATTGTCCACCTTTCCTCTTGTTGGGCCCAAACTTCTAGACGTCTCCGTCCGGGACTTCACAAAGCTTCCACCATTCACAAAATGGCGGGATGACCCCATCCGCCCAACCTCCTAGATGCACCTTGCCTCTCATCATCCAGCATTCAATGCACAAACCTAACCAATCGAGCATATCGTCGGGTCCTAGTATGTGGACTTCTGTGGCAACTTTGTTGTTCCAAACGGCCAAGCACTGACATCCTTTTGCCTCCTGGGTCTCGACCCACCTTTTTCCATGAGAAAAAAATGACGAACTTTAAATGTCCTTGCCCTCACTAGGCTCCTCCCACTGGGATTATGTCCCATCTCTGCTAGATTCAAAATTGAAAAACATGCACGTCTTCCCAACCTCCAGGGCCTGCTATCCCAATCATCGATAGAAAACTCATGAGAAAATCTAATGTCCAAACTTGGTGTCAGGTTCAGTCCATCAAGTCGCTCCCTCTGGACTTCCATCTAACGATCATCGTCCTTGACTGAAAAACCTTGGCGGCTTCCCACCACTTCGAGCCTGAGTGCCTCAAATAAGAAGTGAACATCGGCCATCCTTAGGCCTCCCGAGTCCCAGACCCCAGACTTCTGACCTCGGAATTTCATTTCTTTCTGGCTATTGCAAATAGTGAACTCTTAGTAGCTTTTTGACCCTGAACCTCCAAGTGCTCCTAAAGTGGTCAAAATAACCTCAAACTTGAAGACCAATATCGGCCCACATGCTAAAATTTGGCCTTCTTCAACACAAGCCTTTCAAACCATCAAAGTGTGAGGACGAGAGAGACCGCCCAGATCGCCCTAGCCTATTTGCCCTTTCAAAACAACATTCCTGCCAGGGAGTTCCAGCTCTCTAGGCCTGGATTATTCAAAATCCCTTCAGAAAATGACTAACTACATATGAAAGAAAAGATTCAACTTCATCAATCATGATATGTCTAACTGGATTTAGTTCACATGATTATTGCTAATGTTAATGCTTTTGCAAATAATTATACTCATTATGTCTATGCTTGCAGGATTTATGGAATTAGGTGCAAGACCCTCAGGGGGAACTGTAGAGAAAGACAAAGGAAAGAAAGCAGGAAAAACTCCTCATGGAAGAGAAGACAAAGATCAGATGAAATACCAGTTCCAGGGTGAGCCTCTACATTCAAAAATCATCACGGACTGGAAGAAAATCACAGACACCAATATCGGCCATGTCAATATTGATGAATTCAAACGAAGGGTCAGAATTCACCTGAAAACTGACAATTCTAGGTTAATTAGGCAAAGTGGGATCACAAAAGCCACAGGGTTCCCCCCATCTCTCATTGCCCCTGAATTGGTCATGGCCTGTCAGCAGGCCTACCATCTTGAGACAAGGTCCATCGTTGACAGAGATGGGAATATCCTCGTTGACATGTCAGCTGAGGGAATCACAAAAACTTTTCATATTCCCACTTTTGAAGAAATGGAGATGCCCACAATTCAGGAAGGAAAGGAAACATGGGATGAAAACCTGACGGGTTGCAAAAAATTGATAAACCAATATTATCTCAAGGAGAAAAGGGGTAGCGTTGCGAAGGTTCCTCAAGAACTATTTCACAACGATTTCCATGAAGACTACCATGACCTGGTGACTACGATGAGTTGGGTAATGGGCCTCCCTTCTGCTACTTTTTTTCAAGAATGGATGGTATACTTTATTGAACAAATCCTTCGTGGCGACGAGGATGTCACCACAAAAGCTACGTTCTACTAGGGAGGCATCATCAACGACTGCTTCCATGAGAAATTAATGAACATTAAAAAGAGCTCCAAATTCTACATGACCTCTTATCTGGTCTATTCACTGGTAGAGAAAAGGTAGTACAACGGGTTGTTTGAGGCACCTGATGAGGAGTCAGGACGAAGATTAAAATCCTATGATAGATATCCCCAACTCCAATTCAGAAACTTCAAGGAGTAATGCAAGGTGAATGATGCCTTCACTAGCCACATCATTTGGTTGCTAGGAGGGGATTTTGAGAGGAGGGTATCTCATAGCACGCGGGCGTTCCTGAAGCAGTACGCCTTCCTATTCCTATAGTTTCCCAAATTCACCTATATTCATGCCCAAGGTTTCACTGAAAGGCCAAACAAGCTGCCCCGGCACCCCAATGACTGGATTATACTCTTGGAACTCTCCCGACAGCTGCAACATGTACACACCATCCTCAGTGGCAAACATTTGGCAGGGATCCCTTATCCCCTAACCTTCGGTCAGGGCATGTATAAATTGCAAACTTCCCAGTGTGCTGGGAATTCAAAAAAGGAATTGGTGGAGTACCATTTCCTCCTACACAATACTCGTCCACTAATGGACCCCTATGGACATGTAAGAACGGAATTGGGACCGAAGTATGCTCACCTGCATCATGTCAAAGATTTATGGGAAAATTTTTAGGATGACAAAGAGGTGCGTCTGAGGCACTACATGAGAATGACTGCATACTTCATAAGAAGGGTGTAGTTGTTTCCTACACCAAACCAAATTGAGGAGGATGAAAGCACTGTCATGAATCCCGGGTATAATGCAGTCTCCAACTTGTTGCCGCCCGCAATTGATTGGGATGAGTAGGAGGTCGACAACCTCGACATTGTGACCAAACCAGTCATGGCCTAGATTGAGGAATGGGTTAAAAGACAAGTGGCCTGATTAACATAGCAAGGGGTGGTCCTAACATACGAAGGTCTCAAAAGTGAGCCTAGTGCCACCAAGGATGTCACTGCTACAACTTCAACAGGAAGGACATCCAAATCTCCTCTGCTCACCAAGTCGAAAAAGAGGAAAGGGATTGAAATAGAGCAGTATCCAAATCCTAAGGTGTACACAAGGAAATATTTAGGGGGATCACCTTCCAAGAAGCCCAAGCGAACAAGAAGCGCCATGGAGCAACTTGCAATTCAGGAAGGTGAGGAAGAGAGAATGGATCAGCCAGAGCTTCTTTTGGCTCCCCCCATTTCAACCACCCTAACATCTATCTCTCAAACTGTGGTCACCACATCCCCACCTATAGTGGACATCTCGGTCCATCTCGCCTCCTTTCCCCAGGCGGGGCCCATAATAGTGGTTGACTCTTTCTCTGCTGCGACTACTCCACCTTCCTTCACCACCATGTCACCTAATACATCCCTCCCACCGGCAGCAGCGACAGTGCCAATGCCCGGACTAACATTACCTGAGGCTTTCTCATGGCATATGCAAAATGTCCCCTCCAAAATTTCTTAGATCTTTATGGATCCCACCATCCAAGCTGCCATAGCACGGGTCCTCGCCAGTGCTACACCTTCATAGCCTTCAACAAGACTGTCAGTAATGGAGGCCACGATGTTAATCTCCAAAGAATGGGAGAGACGGGAGCAAGAAGCCTCGAGGGCAATTGAGGAGGAGGTCAACGAGTACCATGAACACCTAGAGTATGAACACTGGAAAACTGACAGGGTGGCCTAGAAAGAAGAAAGAATGGGATCTTCCGAGAGCGGGGACAAAGAGGAGGGAGAAGGTGGAAGAACTATTGTGTAGACCTTCAATGATCATCTCGAAGAGGAAATGGCCAGACAACTGAAGGATGATGAGGTAGAAACAAAAAATTCACCTCTCAGAGAAGAACAAGAAGGTGGCAGAGCAACAGAGAACATAGGACTCCTCACATGGGAAAAACAACTGGAGATTGTGCCACCTCCTCCTAGAGGAGAAGAAGATATAGAAGAGGACAAACCTGAGGAGCACATGCATGGGGACAAACAGATTGAAGGAAGAAAGGAGAAGGAAATTGAGATAGAGGAAAGTCCCTGAGAGAGATCAACTACTAGGCCTCCTGTCAAATGCCTCACATTCACCTAGGACTCGGATGAAGAAGAGGGAGACAACACCAAAATGAAAGAAAAGACTACCACATGTGTACAAATGGAGGTCCGAACGAGGGAAGGTGAGGGTGATCAAGAGTCTCAAAAAGGAAAGTCTACCATGCCCAAATGGCTGGAGAAGCAGCTTGTGAAAAGGACTCCTGCCTCAAAGGACCCAAGAGCGAGGCTAGAGGCTATCCTATCCCAAACGCAGAACTCAACCAAGAAGGAGAAGAAGCCTAAAGTTAGATCCAAGGTAACAATGGATGCCTTTGGGTCCCAAATAGTACAGATAACAACACCGGTGGTAGGCCAAGAGGGTGTAAGCTATAACATTTCCACCATTAACTTGGGAACTACTACCAGAGAGCAGAAGGTGGGACATCTTGAAGAGTCAGTGGCTATAGTGGTGCACCTGATACAACAGGACAAGGTCTTGAAGGATGAGCTTAAAGAACAGGTGGTTGCCTTGACATATTACATCCAACAATGGTCTTCGGTGGATGACATGCCTACCACATCCGTGGCTTCACCCCAACTGTTGTCCAAAGAATAGATTGACAAATTGGAGAGGAGGAAGAACTTGGATAAGACTACAAAAAGTTGGTTCTGACAAGTCCTGTACTTTGGGAACATGGGCATCGGCCGGGTTGTTTAGATGGCCAACAAGTTCTCAGATTTATAGCAAGTCTTGAAGGGAACCAAGAAGCTTTGCATCGACTTCCCTACAACATATGATTCCACCTATCCAAAGATTGAGGCCATCCTCTGGTTACCGAAGGTCATGTGGGAAAAGGAGCTTGCATTCAAAAGAGATGACCATTGGCTGGTGGATGTGTGGAAGCGGGACTTTGATAACAGAAGAGAAAGATTAGAGCAGATAATTAGTAAAGTGGATCCGGATATAGAATGGGTCAAGGAAATTAGGGAAGATTGCGCTCGATATCTGAAGCTAATGACAGAGTATGATATGCCCACGGTACAAATGGATCCAGAGAAAGTAAAGCCTTATTTCCAAAAGGCAATGGAGGATGGGATGTCTAATGAAATAACTATAGATTTCATGAGTTTTTTCACCCGTGCCTTCGCCCAGTTAGAGTTTTTCAGAGATCACATCACAAAGTATGAGGAAGATTAGAGGAAGCTTGAGGACAACTCAAAAGAATGGAGTTATCAGATGCTATGGTCTGAGATCATAGAGGTTGACAAACTCCAACCAATGATTTTGAAATTCATGGCATATGCAGCTTTGAAGAAGTAGGAGGGCAGCCCTATTATCAGTGAAGAGATCCTAAAAGAATAGCTATAGCAAAAAGAGAAATTAGCAAACACAAAATGCTACAGTGATGTCACTAGAGGATGAAATAAGGATGTGGAAATTAATGTATTTTAAATTATAATATATTTGGGGGTAGGTAGAACCCTAGTTTGTAGTGGATCTTGGCCACACAATGGGAGTGAATCTTGGCCATTCGTTCTACTTTTTGGAAACTATAAATAGGGGGTCTCCTCTCATTTCCAAAGGAAGTTGAGTTGTTGTAAAGACATGCTGCTGAAATTTATAATGAAAATATATTGACTTGGTGTATTTTCTGATTTCTTCACATGTTTCATGGTTCAATCTCCATTGTTAGATGCTTGGTTTAGATCTACATAACTATTTTAAGTTAGATTTAAATGCTTAAATAGATTTTAGTAATGTTGTTCCGTAGTTATGAAAATTACTGTTGTGTAGATGCCTTCCTAGTCCACACTTTTTGTTGTTTGTTGTTGGTAGATGGTTGTGTAAAGTTAGTCTGGGCTTGAATTCAAAGCTGATCTACATTTTTATCTTTGTTCACGCATGCCTATGGTGAATGAATGGTAAAATATTTGCAGGCCTTAGAAGATAGCACAAATTTCATGAGACTATGAGATTTCTGGTTAAGTGAAATTTTGTTTGAAGGAAGTTGTCCACAACAATAACTCCATGATTATTGTTCATAGTTAGTTATAGATCCAGGAACCTCCTCTCTTCCCTACTCTTTTCCTTTTTTTTAAGAAACAGTCTATGTAAGGTTCATTGCACATTATAAAGCCAAACTTAAGGAAAACATTGAAGTTTTAGATTGTTGTTTGAACCTATAGCAAATTGCACCATAACTCCCATCTCAGAAACTTCAAAATTTAAGATCCATTCCACATCCAGCTACGTAAGTCCACCACGTGATTACCAGCAAAATTACATCAAACATCAATTGAGGAATTCCATGCAAGTCATGACCTGACACTCGAGAGACCTTGGGGAAATTTTCATCAACTTGCTTGTTAGAGGTTTCCTTTCAAGAGAGGTGATGCATCTATGCATCGCCTATGTTGAGAAAGTGTACAAAACACCCATTAACAAAACCCTATTGTTATTGTAGCTATGTGAGAAATTTTTGTTGTTAGATATATTGTTGAGCTTCTTGTTGTTGTTGAGCTTGTTTCTATTGTTGAGCTACTAGGGTTGCTTGTTGTGCTGCTAAGGTTGCTTGATGTTGTTGTTGTTGTTGTGTGACTAAGGCTACTTTTGGTTGTTGTTGTTGTTGTGCTAATAAGGCTACTTTTTTTTGTTTTTGTTGTTGTCATGCTACTAGGGATACTTGTTGTTGATGTTGTTGTTGTTGTGCTACTAGGGATTTTTTCTATTTTTGTGCTACTAGGGCTACTTGCTATTGTTGTTGTGCTACTAAGGTGTCTTGTTGTTGTTGTTTCTATTGGACTGCTTGTTGATAAGCCTGTTGTGCTTGCGATAAAGATAGGGCATGTGCTTGCAATGCAAGATCAATCAATGGTTGGGACATCTACAATGGGTTTTGGGTGTTGATTTTTTGTGTGGGTTGTGGATTGTTGATGAGAGGTTGGGAGTTCGCTTGGTTTAACATTCCTTGCAGGACAGTGGATTGAGATGGAGGAATGTAAATTTGAGGTCCCATTTGATTTTGCATGACTTGCGGGACAAATGGTAAAGATGATGATGTTAAGGGCACATTGGGACCTTGAGCCCACTGATTGAAAGGATTCCCTTGATTGATGTTTTGGAGATTCCCTTGGTTGATGGGATTTGTGATCAAGGGATTGTTTTGATGTGGGTTGATGATGGATGGGATAGATGTGTTTTGGGAAACTATTGGGTTTGACATATCAATGAGATGATTGGATGAAGATGTTCCATGTGGTGTTGAAGATTGATTTTGCGTGAGGGTATTCCCTTTCCATTTTTGGTCTACTTGTGACACTTGGTCCACACTACTTTGCGTGATATTGGGCACACTTGTGGTACTCATGGGTATGGATGAAGATGTGTTTCCTCAATATGTTGAAGTTTTCATGGAGTGTAAGTGGTTTATGTTGATGTAGATTATTCTTGGGAATGGGGGGAATGCCAAATATTGGTGTCCAAGTGGTAGTTTGAGAAGGATTGGTAGTGATGGAGTTGTTTGAATAATGGATGAAGTCAAGCCTTGTGTTAATGATTGTGCAACAAAATATGGGGAATTAGGAACTACATTTTCTAAGGCATGATGTTCCATGATTTATTCCCTAGTAAGACCAAATGGATTGTTCATGATTTCTTCTATCTCATATAGCCCTAATCGAGATGAGGTTTGTTATGATGGGGTAATGTGACTTCTCATATCAAATTCTAGAGGATTGGGATCACTTGAGGTGAATGTGACTTTGGTTTTCTCCATGATTCTCTTGTGTTGTGATCTTATTTTGACCATAAATTTTGGGTCACCTATGGAGAGTTGTGTAGATATTTGTAATGTTTGAACTCTCTAATGGACTCAAATATAGGTAAAAGGGATGCTTTAAGTATTTTTGGAGAAACTCCGGTCGTGGGAGATGAAAAGATGAGTGATATGGGGAGTGATCTTTTGCAAATGTTTTGGGACAACACTTTTGACTTAGGTTTGATGTTTTTATGTTTGGATAAAGGATGTTTATGAAATTTTGAACCTTTAAGGTAGACTTGTGATCTTCAAGGTAGAATAGTCCAAAAGTGATAACTAACTTAACTAAATGCATGGAAAAGGATTCATTTCTCATACAGAGTAGTTAATTTAGGGTTTGGATTGATAGATGTCTAAGTACAAAAGTGTTGGCATGTTCAAAAAATTTGCAAATTTTGGTGAAGTGAAATTTGGATTTTTGATAAGGCGTGGATGAATGTGTTTGACCCAATGTTGAATTAGAGTGAACCTTTGTTTTCAAAGACCAAGGTGGTGAGAAACAAGCTAGACCTCTAAAGTTTTCAAATCATATGATTAAGGAGTTCTCTTGAAATGCATAGATCTGGTTCGTTTGTGAAATAGTCTAGAAAAAACTTCCTTAGGGGTTTATCTCAGTTGCGGTAATGTATTAAGATACATCTTCTAATATACTTTGAACTATGATGTCTAAGTTTGAAATAGCGACATGAAGACCTTCTCTTAGGGATTGTGATTTTGCATGAGATCATTTAGAGAAGTTGAAGATCATGGAAAAAACCAATGTTTTTACTTTCAAAAAAGGCATACAATTCTAGATTATTCCTTGAAACATGTATATAGAAGTTCCTTGTCAATCTAGTTCTATTTTGATAGAGTGCCTCAAGGTGTTGTTTGATAGCTTTTTGACTATGGCACCTAAGTTTGAAGTGATAGAAAGTAGACTTTCTCTTGGGGATTTTGATTTTGTGTGAGATCATTTAAAAAAAATCAAGTTTATGGAAGAAAAGAGGATATTTATTGCCATGTAGGTAGTGGTAATATGGGCCTTCCAGCCAAAATATCATCTTTTTCATCTTCTTCATTTATGATATATGTTTTATTTCTCCACTAGGTTAGGGTTTCCTTTGTTTCAAAATTGAAGCTTCTCAAACTACTAATTATATCAGTTTGTTCTCCTTCAATGAGTTCAAAGTTTGGTTGAATGATAGCGGATGTAAGGTTGGGTTGTTCAACTAGAGTGATCAGATGCCAAATGGTCATGTGGGGTTCAATTTTTCAATTTATCTTGCTTAAATGAGTTTTTTTTTACCAAAAACAATTGTCTTTCTTAAGTTAAAACTAAATGTCTATGTCAAAAAAATCATCAATTCCACAAAGTCCATTTTGTGAAAAGGATGAAGTTAGGGGCATAGTTACTTAGGTTAACTTTGGGAAGTATGGATTGAGATATAAACCAAAATATTTAGAAGTCTCTAAGAATAAATCCTTAGGACAAGCATCAATATCAAGGTTTTGTCAAAAGGTATCCATACTTAACCAAATGGTTTGAAATTTTGAAAAGACTTGTTGATGTTTATTTTCAATTGTTTTGGAATCAAGCAAGTGTTAAATTGACTCTCAAACATTTACAATCCTAGATAGATCAAGTACATATTTTTGGGTAGGCTTACCATCATCGGAAGAAATGATTAATCTGTGAAGATGAAGTGGACAAATAGGCTATGTCAAGGAAATGTAACATCTTGACATGCCAAGCAAATGATTCCATTCCAAATTTTCTTTATGCCTCAATCAAAAAATGTACATGGTAATTTCTAGGCATGGTTCTACTCCCATGCACTACCTTGAAATACGCTTCAGAATTGGACTTGGTTAGCCACTACAACAAGGTTTTTAATGACCATATCTAGGATAGACTGGTGCCATACACATGATGATTCTACATAATTAAGAGGCCTCCCAACCCTTAGAAACATCTAAGTGATTTAACGCATCACAAGGATGCTAGGGGAAAGATTCATTGGTATGGGATAACCACAACCAATTGGTTAGTGACTTTCTTCACTCCAAAATATTTATATAGCTAGATGGATAGAAAGAACCACTTGGTTCATTCCCTCTCACAAGTTGGGAGGCAGGCCTTCTAAAGGTTACACATGTTTGAAGCATAAAAATATTTTCATCACCCAAGATTTCCAATAGGCGTGAGGAGAGAGGATAAGTCTTTCCAAGTAGAAAATTAGACTTGTGTGTTTCTCTTCACCCAAGATCGTGCAAAGTGCAAGGGGATTGGATATGCACAACAAGAATACGTACACAAACCAAACACATGCTCATTTTAATCCATCATAGCAAAATGAATTCATTTCAAACACCAAACGAAATATGGAAGTTGTATTGTTCAATTTTAATCCAACAAGCAAAATGATGTGAGGGTTCAATTTTATCTACTTTGAATGTTCATTTTAAAACCCAATTGACAACTATTTTAGTCTTAAAGTGTAAAATAAAAAATCATCATAAATGGGTTATAATTGCCCCAAAAGGGTCAAAACGCTTGTTACAATTATATAATTAATGATAAAATTATCTTTCACTTCGAATTTTATCATCCAAAGCTGTAAAATGAATTAGTCTAAAAACTAGAACAAGAAGTCAGAGACATGTTAGAGGTCAGATAAAGAAAAATAAATAAAAACATGTCAAAAAACAATTTTTGTCCTATTTACCAGTAATTCATGATGCTGAAATCAATTGCGTCATTGAAATTCATCAATAGCGTCGCTATATAGGATATGTGTTGCCATATTGAAAAATTAATAGTGGCTCTCTGTAGAAAATAGTGAAGTCAATTGCATTGCCAAATTGATAGCATCACTAAAAAAGAAATCATTTTGCGTTAAAAATTAAATGAACATTGCTATATTTAAATGTGGTGACAAAATTAATTAAGGATTACTATTTTATTTATGCATCAGTAAAATGAAATCACAGGTGCATCGCTATATAGTGATGCATCATCAAATGCATCAATTGAATATCAATAGCATCATTGTACCTAAAAAACATAAGGAAAATGAAGTTTTGATAAGAAGGGAGCAAGGAACCAACTGGTTAATGACTTTCATCACTCCAAATTATTTATATTGCAAGATAGATAGAAAGCACCACTTGGGTCATTCCCTCTCACAAGTTGGGAGGCAGGCCCTCTAAAGGTTACACATGTTTGAAGCATAAAAAGCTTTTCATCACCCAAGATTGCCAATAGGTGTAAGGGGAGAGGATACGTGCTTCCAAGCAGAAAATTAGACTTGTGTACATTTCTCTTCACCCAAGATCACATGAAGCATAAGGGGATTAGATACACACAAGAAGAATACCTAGAAAAATCAAACACATGTTCATTTTAATCCATCATAGCAAAATAAATTCATTTTAAACACCAAACGAACTATGGAAGTTGTATTGTTCAATTCTAATCCAACAACTAAAATGATGTGAGGGTTCAATTTTAACCACTTTGAATGTTCATTTTAAAACCCAATTGAAAGCTAGTTTGGTCCTAAAGCATAAAATAAAAAAAATCATCATATATGGGTTATAATTGCCCCAAAAGTGTCGAAACACTTGTTACAATTATACAATTAATGATAAAATGCTCCTTCACTTCAAATGTTATTGTCCAAAGCTGCAAAACCAGTTAGTCTAAAAACCAAAACAAGAAGTTTGAGACATGTTAGCTCAGTCAAATAAAGAAAACAAATTCAAATACATGTCAAAAATCAAGTTTTGTCTTGTTTATTAGTAATTTGTGACACTTAAATCAATTGTGTCACTGAAATTCATCAATAGCATCACTATATAGGATATGCGTCACCATATTGAAAAATTGATAGCAACCCTTTGTAGAAAATAGTGAAGTCGATTGCATCTCCAAATCGATAGTGTTGCTATTTTATTTATGCGTCACTAAAATAAAATCATAGGTGTGTCGCTATATAGCAATGTGTCATCAAATGCGTTGATTGATCATCGATAGCATGGATGTACCTAAAAACACAAGAAAAACA
Source organism: Sequoia sempervirens (assembly GCA_007258455.2). Taxonomy (NCBI): domain Eukaryota; kingdom Viridiplantae; phylum Streptophyta; class Pinopsida; order Cupressales; family Cupressaceae; genus Sequoia; species Sequoia sempervirens. Next base: position 555,548,567 of record VDFB02000003.1, on the reverse strand, counting down.
AAGTTTTGACAAGAAAATTATCAGATTAGTTAGTTCGTTCCCTCCTTCCAACACCAAAATATGATCGACGGATTAGTATGGGCTAACTACACTTGATCCATGAGGATATGAAGTGTAATTATGCTACTAAACATCAATCACAATAAGATCAATCAATAAAGACTGAACTAAGCATCCATTAAAACATAGCATATTAAACTACGAAAGTTTTAAACACCTATTCTAATCCATTGAAACTTATCCTATTAGGGGAGTGGTGTCGTATTGATGTGGAATGGTGACCCTTTCCCAATCTCGTGGATAAATGAACCTGTTCTGATTGATTCTATTGAAGAGAATCGACGAAATTGCTGATAGATATGTGATGAAACATGATTTAAAGCTAAATGAACATGATTCAAGCTATTTTAACATGATCTATGCTAAGAGATTGATATGGGTGTATGCAAAGCTAATCTAAATGTATTTTAAGCTAAAAGGATTGAAACCCTAATTACCAAATGAGCTAAATGAATGTGTCTATGTTACCATGGAACCCATTAATGGAAGCTAAAATAATATGCAAGTAAATTAAACTAAAATATGCTAAATAAGTGCTAAATATGAGTGCAAGTGCAAATGATTTTAACAACATAAGTCTAATGTTAAAAGATGGATCCATTTGTCTCCAAATAGTGACCTATTTATAGGAAAAAAATTGAGAAATGAAGGGTTGAGATCAAAAAGGTTAATCAATGGTCAAGGATGGAGGAAGTTGGAGGCATGGATCATGGATTCTCATTAAGGGATGAGAATCAATGATGATATTTAATCAAGGGTTCACCTTTATCCAAAAAAACACACTTTCAAAAGCTTTCCCAAAAGTTTGTTGAGAGTTTGTTTCAAAAAGGAATATTCCCCTTTTTCAAATGAGTGAAGAAAGAGAACATTCTTTGGAATATTCTTATGGGTGAGGGAAATAGATATCCCTTGCAAGTGGGGGGAATTAGATTAATTAGTAATTGATAATTAAAAAAAGGTTTAATTATGAAATTAAGAGGAATTAGATGATATTCATTAAATAAAGTGATTTAATGAAAGGGGAAAGTGAAATGGTACTTAATTAAATAACTTTGGACTTAAATTAAATAATTAGATTTATTCAATTTAACAAGATGAAATGTTAGCATGGAAGGGGATGAATTAACCCGATTAACTTAATTAGGTTAATAGATGCAAATGACATAATTAATTAAATAGTTAGGATAATTTATTCAATTAAGAAAAAATAGGATGGATTTGAGGATGAAATGGTGTTAGTATACCTGATTTGAGTGCATGATATCATTCAAGACATTTTTAAGTGTCTACAGTTGTAATAAACTCTGATAATGTTTCTCTTGAATTTCTCTTGAAAATAGTATTTGCTCAATTGTATACCTTAGTGCTAGATGGATTTCAAATGATAAAATAAATAGGCATTTATAGGTGTTTATCCAATTTCCTAAAAATTAGATTTCAAAATCCAACACTTCACATTTGAATTTTAGATGTTAAAATGTCGCTAACAACATATTTGAATTTGGGTCCTAGCTAAGGAAGGGGACTCAGTCACCCATGGGTGATTGGGTCTTGGCCCAAGTTTCTAGGACACTCAAAGTCAAGGACAATTTAATGATTAGATGCATTTTTTTAATTCTTGTCCTTCAAAAAATGGTAAAAAATAGGCTTTTGAATGCATAATTTGGAAAATTAAGAGCTTAATTAAGTCCAATAAATTAGGGGGATAAAACATAATGTGAAATTGTTAAGGTATACAATTTTCTACACTACATTTAGCCTCCATTTTAGTGAGAGTATGAACTTACTTTCAGACTCACACTAAAGTAGAAAAATATGTATTAATAGGGGTTCAATTTTACCCATGTTGAAGGGATGGGATGACTAACGATCAATGAGGGTGATCAAGCCCCCATGATCTAAAATCCCATGAAAAACCAATATAATCACAAATGAACATGTATGTATGAAATGTAGCAAAACAACATACACAAACATACATGTCAACATGAACTACACAAGAGGGTATCAAATAACAAGTTGTATTATGCTCTAGATCCATACAAAAGGCATTCATGACACACAATAGAAAAGTTTGATATTTTCTAGGTGAATCATAAAATGGAAGGCACACAGGGTAGTGGATTCCGATATCCACTAGGTGATCCCCCAAGACAAGGATGAGAAACACACTAGGTCTACTAGGTGTACCCATAACAAGGTGGCAAAATGAGAAACACAAACTAGGTCTACAAGGTGTGCCCATAACAACCATACCAAGAGTTATACTATCTAATAACTTTGATAAGGTGCCACAAGATGCAATTCTAATGTTGCACTAAATTCAACTCTCATGAACAAAGTGAAGTAGGAAAATACCAATTTCAAATTCCAATGCACACTAGTCCAACCCTTATGGACAAAGTGAAGCAAAAATAATGCCAATATATGCCCCCACTTTAAAGATTGTGAAACACCATGCTATGATAAATTAATTTAAAGTAGAAAAATTATAAATTTCATGTAAGAAAAGATCACAAAAGCTTATTTGGAAAACCCTATGCCAATGATATGTGTAGTGTCAAAAAATTTACTTCACATTTTCACTCTATGTTTGGGTCCCTTAATAAATCAGACTTAATTAAGCCTCTAATTTTCCCAATTATGCATTTAAAATCCTAATTAATCCCGTTTTCCAAAAGGGATACTTGTATTAAAAAATTACAAACATTAATTGAATTGCCTTGGAATTGGAGTGTCTTGGATTTAGGTTCTAGGACCCATTTTCCCAAGGGAAAATGGGCCCCCCTTAAGTTTAGGACCCCAATTTTTAATATGTTTTTGGCAACACTTTTTATGATTCAAATTGAATTTGAAATTGTCGGCCTTTGATGTTTAATTTTTGGGAAATTAGATAATTACCTATAAATACAAGGTCTTTTTATCAAATTCAAATCCTACATTTTATATGCAAGCATTCCTAAAGCTAATATTATTGTCAAAGGTATTCAAGAGCAGATTTTTTAGTCATTTGTTGCAACGTTTAAGATCTCAAGAATCATGTCAAAGTTATCTTCATTCATGCATTTTTTGCAGCTAACATTGTAATGTAGGTTTCAAGAGTTCAAGTCAAGATTCAAGCATCAAGATCAACATTCGATCCATCCATTTCATGCAAGATCAAGACCTTGAAGAGATGTGTTAAATTTTAGTCCTCTAAGGATCTCCATTCAAGGGTTTGGTGAGTTGCAACATAGAAAGAGTTCATTCATCATTCCTTCCATTCATGTTTCATTTCATTTCAATATTTAATTAGAAAAATTAAGTTTGACCAAGGCAAACCCCCATTCACCAAAAAAAAAAATTCTCCCTCTTTGTGTTTTCAGATTGCAGGTGAAGAAGGATTGAAGATTGAACAAAAGTGCAATTTTACAAAGTTTTCAAAGTTGTCAAACCATAAAAACTCACTTGTAGAATTTATTTCTAAATTTTTGACTATGAAATCTAAAGGAATTAGGAGTGTAGATCTAGGAGTAGAGGACTGTCAAAACAGATTTTGGATCCTTGTATCAAGACCCATTTTCCTGAGGGTGAATCTATCCTGAGAAGACACTCAACAACCACTTTTGGTGATAGGTGCATAAATTCATACTCATCTCAAATCTGTCAGAAGTTTGTGGATTTTGACAGATTAAGGTTTTAAATTAAAGATCCAAGTATTTCATTACATAATTTGATTCATTTGATATTTTCCATTTATGTCCCAAAAGTACATTTCAAATTGTTTTACCTTTTCTTCAATCATAAGGAAAACATCAAGACCTCCATTAAGGTTGAATCACTTAAGGGTTGAAATTCAGTCTTACCCTAGGGGATCTCTTTTTCCTAATGAAATAAGGAAGGTAGGTGAATTTCCCATCTCATTTTGGAGAAACCCTATTTCCCTACATTTCAATATGTTTCCAAATAAAGCTACATAATGATAAGGGATTCCCCCCACATTCAATATAGAGAGTTACACTGATGGATCCATGGATTTAGGGTTAGTATACATCTTTGCTATAATAATATGATAGAGCTTGGAATTGGCATCATTTCCAAAATACTCATGGAACAATAAACACAATGGAGGAATGACACATGGAAAGAGGAAAAAAAAAACCTTTTGGGTCAACATGGAAGAGATGAAAATGTATCAATGCCTTGCATCATCCCCAAAATGAAAACATAAAACAAAGAAAAGATTAAGATTAAGACATATAGAAGAATTGAGATACAAATAGAAGAATGTCACAATAGGTTTGTTTCCTTTGTATCCTTGCACCAACGAAGCAACAAGGGTCATCCAAAGAAAAAATACAAACACAAAGATATGCCAAGCAACACAACATGGGAGATCACATCACATGCAAGAAAAAACAAAGAACACATGAATAAACATAATTGAGTACGTCACATGAAAGGCAACCTAAAGCAAGTCATCTGCATCCCAATCTTCCTCATCATAAATGGAAGGAAGATAATGAGCTAAGGGGACTACAACAAGTGTCATACTAGGAGCATCTCTAGGTACAAAACATGGTGAGTCACTCTCATCAGGAGGATCATCATGGTTTCTCCCATCTAAATTAATTTTCTTTAAAAATAAAACATTAACCTCATTATGCATCTCTTCATCAATTTTAACAATTTCATCATCATCCAAATTGATCATAATTGGAGGATTTATGACAATTGCATTTGAATTTTCTTGTTACACTTCTTTTTTAAATGGTTCCATGTCTTTTTTGGTGAGGGTTAAATTTCTTCTTGAGTTATTTCCATTGGTGTTGGATTATCATGCACTATTTTTTTATTTTCTTCCAATTGGTGAGCAATAGCACGATGCTTGCACCTATGCTCTTTAGCATTTCTATTTCTTCTCTCATTATTTCCAAATTGTGATGGGGTAGGAGAGGGTTTATAAACCATTGGTTTATTTTCTTCCCTTAAGGGAGGAACTAAAGGAACCACTGGGGGTTGGGAAACCACTATCCTTTTTGGTCTATACACTTGTTTTATCTTTGGAGGGACAAAAGGAATCATTTTATTATCTCTTGGTCTTTTATATGAGATGGGTGGAGAAACTACATTGTACTTATCTTGTTTACTTGAATGGGTTTTTGGATCAACCATAGGTTCATCAATGATGGGCTAGGGAGAAGGAACAATCATGGACCTATCACCTTCAGGAACATTGCCAATAGATAATTTTCCTTCGTGTTTTTCCTTGAACTTTTGATATGACTTGAAAAAGGAATATTCATGAGGCTCTATAGGTTCCATAGGTTGAGGCAAGAATAAATTCAGTGAAGAATTCCCATATGAAGAAAATGTATTAAGCCCACTATGGTGTACCATACATATCTCATTTCCAAAGGGAAACTTTATGCACTTGTGAATAATTAACAGGATGACATTCATGGAGTGTAGCTACAAATAACCTTTCTTGAAATGAAATTGGTCTGATGATGGGATGATGGAGAATGAGACATGTAATTTTTTAGGTCCAACTTTGAGAGGAGTGATGAAACCTATCATAGGGTGAGAAAAACCATCACATGAGTTTTTATCCATACTTTCGATTGTTCATAGGTATCTTGATAAATATCTTGCACAAATAAGAATTCCTTGGTGATCACATTCTCTGCACACACAAGATCAATAAGTATTTCTTGTGTAGGTTTTTTATTGATACAACTATCATTGTAGAGAGGACCATCAGACACATTTCTAAGTGCATCATCATTAGTGAAAGCAATGTTGAGTAGTATGTTAATTTTTCCCTTATGAGGTTGCACATCAAAAATACCAACCATTGTTTGCAGACCATCTTCATTATTATTGTAATCATTATGGATGTCATTTGGTGTATCAATATTCATCTCATCACTCTTAACATCACAAGCTTGCACAAATTTGGTTGAATGGTTAGGCATAGGATTGGTAAAGATTTGTAAATTTTGGTTAGGCAGGGCAATAGACTTATTCCCTTTATTGTTAACACCACCCAATTAAATTTGATTAGAATCAATAAGGTTTTAAAAATGATGTTTAAGACACATGCATCATTATGTATCATTTCCATTTGTGTGGTGATATTGGTAAAACACACTTGGATTAAAACTCAGGGGTAGGGGTTTGGTTTTATCCATAGGTCTAATTGGAGGCAATCGGATCAGGTTCCTACATAAAATTTGCAACATAATTGAATGTAGGGAATCAGGTAGTGGGGTAAATTATAGATCTTTGGCTCTAAATTGGTATAGAGTTGAACTTATGGAAGCAAATTGAGGCTCAACCTAAATTTTTTTGGTTGGGTTTATCTGTAAAATGTTTGTGCAAGGGCTCAGATTTTTCATTACAAGCTGATGAAGATGCTTTATCATACTTATTAACCAAATTTTGATAGTAACAAAGAACTTTAGACAAACTTATAAAGGATGGAAATTTCATCAGTAGGAATTTTTCCCTCATATCCTTTTGTAAGTTTTCAATGAACATTCTTTGTATTTCCGCATCAAGAAGAGTTATATTGACTTGTGATAATATCAATTGATAGCGATTCATGAAATCTATAACCTTTTCACCTTGTTTTTTTTTTGCATCACATTAAATCAGTTATGTTGATCTTAGGACCAATGTTAACTTGGAAATGATTGAGGAAAGCATCAACAAGCTCATTAAATGAGTGGATTGAATTATTAGGTAATGAAAAAATCCATTCCAAGGCCATGTCTTTCAATGACCTAGGGAAAATTTTAGCTAGGAGCTTATCCTCAAAAATAAAGTCACTACACATGGCAATATATTTTGATATGTGGTTGCGAGGGTCCCCTTTACCATTGTACTTGTCAAATTGAGGGATTTCTATGTTTTATGGAATTTTTTCTTTTAATATATCAATTGATAATGGGCTCTTTTTGATATATTGTGTTGGTTTTCCATTTTTTTGGTTCATTGTTGATATTTTTCATTGAAGTGGTGTTACATTTTGTAAAAGTTGGTTTATAATAGAATAATTGTTTGACATGTTTTGGTAATGGGATGAATATGGTGGAATGATGTATGTGTTTGGTGGGCTACTATGTTGTGAAGTTATAATTGGGGATGGCGCTTAAGGTGTGATATGTGAAGATCCAAAACCATAATGATTTCCAATGGAAAATCGATTGTTGAAGTTATCCCAATGCTTAGTTGTATTGTTGAAGAAACAACTGAATTTGTGTATGTAGGAATAAAAGTTATAATGGTAGGGAGGGAAAACTGATTTCCTCCTTGACTTTGGGTGTATCCCAAATTTTGAGCACAATTAGCCATTGTAGGTATATTATCATTAACTATATGGGATAGGATATGTACAATCTCTAATCTATGATCATCATTAAGCAGTTTCCTCATGTTGTCAATTATAGGAATTATTGTACCAACAAAGTATTTAATACTTACCTATTCTTGAAGTTTTTCTAAATCATTGTCCAATTTTCTTAGTTTTTTTTAGGAACATGGACAACCATAGTCTCAACATCGGTAAAGTAATATGCTTGTAAGGTTATCATTGGCATGGTAACATCAAGAATAGAGTCCATCATGGGTTGAGTATTGACAACACCTATCATGAAAGAGTTAGAAGAATCATAATCCACAATGGATGTGAAACTAGCATAGGATGTCATAAATCTTTAGAACTATGTCTCACTAAAGTATTAGCAATAGGAAACTAGGTCATGAAACTCATGCAAGTCTCACAACACCAAAAGTGTACCCAAGATGAACACCAAACTGCTAAATAAGTACAACAAACACTTAGAAACAAAAATTAGCAAGTAGAAACAAACAAGAACCATAGCAACAGAGGTCTCAAAAAAGTTTTTTTGGCCAAGAGAAGCAAGAGAGGGCTGGCCAGGGGCATCTAATTCATAGTTAGAAGTTTTGAAAGTTCAAAGTTTGACTGTATACTACACTACTTAAGTATTTTGATTCTACTTGCAAAAAGCTATAATAGTAAATAAATTTCCAAAATTTGCTTAATGTATCCCAATTTGATGCAAAATGTAAGTATGCAATTATGTTAAATATTTTTGAACAAATTTGAATGTGATTTTAAGATCTTAAATGTAATAATTGACTAATTCCAATATGCAGAAATCTGAAAATGATGATTTTGAATGCAAATTTTGATCTTAAACAATGCACTTTCTTTCATTAATTGAACTAAATGTGAAATTCCTAAAAACACATGCAGTTACTAATTCTAAAATAGTGATGTGCAAGTATAGTGAAACTGAGTAGATGGAGATAAACCATTGTGAAAAAGTGTGCCGAAACACCTGTACAAGGATAGGTTCGCCCAATGGTGACTAAGTCCTTGATTAGGGTTCTAAAAATTGGAAAATTGAATGTTTAAGTTGTTTAAGGTTACTGTTCCTATCCACAAACAAGTTTGTCAGTGTCTTTTTTTCTAGAATTTTCCAATGTAATATAAATGTAAATGTATGACAATTTGGAAATAAAATGACACTTTTTTGAATCCAATTTTGAAATGAAAATTTGATCTAAATGAAAAAAACACACCCTAATGCAACCTATGATGCAATATGTATGCAATATTTTTGAATTTTTATGACTTTTAAAAATGCCAATATGAAATCCTAAATGAGAAATGTAAAACACAATGATGGAAAACCTAGATCTAGGTTTTGAAAGACTACCAAATTAGAAATTTGTGATGTCAAATGTCAGGTTCACCAAAATGAAACATAAAAATGTGGTTACCCTAAGTTTAATTCCAAAAACCTAGGGTAAATGGGCCATCATTTCTAATATTTATTAGGATGCAAATCAATAAGGTGCATAGATTGACTTTCAACCTCCAAGGTGAGTCAATCAGACCTAGATTTACATCTAATTGAGGATGGGAATGAATTGAAAATGATTTGGAATGATTTCCCTATTTAAACTATATGACCTAATATGTTGAATGTAATTTCCCGAAAGTAGACAAACTGAAACAGTAATTTGTAAGTGGATTTGGGGAGTGCAAATTGATGTGTACCTATGATGTAGATCATGGTTTGGATAACTTCAACACAAATCAAACAATCAAAATTTGCAATCCTAGAACATAACTTGGTGGTTTTTCCTCACAATCCTTCAATTCCTCTAGTAGTACTTCAAACAGGGGTTTTCCAACATAACTCTTAGAGTAGACCTAACATCCAAAATATGAACACCTTTACTTTGACAACATATCCAATTTGCGGATGGGGTTACTTTGTAATGAAGCCCTTAATTTTGGATTGCTAACGCTCAAATTAGGCCTAATTCTTTGTCTTGGCTAGGTAGCAACAGGGTTTCTTAACTCCAGGCTTTGAATCTTCATTACAAGGCTTAAAACATGTCATGTGAGGTTTTAATAACCAAATTTTAGCAACTAGAACAATTTCCCAATACCCTTTTCACAAAACCCTAAGTCTAATGAACTCCTAAGCCTAATACATGATGATATTAAGCTAGGGAAACAACTAAACTTGCACCAAACTCCATCCCTTGCTTCTACAATATGAAAAAAAAAACACCCTACCTACATCCATTCCACCGATTATAAGGCCTTTTCACTAGTGGAATGGGCCAAAAACCATTTTATTCAGTCAAAACTCACCCTAACTAGGGTTTATGGCTATTTCCAAAAAACTTTTCTCTAATTCACTCCAAACTTGATGAAAGCAGATGAAATCAAAAGAAAGAAGAAATAGATTCAATACATTATTAGTTCCAGTGGATTTTAGATCATTTCCAGGCTATATGGGGCTATACCAATCTGTGTAGCAACAGAAACAACTTGGAAATGTAGAAAAAAAAAGTATTTTTATTGCTTAACACCAAAACTCAACACTAGAACCTTGTCCTAACCTCCACAAGACCTATTTAAAAATTTTCTAACAAAATACAAGCATTCCCCAACTACTTTTTAAATCCCAACGGTTCATCTTCCCCTTTAGACACAAAATGCAAAACTTGCTTGTGCAACTTTTTGCAATATTGACATCTTTTCACAAAACTGACCCCACATGACTCAAACTGACACAAAACATGAGACATGGTCTTAAAAGACCTTATTACAAAAAAATGAATTAACCGACACAAAAACACCAACTCTTAACCCATTTTTACATGAAGACCAAGGTGCCTTGCACCATACTCCTGGGGAAAAAAAATCTCAAGTTCCACCTGAGAGAAAATATACAACTATAGCACCATGCTTTAGGATGTCCTCCTCAGTCATCCAAGTGGCATCCTCCATTGGAAGGCCTTGCCACTTGACTAAGTACTCATAGTACACCTTGTTCCTTGTCCTTTTGGCTTCTCTGGTATCCAAAATACATTCCAGCTTCAAGGGTCTACTTGGTGGAAAATTTATGATCCATTCTTCATTTGAATGTGTTGAGGAACCTGCATTTTCACCTATAATCACATCCCCTTTATAAGGGTAAAGATAAGATATATTAAAAATAGGATTAATGGAAACATTAGGAGGTAGTTCTATTTCATAGGAATTTTCTCCAAACTTGTGGACCACTTTGCATTGTCCTATCTTCTTCATGTGGAACTTTGAATAATGTCCTCTTGGGAACCTCTTCTTCCTCAAATGAGCCAAGACTAGATCTCCAACTTTGAAGTGAACCTCTCTCCTTTTCTTATCAACATTATGCTTGTATTTGTCTACACTCTTTTAGAGATTGTCTTTGACCTTTTGTTGTATTTCTTGCATGGCTAGTGCAAACTCCTCGCCCTCAGAAATCCTTCTTTCCATTCCACTCACATCTCTTAGTTCAAACACCCCTCTAGGTTGCAACCCATACATAATCTCAAAAGGGCTTTTACCAACACTTCGGTTCACAGAATCATTGTATACAAACTCAGATGGGGTAGGATCAGATCCCATTGTGTTGAGTATCCTTTTTTCAAACATCTAAGGAGGTTTCAAGGATCCTATTCACTACTTTAGTCTTCCCATCAGTTTGGGGGTGATAGGCAGAGCTAAAAGTCAGATTTGTGCATAGCTTCTTCCATAGGGTTCTCCAAAAGTGACCCACAAACTTATTGTCCCTTTCTGAAGCAATGGTCAAAGGTAATCCATGGATTCTAACCACCTCCTTAAAGAAAAATCCTGCAATGTATGAGGCATCATTGGTACTCTTACATGGTATAAAGTGTGCCATCTTACTAAACCTGTCCACCACAACGAACACTGAATCAAATCCTCTTTGGGTTCTAGGCAACCCCATCACAAAATCCATTCTTATGGACTCCCAAGGCCTATTTTGGAATTGGAAGTGGTTGGTATAGACATGCATTAGTACTACAACCTTTGGACCTTTGACAAACAACACAATTTTCTACAAACTTTCTCACATCACTTTGCATCCTTTTTCAATAATAATGCCTTCTTACCTGTTCCAAAGTCTTGTCAACACCAAAGTGACCTACAAGGCTACCACTGTGATTTTCCTTAATAAAATTATCTCTCATAGAGCATTTGGGAATACAAAGTTGGTCCCCCTTAAATAGGAAATCTTCTTGAATCAGAAAACCAGAATTCTCTTCATGAAAAGTTCCATTGAATTGATTACAAGAAGCATAAATCTCTTTGAAATCATCATCCTCTACATACATACCTTTTAGAGCATCAATCCCTAAACTTTGTAATTGAATTTATTGGACCAACAATGTCCTCCTGCTCAATGCATCCACCACCTTGTTTGACTGCCCCTTCTTATGCTTGATGATGAAGGTGAAACTTTGTAGGTACTCCACCCACTTCACATGTCTGTGGCTAAGTTTGTCTTGGATATTTAGGAACTGCAGAGCATGATTGTCCATAAAAACAATGAATTCTTTAGGAAGGAGATGGTGTCTCCACTTCTTCAATGACTACACCATAGCATACAAATCCAAATCATAAGATGAATAATTTTTCTTTTCCTCATTGATTTTTTCACTTAAGAAGGAAACATGTCTACCCTCTTGGATCAACACTTCCCCAATGGTATACCCAATAACATCACATTCAATGGTGAAAACCTTGTTAAAATCAGGCAATGCCAAGATAGGTTTTTGTGCTACCCTTTGTTTCAGATATTGGAAACTATTTTCTGCCTCTTCAGACCATACAAACTTCTTTATTTTGTCCCCTTTTATTGTTTCAATGATTGGAGCACATATGTGACTAAAATTCTTAATAAATTTTCTATAAAATGTTGGCCAAGCTGTGGAAACTTCTTACCTCACTTACTGATGTTGGTGTAGGCCAACTTAGGATAGCTTCCACCTTACTATGATCCATCTTCAAAGAGCCCTTTGAGATTACAAAGCCAATATACACCAATTCTTCCTTCATAAATTCACATTTCTTCAAGTTTATCATCTAATTTTCTTTATTCAATCTTTTCAAAACCAAGTCTAAATGTTGCAAATGTTTTTCTTTAGTTTTCTTAAAAACAATAATATCATCCAAATAGTCAACCACAAACTTACCAATGAAGGGTTTTAGGACTTCATTTATCAATATCATAAAGGTACTTTGGTGTATTTGAGAGTCCAAAAGGAATGACAAGCCATTCATACAACCCCTCATTTTTCTTGAAGGAATTTTTCCATTCACCCCCCTCTCTAATTTTGATTTGATGGTAGCCACTCTTGAGTTCTATCTTAGAAAAATAACATGCCCCTCCTAGATAATCCATCAATTCTTCCATTCTCAGTATGGGGAACCTATACCTTATGGTAATCTTGTTAATGGCCCTTGAGTTGGTGCAAATTCTCCAATATCCTCCCTTCTTTGGTGCTAAAACGGTGGGAACAACACATGGGTTAAGACTCTCTCTTATTAGGCCCTTGTCAAGCAACTCTTGGATTTGTTTCCTAATCTCTTCATTATGTTTTGGGGTCATTTTATATGCTAATTTGTTAGGGAGGTTTTCTCCTGGTATGAAGTCTATACGGTGGCTCATGTCTCTTATTGGTGGTAAAGAGTTAGGGAGTTCATCTACCAAAATGTCCTTATACTTGTTCAACAATGCTTGGACCTCTCTAGGCACATCATTAACCTCTCATGTTGTCATCACAGTTTTTGGTCTAATCACAATGGAAAAACCTTCTCCTCCCTTTTCCTTCATGGTTTTCAAAAACTCCTTTTCTCCTACCAGCATTACACTAGACCCTACTTGTGTATCTAGGCCTTCATCTTGCAATGGTGTGAGAGTGAATGAGATCCCATCCTTTTAAATAGCATAAGTGTTCTTTTTCCCATCATGCTTAGCCTTCCTGTCATATTTCCAGGGCCTCCCTAAAAGAAAATGAAAAAACATCCATTGGGATGATTTCACACAAAATATTGTCCTTGTACCCTCCTATGTTAAATTACACCCAAGTTTGTTCATTTACTAGGACTTGTTGTCCCTTATTCAACTAGGAGACCTTGTAAGGAGTGGGATGTGGTATTATTTTCATTTTCAGATTTTCTACCATCTCAAGAGAAACTAAATTATCTATGCTAACTGAATCAACATCTTTGCAAACCTTGCCTTGAGACTTACATGTGGTTCTAAAGAGAGACTTCCTTTGTGGAGGTTCTTTCACCATAGGAACTTTAATCTATGTTCTCCTTACCATAAGATATTCACCAATTTCTTGAGAATCATGTTGTGATGGATAGTTTACACTTCCATTATCATCTTCTTGTACCAATTGAGTTCTTCTTTCTCCTCTATGTGAAGCATTGGATTGCTTTTCAGGACATTGCCATGCTTGATGGCCAAACTTGTTGCATTGATACAACCTTCTTGTGAACCCACTTGATCCTCTTATTTGACCTCCAAATATACCCCTACTATTAGATCTCCTTTCTCTAAACCTCCCCCTTAATTCAGAACTTTGTTCTTGAGGCTGAATTGTCTCTCCTTGTGGTTTTTGGAAGTTCCCTCTTCCTCCAAATGTTCCTCTACCTCTGAAACTTCTTCCTCTCCCTTGCCTTGCTTCTCTTTCCTTTTCTTCAACTTTTCCTTTGCCTTGATGGCCAATTAGTAACATTATTCCACCATTCATGGAGTGGTAAGGCTCAATTCATCTTGGATGTTGTATCTCAACCCATTCATATATCTTGCTATTGTTTCTTCATCATATTCTATATGACTTACTCTTATACTCAATTTATAGAATTCCTTTGTATGGGTTTGAAAATCCTTCTCCTTCTACTTGAGATTTTGAAGCCTCTTAAACAATTAAATAGTGTAATCAGCAGGTAGGAATTTTCCCTTGAGTTTAGCCACCATCCTATCCCAAGTGGTTATTTTAAACTTCCCTTTCTTTCTCCTTTCACTTTTTACATAATCCCACCAAAGCAAAGTGTGGCCCTTCAATTTTGTCTTGGCCAATTTCACTCTTTGATCCTCTGGCACATATTCATAGTCAAAATAGTTATCCAATGCTCCTATCTAATCTAGGAGCTCTTCACCATCCATTTTTCCCCCATACATAGGTAATTCCATCTTGATCTTATGCTCATCTCCCTTGACTTCTTATAGGAGCTTCGCCATCCTCAAGTCATCAGGATCCATCTCTTCCTCAGACTCTTGGGAAATTTCCTCTTCCCCTTCTTGGTCACTTAGGTCTCTTGTGACCATATCTCTCTTCTAACTTGTTTCCAGGGTAGAAAGCATCTCCTTCAACTCTCTCATCTCTCTCATCTCTTTATCTTGTTTTTCCTTCAACTCACTCACTTCTCTGGCAATGACATTCCCTTTTGGAGGCATTTTGTTGTTCTTTCAACTCAATTTTTCTTCTTTAGATTAGACCTATGCCCTGATACCAATTTTATGTAGAGAATGGTTTTAATAACTTCAAAAAATCTCAAACAATCAAATGTTGCAATCCTAGAACAAACTTGGTGGGTTTCCCTCACAATCCTTCAATTCCTCTAGTAGTACTTCAAACATGGGTTTTCCAAAATAACTCTCAGAGAATACCTAACATAAAAAATATGAACACCTTTATAAATACCCTTTATGTCATTTGAAAACATATCCAATTTGTGGATGGGGTTACTTTGTAATGAAGCTCTCAATTTTGGACTGCTAATGCTCAAATTAGGCCTAATTCTTTGGCTTGGCTAGGTAGTAGCAAGGTTTCTTAACTCCAGGCTTTGAATGTTCATTCCAAGGATTAAAACATGTCATGTGAGGCCTGAATAACCAAATTTCAATAACTAGAACAATTTCCCAATAGTCTTTTCACAAAACCCTAAGTCTAATGAACTCCTAAGCCTAATACATGATGATATTAGGCTAGGGCAGCAACTAAAATTGCACCAAACTCTATCCCCTACTTTTTCAATATGAAAAACACAAAATACACCCTACCTACATCCATTCCACCAATTATGAGGCCTTTTCACTAGTGGAATGGGCCAAAAACCATTTTATTCAGTCAAAAGTCACCCTAACTAGGGTTTTTGGCTATTTCCAGAAAAATTGCTCTAATTCACTCCAAACTTGGTGAAAGCAGATGAAATCAAAAGCAACAAATAATAGATTCAATAAATTATTATTTCCAAAGGATTTTAGATCATTTTCATTCCACACGGGGCCGTACCTATCTGTGTAGCAACAAAAACAACTTGGAAAAGTAGAAAAGCAGAGTATTTTTATTGCTTAACACCAAAACTCAACACTAGAACCTTTTCCCAACCTCCAAAATTCCAATTTAAAATTTTTCTAATAAAATCCAACCATTCCCCAATTTCTTTTCAAATCCCCATGGTTCATCTTCCCCTTTAGACACAAAATGCAAAAATTGCCTGTGCAACTTTTTGCAACTTTTTGCAATATTGATATCTTTTCACAAAACTGACCCCACATGACTCAAACCGACACAAAAATGAGACATGGTCTTAAAACACCTTATTACAAACAAAAATTACTTAACCAACACAAAACACCAACTCTTAATCCCTTTTTACATGAAGACCAAGGTGCCCTGCACCAACCTACCCAAAACAATTGGTGTGGCTGTGCCTACAAGGATTGGGTCACCCAATGACTACTAAATGTTTGTTAGGGTGTCCTATTCAACTTTTGGGGCCCTCTAGTGCTGTATTTGAGCTTCTATTTTCTAGTTGTAAACTTGTTGGAATGTCCTTATTAAATTCTATAGGTGAGTTTTTGTGGTTTGACATGGTTGACGACAACAAATGCAACACTTAAAAATTTTCCTTCAATCTTCCTTTCATCCCTTCCAAACCTACAACCTACACATTCAAAGACGGAGAAAATTTTGTGCCATATTGGGGCTTGCCTAATTTAAACCATGTTTAAGTGTTTCCACTTCTGAAATGGCAATGTCAATGATAAAATGATAAAGGAAATGAAGTAAATGATGAATAAACACAATGTTGCAACTCACCACCCTTCAATGGCTTCCTTGAAGAACTGAATTCATGCATATCACTTCAAGGGTCATGATCTTGCTTGATATATTTTCTTGAATAATTGAATGCTTGGAGACCTAGAATAGTGTTAGCCTTCACAAAACATGAACATGAACACACATAGAATTTGACATGATGTTGGATCTTGAATTGTTGTAATAAACTCTAATAATGTTGCTCTTTAATTTCTCTTGAAAATAGTATTTTCTCAATTGTATGCCTTGGTACTTAGATGGATTTCAAATGATAAAATAACTAGGAATTTATAGGTTCTTATCCAATTTCCTAAAAAAATAGATTCTAAAAGATGACACTTCGTATTTGAATTTTGGATGTTAAAATGTCACCAATTACATATTTGAATTTGGATCCTAGCTAAGGCAACTAGGTCCTAGGCTAAATTTCTAGGAAACTCAAATTCAAGGATAATTTAATGGTTAGATGCATTTTTTTGATGCTAGTCCTTCTTTGGAAAATAGTAAAAATTAGGCTTTGGAATGCATAATTTGGAGGAGCTTAATTAAGTCCAATAAATTAGGGGGACACAACATAATATAAAATTGTTAAGGTATATAATCTTTTACACTAAAAATAAATCACAAGTAATCATCACATAAATATGTCATCATCATAAAATCATAAAATAACCATCACATAAACATCTATAACATATACATCACCATTAAAAATCATCCTAGTCACCACAAAAAATACCCTCATATATGTATATATAATTATTGGTCATGATATATCATCATAATCTATAAATGGGCTACATGAGCCATAAATATACATATACATAGTTCATAGGAAAAATGATACTGTATACATCAAAATTCAATACATATGTACAAAATTCCCCTCTAGGAAAAACTACCACCCTTTGAATTACCAAGTGATCCTTGGGTATGATGAAGAGAACCCTCTGGTTGTTGTACTACTAGTGACTATAGTAGTGGTGGTTTAACTAGTGGTGGCCCCATGATAGAGGGAGTCCTTGACCTCACTAACTATGAATCCCATGATCAAATATGAGCATAAAAACTAGGATCTCATTGGCTTTCAGGTACCTATGTCTCATATAGGGTCCAATAATATGTCAAATCTTATGTAACCTTTGAATCTTACACATCACATCTCTCATAGGTATCCTTGTTGAAGACTCTTCTTATTGTCACCTCACTACCTCCTTATCTCCCTTAGAATTCCTCTTCGAGATAACTACAAAAGAAGGTTGTCTTTCTCAACACATAGCCCATCTCTCTCCTATTGGGCCTAATCTCTCTTTGATAGGGTAGTGGCGAAATATACCTATAGATTCTCCTTAGCTCCACCCCCATCTCCCCCACCATCTTCTCCAACTCTCTCTTCTTGCCCACCCCATCCCCTATATCCATCCCCCACCCATCATCCCCTCCATATCTACTCCATCCATCATATCCACCATCATCTCACCTATTATCACTCTCTTCACTAACTACCTCTACCCTCTATCTCTATCTCTATGCCCTACCTATCTCCTCCTCCCATATTAATTGGAAAACCCCAACAACACCTAGAATAGTAAGTCACACAGGATTGTTTGCTTCCCACCATATGTCTTACTCATTTGTGATTCTTGTATTTTCTATGTCTACTTGCCAATCCCACTGTACTAGCACTAGAGACTTATAATTTGTAATAGATGATAGACAATATCTTTGGGCCCTAATGGGATATATCTCTTTAATTCCATGCAAATGTTTCCTCCCCTAAAGGTTGCATCTGATCCTATCCAAAATGCCTCTATACTCACTCTAGCATATACCTCTCAATGATATATGTAGTGTCTAACCAATAAGATATCATATCTATCTATATTATACTAGGTTCTCTACATCATTAACACATCTCTTACATGCACTATCGCCATGGCCTCCATGTAACTACATCTAGCTCATCTAAGACTCATCTCTATTATGGTAAATCCCCCAATCGTCAATGTGTAAAAATAGTAGCATATAAATATTACAAGGGTAACCCTATGCCTTGACTCCTATCAATAGCCAATTGATTCATGAATATTTCCTCCCATGTCCAAATATGAAGAAAAGTTACCCCACATGCCAAGATGGCTCCATATATATAAATAACCTCATTCATATCATGATATAATTGTGCTAACACACACAACCCCCATGCACATACCAATCCATCACCGAGCATCCACTCTAGCACCCTACCCTAGCTAATGGAGAATCCCCTTAGCCTCTAAACAAGTACTAAAAATCCTTCAAACACCCCAACCAATACCAAGGGAAGCACCTCAAAATTTCCCATTACCCTTTATATCTCTATCTCTTTTCCCTCAATATTAAGGTCATCTATCATGAATACCCTTGAAAGTCTAGTCTCTCTTGAGTCAATGTCATAGACCACCCTCTCACCATGGATCAAGATCCTTAGTATCCTACAAACGTCCTCTAGAGTAATAGTCATCACTCAAGTTAGCAAAACAAACACACTCCACTCTTTGTGCCATCTCTCAACTAGAGTTGTTATCATAGTCCTATGTGCTTGAATCTCGGGAATATATGTGATATTCCATAGTCCAACCACACCTAGAAAATCTTGCTCCATCTCAAAAAACTCAACCCTTTGTCTTATTATCTAGGGACAATGCTCCCTAGATCTGATAGGCTCTAGAACATCCTGCAATAATAGTCCATGCATCATTATCCAATTTGCATAACATAATCCCCTAAAACTTATTTTTACCATCATATGCACCAAACACCCAAATTACATATGGCACATTTTTTCAATTTCACCATAATACCCATCATTTTTATCCCATTTTTTAAATGTGCCACTTTTCCTATCATTTATGCTTCCTAAATCATATGCACCTAACTAATTATCATATGCACTTAACCATCCATCATTTGTGACCTTTTCTCAAAAGTGACACTTTACCTATCAATTTTGACTCTATCCTTCAAATGTTCCATTGCACTCTTCAAAAGTATATTGGTGTATCAAAAGCACCATTTTGGGCATCAAAAGTATCGTTTTAATGTTTTTCGTGCATCTAATTTGACCTGATTTTCCTAGCATTTAGTTTACCTTATTCTAGACTTAAGGACTTAAGGGTTAGATACATACCAATGTAGGAAACGCGATTGGCCATTGGAACAGCCACACATGCTTTACAAAATGACTTGCCACTAGAATACCCATCATCTCACCAATTGGTTTTCATTTTAGATACTTGAGAAGCTTTGAGATCATATACTTGAGAGAGTGTAAATGAAGACAAATGACCCTCCCTCAGACTATAAATAGCCCCTAAAACCTAAATTATTCCCCCTAGCATTAGCTAACCTCCATGATCTTTCATACCATTACCCTTTTTATCTACTTTTCTTCTACCCTATTGGTAAAAAAAAATCACTATGATTTTTTCTCCAAAAATGACCATATTTTCCCAAATAGTAACGACAATTATCCCAATACTTGGAGAGATTGTTATAGAATAGCGAGCTTCCTCTATGTTTTAGGAGGGGAAACTCCCTCATATGATAGGAGTGATTGTAGTTTTTGTGTACTTTTAACCTTAAAATTCATAAAGGAGAAAAGGAAAAACTCAAGGAAAATGAATAATAGAACCCCAATATAGACATACGAATACCAACTAAGATTTCACAACTAATTATAGATTACAGAGGGGGTTTTAAATAGTTTTTTGATATGCAACGATGATGAAAAAAATATGGAAAAATATCAACATACAAAGAGATAAGCTACTTCAACACATTCGAATCAAGATACCAAGATATGATTGTGTTTCATCAATTGAATAGATTATCAATAGTTTAGACAATTACACAAAGGGATTACTAATTTAACATATGAGAAGTTATTAGTAAGAACAAAAGAATACATTTAGAACATATAAACTGAAATGCATTCTTCATTATCATTATGAAATCATACAATTCCAAAAACCCTTCAATACATAGTGCTAAGCCAAAATTATCTACAAAATGTTCTTCTCAAAAGTTCCCCTCTGTAGGAGTCACCCCCCCTTTACAATATCAATAGCCTTGTATTTATAGGCTTCTTCTTGATAACCACCTATAACTACCTGGTAACTACCTCAACTAATTTTTTGAAATATAATGGTTTTGAAAATAATAAAACCTTATTTGGTTAGAATTTTCATCATTTTTCAAGAAATTATGTTCATTTTCTAACTTTTGGTTACAATAAATGTCATAAGTCACTTTTACAAAAAGACAACTAGAAACTTATAAATTTTCAGTTATGGATCTTGTTGAGGTGTTTTTCCATCTTTGTTCTCCATTTTTACTTGCAACCACCAAGTTATATTCTCAATCAAACGATTGATCAATGAACCTAAATTTCATGTTGTTATTTTAAAACCTTTCTCAATGGTTGGGATAAAACTTGAAGTTTTGTCCACCTTCTAAGAGATGAGAGAATACAATCCCTCTTTGTACAAAACATTCCAAAAGAATCATCTCCATTTTTATAAAAACTGTAACATAATATAATTGCCACAACCATGATACAAATTTATTTTCTGGCACAAAGGCAAGAAGAGGAGACTTTCTAATCAAACCATATTCTAGAACATCCTCTATAGGAGAATGGGTTATTATTCTAGTGTAATTAAAAAATAACATCCCAACCTTGGTTAGATGTGAAAGTTCCATTGCATCATGTCCTACTCAACTCATCCACATGGGAACATCAACTGATGCCTTGTATATCTATAGGAGAGGTAAGTTTTACATAGATATCCCCATGGCATTGTGCAATCAAAAACTTATGTCACTATAGAATTATACTATACTTACATCATTATTCCTTCCAACAGAACATGAAAGACATCACTTAACACATATTTCATACAATTTGTCTCTCAACTTAGATATTATAAATTCTTGTAGAGTATCCACTTTTGCATGAATATCAACTTGAAATGTCACCTACCCAGGAATAACATTGATTGCATTCCTCAATGATCTCTTCAATTATCATGTATGCATACTGAGGTCTTTCTAACTCTCCCTTATTTGTAGCCACCATAGTTTGTAGTAGATCATTACCATATCATTCAAATTTATCTATTCTTAATATTTTCTCTTTCCATTCAATCAACACTTCAATGACTTGTTTCCAAAGTTTGCTTGTATTTGAATGCAAGAATTTTGAAACCAGAAATAGTTTCAATTTTCTATAAATATATATTTCATATATGTTTTGTTTCAACATAAATGATTCCAATGGATATTTGAACCATAATATACACCTTTTAAATTGTAATTTTCTTTTGATAACTCAATTTATTTCTCTACATTATAACCAATCATTTCCTTTCACCTCACAGTGATAAGTGTTGCCCACTATTATCAAAATCATACCCTTTAAATATTCTATGTGGAAAATTGAGTTAATTTTTTTTTAGGTGAAAGGAAAGAAGCCTATTTATATTAATATAATATAATAAAATTTACAAAAATAAATAACATTGGATCTTGCTAGCCAGAATTGAAAACATAAAAGCTTCCAAATGAGAATTCACAACCCCCATTTAAACTGAACCATATTTCCCCTAATCATGACCCTAAACAACCTATATTACATATGTAATTACGCCACTCCCGATTATACAAAAGATCACATAACTATAGATACCCAACATTCGCTAACCAAAAACCTTCTATGCCCAAATAGCTTATGTACAAAATATTGAAAAACCCTTGATAAGAAAACTACATACCCCTGACTAACTAAGCTTTGAGTATAACATTGTGAAAATCGTGCTCACCCTAGAACACATCTACCTTCTCTGGATGTTCACTGTACTAGTCCATGTGGTCCCCACTGTCGAGTTAGCATGGCTTATATCAATTACCACTATCCTCCTGATAGCTCGGGTCCTACCATAGTCTATTGGTCTATCAAAGATACAAAGAGGAGAGTCCCACCGATGAAGCAATGTCCCATCGAGGGGAACATTGTTGATCTATCAAGGAGACACAAGATAGAGTCCCACTGTCGACACCCATTCACACCAAAACAATCTCATTAGTTCATAGATGAGACAATTTTGCAAGTCCCACCGAACAGCTATGACAAAAGGATGTGAGAAGGCCAATCGACCAGTTGAATGTCACCGACAGTTCACCTACTTCATCACTCGGGTCTCACATTAGAATATCAAGGGGAAGTTCCAATGAAAGGATGGAGGATCGTTGTCGATAGGAGTTCGTGGGTTTTTCGTCACTTTGAGTCTTGTTTCCACGATATGCTAGTGCAAGGCTAGATGACTCTTGTCGATGAGACCTTGATGGTTCGACAGGACATTGTGAAATGTCTCATCGATAGCCCGAAGCATTGTTTTGGTCTTCATCGATGGGAATCAACTTCATCAAAGGGAATCTATCCCAAGTCTCTTTGATGGCCCGATGGAGCATGTTTAAACTTGGACCGTCACCAAAACTATTTGTTGTTGTAGAAAAGTGGTCCCCACGCCATCGTGTCACCACATGTCACCATCCAATAATGCTTCCTTCCACATTTCATCCTTTTATTAACTCTCTAACTATATCATCGATGCACGTCATCCTTACCTTACAAGGTCTTACTATCACATCCACCTTACTAGGTCCCATAGTCAACATCATACTCTCTTATCACCATATCGAAGAGACATTCTACAAAGTCTTTCCAAACTATCGAAGTCTCATCAATGGAGCGGTCATCAGGATGTCGAGGAGAAATTTGAACAGGTTTTGCCAATGATCTTCAGTCATGTCAATGAAGACCCTTCATGACACCACCTATCCATCTCATCACCAAGACACTGCAATGTAATCCACAACAAGGATGTGGATTACCATTTACTCAATCATGTCACGCTATGTTTCATCATCGTCAACACTATCACCCACGTCATTATGACTGGGTCCCACTCAGAGCAGAAAATTGAGTTAATTATTCATCTTCTCTTTGCCCATTTCTTGCCTTCTAAAGAAGTGACCCCACCTCCAAAAATTTTCCTCACAATAAGGTTCATAGGAGGATTTTCGAAGTGCTTGAATTTGGTAGAAAATAATTTCTCTAATGAGCTTCATGTTTAGGATGTTCACCATGGCTTTCAAAGCCAATATATAGACACCATTATCTATTCTAGAGCTCCACTTGTGGCGCAAGTCGAGAGGATGTTTACAGAGGTTATGGAACTTGGTGTTACAATTACAAATGTATTTTCTATCAAAATTTTCAAAATCCTTTCCAACATATGAATTTTGTATATATATTGCAATCATGGTCTTCCAAGAGACATCATTTCATTGGGGCATATTTCTGAAGAGCTAGCGTGCCTTTTCTATGCTTCCATTTTTGCATACATGTCTATTAGACCAGTCACAACTATAAATGGTGTAGGAGCACCTAAGGAACAATAGGCAGTTTCTTAGGTAAAGAAGAAACCTAGAGGGTTAATTTTTGTTGTTGTTGTCATAAGGTCATGTAGGCCATTTAGTGTTGAGCTTAGAGGTGTTCTTGATCTTTGGGAAAGAGGTTGTCAAGAGTTCATTAAGTTTAGAGGCTCATTTTGCTAAATGGTAAAAAGTTGCCAAAGATTGAAAAACACAGTGGGTTTTATAATTTTTGCCATTAGGTCATCTAAAGGCTCAACCCAAGAAGCTCAACTATTTTTGGAACCTATTTAAGGGATGGCTCGACCTTGGAGCAAGGTTGGAAGATTTATTGTTTTGGTGAAATCTTGTAAAATTGATGGAAACAACGTTCTGATAGGTAGTTTTCTGATTTTTGCATCCAATTTGTGCTTTGATGGAGTAAACCTACTGTTATTTTGTTTGTAGAATGTAGTGTGAATATTGTGCAAGCTTAGTGTGCCATCCATTTGTCTTTTTAAATCATTTTCATCTTTTATTTGTAAATAGTTTGTTTTATATTTCTTTTCTGGCCTAAATTGGGCAGTTTTGAGAGAATGGAGTCCTAGAGCACTTTCCCACTGTACAAATCATATGACCCTTTGGGAATAGTGACTAGGCTCCCTTAGTGTAAATATGATAGTTTGTAGGGCTTGTGTGAGTTCAAGAGCTGCTAGCATTTTCTACCCCTAGGCGAGCCAGGCAGGGTCCAGCTAGGGAAGACTAGGAGTAAAAGACATATAACGTGCAGGGGTGTTTAGATCTTGGAGAAATTCTTTTTGGAGAATTTTGTTAAAGGTATTGGAAAGGCATGGTGATCTGGAGGAGGCTCCACTAAACCATTTGGAGTGAGAAACTTTTGATAGTCTAGAAACAGTCTAGAGAAGCTTGCAAACCCTAGTTTTTGGCTTATTTTGTGAATGAGCAGTGTACGGCCTGTACAGGCTCAAAACCCCAAGAATATTTAAGGTGTGGGGAAGGGAAACACAAACCCCAAAGGAGGAACCTTGGTCATTTGGATGATTTAGGGAAACATTGCACTTTTCTCTATTAAGAGGCCTAATTGGGGCTCTAGGCTTATAGCCTTTTCTAACCCTAGGAAGGGATTTTGTGAAAGCGATGGTTAATTGGAGTTTTGTGATGAAACAAGAACCCTAGATTGATTACCTTGAAGTAATTACAACATTTAAACACCCCTGCAAGAATCAAATTGGATGCTGAGAGGATTTGGCCTTTAGGGAAGAATAAGGGTCAATGGTGAGATAGTGGCAAGGCACCAAGATTTGCTTGGTAGTATGGAGTAATGTTGATAGAGGGGTTGGCCAGTAATACCAAGGTTCCTATACCTTGTGATAGGACCTAAAGGTTATGGTGAAGGAGTCACCTAGAAGTTTTTAAGAACAAAGACCTAAGCATGGGACTATGAGAGTCTCATCCAACCCTTCCTATCAGATTGGTATCAGAGCAAGTTAAAGATTTGGGAAAGAATCTTGTATGTCTAAGGTTGAGTCTAGTGATTCTTCCATCATGGTGACAAATGTAGAACTGGCCAAGATGGTTGAAGAGCAGGAGGAAGACAATAAACTGTTGAGGGAAAGAATAGCCCAGCTTGAGCAAGCAGTGAGGACTGCACAATTTGAAGGAAGAATACCAAAGGAAGAAGAGGTTGTAGAGGAAGATAAGACCCCTAAACGTGACCCTATTTTGAAGGAGGAGCCTTTCTTGAAGGCATTGAAAGCTTTGAGTGGAAAATCACTTGAAGGCATACCACTTTTTAGTGGAAAGATGGAAGTTGATCTAGTTATGGATTGGATAGAAGGTATGGAAAACCATTTTGAATGTAATGGAGTTACTGAAGCACAAAAGGTGAAGGTTTCTAAATCAAGACTAAGAGGATCTACCTTGACATGGTGGAAGTTCATTCAAACAAAGAGGGAAAAAGAAGGTAAGCAACCTATTTCAACTTGGAAAGGAATGGTTGACAAAGTGAGAGAGGCATACATGCCTGATGAATATGAGATTTAGTTACACAAGAAGAGGCAAATCCTAAGGCAAAGAGACCAAGATGTAAAAACTTATACTGAAGAGTTTCAAAAACTTTGCATGAGGTCAAATGTTACAGAGGATGAAAGTCTTAAGGTAGCTAGATACCTTAACGGTTTTAAATGGAACATCCAAGAGGAAATGTCTCTTTTAAGTCCTAAGACATTACACCAATGCTATCAGTTGGCCATAAAGATTGAGGAAAGGAACAAGAGGAAGTCAGATCAGACTTCTAAAGGCAGAGGCAGAGGCAGAGATCAAAGAGATCAAAGAGGACAGTGTGGTGGCTACCAAGGTAGAGGCAATGACCAAGGAAACCAAGGAGAGTCAAAACTCACAGAGCATGGAGGTGAAACATCTACAAGAGGTGGATATAATAGGTGTAGAGGACCTCAAGGAGGTTCAAACCGAGGAAGAGGAGCAGGCAGAGGCAATTCTTATTTTGCAAACATGAAGTGTTATCATTGTAATCAAATAGGTCACCCTGCTTATAGATGCCCAAAGAAAGCATCTTCATCAAGCAATGAAAAGAGAGTGGCTTATGCACAAGAGGACACCATGAGTCCTAAGGCATCTGAGGTCAGTCATATATAATCTGAGATAGGAGAGAATCCGATGTTCAACAGGGTTTTGATCAGACAACCGGTTAAGGAAGAACCAAAATAGAGGAGAGCTCTATTTAGAGTAAGATGAAAGATACTTGGAAAAGTGCACAAGGTCATAGTAGATTCAGGTTCAATAGATAATATCATCTCAAAGGAGGTAGTAATGAAACTAAAATTGGAGAAGGTACCTCATACTAACCCTTACAAGGTCACATGGCTAAACAAAGGGTAGAGTGTTTTAGTGAATGAGCAAGTAACGGTGGAGTTTTCCATTGGAGGATATAAAGACAAGTTGGTTTGTGATGTTTTACCCATGGATGCATGACATCTACTCTTGGGCAGACCATGGCAGTATGACATGAGTGTTATATATGATGGGAAAGAGAACACCATCTCATTCAAGAAGGATGGGAAAAATTTCAAGCTGCAGTCACTGTCAGAAGAAGATGATGGACAGTCAAAGACACCAAACATCATGTTGAGCAGTGGTAAGGAGTTCCTTAAGAACCTACATCAAGGGAATGAAGGATATGTGATTATGATACAACCTAAAGAGGAAGATAAGGCTGAAAAGATAGTCATACCGAAAGCAGTCCAAAAGTTGCTTGATAGGTACAAGAGTATAGTCAGTGATGGTACACCTGCAACTCTACCACCAAAGAGAGCCATAAGTCATCAAATTGAATTCATACCTGGAGCTTCATTACCTAACAAAGCAGCATACAAACTTACACCAGATCAGAATCTCGAGGTAGCTAGGCAAGTGCAAGAATTGTTGGATCAAGGATTGATTCAAAAGAGCATCAGCCCATGTGCAGTACCAATGGTTTTAGCAGCCAGGAAGGGAGGTAAGTGGAGGTTATGTACTGATTCTAGAGCAATACATAGGATTGCCATTAGGTATAGGTTTCCTATTCCTAGAATTGAAGACTTTATGGATTGTCTTGGAGGTGCTTAGTTCTTCACAAAGTTGGATCTTAAGAGTGGATACCATCATATCAGAATTAAGGATGGTGATGAGTGGAAGACAACATTTAAGACAAATGATGGGTTATATGAGTGGAGAGTGATGCCATTTGGTCTCTCCAATGCCCCTAGCACATTCATTAGGCTCATGAATGAAGTGCTTAAGGACTTTATAGGGATATTTGTGGCAGTGTACCTTGATGACATCCTCATATACAGCAAGACAACAGAAGAGCATTTGAAACATGTGGAGCAAGTTCTTAGAAGGTTTCAAGAAGAGAAGTTGGAAATCAATCTAGAGAAGTGTGAACTCTTTAAGAAAGAGCTAGTCTATTTGGGTTTTGTAGTGTCCAAAGGATCATTGAAGATGGATCCAAGCAAGGTGGAATCCATCCTAAACTGGCCTACACCAACCATAGAAACTGAGGTAAGAAGTTTTCATGGATTAGCCCAATTTTATAGAAAATTCATAAGGAATTTTAGTGGTATTTTTGCACCAATCTTAGATACAATCAAGGGTGGTTTAAAAACTAAGTTTGTGTGGACACAAGAAGCTGAGAAAGGCTTTGAAAGACTGAAACAAGAGGTGGCAACTCAACCGATTCTGTTATTACCTAGTTTTGACAAGTTGTTCACTGTGGAATGTGATGCTAGTGGAGTGGCAGTAGGAGGTGTGCTTAGTCAAGAGGGAAGACCTATAGCCTTCTTTAGTGAGAAGCTCAATGAAGCAAAGAAGAAATATTCAACCTATGACTTGGAACTTTATGCTTTGGTTTAGTCACTTAGGAAATGGAGGCACTACCTTCTAGCCAAGGAGTTTGTAGTCTTTACTAACAATTAGGCACTCAGTTTTATCAACACTCAAGAGAAGTTGAGTAATAGGCATTTGAAATGGATGGAATACATCCAAGCTTTTACCTTCACCATCAAGCACAAGAAGGGATAGCTAAACAAAGTGGCTGATGCATTGAGCTGGAGATTGTTGACAGTGCAAGA
This sequence comes from Sequoia sempervirens, assembly GCA_007258455.2. Classification (NCBI taxonomy): domain Eukaryota; kingdom Viridiplantae; phylum Streptophyta; class Pinopsida; order Cupressales; family Cupressaceae; genus Sequoia; species Sequoia sempervirens. The sequence goes on along the minus strand of VDFB02000003.1, from coordinate 555,519,924 downwards.
GATACAGATCAAGAGCATTGGCATAAAGAGTTTCAAGGATCTATATGGAGATGATGAAGACTTTTCAAAGGTCTATAAGGTATGTTCTAACTTTGAGAACCATTTCCATAGCCAATACTTTGAATGTACTTTGCAAAATGGGTTATTGTTTAAGGGAAATTAGTTATGTGTTCCAAGAGGTTCAATGAGGCAAAATCTGACTCAGGAAAAGCATAATGGTAGTCTTAGTGGGCATTTTGGCATTAACAAGACTTTAGAACTAGTGCAAAGATTTTATTATTGGCCTAAGTTGGAAAGAGATGTTAGAAAGTATGTGGAACAGTGTGTTGTGTGTATGAAAGCTAAGGGAGGAGCTAGCAATGCTGGTTTGTATCAACCCCTGCCCATTCCTAACAGACCATGGGAGTGTGTGAGCATGGATTTTGTGGTAGGCCTTCCTAAGACCAATACTGGTTTTGACAATGTTTATGTAGTGGTAGACAAATTTAGCAAGATGAGTCATTTCATTCCTTGCAAGACTACTCATGATGCTAGCTACATAGCTCATCTTTTCTTCAAGGAGGTTGTGAGGATCCATGGACTACCTTTGAGCATTGTTTATGATAGAGATGTGAAGTTCATGAGACACTTTTGGAAGACTCTATGGAGGAGATTGGGTATAAATATGTCATTTGGATCAGCTTACCATCCTCAGACCGATGGTCAAACAGAGGTGGTTAATAGGGTGCTTGGTAATATTTTAAGGTGCTTAACTAAAGAATATGTACAGACATGGAATATGGTTATTTCCCAAGCTGAGTATTCCTATAATGATAGTGTAAACTAGACCACAGGGAAGAGTCCATTTGAGGTTGTGTATGGAATGCACCCAAGAGGCATTTGTGAGCTCAGAGATCTTGGAGCCATGGAACATAGAAGTGGACATGCAGAAGACTTCAGTCAGACCATGAGGGAGATTCAGGAGCAGGTCAAGAGGATAGTCACTAAGGCTACACAAAAAGTGAAGGAGAAGGCAGATATGTCAAGGAAAGATGTGCAATTTCAAGTAGGGGACTATGTTATGGTCCACCTTAACAAGTCAAGGTTGCACAAGGGAATGTCAACCAAGTTTCATATGAAGAGGGTGGGTCCATGCATGATATTGGCCAAGTATGGCAAGAATGCATACAAGGTGGAGTTACCTACTGATCTAGGAATCCCACTAGTTTTCAACATTGCTGATTTGATCAAGTATAAGGGAACAGTTAGTGATGAGGTTCAAATCAGTTAGGAGATCTTCAAGGACATCAGTAATGTACCCCTACCTAATCAAGAGAAGCCTCAGGTAGAGCAGATCTTGGAGTCAAGAGTGTAAAAGTCTACAAGGCACAAGGTGTACATGGAGCACCTTATCAAGTGGAAGAACAAGCATGAATTAGAAGCCACATGGGTACAAGAAGATCAGTTTAAGAAGCTTGGCATTGACCTATCATTGATCTCTCCTTCCAATCCTTAGTGCTTGAGCTAAGAGGGGGAGAATGGTGCAGGAGCACCTAAGGAACAACAGGCAGTTTCTTAGGTAAAGAAGAAACCTAGAGGGTTAATTTTTGTTTTGTTGTCATAAGGTCATGTAGACCATTTAGTGTTGAGCTTAGAGGTTTTATTTATCTTTGGGAAAGAGGTTGTCAAGAGTTTATTAAGTTTAGAGACTCATTTTGCTAAATGGTAAAAAGTTGCCAAAGATTGAAAAACACAGTGGGTTTTATAATTTTTGCCATTAGGTCATCTAAAGGCTCAACCCAAGAAGCTCAACTATTTTTGGAACCTATTTAAGGGATGGCTCGACATTGGAGCAGGGTTGGAAGATTTAGTGTTTTGGTGAAATCTTGTAAAATTGATGGAAACAACGTTCTGAGAGGCAGTTTTCTGATTTTTGCATCCAATTTGTGCTTTGATGGAGTAAACCTACTGTTATTTTGTTTGTAGAATGTAGTGTGAATATTTTTCAAGCTTAGTGTGCCATCCATTTGTCTTTGTAAATCATTTTCATCTTTTATTTGTAAATAGTTTGTTTTCTATTTTTTTTTGGCCTGAATCAGGCAGTTTTGAGAGAATGGAGTCCTAGAGCACTTTCCCATCGTAAAAATTGTACAAACCTTTGGGAATAGTGACTAGGCTCCCTTAGTGTAAATATGATAGCTTTTAGGGCTTGGGTGAGTTCAGGAGATGCTAGCATTGTCTTGCCCTAGGCAAGCCAAGCAAGGTCCGACTAGGGAAGACCAGGAGTAAAAGACATATAAGGTGCAGGGGTGCTTAGATCTTGGAGAAATTATTTTTGGAGAATTTTGTTGAAGGTCTTGGAAAGACATGGTGATCTGGAGGAGGCTCCACTAAACCATTTGGAGTGAGAAACTTTTGACAGTCTGGAAACAGTCTAGAGAAGCTTGCAAACCCTAGTTTTTGGCTTATTTTGTGAATGAGCAGTGTACAGCCTGCATAGGCTCAAAACCAAAAGAATTTTTAAGGTGTGGGGAAGGGACACACAAACCCCAAGGGAGGAACCCTAGTCATTTGGAGGATTTAGGGAAACATTGCACTTTTCTCTGTTAAGAGGCCTAATTGGGGCTCTAGGCTTGTAGCCTTTTCTAACCCTAGGAAGGGATTTTGTGAAAGCGATGGTTAATTGGAGTTTTGTGATGAAACAAGAACCCTAGATTGATTACCTTGAAGCAATTACAACATTTACACACCACTGCAAGAATCAAATTGGATGTTGAGAGGATTTGGCCTTTAGGGAAGAATAAGGGTCAATGGTGAGATAGTGGCAAGGCACCAAGATTTGCTTGGTAGTATGGAGTAATGTTGATAGAGGGGTTGGCCAGTAATACCAGGGTGCCTATACCTTATGATAGGACCTAAAGGTTATGGTGAAGGAGTCAGCAAGAATTTTTTGAGAACAAAGACCTAAGCATGGGACTGTGAGAGTCTCATCCAACCCTTCCTATCAATAAATCCTGCAAACATTGCAATTGCATCATGATTTGATGGATGCTCATATGTTGTTCTAGCACACCATTTTAGCGCTGGCATAGATGATGCTGGGAATAATTGCATAGATTGGCTTTATATCTACCAAATTCAATTTCTCTAAAGTTTATTAAATATTTTTAGTGAATCCATTCTATATATATCTTATTTTTAAAACTCCCATTTTGGTGTAGATAACAAGGACACTAACAAGTTTGTGAATCACATTCTCCTGGGAGTTTCTAAATCCTTTTGTTTAATCTATTTTTTGCTCATCATGGGATTCATTTCATTTCATGAAATAACATCCCTTTGGGACAACTATTTGAATAGTATGTGCACCTTACCATGCTTCTACATTTTGCATGCATGTTTACCAAAGCACTAGCAACTATAACATCTGGAAAATTCCTCTATCAGTTGTGCTTTGGTGGATTCCCATACCTAGTTCCAAAACATCCCTTTTGGTATGGGCATGAGGATGATGGAAAAATTTGATGTTGTTGGAACATATTTACTGTTGTATCAAAATATTGACCTATTAATTTCTTGTACAAGATAAGTGGATCCTCGTTTGACCTGTTAATGCTTGATACAAGATAAGCGGATCCAAGGAGGTGGTTAGTCCATGTCCCGAATCTAAAGGGAGATGCTGGTGATTAGTTCAACAACACCCTCAGTGTCACCCAAGGGGATTTGAACCTATGACCCAACTCTAATACCATTGTTGGAACACATTTCCCATTGCATCAAAAGATTGACCTGTTAACGTCCCATACAAATGCTAGAGATAAATGAATCTAGAGGAGATGTCTCGAATATGAAGAGAGACACTGACAATTAATCCAACAGATGATGTTTATCCTTACACCTACAAATTTTATGTTTCCTAACCCATTTTCCAATAGATTTTTCCTCCTTAGGTATTAGTTCCTAAGGTAGTTATAATAACCGCCTCATTTTTCCAATCATAGGCCTCTTGAGAATTATCAAGAGCCTTCCCTTGTTAGCTTTTTTAGTGATTGTTAATCTTTGTAGAGTTTTTGATCGATGTAAAAGTGCTCATAGGCTCTTACGTCAAGCATAATTTTATTTTCTCCTTCTCATCGGTGTTCAATTTAGTATTTATTTTTCCTTCATCATTGGCATTTCAAGGGGAGTTCACAATTCATTAGCATTTTGTTAGTCATCCACAACTTTCTTTATCATCAATAATTATGATTCAAATAATTACAATGTGTATACAATACTTTTTGATATATTTGTTTCAAATTCACTCCCCCTTGTTTTTGTCTCAATTCAAGTTCCCTTGCACAAAATATGTTTCTCTTTGAGTTATGTAATTTTAGGGTTTAGATGAGAAAGAAGAGCCTTCTCTTCTAGGGTCAACTGATCAATAAGGTCTATACACATTTTCATCTCATTTCATGGATATGCCTACTTTAACCCGGTCAATTTGATTATGAGCAGTTCTAAGAATCTTTGTCATTTTTTTTAAAGAGACTTAAAAATAGATGTGCCCTACTTTGTTGCATTAGCAATATTGTTCTTAAGCTGCTCTAACTCATATTTATGATGACCTATTTTAGTATCATTTTTTGTTGATCACTTTGTTGTGATCCTCTGGCTATGCTTCACATTTTACATGCATATATTTTATCACTGCTACAACTACAATCAACTAACAAAAATCCTCTCTCCTTTACAGTTTGTTGTATACCCATACCTTGTTTTAGCATTCTCATTTTGGTGCATGCTTAGAAATGTTTGTCAGTTATTTGACATTTTGTATACAATCTATTTCGAAGCTCTCAATTTTGCGTAAGTTGAGAGGATGTTTTGGGGAATGTAGGTCTGTGATAATCAAAGATATGTAGACGGGTCTTTAAGGAAGTCACATGTAGTTGAATGCATGGTGCCTCCATCTATTCATTCATTGCAAGGAAAGTGTTAACATATCTCTTTGATTCATATTGGAAAGTCCTACTCTAAAGTTTGTTATAGATTAGGGGAAAGGTCTTATTTACTATCTATGTTTCAATAATCATTTATTAATACATGTTAATTAAAATTTCACTAAAAATTTCAAATGTACCAATATTTTTCCATTTTATACCCAATAGTTAAAAAAAAAATTAATTGGAGGAGTTGTACAACTTTATTGGTACCAACAGTGCACAATTACTTGGGCATTTGTGCATTTCTATTAGATCAATTGTGCAAATTTTGTGGTGGTCAAAGTGATTGGGGCACTAGAGAATACATATCAAGTTTCGACTTGAAATGACCATTTTTTACCTTTGCATACATAACGAATCCTCCCATGTTCTTTGTAACTACCCAAAAACTAAAACAATAGCTATAAACTCTTTAGTTGCATGCAAAGAAACCCAAAGAAATTGTCAAAATCCAACATATCACTTAAGAGCTTAGGGTGCATGATGTTAGCTATAATGACTACTGGTACCCTTCCTCTACCCTTCTAAAAAAAAGCTAAAAAATGCTATGTCTCTTACATTGTCTTCTATGCATGTCTCTTACATTATCTTCTAACTCTTGTGATCACGGTCTTCCCTGTGATGTGTTTCTTTGAGGCATCCTTGTCTATATTTCCAAATTATACATGCATTATACCAACACATTTGTAACTATAAAAGTTGATAAATATCCCCATTATGTTATTCTTTGGTGGATGCCCATACCTATTTTCAATGCTCTCATGTTTGTGGAATTTAGAATTACAATTGCCAGTTGCTTTGTCTTAAAATTCCAACACTATCTCAACAAATCCATTATGTGCAAATGTAGCAATGATTGTGTTCCATGAAACCACAATTTAGTCCATGCATTTCTTTGAAAAACATCAAAACCTCATCAAGAAAACCATTTTATGCATATCCTATATGTTAGTGTAAAAGATTCTTTTCTTACACTCACTTAAGCTTACTTAGCATGTTTTTATCTAGTTGTATTTATTCATGCAAGCAATTAGTTTATTAGCTATTTTCTCTAGATTTGGATAATATTTCTTAGATAAGCTTTCCTTAGATAAAATTTATAGCTTTGTTACCTCTAATTAAACTCCATGCATTATGTGAGATCTTGAGTTACGTCATGATTCCATAGGCTAACTCTAGTTGAACTTTGTGAGACCTTGAGTTACCTCATGTTAGTGTAAAAGATTATTTTCTTGCACTTACTTAAGCTTACTTAACATGTTTTTATTTAGTTGTATTTATTCACGCAAGCAATTAGTTTATCAGCTATTTGCTCTAGATTTGGATAAGCTTTCTTAGATAAGCTTTCCTCCTTAGATAAACTTTACAGCTTTGTTACCTCCATTTGAATTCCATGCACTATGTGAGACCTTGAGTTACCTCATGATTGCATAGGCTAACTCCAGTTGAACTCTATGAGACCTTGAGTTACCTCATGCATGCCTTGCTCTATATAAAGCAATGACTATTTGTATATTTTTAACACAAACTCTTATTTAATAGAAAATATTACATGGTATTAGAGCCTTGCAAAGATGTTTTTAGGCCATAGGAGAATTCATTTCGACTCACATCTATTCATCTAATATGATTCTGAGTTGGAGATTGGAGGCACGATTCAAAACAAAAATGTACATTTTCATGTTTTTCACCCCCCTTCACATACATATGCTATCACAGATCTAAACCATGGATTTCACTATTGAATCAGGTCTACAAGGCTAAATTATGCTTCTAAGAACCAAATTGTGTCAAGGATAAATCTACAATCAAGGGAAAAGGTAAATTATGGCTAGGAGAGCTAAATCACAGCCTTGCAAAGGTGATTTACAACCTGTAAGATTCCAATCATAGCCTCCCAATTGATAGGTGTCCTATCTAATAATAGATCATGCCAAATCTAATTTCAGCAATAGAGGAAGGGCATAAAATGGTGATAAGAGGTGAATCGATGCCTAGATCATGCCTCCAAACGAGAAAATTGTGTGCCTTTGAGCTACTGATTGGGGTTTCCAGAGTGCACCCCCAATTTGCCTTCAAATAAAAATATTCACCTTCCAAACATTGTTTTGGGTCCTCCTGGAAAGGATACAACCTCCCCTTTATGTGTCAACCAGGAAAAATGAATGTTGGGTAGAGAGGATGTGTTGGCCTGGTGGTCTTAATCAACCCCCAAAATAGAGTCATCCCCTCCCAAATCCTAGCCTCATTCAAAATGCCACCTCTGATGGTGCCTTCTTTCATATTTATGCATGCCTCTATAGAGGGTAGCCATGGTAAATGGTGGGCAGAATGTCACACATCATTTATGTGTGCCTTTGTAGAGCATATACAAGGTCAATGGTGGGAATAATTTCATGGGTTTGTGGCCTAAATTTGACTTCAAGTAGCCTGCATCAAATTCCAAGAGAAGCATTCACGAGGGGTGCAGGTGAAGGTTTCAATCACAGATTTGTCAATCTTATTTTGTCATTGAGTGTAGATGTGCCATAATTAATGGTAGTGGCACTGTTGAACAAGATAAGCCATGGCTTTCTCCAAGTGTGAGGAGATGCAAGTCACCTTTATGCCTGGAAATAGAGGATTGAAGGCAGTTTCTTCCCCTAATTGTGGTGAGTAGCTTTTATGGATCAATGCTTAGCCTTTGTTGATGGTTGAAGATTTAGGCACCAAATCTCTATAAGAATATGGATTTGTCATGATAGAGCAACTTTAAATCATGCCCCTCAGACTAAGAATTGGGCCTTCAATGTAAATCGCAGCCTCCAAATGCAATACACAACCACAAAAAGCTTATTGTACCTCAACAAATATTGTATGCCAATATAAATGGCGGGTCTGTTATGCAAATCCTCAACACCTCTCGTGTAGTAGTCAAAAGAACCCTTTCAAAGCTGCCATGCGGCCTGCTCCTTTGGAAACAACTTGGAAATATTGAATGCTCATGATATATCTATGTGGCACAATTTTCATTTGGGGGGTGAAAGAAAGCTCCACTTCCAAATTGAAGTACCTCCAAATTGAATGAATCCTTGGCCACAAATTTTGATGCCCATAGCTTATTGATTTTGCAAACCAATTGCTGGGTAAAGCCAAAGAAAGAGTGCAACCTATAGATTCAATTCCATCAACCTACAAAGTCAACAAAAATTCCAAACAACAAACCTGCTAATTCACCAAAGTAGAGGATACCCATGGGTTTATGAGGTGATGCATGCACTCCACAAGGGCACGTATGGCCTCAGTGCTTGTGCACAAGCTTTGACAGATTCAAATGCCTTAAGAGGCCAAATGAAATTAGTTGTCAATAGATACAAATCGCCTTCAAATCACCTTTTTTTTAGTTCAAATTTGATAATTTTTTTTAGAAAAATAGTATGCTCTTCTCTTGCATCCTCGAATGATCTAAAGAATTAGAAAATTGTATAAAAAAAACCATATTTTGAGGGTTTAAAATCTACTTTTTCAGCTGCATGTGTTTTGCATGTATGTTTTGTAGCCTCATCGATTGAATATGGAATCACCATCACATTTAGATCAGCTAAGAAAGTCAGAGTATCCTCTCGTGTCACCCAATCAACATCTTTTTTAGTTGCATGTTTCTTGCATGTGCTTGCATGTCATTGCATGTGAAGGAGAAGTTTATTTTTATGCTTTTTTCATTCATTCTTGGGGGATTATACATGTACTTTGTAATCACAAACTGAGATAAATTTCCATTTGCAGGGTTAATCATGTCTCTTAAACACCATTTTCATCATTTTGTTGTTAGGCTAACTTTAGAGAATTTTGTCTTGGAAAAAAGGGATAAAGAATCATTGCCTTGAGCAGGATCTACTTCCCTATATCCTCAAACTCTTTCCTAAGCCAAGTGACTATGATGAAAAGAATGCATGGTTTAATAATAATGACATATTCTATGGACTAATATGTCTTACTATTTATGAGGATACTCTACATCACATAGATCACAATGAGTTCCCTTTTACTGCTTGGATTATAATCCAAAGGTTGTATGGAGATATTGAATCTTCATCTAAAAGTGATGTTTCCTTGGAGAACCAAGCTATTGTGAATGATATTGAGATTTATTTTTCCTCATCTAATGTGTCCAACACATCTTGTATAGATGATCAATTCATTGATACCCCATCAACAACACTTGTTGCAGATATAGATTCTAGTGATGCTTCCTCAAAAGCTTTCAATGGCTTCTTGCAACAGGGTATCCATAGTCATCCTAATTCATCTTTCGAGGATGATCTCTTGACATGAATTTCAGAATTGTTTATGCAGACACATATTTCAGATTTGGAGGACACATTTGAGCCTGGGTTATCTCCCCTCTTTGATGAAGTTCATTGCAAAAGTGTTGTCAAACCATCATTGTCTTTGGATTATGCTCTGCATGAGTCTCTAGAAGATTTTGATTTTTCATCTTCAACACTGTGGCCTAGAATGTCTGATTTGATTGTGACTAATTTCAACATTGACATGGGGATACTTGAGCTAACTTCAAAGACTTCATACATTTTTCACTTTCTTCCAACATATTCCATTCAAGACTTGGGAGATAGATTGCATTCACCTTTGGTTTTGTTTCTTCCTAAGGGGAGGAATGTTGTTCGACAATAGTGGACTATATTCTCCATCTATTTTTGAGCATCTACCATTGGATATTCTTGGTGAGCCTACTTGATCCTCTTATATTCTCTTTCTATTTGTGGGGGGAATTTGATATGTACATGGATACCTAACATGGTCTTATTGTCATGACCCATCTTTGTTACTTCTATAGGTTTTTCTCCTAATTTTCACTTAAGGGGGGTTGTTAGTGTAAAAGATTATTTTCTTACACTCACTTAAGCTTGCTTAGCATGTTTTTATCTAGTTTTATTTATTCATACAAGTAATTAGTTTATTAGCTATTTTGTCTAGATTTGGATAATCTTTCTTAGATAAGATTTCCTCATTAGATAAACTTTACAACTTTGTTACCTCTAAGTGAACTCCGATTAAAATTCATGCATTATGTGATACCTTGAGTTACCTCATGATTGCATAGGCTAACTCCAGTTGCACTCTATGAGACCTTGAGTTACCTCATGCACACGGCTTGCTCTATATAAAGCAATGGCTATTTGTATGTTTTTAACGTAAACTCTTATTTAACAAAAAATCTTACACCATAATCATTGTAGTCCATGAAATTACATTTAGATGATGCATTTTTTCAAAAAAAGGGTGTTCCTTTTGTATTCTTCCATATTTTGCATTCGTGTCTTTTAGCGCTATTACTTTTGCACTTGTTGATTGTATTTGCTTGAAAAAATTTAATCATTTTTCAACAATTTCATTTTACAAGCGTTCAACTCCTGGGTAGTTATAATAACTACTTTTCATTAGAAAATGTAATCACAATTCTTCATTGATATTTTAGGATAGCTTCTAAAGTTTTTCAAAGGTGAGGAAAACTTTTGAAACATATTACAATAGCCAACAATAACTAGACTCTTTTGTCAGAAATAAGCAAAATTATTAACTTATGCAAACCTTGTGATCAAGCCCATATCGATGTTAGGAAAGGAGTTTCCAACCAATGTGGAAAGCAGACAATACTTATTTTCCCTTTTTTTGTGTTGGAAGGAAGGTTATAAACTTGTGCAAAACTGTCAATGAGTTCTAATCTGATCTTTCCATTAGTATTTGGTAATGATTCCATAATTTGCATCAACAAATTAAGGGAAGTTATTAAGTTGTGAAACACTCTCATTCTCTTTTGATTTCAATAATTTTCTTATTGGTGCTTCAAAAGAGGTTAATAAATTGGAAATAACCATCGATGAGTTTTACCTTTTATTTTTATTGTGTTGATAATTGGCAATAGATATGTGAGACCTCTGACATTTCTTTATCATTGGCAATGTGAGAGATCTTTGCATCTTGAAACTATTAAGTTTTCAAAACAATTACTTTCCTTTTTTAATCCCTTCATCAACATCTAACGATGATTTCATAACTTTATCAAAAGTAAGTAATATTTTTAAAACCAATTAAAGCCTTTGATAGTGAAAATATGAGACTCTTTTGTTGGTATTTGAAGATGACTTGGAAACTTGTACAAAACCATCGATGATGTCTTGTTCGGCACATCAAGGAGTCAAGTTCATTTCATAAATTCAAATATTAACTTAAAATCATAACCTCATTTCACAACTTTCAAGTTCACAAAAAATTAATTCCACAACCCTTTAACTTTGTAAAACTAGTCTGTCAAGCCTGTGAACATGACGAAGGAGAAAACATGCATAAGTTTTGACTCAATTAATATTTTCTCATGAAAAAATTCAATATTGTCAATAATGATGTGAAAAAATTCTCTAGAAAATGATTTGGCTCCATCTTTTACGAATCTTTATATTTAATTTTTTTTGTAAATCACATCGCGAAAAAATTGAACTTTTAATATCTCACCGACCGAGAGGCTTTTTGAGCTAAAAGCTTTCCATATTAGGTGAAATGATACTAGTAACATCCCAATAAATGTAATTTTCACCAACTCTTACATATTTTCAAATTTAATTATTTTCATAATTTTTGGCAAGTTGCATCATTGCTTCTAAGAATTGGAATAGGGATGATGAGCTATTTTGCTTTAGGATGGTGAATGACTTAACATGCGAGGATAATAGGAGATTTTTTGACTAGGAGAAAATTGACATAAATATTTTGAGGTAAAATTTTTAAACTTTAGTGAGTTTAAAAATGGGGCTAACAACTAGCTCTGACTGGGGATAAAGATTGCAAGAGACACAATAGGAACCCAGAACATTTGCAAAGGATCAATGCATTATCCATTGGGAAATAGAGTCAAAGGGGAAATAATACAAGAGATTGACACAAACCAAAAATGGAACACATGACCAAAGGATAAAAAAAGAAAAGCAAACACACGAGCACAATTTTTTTTCCTAAAATATGTACATGGTAGGTGATCCCTACCCAAAAAAAATCCAAGATGGTCATATAAATCCATTGATAGTCTGAAAAAAGTATGAAACTATGTGGGAAAGAGACATGCATCCATGTATCACTTGTGAACTCAATAAGTTCGCTAAACTGAAATATATGTGATGAGAAAAATCTCTAAATGATGGATCAAATAACCATTTCTCATCATAAATTATTGAGTCCTCTTGAATCACATTGGTACTACTTTGTAAAGTCTTGATCACATCTTCTGACATTATTTTGAGCATATCAATGTTCTCTATCTAAAAATTCTTCTGATTTTCTAGTTTCGAAGAAATCAAGTAATGAATTAGGTAACCTTCATATAATTTGTGAAGAAAGTAGACTTGTATCTTTACATGTGCTGAATTTGGTTTTTGAATATCCACTCCTAATGGCATATGGTCATCTTTTATTATAATATTTTCCTCTTTTGTGTGAACTTGAGGCATTGCATATTCTAAGATGATGAAAAAAGAGAGAAATGTAGTAAAATTGCATCCTAAGAGTGACCCATAGAAATGAATTTTGTTGGAAACAAGCAACACTGAGAGGAGGGGTGAATCCGTGTTGTGCAAAAATTAAATTTATTATTCTGATCTTTAATCCACTTAGAACATTCAACCAAAAGTAATATGCAGAAACATAACGTAAACAACCACAACACCATAACACAAGAATTTTTACATGGAAACCCTGTTAGGGGAAAAACCATGGTGGATGGCCAATCCACAATAAGTTCTGAGTATACCCAAAAGAAAGATTACAAAATGGGAATGCATTTGCATTCAGGCACATTGCTTAGAGCTCACTGCTCAAAATAGGAAGGATCACTACCTTACAAAGATTTGGATTAGATCCAAGGGAATGAACTGAAAGATTAGCATCTAAAAATGCTTGATTACAGTTCCAGTTAGGCTCTGATGTCGATCTTCTATCCTTTTGACTGATACTGAAATTTTTATCTACTCTGCTATGATTCGCACCACAAAATATTTATCCACAAGTGAAATTGCACAAGAAATCACTCTAACACATGTCAACACACCTTCTTCATATTATATAGTGATATATTTGATCATCTATATATATCTGCGACTAAGGATTTAATCGCTACAAGTCGGCTTAATAAGATTTAGAAATATTTGCAACTTGTTGGCTCAAATCATAAGTAAAATCCAATGCACATCCACAACAGTTGGCTATAGCTTAGCTTGGACCAAAAACATGATGATTAAACATAAAGATATTCGAATAAACATTCCTTGAATATCCACAATATATTTTAACAACTGAGTCGGCCCCAAAATATAGATAATCAAAAAATTACCAATTGGATCTCCAAACTTACACAAGGCTTGGTACTAGATACTAAGATTTCCAGATAACATAAGAAATGTATTGATGAACTTCTCATGAGATCCACAACTCAAAGTAACACCTTGAAATTTGTACGTGAATCATTGAATACCAATCTGTCAAATATCTCATTCTTCTTGACTGACTTCAATTTGACTATTGGTGGGAGCAAATGGTGTCATGCAAATCTAATTATCGACTAGGGTGGCCATCAATGACAATACCAAAGCATAACTATAGTTTCTCTTTCCAACAATCTCCCCTTTTGGCATTGATGGCAACACTTAGTGAAAAATGACTAAGTGTCGGATCAAAACCAACATGAGTAACACTGCCATTACAAAACTTCAAAAAGAAACTTCAACCTTAAAAACAACTCCCCCTATGATAACTATACATTTTTCACTGTACACTTCTCCCCCTTTGACATCAATGGCAAAAACTGGGAAACCAAGACAAAATTTCAAAACTATAAAGGCACAACCTTGTAACTTACAAAAGTTTGAAAATGTCTACAAAATTTTACTTTAGCACTCATAAATTGTCATCACAAACCTTTTTGAGACTTTCCAAAACTGTTATGTGACCACACATTAGATAGGATTGAGCCTTTATAGTTTCAAGATTCTCCAAGTCACTAACTGCTACAACAGCTTTCGCTTCCTTCAAAGCAATTACCATTATCTCAATCTTGGGACAAGTTTGTCCCCTGAGTTCACATACTCTCCCAATAGTTCTATCATTTTCATTCTTTAAACATCTTATTTTTTCAAGTAGGGTTGTTACTTGAACTTCTTTCTGAACCACTTCACCTGCTAAATGATCAAAAGTAGTAGAAATGGTAGCTAATTGATTTTCTAGATCCTTCACCTTTTTCTCATTACCTTCAGTAAACTTAGATAGAGCTAAACAAGATTTGTAGGATTTTCTAGCTTCAAATATAGAACCTTGAATGTTCTTCATGCAGGTAGCTAAAAAAATCTTATCTTTTGCAATCATTGCCTTCAACTAACTAAGTATTTTCCTATTAAACTCCTTTTGCACTTCATCCTCAGTATATTTTTCAAGAGACTCAAATTGAGTAATTACAACATTTATGGGCTTCTTTAGCTCATCAGAAGAGGAACCTGATGGGTCCATAACATGAGTAGGAATTAATTTCTGCAGAACTCCAGATGAAAGATTCAACAATTCACTATCCTCTATGTGAGGCTTTAGAATATTATCACTAGCCTTAGCTTGAGCAATTGATGCAACCTTCACCATCTGAATTGGAGACAAAGTAGATACATTGATTGAACTTTCATCCAAATTAGGATCAAAAACTTCTTGTTGCTCCACCAAAAATCTCTTCACTGCCTTGGCAGTGTCTCTTGCCTCCACTTTGGTTTCCTGAACCTTTTCTTCTTCAACCTTAGGTTCTTTTGAGACTGTTACTGTATTTCTTTCATACACTTCAACCTCTTCATTTTGCACCACCTTTTCCTCAGCTAATACCACCTTAGGAACTTCAGTTTCCATAAGTGTCTATGTATTTTCCATACTAGGAGGAATCAGAATATCCTCAACTTCTAGAGGATCAGATACATTCATATTCTCCTTATTCACATTCTCTTCCTCATTTACATTTACCTCTTCATTCACTTTCACATTTCTTGGAACATTTTCAGTATACATTTCCTCAATGTTAATCTTATTCTTTGATAGAAATTCTTCCAAAATTTCCTTAGTTTCACCAACCACAGCATCAGTTTCACCAATCATGAGTTTATTCACCCTTGTCTTGCTCTTAAATTCCCTTTTATCTCTTTCAAGGAGTGAATCCATCTCTTCAATTGAAATTTTTGGACACAAATCTGAAAGAAATCTCTTTCTCATATCCTCTTCTTATGTTCTAGCACTTAATCTTCTTGATTCCAAAATATCATACAGATTCTTGGGTAGGCTAGACATAATCTCAACAAGAACTTTATTAAAGATGTTCATATGTTTTATTGTAGCCTCTTCTAGAATTCTCTGACTAGATTCACCAAAAGTTTCATACAATTCATAGAGGGGCTTGAGATTACCATCCTTGACAATTGCATTCACAACTTCATCAACTAGCATACTAGGTTTATCAACTTTATCCTTCTTTTCCTTCTCATCTTTGCTGGAAGGTTTTAAATCAACAGTCTGAGTTCCAGTAGCTTTTACTTCTCTCAAGACTTCTTCTGATTCAGTTTCCTCATCTTCTGAAATAGGCTTATATTTTCTTGTACTTTTGTTCTTCCTTTTACTTGAAGGATGGACTTGAGTTGGCTTTGCTGCAGGGGAACTCCTAGTAGATCTAGTTCGGGCAAAGGATGCACTAGGACTAGAAGACTCTTCTTTTTCTTTTTATTCTACTGCTTTTGCCTCATCTCTTCTCCTTTCTTCTCTCAAGGCTTCTACAGGTAAGCCCATCCATTCTACAAAAACTTATGTTTCTTTTCTTACTCTCCTAATTAACACCAGTTTTCTCAATTCCTCATGAACCTGCATGCTTTTCTCTACATATGTTCTGAACCTCTCTTCTCCCTGATCTAGAGGTGAATTCAACAAGTGTTCTACATACATCTTCAAAACTTTTTCCTCTACTTCGTATCCCATTGGCATGATCCAAATTGTTCTGGGATCAGTAGTTTCCATTTGACATTGGTCAATATCCACCATGAAGTAGATATTATCTTTGTATTGTTCCATAATTGAAGTGGGAATTCTTTCCTTGGCATGCATCATATCCTAGAAATTTTTGAAGTAACCCCATAGGGTAGTGTTCCTGACCTGATGGTCACCCATTCCAAACAACTTGTTCCTTATCTGAATAGCTATAGGCTCATCATTTTTCCAATGAACTTTTCCAATGCCCGAAACTTCATTCATGATATACAAAAATAAGCACAATAGGATATTACCATATTTGAAGGTATTCTTCTTGTCCTTCTTGATTTTGCTCAGATTTTCCATCAATTGACTTTTGAGTAGCTCACACAAGTCATATTTTGCATTATGCTTCACCATTTCATAAGCTGCATAGATGGTCGTACCAGATACAAAATTATCTTGGTTGGAATGGTATATCTTGTAACCCATGACCATTGATGTGAATTTCACATCTACTTCAGCATGTCTTCTATTGTTATTTCCCTTCTATCCCACTGTGCACATGTTGCCTCAATAACTTTTTCATTCTTTATGGATTTCAAAACTGGAAGTCTACTAAAGGAATTCAGACCTGTTACTGCATATATAGCTTATTTTGTGATTTTGAAGGGTATATTCAGCCACATGAACTTATCATGGGCACGGCTCAAGATGTATCTCACCCATTCATTTTCTTCAAATACAGGAAATCTGACAAACTGCACAAACTTTTTCTCTTCTAGGGTTTGAAATTTTAGTTTTACAATAAAATCTTCTCCAACTATAAGATGGGAGTACAGGTTCATTATTTGAGAGGTGCCTAACTCTTCAATGTTTGCATCAATATATGCCCTAATATCCTCTGTGTGCAAAACTTTGTATGACACAGATGAAAATGCTCTTAATGGTTTAGTCTCAATAGATATTTAAGGGTACCATTTAAACTTAGGATGGTGTATGTCCTTGACCTCTACAACCAACAAAGTGGTCCTGATTGCAAATTCAAAAATTCACAGGCTTTTTTTTTTAAAATACCTTTTCACCGAATTGAGGTTTGATCACAGATTCTTCTTCACACTCTAAATCTCCCCACAATTCAGCAAAGTTCACTCCAAGGCTATTTCAAACTAATTTCCTTCAAAATGAAAAGTGACAAATGAAGGATAAGACTGGATTTTTATCATTCGCACAACTAACCCTTTTTGCTACAATAAATTCCTTAACCCTAGTACATCTAGTTACTTTGTTTCATTTACAGAGACAAATAAACCTTCTGTGGATCTTCTATACTGCATAATACCTTCTCAAATCCATTGAACAATATCTGAAAATCATTTATCCACCTACTAGATGGGTCCACATTCCAGTACTAATTTCCTACAAGGGGTTAAAGGATTTTTCTGACAGCCTCCCCCAGACCAAAGGCCTAAAACAAATTCCTAGAGGAATTACCAGAAGTAGATTCTATTGTAGGGACATTTTCTTCAACAGAGGGCTCCTTCTTCACCCATTTCTTCTGCATCTACCTCCTGATCACATCTTTAGTGACTTTCCCTTTTCATTTAACATCCAGTTGTGTATTTTTTCTTACCAGACCTCTTATGTTCCAACAAAGTATAGCAATATTCCCAACTTCGTTGTAGTTGTAACACACAACATTTCTCTATTTAGACCAACTGTTCCACTAATTTTTACTTGATCTACATTGGTTACCAATATGCCCACATCTATTGCATGCATAGCATCTAACATCACTATGAAAGTTATTCATCACAGTTTTGTATTCATTTGATTTATGGCCAAACTTGTTACAATTAAAGCACTAACCTGAGAATGATGGTCCACTTTGATTCATCCTACTTCTCCATTGAGAGGCCATATGTCCAAATCTATTGCAGGTAAAATAGTAACCATTGAATCTCTGAGCATTTGGTTGTCTCACCAGATTCCTTCTATCTCCATTCATCTGATTTCCTTGTCAGAATCTTCCTTGTCTGAAATTCCTTTGTCCAGATCCGGAACTTTCACCTTCCTCATAGCTAAGACCTCCTTGTCACTATCAGTCCTCTGACCTTTAATCAGTTGATCAAGCTTGGTTGAACTTGCTTTGAATTTCTCCTTGTACTCATTTACAGTAGTAAGTTCATTTCTAAGATCATCAAGTTGTTTTACAAGCACTTCCTCATTTTTTTTAGATTGTTCCAATTCATTGTCCAATCGGCTACATTGTTCAAATTTTTATTTCAAGGATTGAGTAAGCTTTTCTTCATTCTTCTTTCTATCTTCAATCTCTTTGGTCATCCTCATCATGACATATTCCATCTCATGCTTCAGGGAAACATTTTCTCTAAAAAATTTCACACTCTTTTGTTTTCTCCTTTAAGGCATGACTAAGTTGTTCATCTTCCATGCTTCAATTCTTCTGCTTGAGCTGATAGCATAATTATTTTCTTTTCTCTCTTGATTCATTGATTTTTCTTTCAATGACTGGATGATTTTTTTTGCATTCTCAAGATTTTCCTGTTCTCAGATTTTGACTGGTCAAGATCATCCAGGGCCACCATAAGTTGTATTTGAAGACTGCTTGTATCCATTGAAAACACTTTCCAAGATCTCCCCAAGCTATTAGACTTCTTTCAAGGAACCTTCTCTGATACCAATTGTTGGAAACAAGCAACACTGAGAGGGGGGTGAATCAGTGTTGTGCAAAAATTAACTTTAATATTCTAATCGTTGATCCACTTAGAACATTCAACCAAAAGTAATATGCAAAAACATAAAGCAAAAAACCACAACACTATAACACAAGAATTTTTACATGGAAACCCTATTAGGGGAAAAACCACGGTGGATGGCCAATCCATAATAAGTTCTGGGTATACCCAAAAGAAATATTAGAAAATGGGAATGCACTTGCATTCAAGTACACTTCCTAGAGCTCACTGCTCAAAATAGGAAGGATCACTACCTTCCAAATATTTGGATTAGATCCAAGGGAATGAACTAAAATATTAGCATCTACAAATGCTTGATTATAGTTCAAGTTAGGCTCTGATGTCGATCTTTTGTCCTTTTGACTGATACTGAACTTCTGCTCTACTCTGCTCTAATTCACACCACAAAATCTTTATGCGCAAGTGAAACTACGCAAGAAATCGCTCTAACACATGTCGACACACCTTATTCATATCATGTAGTGATATAATAGATCATCTATATATATCCGCGACTAAGGATTTAATCGCTACAAGTCGGCTTAATAAGATTTAGAAATATTTGCAACTTGTCGGCTCAAATCATAAGTAAAATCCAATGCACATCCACAGTGGTTGGCTATAGCTTAGCTTGGACCCAAAAAATAATGATTAAACATAAAGATATTCAAATAAACATTCCTTGAATATCTGCAATATATTTTAACAACTGAGTTGGCCCCAAAATATAGATAATCAGAAAATTACCAACTGGATCTCCAAACTTACACAAGGCTTGGTACCAAATACTGAGATTTTTGGATAACATAAGAAATGTGTTAATGAACTTCTCGTGAGATCCACAACTCAAAGTAACAACTAGGAATCTGTATGTGAATCATTGAATACCAATCTACCGGATACCTTGTTCTTCTTGACTGACTTCAATCTAACTATCGGTGGGAGCAAATGGTGTTATGCGGATCTGATTATCGACTAGGGTTTCCATCAATGACAACACCAAAACATAACTACAGTGTCTCTTGCCAAAAAATTCCTCTATAGCTATCAATGGATCAAGAAAATTATGTTCACCATCATCCTATAGATCTTCCTTATGAACATCAACTTTGAAAACTACATGATTACTATGACTAAAAGAAACTTGTTCGTCATATAGAATAATTAATTCATGAGTTCATTTATCAGTATAGTGTGGGAAATTGTATACCCTTTACAATTTCACACTTTGTTTGGGTCCCTTAATTAATTGGACTTAATTAAGCTTCTAATTACCTAAATTATGCATTCCAAAGCCTCATTTATCCTATTTTCCAAAAGGGAAACCAACATTTAATTAATGAAACTAATAATTAAATCACATTGGAGAATGAGCATCCTATAATTTTAGGCCAAGATCCATTCATCCATGGGTGAATGGGTCCTTAAGTTCCATGACCCATTTTTAAATATGTTTTTGGCAGTATTTTTATGATTCAAATTTCATATGCAATTTTTCAACTTTTGGAATCTATTTTTTGGGAAATTAGATAAACTTATAAATACATAGTCATTTGATCATTTAAAATATAACTAGCAAAAAAACTTAATGATAAACTTTATGAGAGAAATCCTATGATCAAATATTATTATCAAGAGCATTCCAGAGAAGATTTATTAGTCATTTGTTGTAGCAAATCAATATCCTAATCATCATGTCAAAGTTCATGTGCATTCATGTCATCTTGTGAAGGCTACTATGCATTGTTGATCCTAAAGCATCCAAGCTTTTTTGAGTGTCCAATCAATCAAGCAAAATAATATTATTCCTTGGAACGATGTGTCTGACTTCTATCCTCTAAGGAAAACCATTAAATGCTTGGTGATTTATAAGAAAGTATTGTTTCATTCATCATTTCCTTCCATTGTCATTATTTGTTTATCAAGGTTTAATTACCAAAATTGGGGTGTGACCAAGGAAAACTTGCAAAAAAGCATAAAAAAATCTTCCTCTTTGTGTATGTGTAGATTACAAGTTGAAGAAGGATTGAAGATCTTGAAGAGAAATTTTACATTGTTGCATTTGTTGCATTCATTGTTGTCAAATCATGGAAACTCAAGTGTAGAATTTATTTTCAGATTTTTAACAGTGAAACTTGTGCAAAACAACATCTCATCTACCTTACTTCAAAGGACTACCAAAAATATTTTTTGAATCTTTGAAATCTTACACTTTACCATCTATGTCTTATTTTGAATTTAGTTTAAACATTGTAAATCATTTAATTAGGTTTTAGATCTTCCTTATTTCCTTAAAGGACTGAGATCTAGATTTGATTGACTCTCCATTAAGGCTAAAATTCAATCATTACACCTTGTGATCTCTTTCCTAAAGAAATTCCCATAGGAGAAAGAGAGTATCCTCACTTGACTCCCTTTAGATCCCATTGTGGAATTAAAATGACACCTTGTTAGGACACCCTCTCCTTTCCCCTACATTTCATTTTGGCGATTCTGACATTGTACATCATACTTTTATGATTTGGAGATCCTTGAAACCCTAGATATAGATTTTGCATCATTGTGTTTGCATTCTTAATTTAGGGTTAGATCTTGCATGTTTGCATCATTTAAAACTCATAAAAATCCAAAATATTGCATACGTTTTGCATAATAGATTGAATAAAAGTGTGTTTCAGTCATTTAGGTCAAAATTTCATTCAAAATTACATTCAAACAAGTTGTCATTTTACTCATACATTGTCATAAAATTGCATTTACATTTTCATCATAATTCCTGAAAAACTATCATTGAAGGATCTATTTGATGTTAGGAATATTGAACTTAAATATAAATTTAAAAAATCAGATTTGAATTTTTCAGACCCCTATCCTGGTATAGGTGTTTTTCTGAATTTTTGCACATAGTTTTCTCTCTATAGTATTAGTCTATTTCCACCTGCAAATCTCTATTTCAGTTTCAAGAATTGCATATTTCTGTAGTTGTTTGCACCTAGTTCAGTTGGTGAAAAATAGTGCATTTTTTGAAATTAAAATGGCCAGTGTAGGATCATGGGGGTCCAAACTAGGCCCCTAAGTGGCAATGCAAATTCAGAAAAATAGAGTTAGCCAACTTGACATAAAAATTTGAATAGGTTATTAACTGTAATTTAGGAAATAGGGTTCCACCATTTTGGAAGATGGAACACACAAGAGAATATGGGATCCTCCTATTTCGCTAACATAACATTCAAATAGACACCTAGAGATCTCAAACTAGGGATGAAAAGAAGGAAAGAGGTCTACAATAGGGTGTCCTAGGGTATGATCAATGACTACAAGAGGGGTTCACCACCAAGCTAGGGCTTGGAGAGACTAATGAAATGCAAAATATAATGTTTAAACCTAGTGCAATGCAAAACTTCACTAAATGACCTAAAAATGCATGTAAATCATAATAGAAAGTTGGGATATCAAAGGTGTGCACCTAGAAATATGTAGAGACCTAAATCAAGACTTGAAATGCTGAAAACATTGAATTTAATGCTGATTGAGACTCATATGCTAGACTAGGTGATTGAGTCCCAAGTTATAGTTTCTAGGTAGGAACAAAAATTTGGCAGAGATATCTCTGGAACTCCTGAAATTTGGAAAATCACTGTACTAGGACTCATACGCCAGAAGTGGTGTATTAGTCCAATTAGGTTTTTCTAGAAATTCAAAGTCTGAATCTGATCTTCAATGTCTGCTCTATCCTTTCCACCTAATTTATGGGTCTGAATCTCTTATTTGCAACCTGTAGATGTCTTTTAATGATCTCTAATGCAAGGTGACAACTTTGACAACTTTGAACACTTTGAAAAATTTCTCCAAAATTGCTCTTCAATATGTCTTCAACCTAGATCTGCAAATCACACACTAAAAAGAGGGAAAAATGTTATTTTGTTAGTAAATAGGGGTTTTCCTTGGTCAAACCCCTTTTAGGTAATTAAACCAAATGATAAAACAATGAAGTATGAACATGAAACATGAAATATGAAGCATGAACAATGATACCTTGAATAATGTTGTGGGATGTAAATCAACAACCTAACATGAAGTGGCCATGAAGGATGTAGAACTTGATCTTGAACATGGATATGAAACTATGCTTGCAAATGGATCTTCAATGCTTCATCACAACACTAGCTCAACAACATGATTGATGCTTAATGATCTTGACTTGATGATGGATCTTGAATTGTTGCAACAATTGGTGAATAAATTTTCCCTTGAATGCTTTAGGAATGCTCTTGAGTGCTCTTGTGAAGTCTTATAAACTCTTGTAATCATAAAAATGCTATTAGGAATGTTCTCTTGAAAGCCTTAGGTGAAAATGAGTGAAATAACCTTGTATTTATACTTGTTTATGCCAAATTTCCCAAAATTACAACACTACAAGCCGACATCAGATCTAGGAGGATAAAATCCCACTGAGAATTTGAATTAAATTTGATTTTGGGCCACACGAGACTCATATGCTAGAATTGGTGTATGAGTCCCATTAGGCTTAACTATGGGACACATTTTTCAAAAATGCTTAGAATGATGCAAAATCAAGATTAGGGCCCCAAAACCTAGGTGGGACTCATACGTTCAAGGTGGCGTATGAGTCCCAAATCACTAAATCTAGGCCACACAATCTAAAAACACCTAAATTATGATTGGATGTTGATTTGTGTCAGGATTATCCTCAAAAAATATGCAATAATTAAGGCTTGTGGATGCAAAATAAGGCCAAATAAGGCATAAAGAAACCTAGTTATTTATGAAAACCCTAGAAAAGTGTGAAAGTGTGGTACAACACTTTACAATACCTTAAATAAGGTATAATTAAGTTCATTTAGTTTGCGACAGCCCAAAACCTAATGTGAATGTGTCAAACACATTACAACACTAAATCAAGGCAACATTATGCTCAATTTAACAAGAAGGGCCCAAACAAGCAAGGAAAAGTAGAGGGATACTTTTTCTGTTGCCACATCAAAATAATTTAAAAATATGTAAGAATAAAATTTGTAGCAAATTGAATGTAGTTTCTAGGCTACAAGTCCTTTTTTGGACAAAAGTAAATCTATTTTGCAAAAATTTAAAATTTTGATGTAGTAGAAAAAGATAAAAAGAAAGTGTATTTCTAACCAACCTAAGTACAAGAAAAAATTTAAAAAAAAAATTCTGAAACTTTCAATATAAGTAGAGGACACATGCCCAGATGTGTCGCTCTTTTTTTGTAAAATTTTTGCAAGTAAATAATTAGGTATGATTTTTTTAGAACATTTCAAAATTATTAAAATGTGTTTGTTTGACCACCATAACTTGGTCAAAAATTTATGAATTTTTTTTTTTTATCCTATAGTATGCAAAACATAGAATGTGACGCATCTTAAATTACATTCAAAAAATGTGAAATAGTTTGAAAATTGTAGAAGTTTTTCAATCAACCTATCAATCAGGACTTTAGTCATAATGTAAGTAGAAAATCAATAATAATTATCTATTAAATTCAAAATAAGGCATATCTTATATTGGTGGAAATCTGACAATTTTTTCAATAAATTTTTGGGTGCTGGCAAGAAGTTGAGTCCACTTTTTGGCCATTTAGTGGAAGTGTTTTCCCTAATTTTTAGAAATCAACACATTTGACCTTAAAATTTGAAGCTCTTAGAGATGGAATCTTGAAAAAAGACACTAATCATAAAATGTAGTACTCAGAGTCTAGTTTCCAAATATGTAATTTATTTCAATACCCAGGTGATACAAATTGATTTTCAATAGGCATTTTTAAAAAACAACATTTAAAAGTCACCTTTTTTTACCATACCATGCAAGAGTATGTCATCCTTATTTTGACATAAATAATCATATTTTCTTGAATCCTTTTGGGGAAAGACTTGGAACTCACTGAAGCATGCTTTCCATATTTTTTTGTAATTTTTTGTTGAATGTTGTTTTTAGTTAATTTTTTTATTAGCCATATTTGGTTTTTTGAAAAATCGTTGTGTACGTCATGCATAAGATGACCCGAACTTATCGTGTAATGCCCTGCCATGCAACCCTAGGGAAAGTTGCAATTTACTACACAAACGAACTATTCTTTTTTTATTAAGAACAATTAACATGCAAGTTCACTAACCAATTGCCAACAACCCCTAAGGTTATGAGACTGAGTTTACTTTGAAACCCAAACAAGAAACATGAAATGAAAGAATCACACTTAGTTACTTCAAAAATTAAGAACACATACATTCCATACAAGATAAATACATCAAAGGATAAGAGATACCACTTGATTTCAGATAACAACAAATTCTAATAAGATTACAACACTCATTCCTCGAATGACATAAATCCAATAAGTATAATTACAAATTACAACATCCACCTCAATAAAAAATGAGGGGTAATGAAATACAATATACAACTGAAATGAATTAAGCATGGAAAGAAACTGGATCCCACAATCTCTCCAACTGGAAATCTCATCCACACGAACAAGAAGATGACCCAACGGATTAAGGTGCACGTTCCACCCAACCATGTGATACTCGAAGGCTCACCCCCCATGCTAGGAGATAGTAACTAGGAATCCAACACAAGATCATCTACCTCAAGACAGGCTAATACATAACTGAACTGAAACCACTACAACCACAAAATCACTTAACACAAAGTTACAATGCTTCCAGAGAGCAATGATCATGTACATCATCTGTACACCACAATATCTAACTGACTACTGACGTAGGTAGAGTGTCATACATAAATTTTCATGAGTTACCCTAGCTCAACCTTCCTAGGCTACCAGACCCCCATCTTGGGTTACCCTGGCTTGCCTCTACCGGCCACTAGACCCTCATGCAAACTATGTGTCTCGTCTCATCTCAAGCCTTAACAAACGCATGCTTCAAGAGAGAGGCATTCATTATCTTTATTAGTGTGAAAGTTCCCCATTAATTCTTTTAAATTATCACTTGATTAAACCCTAGGTGAGTTACCCTGGCGCCCCTTTGTGTGCCGGACCCCCACAAAGAGCCACTCTCCTATCGACAACACAACCATGGTACAAAACCACAATCCAAAGGGTAAACTTGATAAGACGACCTCTCTAGCCCAAGGAGGCAACATTTAACAAAACCCACTCCAAACACTTGGTGGAATACAAAATACAAAGTCCACTCCTTCCAAAGGAGGCATAGACCACAAAACCACTCCTAAACTCAAGGAGGGCACAAACCATTCCCGTTCGTGAAAACTGGGTGAGACAACATGATACAACTCTACACATTTCCCAAGGCAATTTGCAAATCGAACCACTACATGAAACATCCCAACCTAGAGAGCTCCTCTGGAAGACTTACTAGACAAACAACCCCATTTTCCCAACATCAAAAGGAACGAAACATCATTTCAACAACATTTTAGGCATCTGAATAACCTAATGTTAGGATTTCCTAAATCCAAGCCAAACAATACCATAGTGCATGAAGTCAATTCAATTATTAACATTATTGGAACACACTTAAAAGAAATTTGATCCCATTGTCAACATGAAATAATTTAAACAAATAATTTAATTCTTCTTGCTCAACATGGATAGGGATTTAAAATAATCTTTTTAAATAAAAATTATTTATTAAAATAACACTTCCATTTTAACTATAATAATGCAATAATCAATTTTTTAAAAGAATTCCTTTTTTTTTTTTAAATATAAAACTATAACTAAAATAAAATATGAATTAATTTTATAATCCAATTAATTAAAATTAAAGCCTTATTATTTAACATATACATATTATATATATATTTCATATATATAATATGTATATTCAAATCATAAAACAAAATATTTACATAAATTAAAATATATTATATATGTATATATATATATATTATAACATATATATAATAAGATTTAATATTAATAAATAATAAGAAAAAAATGATTTTTTTTAAAACAAAAGGGTCGAAGCCCTAAACAGGGCATGCAGGCCCTAGCCACCGGTGGTGGCCTATGTGCTAAGCACACAGGACGCCTCCCTCATGGGCGGCGACCTGTGTGCTAAGCACATAGTCTGCCTACCCCATTGGGCGCAGCCTATGTGCTATGCACACAGTTTGCCTCCCTTTGGGGGTGCATCCTGTGTGCTATGCACACAACCTGCCTCCCCTAGGGCTGGGCGGTGGTGGGGCTGGCTCTCCTAGCTCCCCACCACCAACAACAAATAGAAAAAAATGATTTTATTTACATTTTTTTAAATATAAAAAATAAAAATACCTCCCCACAAATATAGACAGAGGAAAAATAAATAAATGAAAGCACAAAATATTTATAATCATTCTTGTGTGTCTGTATATAAATATAAAATCCAAAATCTCCATTTTCAGCCAAATTGTGTAAATGCACAACAAGATTTTGTAAAATACAACAATTGGGTTTAAATCTCAGTTTGAAATGCTAATTTCTTTTGGTGTTCTTTCTATTTAACCATTGTTTGAATTCTTGTTTTGTTTTCTCTCCAAATATATTTCAACAGATGTTTGCAAATATTGAACAAATTGGCATGGGTTTCTTTCATTGATCTTCAAACATAATTATAAACAATTTTCCAACAACATACAAAATTCAAAAACTCTTGCACAAAAAAACAAAGAACCTGATTTTTTTCTCCAAAAGGGTGCTTTCAATTCCTCTTTTGAATCCAGCTCAAGCAAGAATTTCAATCTCCTTCCCAAATCCAAGCAAAGCCACAACAAAAACTCCTTCCCCAAATTGCAAAATTGAAAATTATAAGAAATTCTATTTACTAAAAATTGGTCAACCCCTAAAATATCCCCACCAACTAAATTTATTGAACAATTTGGAGATATTTCCATTTTTTTAAATTAAAACAATTTTTCTTTCTTAAATCATATTTCATGCATTTTCAAATTTTTCATTCAAAACAAAATCATTTTAAAGTTGAAAAGAATTTATTTTTATCTATAATTTCAAAAGTGAAATTTAAAACACATTTTCATTTATTTATTTATTTTAATTTAACTCTAACTATCCAAACATGATTTCTACTTTTATTTTAATTAAATCTTAATATCCAATAATGCCAAAACAACTATTATAATTAATTTAACCCCATTAACCTAATTAATCAATAAATTAAATCTAATTTTATTAATTAAATCAAATTAATCAAAGAAATAAATAACATTCCAACATTGCAACTAGATACAGTTAAACACCATTTTAACTACACCCGCCATTTAATAACCTTTATAATATGAAATTAAATAAATACTCAAGGTGAAAAGGACCAAATTAAAACAACTAACTTGAGAACAACCCAACGACACACTATGACTAGGGTGACGACTTGGCACGGAAAACCTAGCTACTATCTCCCAATTGATTTGCATTGGTCACTGGACACGCTCAAACCTGTGAACCAGGTGGAGTCGATGTCATGTACCTGTCAACTTGCGAACAAAGAGTACATCGAACATGCATATATATAATATGATCAAACACACCGTGAAGAGGAAATCTCATAATCGTAGGGCACTCGCAAGCGAGTGATACAATCTTGTCCCCTTCACCAATACACGATTACTAACTGACGATTCTAACAGCAATGATATGATCACAAGCATAAAACATCATTAAATCAAATGTCTTCTAAGTCAATCCAAAACATGCCATAAAGATAACATCAGAATAAAATAACATCACATTAAAATATAACATTCACATCACTTAACAGATAGCAGTCAAAAGTAACCAAGTTCCAAAGTCAAAGCATAATCAGACACAAACCATTACATAGAAAACATTGCCAATCCAAACATCCAAAATGGAGGGGTGTTACATATCGTTTTTAATTTTTTTTAATTGAAAAGAATTGTGTGAAGTATGATTTCATACAATTTGTTTTTCAAAAGAATTATGTTAAGAAAAAGTTATTAAAATACTAAAAAAACCTGATAATTTAAGTTTATGGACCCGTTTCATTAGAAATTAATTGAAAAATATAAAAAATAATCCAATTGTAAAAAAAATTACAAATTTGGAATCTAGATTGTCTCATCTATAATGGGTTTTAATTTCATCAAAAAAATCTACAACAAAGCCTTCAGACGTATGCCCAAAGTCACTATTTTCATGTGACATTGCTAGGACCTTCAACTTGTAGGTCAAACCAGGTCTAGGGCCTAGGTTTGGATCCCCGAACCTTTTCCCGAACCTATTAACAAAGAAAAAACCTAACCTACATTTCAAGTTTCAAGAAACGGGATCTCGTTTACTAAATGGGATCTCATTTCCCATTTGTCTGTTGAAAAAGGGTCTACGGGATCCTATTTAATAAATGAGATCTTGAGTTATTTTTGACCATTTTTTTAAATTTTACTGTCAAACAAGTACATTTTAGGTCTGCAAATTGTTTTGTATGATCGATTGCGACATATTCCCTATTTTCTATCAACTTTTATCTTGTAGAGGCTCTTCAACTTGGGATTTTTTCTAATTTTGAAAGGAGGCATCATTGGGACATTGTTAGAAAGGAATTTTGCTGAATTGCTACTTGGTTTCAAATGAGGAAGAGGAATTTAGTTCAATTACTACTTGTTTGAAGGAGGAAGAGGAATTTTGTTCAATTGATGCTTGTTTGAAGGAGGAAGAGGAATTTTGTTCAATTGTTGCTTGTTTGAAGGAGGAAGACATGAATTTTGTTCAATTGCTACTTGTTTGAAGGGGGAGGAGGAATTTTGTTCAATTGCTACTTGTTTGAAGGAGGAAAAGGAATTTTGTTCAATTGCTACTTGTTTGAAGGAGGAACAAAGAAGGAATACTTTTTAAGTTTTTGACATTCATTTTTATATACTTCAAAAAAATTTAATCATGGGATCACAGTGTTGGAATACGAGGAAATATGGGAAGGTATTGACCCCTAAAGAAATTGAAAAAGAGAGAGAGAAGGAGGAAAAAAGGAAAAGAGATAGAAGAATGAGAATTTGATCAATGAATGATGTTGAAGCATCCAATTCCACAACTATTGAAGATAAAAACATTGAGGAGACCATGGATGTAGATGATGCAAATTTGCAAGAGGTGAATGTGGAAACTAATACGATTATACAAACTACTCCTAGTATTTCTTCAAATCTCCCTTTCAATGCTATGGAGAATTTTTCAATAGGCACAAATTTAGGTACATCTTAAAATCCACCTTTGAATGAAATGAAAACGGTGTTTATAAGAGATTTAAAAGAAGTTGGATATAACAATGTTGACATCGATAATATTTGTAGAGTTCAAGATTTGAGTCAAATTGTTGTTGAAAATGAAAATGAAAATGAATTGTTGAAAATGAAAATGAAAATCCTTTTATTGAACCTAAAAATGAAAACCGTTTTGTTGATGAAAATGATTTTTTTTTTTAAGTTGAAAATTAAAATGAAAATCTAGGATGTGATGTTGAAAATGAATATATTTTTAAAAAAATTAAAATTAATGTTTTGGATAATCTTCGTGGTAATATTTCTTGGAGAAAAATAAGAACACATGCCAATAGATTATACAAACAATTCTTTCATTGTAAAAAACTTTCAATTCAATGTCAACTAATGATGCAATTAATGAGAATGCAAAAAATAAGAAAGTAATGAAAAAGTCAGGCATTTTTGTTAAACCAAGAAGAAAAGATCAATCACTAAAACATGCTATGTCTACTATTGCTAGTGCCATTGATTCTATTGGAAAAATAGTCAATCTAAAGATAAGAATGCAGCAAGAAGAGCTATAACAACTACTATAGTTAATAAAGCAACTTTGAATAAAAGAATGGTAAACAATATTAGTGAAGTTCTAAATATACATTTTAAAACATTACTAAGAGTGGCAAAAAGAAGAGAAAGTATAGAAAATGATCCAATCAACCAATGTTGGAGTTTTAGTGGTCAAATCCTGAGGTTTGACATGAAATTGAATGTTGAAATCAAATCTTTGATTGAAAAATATTGGCATGATAATACTAGGGTATCATCTAATGCTAGAGATGTTTTAAAATTAAGAGTGAGGTCGAAAGTTTGCGATCCTCATCCAAAACACCTATTAGATACAACACAAACTAAATTTTATAGAAAATTTTGTGGCAATTTAGTGTTACCTAGTAATATTAAAATAAGTCAAAGGTCTTTTGAAAAATGTAAACCTTGGTATGCAAAAATTAATAAGCAATTAATATCTTTTTGTTGTAAAACGCATGTTCAATTTCGTTATTTTTATGATGTTTTTCAATATATACGTTGTACTTTGCATACTAACATGATTATGTAGGAATATTGTATAATATGTCATATGAAACAATAAGGGAGTTTATATCAAGTTTTTTTTTTTTTTTTTGAAAGATCTAATGGAAAATTATTTTATTTAAGGTCTTGTATTTCTGAACAATGCACTAGTTGTGGCAATTTTTCATTCTTAAGAGTTTGTATGCATGAAAGTGTTGATAATGATTTTGGACAACAATTAGTGGATGTTAAAATATTTAAGAATGTTCACTATTCTTTAAAAGATGGAAAATTTGGAAAATGTTGTGATTAGTTACAAAAAAAGTTAGTGTACATGCATTTATATCAGACTTTAAGAATAAGATTGTACCAAAATATGTCATGCACTCTCAACATGCTCAATGACTTGATGGCCAATTTCGTGCATGTTGAAACACATTTCCAATTGGTACTATACTATCAGTGGTTGATTTTGCAAAAAACTATATACTCTAGCTCTTCAAGAGGAAATGCAATCACAATTCTATAATTTGATGCAAGTGGCTATGTTTGTTCATATTGTTTATAGACATGCAGATGATAGCACAAAGGATGATAGAAATTTTTTGAGGGAGTATCATTTCTATTTGAGTGACAACCGGTTACACTTTTCAGATCTTGTTCAATATTGTTTCAATATATTTTATACAAATTTAAGAGAAAGCGAAATCCAGATGATAGAACACAGGTCATATGGTTAGATAATTGTATGGGACAGTTCAAGAATGCTTGAATGTTCTATTGGTTAAGTAGGGTTCATAAGAAACATAATGTCCAACATATGTGGAGTTTTTTTGAAGCTAGCATGGTAAAGGAGAACATGATGGAGTTGGCGTGCGTGTTAAAAGGATTATTGCTAGAGAACAATTGAAACTTGAGGATGTAGTAAAGTTTAAAGATGCACATGGAATTGTGGATTGGTGCAATACAAGATTATCTACACCTGGTTCGATCGAGTACTCTACAGTTCATCAATTTTTTTGGTTGGTTGAAGAAAGGAACATTCTAGCTAAACTTGATTGTGAGAAAATCAGTGTATCTACTAAATGGCATTCATTTAAGAGTTTGAATGCAAGCACATTTTTTTGTCAATTTTGTATCTCAGGAGATTGGGAAGCATGTGAAAATACAGAATGGGTTGAAGAGTGGAAGCAAAGATCGTTGATGCCTGCACAAGCACACGATCAATATGAAATAAAAATTGAAGACAATGATTAAGTGTTCACATCAGAAGACTATGACCATGTTTCAAACCTTGTACAAGGTAATTTAATTTAATTTATTTCACTTTATTACTATTGTGTAATACTAAATTATTTATTTATATGTACATATGAATGGATGTATGTAGATTGGTCAAATTATATGGACACGTGCAAGTTATTAAATCAAAATTTGTTTGCAAGACATGTGTATGTTGTTGTTGCACCTAAGGGGAATGAAGAGGAAACGAAATATTGGTTGGCTCATTGTGTGGAGACTAAACATAAGTTATTAGCACATCAAGAAGATGATGATGGCTATCATTATCCAATAGGTAAGGTGATCCCCTTAAGACATCCCCTTAAGAAAATTTTGATAACAAGTTTTTGATCCCCTTAAGCAAATTTTGAGAAATTCTTTGATTTCCTTAACCAAATTTTGAGAACTTCTTTGATGATGGATATCATGTTATCCAATAGGATCGGTGGTGGTTGTTGGAACTTGGCTACTAAAATACTTGATAAGGAAGAATGGTCTACCTTTATTCGAAGATTATGAAACACATAAGAATTTTATACACTACTCACATTTGGTGGTGGCAACAAATATAAAACTAGATCGGTATCATGGAAGACCTAAAAATAAAGAGCTATGGACAATTTCTATGGAAGAGGATGAGACACTCATAGATGTGTTGCAGAAAAGAGAGGGTGTAGATGGTACAATGGAATAAGTAAATACAGGTAGATGTAGTTTTAGTTTTATATTATTCTTTTAAATAGATTAAATACATTTTTTGATATTTCTTGTGTTATTAGTTGAAATTGATTTAAATTGTCATTTTATATCCTTAAGCCATCATCACAAAGTCATCACATACTTTGAGACAAAAAGGAAAGTCCATGTAGATTCAACCTAAACAACATTGAATACTTGGTAAAAATAGGTAATTATTAGTTAAATTATATTTAAATACATGTTTTGATTATATATTGATATTGCTCATACATTAATAGTTAAAATTAAATTATTATCCTTTTTTGTATCCTTAAGCCATCATCACATTGATCTCATACTTTGAAAAAAAAAGGAGAGGATGTAGATTCAACCTACACACATGTTTGGAATACTTTTAAATATAGGTACTTTAGTTGTGTACATATAGATAGTTTTATATAAATTTTAATACATGCTTTGATGATTTCATTGATATTGCTTGTACCATTTTGATATCAGGTGGCATGAAGACCTACTCATTCCAGGCACAAGTTTTAGATTTTCTTGAGATGGCATAGCCAAATTTTGTAAACAATGTTTTGAGTTGACATATATGTACATACATACTTACACAATTACACATTTTGTACAAATTTGTATACATGTACATGTACACAATTATGCTCTACACTTTTATGTATGATTTAATCAATATAATATTTATTTTTTTGTTAAATGTGCATGTTTTCCTACTTTGAAACTTTAAATTTGATTGTAGATTAATCATTAAATATCATGTATATTAATGTTAAATTTGGTTGCCTTGGGAAACTTCACCAAATTTTGACAAATTCTTTGATTCCCTTAATACGTCATATTAGGACCCCTTAAGACATGTCTTATTAAGACATGAATTAAATAAAGATTGACACTATTTAAATTGTATAGAATGTGATTGTTATGATGAGTAATCCTAAATTATAAGTTAATTATATCAATTGTGATTAAATATGAAACGTGTAATTTGAAGTATTTCATCCCCTTAAGACGTCCTATTAGGCCATATCCTAAATATTATACTTAATTATATCATTTGTTATGATGAGTCACCCTACTTTGAAACTTTAAATTTGATTGTATAATCACTAAATAACATGTATATTATTGTTAAATTTGGTTACCTTGGAAAACTTCATCAAATTTTGATGACTTCTTTGATCCCCTTAAGACGTCATATTAGGATCCCTTAAGACATCCTATTAGGACCCCTTGATACATCCTATTACGACATGAATTAAATAAGTTCATTGACTAATTATCACTAATTATTGAATGCATATCATGTATGGATCACTAAATTTGTAAAGTACAAATATTGAAATGTCCTATTAATTTCAACTTTAATTTTATATTTGTATTTAATTTCACATTAATGTCCTATTAATGTCTTGACTGTGAATCTTTTGAAAAGTACAAATATGTCTTATAAATTACATATTAAAATTTCACATAAAATGCATAAATGCACATGTGTAAATTAAAATTAAACAATAATAAAGTCCATTATTTACAATATATTAAGTCCATGAAACCAATATACATTACGTTCATCAAAGTACAACCCATGAAATAAATTCCATGAAATAATATATTAAGTCCATGAAATCATGTCTAACTCATATTGTCTCTATAATCAAGAGACCTATTCACACCATGCAGACTACATGGATGACCTGAACCACTCTGTACAAGAGAAAGATGAAATCAGATGTAAAACGATTAAAATAATTTAATGATAATTTAATTTATAATTCATCATAAAATTAAATTACCATGATATCTGGCTCTGGATGCTCTGGTGCACCTAGACCAACCTCTAAATGCTTTGAATCAATCTACATATACAAAAGAAAGAAAGTTGAAATTAGATGTAAGTCTACAATTAAAAATGATTTAATTCAATTTAATTTATAATTTATCATATTTAAATTATACCGTAGGAGGTTGTGCACCCTCTATTCCAAGACCTCTTTGTACATGCTCGACTACAAGATGTGTCTCATGATATAAAAGAAAACAAATTTAACATGTATAAGCTCATATATATATTCAATTTTAAATTTAATTTAAGTTATTCACAATGTATAATTTGTAATTGACTTTAAATATAATCAAAAATTTATATTACCATGATCTGGCTACTTTGCATGTCCTCCTTGAGGTGTAACTATGACTCAGTAAGGGCAGAAAGTGGCACTAACAAAGTCCTACAAGGTCAAATTTAAAGCATGTATACTTGAATTAGGTTAAAATATATATATATTCAAGTTTGCACACTTTGTGTAGAAATTTTCTTAAACAACCTAAAATTCAAATGCCTCATGAGTAGCTTCCACATATAATATTTGTCTGATCCCCATTATCATTTTCATGTCAACCTAAACATACATATAGACATTTAACACTTATAATATTTACAAGTGTACATGCACATTTGATATATAGTGAATTCAAAATTTATAATTGTAACTATAGTAATGTAAGTTAAATAATTGATAATATAAATGTACTTGCCCCTAATCTGAGACTCTCGAAAATGGATGACCACTCGACAGTCCCTTAGGTAGAATCGTCATGGAATTTGATTGAGTCCCCTGAACCAACATAAATATTTAAAACATATGTTCATGATTGAAATATAAATTAAAACTTCAAGTAAAAAATTATTTCATATATAATTTAAAAAATTGAAATCAAAATACTCCATAAAGGTTGTCGACTTGAACTAGTGTTGACATATGTACTCGAGGTACAAATGATTTCCCTATCATTAGTGTCATCTACACCAAATAGTTTGATTGTTAAAACATTACAATTTTTTTTATAGATATGTTTATTAGAATTCTTATAAATTCAACATGTAGATGCATATTTATACCTATGTCACACTATCCTCAAGGTGATGCTCTACAGTAAGAAATTCTATGAGTGAACTGATGCAACTAGATGATCCATCAGAATCTCCATTTCCACCCAAATTGGGTGTGGCTTGATCAAGTCCATAGCATAGTTGATGGAAGCTAGTACATACATACGATGTTGACACTCGTGGAGTGGTACTAGGACCAACTCCATAGAACGCTCCTCCATCATTGTGATATCTAGGCTCCCCAGCTACCATCGTAGAAGCATGTTGATCAAGGTCTCCTGCGAGCGTACTTATGGATCCTAATGTGGATACCATCGCATGTTGATGCATAGGGGCAGGAATGGTAGGAGCAAGAGGAGAAACAAGGGGTTGTGTATGCATGAGGTATTGGGGATCAACCCTTTCCCCTAACCTCTGTTGTGGCATGCTACCACCAACACCCTGAAATGATTTAAAATCAAAGTAATTAGGATTTTTCCCCAAAACAAGCTCTACATATAGTTTCCTCAAAAAATATAAAGGGACCTCCAGATTAGCATGTAGTGGATGGTCAAATACCATCCACCATCGCTCCCAAAAATTTGTAGTCATTTATGGGTGTATGCACCACCTCATGGATATTCTAGATTTAGTTGCAGGAATGGGATGGTGAGTGTTAGGTTCGATAAAATAAGGTGCTAGATGGGATTTTTTATTTTTAAGTCCAAAATTTTTTTATAGGAGAGACCATCTGAATAAAATCATCTCATCTCCTCCCTATCTCGTCGATGCCTATCTAAGTTAGAATAAATCGACCTAATGGCATCGACAATGTTTTTCATCGTAGATGCAAATCATCTAACATGTGGTGGAATCAATGCTTCATTTTGTATAGTATTGATTTGATTTTGAATGGATGCCACATTTTCATTGATCCATGCTTGCAAGCAAGCCTCATTAGATCTAACAGGTGGTGGAGGTGGGATATGAGGTTGAGGGGGTGGAAGTGGAGGTTTCTAAGGAGGTGGATTAATGATATCATCAATATCAAATTGATCCATGATATCTGTATAAGTGTTCACCTACATTAAATTATACAAAATTAACATACAAACTTACAAAATTACAAGAAATAGTTAAATTTTAATTGTACATGCAAATTTGTTTAAATAGGATCTCCATATATATATACACATACATACATTGATTAAACTTCAACATGTGCATACAAATTTCAAAATCTAAGATGTACTTACATTTAAAATAAAAAATAGGATGCATAATGCATGTGTGTACATCATTCAACTAAACTATGTGTACATACAAATTTCAAAATTTAAGATCTAGAACTATGTAATTTTAATACATGTACATACTAAACAATAAACTTAAAACATTCACAAAAATCTCATTTATGTCTAATGCATGTAAATTACATTTTTCCAATAGGAGAAATTATGATAGTAGTCATAAAATATACTATTATAAATTCATCATTATACTATTATAGTCAAAAATTCAAACTAAATTTTTTTTTGGAGATTCAATCTGGTTTGAAATTTACGAATTCCATGAGGCGATGGCACTTGACTGCTCTGCCTCCCGAGCTAGGGCATTCGTGCCCTAGCTCATTTCCTGCTAACTGCTTGCTTCTGCGTTGGGAGGGGGGTTTGTTCGTGCTTTTGTGGGGGGTGCGGGGTGCGCTTTTCTTTTCTGCTGCTTCATTCCTTCTCTGCCTACGTGTGTGGGCTGTTCACTAGTGTTTGTGGTGAGTTTGGGGTCGTTGGGAGCTATGGGTGTCTTACGTGGAGTGGCCCTTTGGGCCTAGTTTTCCTTCCTTGTGTGTCCTCTTTTTGGAGGCATCTCCTCTGAGCTCTACCTGCATCTAGTGGTGCTCATGGGCTGGGGTTTTTGATACCCTTGTTGGGGTTTTTTATTTTTTGGTGGCTTGTATGCTTGCTGTGGCTTGGGCTTAATGTCACCTAGGGAGACCTCGGGGGCTTGCCCCAAAATGGACTTCTGATCTGCTATTGGCATGAAGTTTCCTACGCATGCTTCCAAAATGTTCAATAATAATTTGTATTTGTCAGAACCAGATCTAGATGGAGTGGGCTCATCTAGTGGGGCACGGATCACGAAAATCAATGGATGTTTGGAATGTTGCAAGGAAAGGCCAAAATTGGTCATCCCATTGGAGATGGTTGTGGAGGATATTGATTATTATTTCAGGCACTATTTCTATTGCAAGTTCTTGGGTATGCGGATATCGATGCAATTTTTAGAGTCTTGGGCCCGATGGACTTGGATGCTAGAGGGTGAGATGGATATAAAGCTTCTGGCGAATAATTATTTCATGGTTACCTTTGATTGCAAGGCGGATCGTAACAGGGTTTTTGAAGGGGGTCCCTATTTCTATAACCAAGTTGGTTTATTTGTTAAACCATGGTAGCTGGTTTTAACCTTGCTGAGGAGCTTCTGACTCGTGTCCCGGTGTGGGTTTGACTTCTGTAGTTTCCTGTAGAATGTTGGAGGGATGATGTTTTGCATTTGTTGGGGTTGATGCTTGGGAAGCCAGTTGGTTCTTCACAACAGACTCAATTTAAAAAGGTAATAACTTTTGCTCATATCTGTGTGGAAATTGACTTAAGTAAGCCATTACCAGATTCTTTGGATATGTCTGTGGGTCCTCATTCTTGGGTTCAATCATTGGACTATGAAACTCTTCCATTTCAATGTCGTATCTTCCATGAGTATGGTCACCTACAGCGAAGATGCCCAAGGGCTAGGCTTGTGGAGCCTCAGGTTTCTCAACCTTCTCACAACCCACCTAAGGAAGATAAGGGAAAGGATCCCATTCCCAGGGATGGGGTTGGTCCAGATGGTTTTTCCCTTGTTAGGAATCGTAATAGAAACTGAGGTCAAAAGAGGACCTTGAATGAAAGACAAGATGAGGAATGTTTTAATAGATTCAAGGTTTTGGAGGATCTTAGCCAGCAGGAAGTGAATCCGGGCTTGGTGAACTTGGATCAAGGTATTGTGTGTTCTGGGCAAGAGGATCCTCTTTTAGGGGTTACTCAAGATACACGTGATTCTGGAGTTTTGCAAATGGTGATCGACCTTCAAATAGAGGTCCAAGTGGAGCCGGTTTCTTCTGTGGAAATGAGGAAGAGTGGGGGAGACAACTCTATTATGGATTTGCATGCAAGTTCAGATGTAGGAAAGAATCTCAAGACTTCTCCTTCTCATTTAGGTCTTCACCAAAAGGATCTCAAAAAAGAATTGGGGGAGAAATCTTCAAAGCTTGGTAGGAAAAAGGATATGGAAAAGATTAAGTTAGCTGGGGAAACTCTGGTGGAGTCAGGGTCGGTTAGGACTTTGGATTCGCACTTCTCAAACTCTTTGAAATGATTGTTCTATCATGGAATGCAAGGGGCTTGAACAGCAGCCCTCGACAAAAGGCTGTTCATGAATTGGTTAAAAGTCAATCTCCTGATGTTTTGTTCCTGCAGGAGACTAAGTTATATGTAGAATGCATGCTTGGTTTATCTCCTAAGTTGTGGAGAAGTGGTGAGTGCCAATGCATTAGTGCTCAAGGGTCTGCAGGTGGAGTGGCTTGCCTTTGGAATCCGTGGAAGATCCGCTCTCTTTGGTGGATGTCCAACAAGTCTTCTATCTCGATGATTCCTTCTTGCTTTGAGACTGGGGAGTCTATCCTCCTCACTAATATCTATGCGCTTGTTGAGTTTCAGGGTAAGCAAATTTTGTGGGCTCATATTCAATTTGTCCAGAGTATGGTGCCTTTTTATCCATGGATTATGGCCAGTGACTTCAATGCTATCTCTAAATTGGCAGAGAAGTGGGGTGGTATTGCAAGGTTGGAGCCTTCTATGTTGCTTCTTCAGGACAATATTTCTACTTTGAATCTTGTTGATGTTAAGCCTAATAATGGTCTTTTCACTTGGAGCAATCGAAGGCTTGAGGATCACTGCATTTTTGAAAGACTTGACCGGTTTTTGGTGTCCTATTTTTGGGTTGGTGGCTTGTGGTCTTATAGCTCAGAAATTTTGGATTGGAGGGGGTCCGACCATTGGCCTATCAAGCTTGTTGTCTCTTCAATTCATGTGCCTCGATCGCCCCCTTTTAAATTCCAGCTTATGTGGCTACGTGAGCCTTCTCTTCATGATTATATGGCCGAATGGTGGAGGAATGGCAGACCCGCTTTTGGTACGACAATGTATACTTTAGCTAAGCTTCTCCAATTTGTTAAATATCAGCTTAAGCGTTGGAACCGACAGTGCTTTGGGAACATTTTTCAATCCAAGTTTGCTGCCCAATCTGAGCTGAATAGCATTACAAGGGTGATCAGGGAGGATGGTGTGACTGCTAATTTACTTAAAGAGGAGGCCAGGGCTTTGAAAGTACTTGAGGAGTGGGAATTGCATGAAGAGATCTATTGGAAACAAAAGGCATGAATTGAATGGACCCAGGAGGGAGATAGGAATACTGCCTTCTTCTTCAATTCCATCAAAGCTAGGTGACATGGGAATTCAATTTTTGTTCTGGTGAAAGACACTGGTGAGCCTCTTTCCTCTTTTAAGGATATTTCGTGTTAAGCAGTTCAGTATTTTGATTCTTTATTCAAGGAGGATACTCAGGGGTCTCCTGATGAGGAGGCTAAAGTTCTGTCTTGCATCCCTTCATTGGTTACTATGGAGATGAATGATTATTTTGTGAGTGATATCTCGATGGATGAGCTTGAGGGAATAGTGTTCCATATGAAGGGAAAGCTCCTAGCCCTGATGGCTTTCTGGTGGAGTTCTTTCAAGACTTCTAGGATATTATCAAGCTAGACTTATTGGCAATTGTCCAGGAATCTTAGATGAACAAGTAGATGTTATGGGCTTTGAATTCTACCTTCTTGGATCTTATCCCCAAATGTGATGGGGCGGACAGGTTAAGTCAATTTAGGCCCATTTCTCTTTGTAATGTGATTTATAAAATTATCTCTAAAATAATTGCGGATAGGCTGAAAAAATGGCTCAAAGTGTTGATCTCTGAGGAGCAGAGTGGTTTTGTGGTGGGCAAACAAATTCTGGATGGGGTGGTTATAGCTATGGAAACCATTCATTCTATGGCCATTTCTAGTGATAAGGCAATGTTCATCAAGCTGGAAATGGCAAAGGCTTATGACAAGGTGTTCTGGTCCTTTCTTCAAAAGATCCTTGGGGCTTTTGGTTTTGGGGATGAGTGGATTCAATGGGTCATGAGTTGTGTTACTTTAGTATCCTTCTCTGTTTTAATTAATGGTGAGCCCTCTGAGCTTTTTGTGCTTCCCGGGGTCTGCGTCAGGGCGACCCAATTTCTCCGTATCTGTTCTTACTTCTTGCTAAAGGTCTCAGCAAGTTGTTGAAAAGAAATGTTGAGATGGGTCTCATTTAGGGGTGGTGATGGGGAGATAATATTCCCCCACAATCTCATTTGCAGTTTGTGGATGATACTGCACTGATGGGTATGGCTACAATCAAGGAGGCTACAAACTTGCATGCAGTGCTGGATGTTTATCTTCTTGCCTCGGGTCAATTAATTAATGAAGATAAATCCTCAATCTTCTTCTTCAATACTACTGGTCCTATCCAGAGGAGGATTGCTAATATCTTGAGGTTTCAAATTGGGTCCCTTCCTTTGACCTATCTTGGTATTCCTATCTCTGTCAAAAGGATGCCCAAGGACTCTTAGCAGAGTATTTTGGATAATTTTTGGACGAAGGTTAACAATTGGACCCACAGATGGTTGTCCTTTGCTGGTAGGGTTCAGCTGATCAAATCTATGGTTCAGGCTCTTCCCATTTATAGATGTATGCTCCAGGTGGCCCTGGCTAGTTTTGTTCAAGAACTTCATGCCTTAACTAGACAATTTCTCTGGGCAGGTAATTTATTATCCTCCAAATGGAGTTTGGTTAGATGGGAAATTGTTTGTAGCCGGAAGCATTGTGGCGGTCTTGGATTAAGGCAGTCATCTTTGTCTGGGATAACCCTTGCTGCTAAACTATTTTGGAGGTGGTGTGTGGAGCAGGATCAGACCTAGACCAGGATTTTATCCCACAAATATCTCCCGGGGATCCCTCAGATGGATATTCCTCGCTATCCCTTGGTGGGGAAAGGTTCAGTGATTTGGGGTACACTCAAGAAAGGGGCTGCTCTCGTCAAGGATGGTTTGTTTTGGATTTGCAAAAGTGGGTTGGAG
Source organism: Sequoia sempervirens (assembly GCA_007258455.2). Taxonomy (NCBI): domain Eukaryota; kingdom Viridiplantae; phylum Streptophyta; class Pinopsida; order Cupressales; family Cupressaceae; genus Sequoia; species Sequoia sempervirens. Next base: position 555,477,760 of record VDFB02000003.1, on the reverse strand, counting down.
GCTCACTTTTGGTTGGATTCTTGGGATGGTTTTCCCCCTATTATCTCTCAGTTTCCTAACCTGTTGCCCCTTTGTCAAAGATTCATTGCGGTTGGTTGGGTTAGGGTGAGAGATTTTAAGTCATTGTCTGCTCATGGCCAGTTGATGGTGGCTAGATGGAAGAATCCTGAGGAGTGGCCTGTGGTTGGTATGAAGGAGGAGTGCACAGAATTGCAATGCATCCTTTTTAGCAGGAGTTGTAGCTCTCTCCCGGATGGAGATGTTTTATCTTGGTCCCCCAACCCTAAGGGTGTTTATACTGTTGCCTCTGGCTATCAGGTTCTTTTATCTCACAAGTTGGACAGGGTGGAGGTTCGTTGGTGGCAGAGAGTTTGGGATAAGTTTTCTTGGGCAAAGTGCAATTGTTTCATTTGGAATTTGGCCTAGAAGAAGTGCTTGACTTGGGACAATATTCAGAAGCAGGGATTTTAGGGCCCATCCATATGTGTTTTGTGTGGGAATGGGGAGGAGGATTCTGCTCATTTGTTTTTTCATTGCTCCTTTTCCTTGATGCTATGGCATTTTTGGTGGGAAGCTTGGAAAAGTCCTTGTGTTCATGCTTCCTCCTTGGTGGATTTTTGGAGTAGTCTTGGCAGACCTCCCGCTATGGCATCTTTCTTACAAAATGTGTGGTATGTTGGGCCTACCTTCATTCTCTGGCAGATTTGGTTGGAGCGGAATCATAGAATCTTCCAAAGTGAAAAGATGGTCATTCAGTAGATTTGGCAGAGAATTATGGGCATGGTTCGGGAGACGGTGGAAATGAAGTGTGAGGTGGTGTATCCCCTAGAGAAAGGGGATGCTGATAACGTGGAGAGACTGGGACTTCAAGAGATGTCTTTGGCTTTGGATTGTGTTCGAAGGGGAAGGAGGGTGAGGAAGAAAGTGATGCGATTGGGTAAGTGGCTTCCCCCTCCTATTAGAATTCTGAAGATTAATACTGATGGCTCCTCAAGGGGAAATCCTGGGCCTGTAGGAATTGGTGGGGTTGGTAGGGATTCTTCGAGGACGGTGGTTTTCTTCTTCTCTGTCTATGAAGGGGTGTAAACTGTCAACCTTATGGAAGGTCTGGCGATCCTCTTCGCTCTTGAACGAGCCTATGCTTTAGGGTGGAGAAAGGTTATTTGTGAGTCTAACTCGCAAGTTTTGGTTAATTTGCTTAATGCTAGGAAGGTGGATGATGTCAGTTGGCAGTTGGCTAGGATGGTGCAGCAAATTCTGCATATTAGTTCCTTGATGGAGACGGTGTCTTTTGTCCATATTCCGAGGGAGTGGAATAGGGTTGCAGATTGCTTGGAAAAATGGGCTTCAGAGCATCTTGATGGCTAGAAGATTAAGAGGTGGGAGCAGATTTCCTAGGAGCTCCACTGTGATTTGGAAATGATTATTGCTAAGGATGGAGATGAGATTGATGATGGATGATGATTGGCTCTTGTTTTGTTTAATTATTTCTTTTGGGTTCTCTGGGGCTTTGGCCCTTTTCTTTGATGTAATGCTCCTTTTCTGATTTTCAATAAAAATTTTACCCCTTCTTTAAGAAAAAAATAAAAATAAAAAATTCAAACTAAAAAATATCCATCCAACCAAATTCATAAATATAAGATCATTGTCTTAATTTATAAAGTGTTGTGGCTCTTTATTGCATCTCTTCATTTCTTTTTGTTTTCCTTTTCAGAATCAGACTTTCTCCTCTCCTCTATTCATCATCGATGTTCATCTAAGACCACATCCATGGACCTAAAAGCATCAACAAAATTTTGTATCATAGATGCAAAATGCCTCAAATGTGGTGCAATACAGTCTTCATTTTGAATAGTGTTGATTTGATCCTAAATGGATCTAACATTCACATCGATCTATGCTTGCAAGCGAGCACCATCAGATTCATGTGGTGGGGGTGGAGGGTTATGAGGTGGAGTGGGCGGAGGTGGAGGTGAAGGTGGTGGAGATGGAGGGCATGGAGGTAGATTACAAATATCATCATTATTGAATTGATCCATGATCTCTAAAAAATAAGTGAACCTGCATTATATTTTTAATTTCAAAATGTAAGATACATGTTTAAAAATCCCCTTAAACCATTCAATATAAATGTCCTAATTGAATACAAATGATACAATGTGTAAGACTCATTTATGTCTAAGGCATGTTACTTGGATGAAAAAATAATTATATGTTAATGTGATGTGAAATCTCATTAAAATTTACATTAAAGTAGGAGAAATTATGTTGGCTTTTAAAGGGGTCCTCATAGGATGGCTTAAGGGGAACTATGAATTAAGGTCCTAGGACAAAATGACATGGTAAGAGGGAATAAAATTTGGTAGAGTTTCCCAAGGCAACCAAATTTCATTTAAAGGTCCTAGGAAAAAATGAATGCTTTAGGGTTTAGGGTAATAGGATGGCTTAAGGGGATCTATGAATTAAGTTTCTATGAAAAAATGATGGATTTAGGGTTTAGGGTAATAAGATGGCTTAAGGGGATCTATGTAGTAAGGTCCTAGGAAAAAATGACATGGCTCAAGGGAATAAAATTTGGTGAAGTTTCCCAAGGAAACCAAATTTCATTAAGGTCTTGTTGTGCATGTTTTGCACACACGCCCCGCCGTAGGTAGGGACCCCCTTTTTTTCACTCTCAACAGGCTGCTTTGCTCCTGTCTTGTTTTGCATGCCCCATTTTCCAAGCCCAAATTGGTCATGTGCCTTCAAACAATCAAATTCCCCTTACCAAATTCACCTACTTGGGGTATTCAAGTCCAGGGAGAAAAAAAGTTCCCTGTCCCTTTTCTGCCTTTTGTCTTGTTCCTGCTAACTTGGTCCCTAATCGCTTGATTCGCTTTTTTCTACATTTTTGACTTTGGGGACAAGTTTCCTATGGATTTGGGATGTTTTTGTGGCACCTATGTGAATTGCCAAGGTTTCGTCAATGTTTCGTTAAGTTTCGGTGGTTTCAAAACTTTCCCTCTAACTCCCTCCCTCTTTAGCTTTTGAAAACATTTGTGGACCCCCGACGGTCCACTTTCCACATTTTTGACTTTGGGGAGAAGTTTCCTATAATTTGGGATGTTTTTGTGGTACCTAAGTGAACTACCAAGGTTTCGTCAATGTTTCATTAAGTTTCGGTGGTTTCAGAACTTTCCCTCCAGAACTCCCTCCCTCTTTGGCTGTTTTGAAACATCCATGGACCCCCGACAGTCCGCTTTCCACATTTTTGACTTTGGGGAAAACTTTCTGGTGGATTTGGGATGTTTTTGTGGTACCTAAGTGAACTGCCAAGGTTTCATCAATGTTTTGTTAAGTTTTGGTGGTTTCAGAACTTTCCCTCTGAACTCCCTCCCTCTTTGGCTGTTTTGAAACATCCATGGACCCCCGACAGTCTACTTTCCACATTTTTTACTTTAGAGAAAACTTTCTGGTGGATTTGGGATGTGTTTGTGGTGCCTAAGTGAACTGCCAAGGTTTTGTCAACGTTCTGTTAAGTTTTAGTGGTTTCGAAACTTTCCCTCCAGAACTCCCTCCCTCTTTAGTTGTTTTGAAACATCCATGGACCCCCGACAGTCCGCTTTCCACATTTTTCACTTTGGGAAAAACTTTTTGGTGGATTTGGGATGTTTTTGTGCTGCCTAAGTGAACTGCCAAGGTTTCATCAACATTCCGTTAAGTTTCGGTGATTTCAGAACTTTCCCTTCAGAACTCCCTCCCTCTTTGGTTGTTTTGAAATATTCGTGGACCCCCGACGGTCTACTTTCCACATTTTTGACTTTGGGAAAAACTTTCTAGTGGATTTGGGATGTTTTCTGGTGCCTAAGTGAAGTGCCAATGTTTTGTCAACATTTTGTTAAGTTTTGGTGTTTTCAGAACTTTCCCTCTGGAACTCCCGACCTCTTTGGTTGTTTCGAAACATCCATGGACCCCCGACGGTTTGCTTTCTACATTTTTGACTTTGGGAAAAACTTTCTAGTGGATTTGGGATGTTTTTGTGGTACCTAAGTGAACTGCCAAGGTTTCATCCATTTTTTGTTAAGTTTTGGGGGTTTTAGAACTTCGTCCTTCTTTGGTTGTTTTGGAACATCCGTGGAGCCCCAGTGACCCAGCCTCCAAAACTCGGCCCCTCCGTGGCCGTTCCCAGGACTCCATCCCTCCGTGGCCATTTTTGGGACTCCACCCCTCCATCGCCATCTGGGACTTTCCTTCTAGGTCGTCGTGTGCTCATTGACTTTTCAAAAGGGCGGTGACCCTCCAAATTTTCCCTTCCAAGCTTCCAGTTTCTTTCAAATGAGTCCAATCTTAAGGAATTTTTTCTGGGCACTCTTCCTTCCCCTTTTCCCATGCGCTATAATTGAAAAAATCTTGGTTTTGCTAAGCTTTGTAAGGTCTGAAAACTTCCCTTCCAATTTGTTGTCCACCCTCTTGGGCCCACAGTAATGTTTATGGTCCAAATGAGCTCCAAATATGAATATTATGATCTTTTGATGATGCATGGATGGATCTAACAAGGATTTTGCAATATTTGAGTAATGTTTTCCTTGATTTGTGTATGAAAGCACTTACGACACTTCATATATATAGGATTCAAGAAGCCTACCATGGGTCCATCAAAGAGATCCATTGAGAAAGTTAAACAAGGAATGCGCATAGCTCCTGTCACCATTCATTTCATGTTCACCTCTCCCCCTTAGCACCCACCAACAGGGTCGGTGTTAGAAGAAGGCATGTGCTAAGAAAGTCAAGGAAAAAAATGCAAGGGCATGGCCTTGAAGAAAGCATAAGGGAGTTGTCTGCCCAAATCAGGTTCAACCAATCCATTGATGCCAATCGTCAATGAGCTCATTTGATCCAAGGAAGAACACTACAAACACATCAAGTAAGAAGACAACTTTCAGGCAGTTTCAGCTATAGTAAAAGGGCAATCAGCTAAATGAAAAAATTGCTACAGTGACTGGCACTAGACGACAAAACAGGGAAAAGACAAAGATGCATTTTAAAATTGTTGGATAATGGGGGGTAGGTAAAACCCTAATGTAAATCAAATCTGGGCCACTCATTGTGAATTAATCCTAGTCATTCATTTGGGCTTTGAAAAATTATAAATAGGGGCTTGCCCCTCATTTGGAAGGGTTGGAGAACTGATGTAAAGACATTCAGTAGCAATAGAAAGCAACATTGCATGATTTATGGGTGTTCCCTTTGAGCTTTCTATTTATGTATGCATGGTTCAACTTCCCTATTAGTTTAGGTGTTAGTTTCTTGAATGACTATCATGATGGTGTTGTTGTTATAGTATTTGATGAACTTCCAGCCCATACTTTTAGCACTTGTTGATGACAAGCTACTGTGCAAAGTTAGCCTGGGCTTCTTTCTGCATTGGTACAACCTAGTTCAATTGCATGTTCATGATGTGTATGTGTAATTTGAAAATCAACAGACCTTAGAAGATTGCACTAGTTTTGTGTAGTTGTAGGTTTCTCTTGGTTAAGAAAAACTCAATTTAGGAAGCATGTCTACTTTAGCAGCCACCATTGTTACTATTCATTCATAGCTTAGGATTAGAACAACTTTCTTAACCCTTCTCCTTTTGCTATTTCTTTAAATCTTTGGTTAGAGTAGGATCCAAAGCATCACCATGAAGCTAAATCAGATGAACTTGATGAGTTTCAGCTTGCTGTTTTGAGTGGACAACCATTGTTCATTCACTTCCAACACTTTAAAACTGCATTTGCAAACCCAACTTCCCATGCTTTGTAACTCATCCGTAAGTCCACCTTGTGATTCCAACAAATCACATAAATCAACTGAGATATTCCAAGAACTATTAGGTCCTAACATTAGAGACCTTGGGATAGTGTTCTGCAATCTGATTGTGGAAGATTGTCTTTCAAGAGAGGCAGTGCACCTACGCATTGCCTGTGTTGAGAAGTGCATAAAAAAAAAATCAACAGAACTGGTGCTAGAAGGAGGGTTGACACATTGGGAATACAAAGATGAAGGTTGGAAGTGATTCATTTTATTCCCTCCTCCTCCTAACGCCTTCAACAGAATTGGCACTAGGAGGGCTGACATGTTGGGAATACAATGCTGAAGGTTGGAAGTGATTCATTTTATGCCCTCCTCCTCCTAATTCCATCAACACAATTGGCGCTAGAAGGAGGGCATGAAATGTTGAGGCTACAAAGCTAAAAGTTGGCACTTTGAAAAGAGCACTTTCAAAGAAGAAATGTGAGATAAGGAGATCTCTTTTAATGCTAAAAAATCAAAAAATTATAAAGGCAAAAGAAGCTGAGTCAAAATGGAGCAGCATGTACAGATTGACATCACTTAGTTGCATGCAAATTTGAATAAGAGACTGAAAAAGCCATTGCAACAATTTGCATTGGCGGATAGGTGTCAGATCCATTGCACTCACAGGCACAACGAATTGGGATATTTGACTTTATTGAGCAGAATCGAAAGAATCTTGCAAGGAGAAATTCCCTTTTGGGAAATATACCAACCCTTGGCCCCCGAAGACCCACAGGAAGAATTGCAAACCATGGAAGTCAAGGCGTTTAAGGAGCTGATCCAAGAACATTTGAGCAACAAAGATGAAACAAGATTGGAGGAAATATTGATGTCTAATTGGTGCATATTTTACAATGCACCCCACTCTGAATTCACTTGCTCATCATGCACAAAAATCATCACTCAAGCCAAGGGTTGTTCAGACAAGTTGGAGCAGCCAACTCCCAATGAAGAGAAGTTATCCCATGAGGAAAAAGAGTTGTCAACATTCGAAGGACAGAAAAGAAAGGATGAACCAAGAAATTTGATACAAGCTGATGTTGGAGCAGCAGACATTGAAGTTGAAAACCAGGAGGAAGAGGAAAATTTCACAAGGATAGTAAGGTGCCTTGGTGAAAATCTGATTGAAACTAATTTAGAAGGCCTTCCCTCCACCAATCAGAGGCAATTCTCCACTCCAAAAGAAGAGAAATTGGTAGGTGACGATGAACCAATGAAGTTTGAAGCCGTGGATGTTAGGACAACCAACTTAGATGCTGAAAATCGGAAAGAGGAAAGGGATGACAACCTTGTAAAAATAGAAAATGATGGCGAAGACATAAGTGAAATCAAATTGGAAGACTTCTCCTTCATCAGTGACAGCGATCGAGAATCTAAAAATGAAAGTTTGGAGTGGGAACAACCACTCGCCACGACTGTCTACCATCAAGATTCTTTTTCAAGTGATGATGAGGACCTAGTAGCAGAAAGATATGATCAACTCGTCTCCAGATTAGCAAAGGATTGGTCAGAGCTGAAATTCCAAGTGGATTTGGAGGTGCTACTACTACCAAATTAGTTCAGACTTCATGATTCATCACACTCGGAGTTCACATGAGAACTGTGCCAAGAAGCCATAAAGCAAGTCAAAGAACAAGCAAGGCAACCAAGTGCCAGGCCTCCTCTACTTGCTGCCCGGATCGAAGTAGAAGACCAAAAGCCTAAATCAAGTGATGGCTTAGCTGAAGGTGGACCTCGAGAGGATGTTGGGGCAGCAATAGAAGAAGGAAAACAATACAGTCTCAGACTTTCGAGCGATGAAGTAGATCAAGCAAGAATGTTGTCCACCAGTCACCAAGAAGTTCTTCCTCTTGAAGAGCAGTTGTGTACCATGGACGATGGAATTTTTGGTGAGTCTTTGGAAGGAAATTGTGTAGTAGAATTTTCTCCCCTTGATGAGGTGCCATCAATTGATGACTTCTTTCCATGGGGAGCTGCACTACAGAGGTATGCTCATGTCGAGGAAGAGCACATCCTAGAAGATGATAGTGATGAATACATACTCCTTGAGCCCTCGAATAGTGATGCACTAGAGTTTCCAGATTGGGAGAGGAGCTCCTCCATTTACAGCGATAGTGAGCAAGAGGAAACAAGTGAATATCATGATGAGATGCATGAACAGCAAAGGGAAGAAGACAAAGGTGGGGGTGTTTTGACGGCTTCCAACAAGTATGATAGAATTGACCAACTACAAGATGCAACTAGAAGTCCTTCTGCCATGACCATTGCTGATCTTCCTTCATATTTAGGGAGTTGTAATAGGACATATTTGTCCATGTCATTATCCCATGACATTGAACATCATAAAAATGAGGTTGCTAGTTGGGGAAGGAGACGAGACAACATGTTGCCCCTTGAGGACAACAACCAAGTGGATCCCAAGTTTGCAGATGATCAATGTGGAGAAGTATTTCTTTTTGAAGAACTGCCAACTGGGGTTGTAGATCCCATTGGTAGATTGGAAGAGTTGTTTTCTACCCCATCCTACCAGCCTTATGCAAGCTTAACGTCTGAAGTGTTGCACCCTCCACCACACCAGCTTGAGGCTACCGATGCAACGATCAACGATGTTGTGCTTGCTCTCAATTGTCCAACGTTGCCACCTCCATGTGATGACATCTAGGTTATATCCTTCCTTGCCCCTATTATTTCTCATAACTTCACTTATTATTTTGATTATGGGAACGAGGGAAAATGAACATGTTTATGGATTAACCATGGGTTCAACAAGCCTCCTCAATTGCTGATTTTCTATGATGATGTGATTAAACTTGAGTGCTACAATGTTGAATTTCTTTTTTCATAATATAAAGATAAATTTGCATGGTTAACAATAACAATTGCCCATTTTCTTGTGCATGCACTACAAAATCCAATAAATGTTAATGTTAGTTCACCCTGCCTGAACATAGTGCTTTGTAAATATCTTTGTACATAGCTCATTTTGAGTAGTATAGGTTTCCTATAAATACTCTTCTTTCTCGTTTTCCTTAGGTTAGTTGGTTTGGTGTAGGTTGTTTGTTTTGTTGGTTGTTTGCTTTTTGTTTTCTTTCTCTTTGTTGTTGCTTTGCTTAGGGTCTCTCTGCTTTTAGTTGGGTACATTTGTGTGTACAACAACCATACTTATTGCCTAGGGTTGTTCTATGTATTTCTTTATCAAAGTCTAATCAAGTCTTCAGAGTGGATGGCGAAGGTCTTCTGTTAGCGTCAAGTGATCTGGGTGTTTGATTCAAAGAGGATAAGTTGTTGGTTTAATCCGACTCTAACGTATTCTAAAATATTATAGCTCTTACACATCTTAAAAATCTAACAGTCATTGTAGGGACTTTTGTGAAGTCTAGTTAAGTGAAAAATCTAAAATTCTGCTCTAGTGCCACTATAATTCTCAGTCTTGAGCATGAGTTTCAATGCTTCCAGGTTGAAATAAAAGAGTTGAAAAGAGAAAAGAAAGAAAGAAAGAAAACATTGAAAATTAAAAGAAAGAGAAAATTCAAATTTTCAGAGGTATCCAAGCAACTCTACCGGGGCTATGGACGTCCGACCGGTAGTAGAGCAATGTTTGGGAGAATCATAATGACAACCTCGTTGGGGCTATGGATGCCTGACTAGTAGTGAGGCAATGTCCCAGATGCTTTTGGAGTTAGAATAAACTACGTAGCTGAACTTGACGAAGCTTGGGTTCCTGTAGCAACTGAAGGATGGGAATTAATGCAACTGCACACACTTGGATTTTCGGCATACTGAAGGTTGGGTTCACTAGTGGTTTTGGTCCTTTGGTTGAGCGTTTGGTTTGTTTTCCCTAGCGTGAAGGTTGGAACCAAAGATTCTAGGTTCATGATTCCAATTTGTCATCAAAATGCTCTGGAGCATTTCCCCAGGGAGTCATCATTTGTTGTGCATGTTTTGCACACACGCCCCGCCATAGGCAGGGACCCCCTTTTTTTTGCTCTCGACAGGTTGCTTTGCTCCTATCTTGTTTTGCATGCCCCATTTTCCAAGCCCAAATTGGTCATATGCCTTCAACAATAAAATTCCCCTTACCAAATTCACCTACTTGGGGTATTCAAGTCCAGGGACAAAAAAAGTCCCCCATCCCCTTTTTGTCTTTTGTCTTGTTCTCGCTAACTTGGTCCCTGATCACTTGATTCGCTTTTTTCTACATTTTGACTTTGGGGACAAGTTTCCTATGGATTTGGGATGTTTTTGTGGCACCTAAGTGAACTGCCAAGGTTTCGTCAACGTTTCGTTAAGTTTTGGTGGTTTCGAAACTTTCCCTTCGGAACTCCCTCTTTCACTATTTTGAAACATCTATGGACCCCCAACGGTCCACTTTCCACATTTTTTACTTTGGGAACAAGTTTCCTATGAATTTGGGATGTTTTTGTGGTACCTAAGTGAACTGCCAAGGTTTCGTTAATGTTTCGTTAAGTTTCAGTGGTTTTAGAACTTTCCCTCTAGAACTCCCTCCCTCTTTGGCTGTTTTGAAACAACCGTGGACCCTTGATAGTCCGCTTTCCACATTTTTGACTTTGGAGAAAACTTTCTGGTGGATTTGGGATGTTTTTGTGGTACCTAAGTGAACTGCTAAGGTTTCATCAATGTTTCATTAAGTTTCGGTGGTTTCAAAACTTTCCCTCCATAACTCCCTCCCTCTTTGACTATTTTGAAACATCCGTGGACCCTTGACGGTCCACTTTCCACATTTTTGACTTTGGGGAAAAATTTATGGTGGACTTGTGATGTGTTTGTGGTGCCTAAGTGAACTGCCAAGGTTTTGTCAATGTTCTATTAATTTTTGGTGGTTTTAGAACTTTCCCTCTAGAACTCCCTCCCTCTTTGGCTATTTTGAAACATCTGTGGCCCCTGACGGTCCACTTTCCACATTTTTGACTTTGGGGAAAACTTTCTAGTGGATTTGGGATGTTTTGTGGTGCCTAAGTGAACTGCCAAGGTTTCGTCAATGTTTCATTAAGTTTCGGTGGTTTCGGACCTCCCTCCCTCTTTGGCTGTTTTGAAACATCCGTGGACCCCCGATTGTCCACTTTCCACATTTTTGACTTTGGGGAAAACTTTCTAGTGGATTTGGGATATTTTTGTGGTGCCTAAGTGAACTGCTAAGGTTTTGTCAACGTTTCATTAAGTTTCAGTGGTTTTAGAACTTTCCCTCTGGAACTCCCTCCATCTTTGGCAGTTTTGAAATATTCGTGGACCCTCGACAGTCTGCTTTCCACATTTTTGAATTTGGGGAAAAAAATTTGGTGGATTTGGTATGTTTTTATGGTACCTAAGTGAACTGCTAAGGTTTCATCAACATTTTATTAAGTTTCAGGGGTTTCAAAACTCTGTCCTTCTTTAGCTATTTTGGAACATCCACGGAGCCCTAACGACCTGACCTCTAGGACCCGGCCCCTCCGTGGCTGTTTGAACATCCGTGGATCCTCAATGACCCGACCTCCGAAACCAGGCCCCTCTATCGCCATTTTGAACCTCCGTGGAGCCCCAGCGACCTAGCCTCCGGAACTCAGCCCCTCCATGGCCATTTCCGAGACTCCACCCCTCTGTCACCATCCGGGACTTTCCTTCTAGGCCGCCATGTGCTCATTGACTTTTCAAAAGGGCAGCGACCCTCTAGCTTTCCCCTTGCAAGATTTTGGTTTTTTTCAAATGAGTCCAATCTTAAGGAAGTTTTTCTAGGCACTCTTCCTTCCCCTTTTCCCATGCACTATAATTGAAAAAATCTTGGTTTTGCTAAGTTTTGTGAGGTCTAAAAACTTGCCTTCTGGTTTGTTGTCCCTCATTCGCTGCCTGCCCTCTTGGGCCCACATTAATGTTTATGGTCCAAATGAGCTCCAAATATGAATATTATGATCTTTTGATGATGCATGGATGAATCTAACAAGGATTTTGCAATATTTGACTAACGTTTTCCTTGACTTGTGTATGAAAGCACTTACGACACTTCATGTATGCAAGATTCAAGAAGCCTACCACAGGTCCATCAAAGAGACCCATTGAGAAAGTTGAAAAAGGAATGTGCATAGCTCCTATCACCATTCATTTCATGTTCGCCTCCCCCCCTAGCACCCACCAATAGGGTCGGCCTTAGAAGAAGGCATATGCCAAGGAATTCAAGGACAAAAATGCAAGGGTGTGGCCTTGAAGAAAGCATAAGGGAGTTGTCTGCCTGAATTAGGGGCAACCAATCCATTGATGCCAATCGTCAATGAGCTCATTTGATCCAAGGAAGAACACTACAAACACATCAAGTAATAAGACAACTTTCAGGCAGTTTCAACTACAATAAAAGGGAAATAAGCTAAATGACGAAATTGCTACAGTGACTAACACTAGATGACAAAATAGGGAAAAGACAAAGATGTATTTTAAAATTGTTGGATAATGGGGGTAGGTGAAACCCTAATGTAAATCAAATCTGGGCCACTCATTGTGAATTAATCCTAGCCATTCATTTGGGCTTTGAAAAACTATAAATAGGGGCTGGCCCCTCATTTGGAAGGGTTGGAAAACTAATGTAAAGACATTCTGCAACAATAGAAAGCAACATTGCATGATTTATGGGTGTTCCTTTTGAGTTTTCTCTTTAGGTATGCATGGTTCAAATTCCCTATTAGTTTAGGTGTTAGTTTCTTGAATGGCTATCATGATGGTGTTGTTGTTATAATATTTGATGAGCTTCCAACCCATACTTTTAGCACTTGTTGATGACAAGTTGCTGTGCAAAGTTAGCTTGGGCTTCTTTTTGTCATTGCTACAACCTAGTTGAATTGCATGTTCATGATGTGTATGTGTAATTTTAAAATCAGCAGACCTTTGAAGATTGCACTAGTTTTGTGTAGCTGTAGGTTTCTCTTGGTCAGGCAAAACTCAGTTTAGGAAGCCTGTCTACTTTAGCAACCACCATTGTTACTGTTCATTCATAGCTTAGGATTAGAACAACTTTCTTAACCCTTCTCCTTTTTCTATTTCTTTTAATCCTTGGTTAGAGTAGGATCCAAAGAATCACCATGAAGCTAAATCAGATGAACTTGATGAGTTTCAACTTGTTGTTTTGAGTGGACAGCCACTGTTCATTCACTTCCAACACTTTGAAACTGCATTTGCAAACCTAGCTTCCCATGCTTTGTAACTCATCCATAAGTCCACCTTGTGATTCCAAAAAATCACATAAATCAACTGAGATATTCTATGCACTGTCAAGACCTGACATTAGAGACCTTGGGATAGTGTTCTTCAATCTAGTTGTGGAAGATTGTCTTTCAAGAGAGGTAGTGCACCTATGCACTGTCTGTGTTGAGAAGTGCATAAAAAACACATCAACAGGTCTTAGGAAAAAATGATGGCTTTAGGGTTTAGGGTAATAGAATGTCTTAAGGGGATCTATGTAGTAAGGTCCTAAGAAAAAATGACATGGATTAAGGGAGTAAATTTTTGTGGAGTCTCCCAAGGCAACCAAATTTCATTTTAAGGTCCTAGGACAAAATGAATGCTTTAGGGTTTAAGGTTTAGAGTTTAGAGTTTAGGGTTTAGGGTAATAGGATGGCTTAAGGGGATCTATGTAGTAAGGTCCTAGGACAAAATGACATGGCTTAAGGGAATAAAATTTTGTGGATTTTCCCAAGGCAACCAAATTTCATTTTAAGCTCCTAGGACAAATGAATGCTTTAGGGTTTAGGGTAATAGGATGGCTTAAGGGGATCTATGTAGTAAGGTCCTAGGACATAATGACATAGCTTAAGGGAGTAAAATTTGGTGAAGTTTCCCAAGGTAGCAAAATTTCATTAAGGTCCTAGGACAAAATGATGGCTTTAGGGCTTAGGGTAATAGGATGGCTTAAGGGGATCAATGAAGTAAGGTCCTAGGAAAAAATGATGGATTTAGGGTTTAGGGTAATAGGATGGCTTAAGGGGATCTATGAAGTAAGGTCCTAGGACAAAACATTTGATGGCTTAAGGGGATAAATTTTGGTGATGTTCAAGATAGTGCTTCTTGCTTTAACTAATTTGTTTACATCAATGTCAAACTACAAATAAACTGTAAATAATGAAGCACTATCTTTCTCAACTCTATGTGTTCCTTCCAAATAATGGACTTGATAGAACCTAAAAAAATTTGATGTTTGGGTGGCCCTTGGAATAATGGACTTGCAAGTTAGTGAACAACATTTTCTTATGGAATAGTTGATTGAGATAGCTCTTGTTTCAACTAACCAACCTCTCATGAAATCTCATTCATATTATAATCTTGCACGATCTTATTATTGCTAAATTTTGTTTCCTTGGGAAACTTCAGCAAATTTTGAGAACTTCTTTGATACCCTTAATAAATGTCATATTAGGACCCCTTAAGACATCGGTTTAGGGTTTAGGGTAATAGGATGACAAGTAAGGGGGTTAATATTTTTTATTCATCACATATGCAAGAACATTAGTTTATGAATATTTTTTATTTAATGAATAGATTGACTATTTCCATAGATTACTTAGACTATGATCGAGGAATTAAGCACACAACTATAAATCAGCCCATTTTTGACAATTTAGGATAGTGTCTATGGTCTACCCTTGAATTTATACAAATACGTATATTTAGAGAAAATCAAAATGTGTCTTGACGATATGTTGGAGATAGAACTTAAAATTGTGTTATTGAATCCTTGATTAGTATTGGTAATTTCTATTCCAAGTCCCTAATCGTCTTTGAAGTCTATGAATAAAATGTGTGGAAATATAACCTATGACCAAATTTGTATTGATTTTCTATCTAGATCAAGGAAATCATCCATAGTAAATTTGAGGATTGTTAAGCATTCAAGTGTACAAAATAATGATTCACTGATCCTAAAATAGCTACATTATTCTTGGGAACAAGGTCAACAAAACCCTTAAGAGGTGAGTCAATGTAGAGTTAGTTTAAGAGTATTTTCCGATATAATTATTGAGTAATGTTCTTTAACTCATGGACCAAGTTTTATAATGCTCTAGCTAGATACCTTGCAAACATGGGTTTGATCCTAGGCTTCACACATATGTTTACTCATTGAATATCCATAAAAATAAAATATATATCACTACCATATAAGTATATAAGTGATCATAAAATTATGTTGAGACCTCTCCACTCTTCTAGTGAGGAAATTTGACTATCTACTTAGTTTTTACAAATCATGGTTTAAATTGTAACATATTACATGGCATAGTATCATGTTGTAAGATAGTATGAATCATAATAGATGCATAAGGCCCATATTATTAACTCAATTAAGGCACCACATACAATTACCCTTTAATTGGCCATTAGAAAACAATATAAAACACCAAAGTACATGTTAAATATATTTTTTATTGTAAGGTAAAAATAATAATTTAACATCTCAATAGAACATAATGAAGCATCATAAATTATGCATACATTTAGATCTATTAATTTATCATGTGGTAATACATACATAAACTAATTGAGAACAATCCATAATAGAAACACATAATTTATATCTATTCTAACAATCCACTAGTCCCACAAGTAAGGTTTAACATATTGTTTTATAATCTAATATATCTATATTCATAATGTTTAATTGATTGTGTCTCAACATGTCTCTAACTTATTGAATACACATTTAAATGTATAATATTTATCAAATCCTATTTGGTTGTCAATATCAAGGACCCTAATTTACTATGTATCAATCTAAATCTATGGAATAATTTCATCCATAGGCATGCCTACATACTTGTCTCCATAGAATGCAAATGAAATTTAAAACATAAACTAATGCAAATGAATTTTTTCCATTTTCAAATATTCAAGCACGAAATAAGGGTTTTCAAATCTGAAAAAAAAATTGTTTTCAATTTCAATTTAGGGTTTTCAAATGCATTTTTTTTTCAATTTAGGGTTTCAAGAAGCAATTAGGGTTTTCAATGTAAATTTTTTGTTTGATTTCAATTTAGGGTTTGAACAAGCTGCAATTTTTTGTTTGATTTCAATTTAGGGTTTCAAAAGTAATCAAGATTTTCAAATGGAAATTTTTTTGTTTCATTTCAATTTAGTGTTTTCAAATGTAATTTTTTTTGTTTCATTTCAATTTAGGTTTCCAAATGCATTTTTTTTGTTTGATTGAACAAATTAGGGCTTCAATAGGTAATTTTTTTTCTTTGGTTATGATTTAAGGTTGATTCTTTCATTTCTTTTCAATATCTGAGGGTTTCATTTCATGCTTTCTTTTGATTTCTACAAATCAGCATTTATTCAATTAAAGATAAATATAAATGCCAAAAACTCCATAAAAAATGAAAAAATACATAATAAATCTAGCTTTGTATTAAAAATTTCAAAAAAAAAAAAATGCAAAAAAATCGGGTTGAGACATACCTGGAGGTCATTGTTGCTTTTCCTTAATCGATATCACGTGTGTAATGAAAATGATTGTGTTCCGTTTATTTTAAAAAATAAATACCACTATAAAATGGGATCATGTTTTGTTAAAATCGAGATCCTATTTCCCAATGACCGGCTTGGGACACCATTAGTAGATGGGATCCCGTTTAGATTTTAGGCTCACAACCCCAAACCTAAATGGGATCCAACTTATTAAAAAGTAGGATCCTATTTTCTTCATGTTGATTTCAGATTTTTGGCTAAGGAAAAAACTTCCACGTTTCATGGACTCATCTTCTTGCATTTTCCCTATTTTCATTTCATCAAATTCAGATTTAAAAAAAGTCATCAGCCATAAGAGAAAACTTTGGAAAAATAAGGAAATTTTGTAAACGAGTTTTTTTAGGTGAATTTCTAGGTATGGAAATCCCGAACCTAATCCTGAGCCTACTGATTTTTTCATAAAAATGGATATCCATCAGCAACAGATATATATTTGTAATGGATATTCGTTACCTATATTATTTATAATACATAATATATTAATATATACTATATATTAATATATTATATATTATATATATTATATGTTATATATTATGTATTATATATGGGTAAGTGCACCAAGATGGTTCCCAAAAAGGGGGCTTAAGTGGCCACTTTCTTTTTTTTCTGAAATCAAGAAATATTGACCTTGGACAAGAAATTGAGGATAGTTACACTCAAAATTTTGAGATGGAATAAAAACAAGGATCAAAGTGCTATGAGTCTACATTCTAAAGTACTAATTTATTTTGAAAATGGTTGAGATTAAGGGGTTGAAATGAGGGACGTACACAAATTGGTGTTGTTTTTCTTCATAAAAACATAATATAGCAACTCATGTATGACCCTTGTATGGTGAATTTTTTTTACTATTTTTAAAATCAATATAGTCAAAAGTTAGCTAATAGTATGTAGTTGATGCACAATTTTTCTGATAATTTTTTAATGAATATTTAATTTTTTACTAATTTTCAAAGTGGACACTTCTTGAAAAACAAAATTTTGGCCGTGCTACCCCTACAAATTTTGGAAACTAATTGAATTTTTATTTTTAAAAAATATTGTAGAATGGAGTCTAGTTTGTAAAAATGTAATTTATTTGAAATTTTGATGAACACTAATTTATAATGAAAAAACAAAACACCTTTTTCCAAAAAAGAGACATACAAACAAAAGAAATTATGGATGAAAGGCTTAACATTGTCAGAAATTGAAAAAAATTACATCATTGGATAGCTAAGAGAGAACCTAACATTACCCAGATGTTCGATTTGTTTGATATTGAACCATGTGCAATCCTGACAGTGAGCACGAACCCGATTATGTGAAATATTGTAGAATTTGCAAAAACATGTCTCTGGTCATTGGGAATTCCCTCCAAGCCTTTGGGTTGGTATTCCAAGGAAAATACCAATCCCAAGGCTTGGGGATTCCTAAAGAAAGATATAACACAAGTGTGTTATAATTTGCTCGCGTTATATCTCAGTTTTGACATGGTTTTTTTCATTTGTGGGGAGCATGTCTAGCAAGAAATAACATGAGTGTGGTATAAAACGCTCACATTATGTCTTGATTTATGTTAAATGCTACTCTATTGAATGAATATTTATATATTTGTATGTGTGTATGTACATGTATGCTTGTATTCCATGTATGTATGTATGCCTATATGTAACAATGCATGTATATTGTATGTATGCTTGTATGTATGTAGGATTGTATCTATGCATGTACATGTATGCTTGTATGTATGTAGGATTGTATGCACATATGTATTATGCTTGTATGTATGTCTTTAGAGGAAGGGAGAATTTTAAGAGAGAGAGAGAGAGTTGTCTAGGTAGGGTGGGAGGGGGAGAGAGAGAGTCTGGAGAGAGGGAGAGGGGGTGGAAGTGAGAGTTTAAGAGAGAGGGAGTGGGAGAGAAGGGGTTGGAGTGAGAGGTACTTATCTAGGAAGGGTGGGAGGGATATAGGGAGGGAGAGAGAGATGGGGGTGTGAGAGGGAGATACTTGAGAGATAGGTAGTGAGAGGGAGTGTGAGAGTGAGGGAGTGAGAGAGAGAGGGAGTGTGAGTGAGAGACCAGAGAGAGGGAGAGGGTGTGGGAGGAAGTGACCTGATAGAGGGAGAGAAAGAGGGTAGTGGAGTGAGAGGGAATTATCTAGGTAGGGTGGGAGGGATAGATAGAGTAGAGGGGAGAGAGAGAGAGAGAGTTACCTAGGTAGGTTTCAGAGGGAGAGACTTGAGAGAGGCGCATGGGTGGGGAGGGAGAGACATGAGAGAGAGGGAGAGAGAGGGAGTGGGAGTGGGAGGGAGATAGAGAGAGATAGATAGAGGGACTGAGAGAGGGTGGTAGGGATTGATTCAACGAGAGGTACATAGGAAGAGGGAGAGGGTAGATAGAGACAATTAGAGAGGGTATGAGAGAGGGAGGGAAGGAGAGGTGAGATGTATAGATAGAGAGAAAATAATCTAGGGGTTGAGGGTATAGGGTTGAGGGACTAGGGTGGTGGACCTATAGGGTTGATGGTTTATGGGGTATTAGGGTTTAAGGGTTGAGGGTTACGGGATCAGGGTAAATGGTAGAGGGTATTGGGTTCAGGGTATATGGTAGAAGGTTTAAGGGTTTAGGGTTGAAGAGTTTAGGGTTTAGGGTTGAGGGTTGAGGGTAGAGGGTTTAGGGTATATGTTTGAGGGTATATGGTTGAAGGATTAGGTTGAGGGTCCAATGTAAAGGGTAGAGGATATAGGGGTTGATGGTTTAGGGTTTAAGGATTGATAGTTGAGGGATTAAGGGTTGAGGGTTGAGAATTGAGGTTTGAGGGTTTAATGTATAGGGTAGAGGGTAGAGGGTTTAAGGATTTAGGATTTAAGGGTTGAGGGTTGAGGGTTTAAGGTTGAGGGTAGAGGATTGAGAGTATAGGGTATATAGTTAAGGGATAAGGGTTGAGGGTCCAATGTATAGGGTAGATAGTATAGGGGTTAAGGGATTAGGGTT
>VDFB02000003.1:555140620-555455869 GCA_007258455.2 Sequoia sempervirens | reverse complement strand
CAATTCAAGTTTGAATTCCAGTGAAAACTGATATACAATTGAACTTTGGAGGAGAACAAGCTTTTGAAAAAGTCAAATTGTTGAGGAGTTTGAAGAAAGAAGCTAAGGCTACATAATTGGGTAGAACTCCATTTGAAACTCTGGGTTTTTAGGTATGTGAAGTCTCTTTACACATTTTATTTCATTCTATTATGGCTTTCTTTCATTTTGTTATTTTGTATTATTCCATGTTGATCATTGTTTGTTTGTCATTATAACCTTAGGGTTGTCAATGCACATTTTGGGGTAAATTACACAATTCTATACACTTTCCAATTACATTTTTAAACCACATCTCTTTGAGGCATTTTGTTATTTAACAATTGACTTACCTTGTGTATGCTTCCACATTTTGTATACACATATATATGACATAAGTTTTAAGGAAGTAAAATAAAACATCATTTCTCAATCCTTTATTATGGATGTGCATACCACTCTCTGAAGCTTTCATTGAGGTAGTTTGTCAAACAGTAATACCAAGAAGCTTATTTTCTTGTCTATGCTACCAAATTTTCCATACATGTCTCTAAAAATTTGGAATATACTCCTCCCACATTGTTAAATCTTAGAAACTATTTTGGTTTTCATATCTATTTCTAAATTTACCTCATCACTAAATGATAGCGACCTAGGTTGACAAATCCCTCACTTTATCAATTCAAAGGATTTCAAATCACCTTTCTACTCACAAACTCAATCTTGGCTTATTTTCCCCTTTTTCACCTAGGCACCCTTGTAGGTCTGCAAACCCAATTTTCCCAACTTAACTCTCAAATTTCTTTAACAACCTCTGCTACTAAATATCATTCTAGACACCAATTTTAGTCTTCTCCAACATACAACAAACCCACATATGACTCCTTTGGATCAACCCTTTCAAAAACATAGAATAACATTGTCCTAGGCCATGAATTAGGCTAATTTTACATAGAGACCCCTCTCTAATCTTGTAACCAAACCAAGAAACCAATGGGGAAGCATTCACCAAGTGAAAAAACCAAAAATTTTCCAACTTATCTTTAGGAACTCGCCCTCTAAGACCTCATTCCACAAAACCTTCAATTTGCTCAGTATAAGAAAGGGTTTATTGAAAAACCCACTTGCAGACCCAACCAAACCTTCTCAATGTACTCAACAGCTTCCAACTAACCTACACAAACTTAAAAGAACATAAAAAGTGACTTTCCTTAGAGATTTCTCACATTTACCCTCTTTAACCTCTCCTTTTCATGCAAAAACACCCAAAATGCCATCTAGGGCATCACCAAAAATCATGATCCTGACCTCCCTTGCACAAGAAACAATGCAAACATGTTTATTAACCCTAAATAAGCCTATCCACTGAGTTACAAATGCATACAATGGGTGGAAGGTGTAATATGCCATTTTAAATGCTCTCAAAACCCTTAAACATGGTATACAGACCAACCCTTAGTAAATTGCCTCTCAAATGCACAAAAACAAATGAAATTGCTTCAAACCAAGTTTGTGGTGAATTTAACCCTACTTCCCACCAAATTCAATCCATTGGAGTGCAAGATTTCCCAATACAAAACTATACAGTACAAAGAAACTTCAGAAATTGTGGAAAAATTCATAAAATTGCAAGGAAACAATATGAAATTCCTAATGTTGAGATGTATGTACCTAGGAGAAAACTTAAAATTTTGCGTAGAAATCCAAAGTATTAAGATTAATATTGATGAAAATATTTTGTAGCACATGGAAGGTAAGATTCCAGCACACACTGGAAGGTAAGATTCCAGCACACACTTGTAGAAGATATGCTGATAACATTTGGAAATTCTTCTTTGAAAGGCTAAATGAGACCGCAAGATGTCAACTATTTGTTGAAATGATGCGGGGTATAAAGTATAGAGACATCATGAAGACTCTTGGGTTGATAACATCAAATGAATCAAGTGAAAACACCATTGCTTATGAGAGTGTGGGTAAGACCTCATGCTCAAAGGATAGTAATGTCACCTGACGTATCATTACATCGACTTTGGTAAGCAGTCAAATAAAGAGAGCTCATCTCATTAGAAAGATGAGTGAACAAATGAGAATTAGTAGAAAAACTTTATCAAAATTCACTCAAAGGAAGAAAAGAATTGAGGGCACTGATTCAAATGAATTATGAGCATCCTCGGGGAGAATGCCACAAAAAAATAAAAAAGTTGTTGAAACATTGAGAACACTAATTGAAGAGTATTGGAAGAATAACACAAGGCCATCCTTGAATCAAAGGGATGTGGTAAGAAGGAAAATTGGTAGTTGGAACTGTGAGCCACATCCAAAGCATTTTTTGGATACAACTCAAATCCAATTTTTTTGTAAATTTCAAAAGGATTATCCTCAAATTAGTATTTGTCAAAGATTTTTTGAAATTCTTAAACCCTTTTATGTCAAGATAAATCGCACATGCACTACTTGTTGCTGTAGACTACATATTGAATTCTCTAACCATTATGATGTTTATCATTCCATATGTTTAGATTTGCATACTAACGATGTTTTGTAGGATTGTGGCATAGAATCCCCACCAAAATCTTCAAGAGAGTTCTTATCAAAAAAATTATGTGAAATAGAGTATGGCCAAATATTTTATAGGACAACATGCTTGGATGGTTCATGTGAGCATTGCAGTGGCTTGCAGCATATGTCAGTATGTCAACATATGGAAAGCACATATGAGGTGGGACAGAAACTAGTAGAGTTTGGGAAGTATAAAACAATGGCATACACTACAAAAGATGGGTCTCAAGCAAAAAGGTGTGATTTTGTTATTCAGCATATTCCAGTGTATACTGTTTATGTCCATGTTTCATGACAATATAGTGTATGAGTATGCAAAGCATACCCATAGAGCCTGATGGTTGGACACACAATTCAAGCTATGCAAGGACACCTTTCCATTTGGCATCATAGTATCAATTGTTGAATTTGTAGAGAACTACACTCTACAACCACATCATGAGGTGCAGTCACAGTATTACAACTCCACACAGGTCTTGATATTTGTGCACATAGCATTCATTCATGCAGCTGATAATATAGAGGACGAAAAGAAGGTATTGAGGGAGTATCACTTTTATATTAGTGATGATCACACACATTCTCCAGAGTACATGCAAGGTTGCTTCTAGATGTTCTACAGTGGTTTTGCTCAGAGGGGCATAGCATATGGTCAACATATAATATGGTCAGATAACTGTGCAGAATAGTTCAAGAGCTCACACATGTTCTACTGGTTGAGAAAGATTCATTTCATTATAGGTGTTCAAAATATGTGGAACTTTTGTGAGGTTGGGCATGGAAAGGGGGAGCATGATGGTGCAGGAGCATGCGTGAAAAGAGCATTAGCATGAGAAGAGTTAAATTAATGCTTCGATGGGTCTAGGTAATAAAGGTATGTCTTTAGTTCATAGAGTTTTTTGGTTGATAGATGATACTTACATTGCACCATATGAGGATTTTTGTACACTAACAAGATCGAGTGAGCTACACTCTTTCCTTAGCTTAAATGCAGGTTCATGGAGTATCGATACACAAAAGATGGCATGATTTTGTTCTTCATGTACAATGCAAGCCTGGAATGATTGTGAGTCAAAGGAGTGGGTTGAAAAATGGTTGAAAATTTATCTTAGCCCACTTCACACATATCTCCCTCCGAAGACATTGGAACTAACACCGATGGAATCAACGGTCAACTTTGTCCACGTATCAGATCTAGTTCAACTAGGTAATATATCTACTTTCTTAGTTTTTGAAATTCCATATTGTTATCTTACTTTGTAGTGTATTTGTAATGTTGACTAATTTAAAGAGATTTCTTGCACATATCAATGCAAGGCATGTTTATGCACTTATTATAGATGAAGACAATGAAGAGGGAACAAATTATTACTTGTGTTGTTGTGTTGAGGCCAAAAAGAAATTGGAGGCCATAGTTATAGATGGAGAAAACATTGAATACGCTACAGGCTAAGTTGTTACTGGAATGTGGCTTAGAAGGTACCCACATAAGAGTGTTAAACATTGGTTGTTTCAAGACTTTGACATGCATCATATGATTCTTTATTACTCGAACCTTGTCGTGGCATCCAATGTTCGTTTGACCAAATATGGGGGTAGACGTTTGAACAAGATCTTGTGGAAGGTCTGTGAGTCTGACCATGAGACAATACTTGACACAATAAAGATTAGAACAGACCCGAATGGTTCGTTGGATTAATTTGTAAGTATGCACATTAATTTTTTTGATGCCAATTCTATCATCTTCTTTTACTTTTCCTATTTGTAAGTAACCTACTAAAAATTGATTGGTGTCCCCTTGCAGAAAATGAAGATTTATGAGCCATCCAAGAGAATCTCTGCCAGAAAAGCAATGTAACATCCTTATTTTGATGATCTTGACAAATCTCAATTATGATTTTAAGCCATTACAAAAGTGTGTGTGAAGCTTGGTGAGGAAATTTCAAGTTATTCATTTGAATTTAACCTTATCATGATCACCTATGATGTAGACATTATAAGAGCATCTCGAATTTCAAGTTATTCTATTCATGAGAAGTGTTGTGTGCAATAACTACCTTGGATCTCCCAATGAATATGTATGACCAGGAGTGACTAAGTTGAGAGACTGGCATGCCTATCTATAAGTGCCTTCCATCTATTTTCATTTCATTTTCATTTTAGATGTTCTTTCTTTTTCTTCTTTTACTTTGTGTATTTGTAAGTAAACTACTAAAAATTGATTGGTCTCCCATTGTAGAAAATGCTGATTTATGAGCCATTGAAAAGAACCTCAGCCAAAAAAAAATTCAACATCCTTATTTCAATGATCTTGACAAATATCAATTCTGATTTGAAGCCATCATAAAAGAGTGTGTGAAGCTTAGCGAGGGAATCTCAAGTTACTCATTTGAAGTTAACCTCATAATAAGCACCTATGATGTAGACATTATAAGAGAATCTTGAATGTATGAGTGACATTGTAAAATATCTATGAGAATGGAGTACCTAAGGCATTGAAATGATATTTACTCAAATATTGAAATTTGGTGCAAGGGCACCAAGGTTATTGAGCAAATTTGGTTCATGGAAGTCTTAAGTTAGTTTTGTGTTTTGAGTTTTGTCAATTGAATAAGGTCATATTAGACAAATTTATAATGTAATAAGTAATTCTAGTTGGTTTTCAACTCATTTTGGAGTTCATGTTGCATATTTGTCAAAATGATGTAAAATTGCAAAAAATTGAAAACTTGTCAATGTGAAAAAAGTGTGAAAAAATGTAAACTTGAAGAAGCCCAAGGGTCATCAACTCAGGGCTTATTTTCAATATAGGGAGGCAATCAACTCACTTCCACAATACAAAAGGATTCCAACCTCCTTCCTTCCCTCAAAACTCAATCTTGACTTATTTTCAACTTTTCAATACCTAGTCACTCTTGTAGGTCTGTAGACCTATTTTTCCCACCTTAACTCTCAGAATTCCTTAACAACCTCTACAAAAAAACCACCATTTTAGGAACCCATTTAAGCCTTGTTCAACATACATCAAACCCTCATAAGACTCTTTTGGACCAGCTTTCACAGAACAAGCAAACTACACTATCCACAAGGCCAATTAGGCCAAATTAACAAAGAAACACCCCTTTATTCTTCCTATCACATACAAACCACCATTGGAAAGCATTAACTAGTTTTCCAAACCACCAATTCCTCCACTTTTAGGGCGTGATAAGCCATCTAACATAACAAACCCCAAAACCCTCTTCTTTCACAAGTTAGGCAAGGGTTTATTGAAAGCCCATATTCCAAATCTTCTCATAGCCAACCAAAACCTAAACTCCTTCGAAAAGGTCTAAACAAGCTTAAAAGTTCAAGAGATATTGCTGCCCCCAAATATTTCTTCAAACCCTGGCACTAAACCACCATTTTCCACTAAAAAATGCACCATTTGACATATAGGGAATCACCTAAAAACCCTCTATGTGCCTTCCTTGCACACAAAAAATTACACACATGTTTTATAACCCTAAGCCTTTCCACCAAGTTACAGAAACATACAGTGGGTGGAAGGCTTAATATGACATTTTAATGCACTCAAAACCCTTAAAACAGGGTATACATATCGACCCTCAATAATTGGCTTCTAAAATGCACAAAATCACTTGAAATCCAACCAAACCAAAACTAAAATAGAGTTAAGTCTGCTTCCCATTGAATTTCATCCAAAAGAGAGCTTTGAGCTACGTTCAACCGGCTCGATCCCTTAAGGTTCCAAAATGCAAAAGGGAAGCAATCTTTTATGGGGTATTACTCAGAAACTATGGCACTTAAGAAATCTCCATTTGAGCCTACGAGATCACATTGGGCCACTCTACAATAACCTCTTGGTTTTTGTTATCTCGGAGTGGTTTTTCTTCGTGTCCAGTTTACATTTGATAGAAAAAGTATCAAATGTAAGTAGTGCAAAGTTGCAAAGTAGTGCAAATTTTGTTTTACAACTTGTGTGACCAAACAGACTGTTCCAACACATCCTAATAGGTATGTTTATGCTATGCATGGTCCTCTTTTTCACACAAACACGTAGAATTGCTTCGAGCTACATTCAACCGAATCCATCCCTTAAGAGTCCAAAGTGCAAAATGGCTGCAAATTTCAGCATGTCATTACTTGGATACAATGATTCTTAGAAACTTCTCATTTGATCCTATGAGATTGTGTTGGGCCCCTCTACAATAACCTCTCTTAGTTTTCGCTATCTTGAAGGTATTTTTCCATGGTGGTGAATTTTCACTTGGGGAAAAAGTTGTTAAATGCAAGTAGTTGAAAGGTGCAAAATGGTACAACTTTCATTTTGCAATTTGTGTGACCAAGCAGACTATTCCAATACATCTGAATAGGTATTTTTACACTAGACATGGTCCTCTTTCACACCCAAACATGCAGAATTGCTCCAAGCTATGTTCAACCAAATTGATCCCTTAAGAGTTCAAAGTGCAAAATGGCTACCAACATTAGCATGTTGTTACTTGGATACTATGATTCTTAGAAACTTCTCATTTGATCCTATGGGATCATGTCGAGCCTCTCTACAATAACCCCTCTTAGTTTTATCTATATCAGAGGCATTTTCCTGTGGTGACAAATTTTCACTTGGGGAAAAAGTTGTCAAATGCAAGTAGTTGAAAGTTGCAAAGTGGTGCAACTTTTGTTCTGCAACTCATGTGACCAAAAAAACTATTCCAACGTATCCAAATATGTATTTTTACACTAGACATGGTCCTCTTTCACACCCAAACACATGGAATCACTTTGAGCTACGTTCAACGAGATCGATCCCTTAAGAGTCCAAACTGCAAAAATGGTTGTCAACTTCAACATGTTACTTAGATATATTGATGCTTAAAAACTTCTCATCTAATCCTATGGGATCGTGTTGGGACCCTCTAAAATAACCTCTCTCAGTTTTCGCTATCTCGGAGTAATTTTTCTGTGGTGACGAATTTTCACTTGGGGAAAAAGTTGTCAAATGCAAGTAGTTGAAGTTACAAAGTGGTGCAAATTTTTTTCTACAATTCGTGTGACCAAATGAATTATTCCAATATGTCTGAATAGGTATGTTTATACTAGGAATAGTCATCTTTCACACCCAAACACACAAAATCGCTCTGAGCTACGTTCAACCAGATTGATCTCTTAAGAGTCCAAAGTGCAAAATGGTTGCAAACTTTAGCATGTTGTTACTCGGATATCATGACACTTATAAACTTCTCATCTGATCCTATGGGATTGTTTTCGGTCCCTCTATAATAAATTCTCATAGTTTTCGCTATCTCGGAGGCATTTTCCCGTGGTGGTGAATTTTCACTTGGGGAAAAAGTTGTCAAATACAAGTAGTTGAAAGTTGCAAAGTGGTGCAACTTTTATTCTACAATTTGTGTGACCAAATGGACTATTCCAATGCATCTGAATAGCTATTTTTATGCTATTCATGGTACTCTTTCATACCCAAACATCCATAATCACTCTGAGCTACGTTCAACCAGATTGATCTCTTAAGAGTCCAAAGTGCAAAATGGCTGCCAACTTTAACATGCTGTTACTCAGATACCGTGATACTTATAAAATTATCATCTAATCCTATGGGATCACGTTGGGCCTCTCTACAATAACCTCTCTCATTTTTCACTATATTAGAGGCATTTTCCTGTGGTGGAAAATTTTCACTTGGGAAAAAAATTGTCAAATGCAAGTAGTTGAAAGTTGCAAAGTGGTGCAACTTTCGTTCTACAACTCATGTGACCAAACATATTGTTCCAACACATTTGAATAGATATTTTTATGCTAGGTGTGGTCCTTTTTCACACCCAAATATGTGGAATCACTTTGAGCTACGTTCAACCAAATCGATCCCTTAAGAGTCTAAAGTGCAAAATGGCTACAAACTTTAGCATGTTGTTACTCAGATACCGTGACACTTAGAAACTTCTCGTCTAATCCCATAGGATTATGTTGGGACCCTCTACAATAACCTCTCATTTTTTGATATCTCAGAGGTATTTTCCCATGGTGGCAAATTTTTACTTGGGGAAAAAGTTGTCAAATGCAAGTAGTTGAAAGTTGCAAAGTGGTGCAACTTTCATTCTGCAACTCATGTGACCAAACGAGTTGTTCCAACACATCCAGATGGGTACATTTACATTAGGAATGGTCTTCTTTTACACCCAAACACACAAAATCACTCTGAGCTATGTTCAACCAGCTCGATCCCTTAAGGGTCCAAAGTGCAAAAGGGAAGCAATATTTGATGGGCTGTTACTCAGAAATAGTGACACTTACAAACTTTCTGTTTGAGCCTACGTGGTCACGTTGGGACCCTCTACAATAACCTCTCTTAGTTTTTGTTATCTCAAAGTCATTTTCTTGTGGTGTCCAATTTTCACTTGATGAAAAAAGTGTCAAATGCAAGCAGTGTAAAGTTGCAAAGTGGTGCAACTTTCATTTTGAAATTTGTGTGACCAAACAAACTACTCCGTGTCCCAATAGGTACGTTTACACTAGGCATGGTCCTATTTCACACCCAAATAAGTGGAATTTCTCTGAGCTATGTTCAACTGGCTTGATCCCTTATGATGGCATGCAAAATAATCGAAAAGAGAAAAATACACACAATGGTTGAGAAGTCTGAGTTTTCCACAAAAAAAGTGTATGATAATTAGTGCAAAGCACCTTGTTCCTCCATTTGCTAAAGTAGGTCTAGTTCAGTGGTTTTAGTCATGATAATGTCAAATAAAGCTATGATAGGCCATTTTGTAATGTTGCTTTTAGTTTTGAGTTAGTGTGGGGTCATTTGAGTCAATTATGTAAAAATTGCAAAATTGTCAAAAATGTTGTCAAGCAAAAATGTAAAAATTCCTCTCATGTGGAAGCCCAACAGTCATGGGTAGTTGAAAGGTAGTTTTAGGTGTTGTAAGGAGCTGGTTGAGGTTTATATATGTTGGAAACTCAAAGTTAGTGGTTGTTGAAGAGTTTGAAGGAGAATATCAATCAAATATCTCTATTTCTTTGTTAATTTTTGTGCATTTTCTTCATTTTCAGCCTGTGTATGGGTCCGTACAATAGGAGTTTTCTCTAAGATGATCTAAATCTGTTGTAGAATGGTTTTAGATTTGATTTGAATGCATTCTTTTGGAATTCTATTAAGTTCTAAGCAACTTAGAATTAGATTTTTGAAACTAGTCTAAACTTGCTCATACAAGGGTTTGAGTGTAATATGTTGAAATAGGCCATTCCACCTATTGTTTAGGTTGTGTCTCATGGAATGGGTCTGATGTAAGTAGGATAAGGAGTAGGAATAAGAAAATAGAATTGGTAAAGGCATTGGAAGAGATTATTAATGTTAGAATAAATTTGTTTAACATCAATCAATTAATATTCAAGACAAACCATGAAGGACAACAATGATCAATGCTAGGGCTAACCAATTAATAATTATACATGTGAATAAGTCAAGCATGTACATGTGAATAAGGGAAGCACAAGTACTCAAAAACACTTAAGCCTTGAAGTATACACATGAATACATAGTATACACAAATTAATACAAAGTATATGCATGAATACAAGGTATACACATGAAAACATGTAAGTCACAAAATATACATTGGAATACACGTAAGTCACAAAGTATACACGTAAGTTGTAAACTATACATTTGAATACACATAACTCATATGTATTGAACCATAGATTTATAATGCAAATATGGAAACCATCGATAAAAAAAAATTATATTAACCAAATAGCCATGTAGGCATACATCAATATATGTTGATATAAGTATAAAATATAGGTACAAAATAGCCATATAGGCTTATGAGAATGCCATATAGGCATACAATGTCAAATATATCCAATACAAAATATGTACAAAAATGCCATATAGGCATACAACAAAGGGCTCTCAAATCAAAAGTCATTGCTCTCCATGCTCTTGAAATAATCTCTTGCCCTTTGCTTGTCAATCGGATGGCAATACCTCTGTCACTCATTTATGTTGCGGTTGAGGAGTGCTTTTGGTGCTCTTCCTAGGGTTTAGTTCTTGGTCAAGTCTTATCTATTACAATAAGAAGTAAAGAAATTAATATAGAGAAATTATATTATAAAAATTTATATATTTAACAAAGTAATCACTTACCTCCATCTGATGATCACTCTCCACAAGGGAAATATTGAAATTCCCATGCTGAGGTGTGTTGAAGCCCTGTATAAGCCAACCAAATAGAAATTAAACTATGAATCAATAATGGCTTGATTTTTCACTAACTAACATCTATAAAAATGAATGTAAATTGAAATTTAGTAATTTGCCTCATACATCCCCTGTTAGAGCCATCGAGGATTCTATAGAAAATGAAACACTGATCTCCATTGCCCTCGTCACATTTAGAGGTGTTTCTGCTTGCAACATCTGAAAATAAAACAAAAAATTATTCAATCACATAAACTAAAATAGTGATCCACGTCATGACTTATAATGTATGAGATAATGAACAAATTTTGAGTACTTATTAAACTATATATTTCTAACTATCATGCTTACTATTTTCCCTCTCCAAATCTTGTTCAAAAGCACGTGTTTTTAGGCTTTTACCCACAATAGCAATTTGGTGAACCATTTGATAAATATCTTCCATAGACATGTACGATAACTATGGTGGCATAGAGAAGGCAGTGAACTATTTGAAAAAATACCTCAAAGAAATGGGGTCTCATGGTGATGGAATGCCATTACAAAAAAATGCACTTCATGACATTCCATCACCATAAGATTGCATTTCTTTTAGGCATTTTTTCAAACAGTTCATTGCCTTCTCTATGGTATTATTGGTTACTATTATGCTTTGTAGAAATTTTATCAAGCATCCATAGTTTTTTGGAAAGCACCTATTTTAGGCTTTTAGCCATAGCAACAAGGAAGTGAGTAGTTTGATAAAATGCCTTGGTACACATGTATGGAAACGTGGTATCATAGAAAAGGTGGTGAGTTGTTTGAAGAAATGCCTCAAAGAAATGTGGTCTCATGGTGATGGAATGGCATTCCATTCCATCACCATGATACCGCATTTCTTCGAGGCATTTTTTCAAACTACTAACTACCTTGTCTATGTTATTGCTTACTATTATGCTTTGATAATTTTTTCAAACTACTAACTGCCTTGTCTATGTTATTGCTTACTATTATGCTTTAATAATTTTTTCCAAGCATCCATAGTTTGTTGGAAAGAACCTTTTTTAAGCTTTTAGCCATAGTTTTTACATTTCTTCGAGGCATTTTTTCAAACTACTAACTGCCTTGTCTATGTTATTACTTACTATTATGCTTTGATAATTTTTTCCAAGCATCCATAGTTTGTTGGAAAGAACCTTTTTTAAGCTTTTAGCCATAGTAGTGAGGAAATGAACTGTTTGATAAAATGCTTTGGTAGACGTGTATGGAAAATGTGGTAGCATAGAAAAGGTGGTGAGCTATTTAAAAAAATGCCTCAAAGAAATGTGGTCTCATGGTGATGGACATCACCATGAGACTACATTTCTTTGAGGCACTTTTTCAAACAACTCTTTGCCTTGTCTATGCTATTTCTTACTATTATTCTTTCATATATTCCTTCCAAGCATCTATAGCATAGACAAGGAAATGAATTGTTTGAAAAAATGCCTTAGTAAAAAGTGGTCTTATGGAATGCCATGAAAAGAAAATGTAATTGGAAGTTGCTCCTAATTATTACTTATGGTATGTGAAGTAATTGCATCACTGCTTATGTTGACTTTCTAAACAACTATATTGTAGTTGAATTTTTTTCATCTATCAACATCTAGTTATTAGTTATGGAATGTGAAGTAATGCTTTGATTTTGAAAGATGTGCAACACAATCTAATCAACGATATAAATATAAACTAGAAAAATCTATTAAGTACCATTCACTAATTAAACTCTTTATTCTATTACCTATGTGTAGGTTTGACTAAATCCACTGGCATTGGGAGGTTTTCCCATGAAACCTCCAATATTAGCCTATTCAACATCAAAAATCACATATTAAAATACCATTCATCAAACAATGCTATTAAACATGTAATAAATTTATTATTGTTTACTAGTTACATACCTCAATGGTAGGTGCAGTGGAGAAATAATTAGGTGTGGGGCCGGTGTATCCAGTATCAAAATTGTGACCCTACAATTTTATTAAAATCATAAAACTAAATTAGTTAATCTTGCATTTCAAAATAAAAATTTATTAAATTAAATTCAATCAACATGTTAACTTTTACTTGAGTATCAATGCCATAGGCCACATGCAAAATGTCAACTACCCTTCCCATCTCCATAGCTGCAGATGGCTCCTATGTAGCAGCCTCCTAAGTGTCGGTGGGGTCATATGAACACGTTTCCCCACAAGATTGACAAAAATGGGATCGAAGCCCAACACTCGAAGACTCCCCTAGATGGCATTGTAGAATAGGGTTGGCATATTGAATGACACTCTGGGTCAAAGAGTTGATCGCCTGCAAAGTCTCTATGTAGGAACTCTCCTTCGTGGTAGAAGGGATGACAATGTGCTCATGAGGCAGCCTAGCGAGAGATCATCTCCATTTCCACATAGGATCCTACTATGCACTGGGTCTATCTTGAGCCAACCCCCCACCTCTCCCTTGGAATTCCCTCATATCAAAATAATTTGGGATTTTGTTCAAGTTGAACTAACAATATAGTTTCCTAAGGAAATACTGCGGGACTTCACAATTGTTGCATGGTGGGTCATCAAAAACCATGTACCACCTATCCCAAAATAAATCCTAATCTCTTGGTGGTGGCACCAATGAATAGGAAACCTCTTCGCATTGAGGGAGAGATTTGCATTTTCTCTTGGGTCAGTGAATAATGTGCACAAATCACCTTTTGTAATTTTTAAATCTTTTACATCTTTATATGATAATTTATCTTGGTAATAAGCCCTAGCCGCTTGCCTCCTATCCTAAATTTGTTTTTTATTGTTCTCAAGCTCACTCATTAAGTTTTATTGAGTGTCAGGAGGATGTTGAGGGATTGGTGGAGGATATTGAGGTTGCGGTTGATTAACTTGAGGATTTTGTTGTTGTTGTTGTTGTGCTTGTTCAGGATTTTGTTCCTCTTGCTATTGTTGTGCTTCTTGAGGATTTTGAGGAGGATTTGTAGGTTGATTAACATCTTCTACAAATTCAAAAAATAAATATCAAAAACAACCTAAAACTAACAAATTCAAAACAAAACAAAAAAATCCTTACCTCTCACACCTCCTCGTTCACATGGTGACATACTCACAATGAAACAACAACCGTTGATGAAGAATTTTGCAAAATACCTCTTCCTAGAATGCAAGTATAGAAAATGGGGGTTTTGGTCATGGGCAAGAGAAAAAGCACAATCAAAATGCAAGAATGAATTCAATTTTCTTTTTTTTTAGCTTTTAATAGGTCATAACACGAGTGTGTTATAATGCACTCGCATTATGGGCTCATTATGGCCGATCCTCAAGCTTGACACACCAAACCATAACGTGAGCATGTTATAATGCACTCACATTATGAGTTTTCAAAACTTTTTAAAAAATTTGGCCACAAATTGGCTACCCATCTTCATGCACCCACTCATATTATATATAATAAATAATATATTATATTATATATACTATATATAGTATATATAAATATTATATATCATATTAGTATTATGTAATATATATTATATATTATATAATATATTTAATACATAGTATATATTATATATTACTTTATAATATATATAGTGAGATAGAAAGGGGGAGTGAAAGATAGAGGGAGGGAGAGACTAGAGAGAGAGATACCTGAGAGGGAGGGAGAGAGAGAGAGATGGAGAGTGAGAGAGACCTATGAGAGAGTTATCTAGGTAGGGTTCTGTTGATGATTTTTTCTGGACAACAACTTAGACAGAATATAATATCCTATATCTCTTGAAAGGTAAATCTCTATCAGCAAGCCTCAAGAGAGAACCCCAAGGTCTCTAATGTTAGGTCTTGACAATGCATAAACAACTCAGTGATAAATGTGAGAATGTTGGTAATCACAATGGGACCTTACTACAAGAAAAATATTGAATCTCAATTTATCAGATCTAGCAATATGATGATACTTCGATCCTAAATTTAACCCAAATGATGAGAGAAACAAAAAAAGATATAAGGTTTCAAAAAGATTTCTAAACTTAATATTAAACCTAGGATTAACAATGCAAATAACCAACACTCAAAATGGACCAATCCCTCAAAAAAAATGATTTCTACTTGACCCAAATGAATATGCAATCTTATAGAAACAGTGCAATCTTCTCAAGTGTTAGGATTTTCAGATCATGAACATTCATTCAAACAACCCTATTGCAATTGAAATGAATAAATCCTCACAATTGAACTAAGCACATTGAATATAAAACCCAGGCTAACTTTGCAAAGATACTACCAATCAGTTGGTTGCGAAAAGTATGGACCAGGGATTGCTGCAACACTTCAAATATTAAACCATAAACATCATTGAATCAAACCTAATTCTAAATATTATCTTCCTCAAAGCAATTCTAAAGATGGAATAACAAGAACCATGCAAGATAAGAACACAAGTATGGCACCAAATCACAATGTTACTACTTGCATCAAATTATCCACTGTAGCAACAATTCTAACTTTCTGTTACAATATTTGCTTGAGAACAACTACTTGCTAACTCTTTCTCTACTTAATTCGCTCTACACTAGCTATCTCTCTATTTGTCTATGTCTAAAACTTCTTAACCCTTACAAATGAGGAAAAATGCCATATTTATAGAACCCCCAAAATATGTCGGCCTAGATAGGATTTTACAATAATAATTAGGCACAAGAAGTCGGCCAAGAGAAATTCAAAATGAGATAAAATATGCATTAAATGCATGAACTTCATACAGGTCTGCCTGGGATTTCCAATGCAGCTCAGACCAATGCATGGAAAAATAATAGGGAAGCACAAATCTCGATGTAGCCACTCATTAACTACCTTCCCCTTTGTCTTTATTCTGATCCAACATTTCATGAAATTTCAAAAGCACCCTATCCAAGTCGGCCACAGGTGGTAAAGAAAAAACCTTCAATCCCCTCTTAATTGATGCAATTTCTTCCCTAGATTGTTTCACCGACTTATCCCACTCAACCTTATATGTTAGGTATTTATCAATAACAACAATGCAGGTGGCTGCATCATCTAACTGGTGCTCAAAAATTGAATCATCATTGACTGGAGCATAAACATCATGCCACCACTTTCTCAACTGTTCCAAACTCAAATACTTAGGGGAAATATTCCTTCTTCCTATCATAATCTCAAAGAAAGCAATGCAGCCATTATAAACATCAGCTAGGGTATCATCAATTTGCCTCCTCTGCTTGTAAATCTTCTTCAAAACCTTTTTCCTGATTTACAATGCCTCAAACCACTCCCAAGGTTCAGCAGCTTTGGAGGAAGGGAGAATTTTATCATTTACTAGCTTATCTTTGGTATACTCCATGATGGTTTTGGTTTTATGCAGCAGGAGATCTGTATCTTCTCTATCTTGAGCCAACACCTCCTTCAACCAATTAGTTTCCCTCATAGCATCTTTCCCAGATGAAAGAATATCCTTGATAGCATCATTTCCTTTTGTTTGCACCCCTTGCAGCCAATTTGCAGTAGCAAGAGTGGAGGCCTTCATTCTTTCAAGCTCAATGATAGTTTCTTGAGGTAAGGGTATTGCAGCAGAAGCCGAGGGGTTAATAGATTGCAAGGGTTTCATCATATCCTCCAAGCATTTTCTGAGTTTTCATTTTCCTTTTTTAGCTCCTGCTTAGTTTGAACTTCCTTCCTCAATCTCCCCAGGATAACTGTGCTAGAACCCTAATAATCTTCAATATCCTGCTCCATAGATGTAGGCCCTAAATTGAAAGTTTGCACATTATAATCCTTTGCAGTTACCTCATCTCTATTCTTACCCAGAGCAGGAGTTGCAATATGGACCACCTTATTGCTGGCCTCATCTCTTTCAATCCTTGAGATGACCTTGGCCTTCTTCTTACCCTCGTCCTTTCTAATCTTGGCCAACAACTCATCCCAGTTAGGTGGAGTATCTTCCAAAACAACTTGTTTTCTCTTTATCTCCTTATCCAACCACTCTGAAACAATGGACTCTCACTGCACTTCACTTTGTTTCTCTTCCTCCTATTGACCCTTAGGTGCTTCTTCACTCCAACCCTGCTTCTCAGGAGTCTCATCTGTCTTGCTCTCCTTCTCTTCAGCATGTTCCTCATGCTTAGGCGATGGAATATTTTTTGCTTCTTCTCTTGGATGTGATTTGACCTCTTTAGTCATAACATGTGACTCTTCATATGCAACCAAGGGAGATTGCATCACTTTTTCAACTTCTACTTCTACACTATAAAGGTCATCCTCATGAAATTCCTCTCCCTTAGTGTCTGGATGATCTTCAGCCTTCTCAGATTCACTTGGTTTGCTTTGATCTTCATGGGAAGAAGGAACATCATCATGTTGCTCCTCATGAGAAGTAACTGGAGGAGTGTCCGCCTAGGGCACACTATCCTTAGGGGAAGCAGTCCTTGACCTCCTGGTGTACACCCGTGCCTTCTCTTCCGAATTGTCTACATTTACCATAGGTGGACCTACTTCAACTCCATCCTTGGAACCTGCCTTTTGTGATAATCTCACAATTCTTCTCCTTTTAGGCATAGGAACATTGACCTAAGGAATTTTCTTTTCAATTTCTTTTTGTTTAGACTTCTTAACCCTTGAACTTTTCTTAGCAATTGGTTTTCTCTTCTTTTTTTTTTCTTGGACTTCCTCCTCTTGAACACCTTTAATCTTGATTTTAAAAGGGGAATCCATCTTACCTTTTCCCTTAGGATCCTTCTCAGTTGATTCTTCAGAAGTGGAGTGAGGGTCCAAATTTCCCATCAGCTCATAGGTGCACTATACACCTTCATTTTCAAACTCCCACAGTTTATGCTTTAGCCACATTTTGGTGAACTTGGTGACTGGATCCATTAACTGCTTTAGTTATGTCTTTTCTTCCTCTAACCAATCCACATCACCAATCGGCCTGTCCTTAACCGCTTCATAAGCATGACCTTGAATTAGATCCCCATCATCCTCAAGCTGATCAAGAACTGCCTTCACATTATATAGTAGGACTGATTCAACTGGAAGGCAAGAAAACTTCTTCTTCCTAACCTCATATTCATCGTTGCAATTGGCCCTGTAGTCCTCCAAATCAACCTTATGGCTATACTCTCTACTGGCCTTCTTTTGGGCTTCATCTGTGATATCAAATCTGGACCTCTTTGAATGGAAAGATAAGCCAAGAGTGCTCATCTCCTCCTCTGAAGCTTGGGCAGAAATAATGGAAGGACATGCCTCTCCAGTGCCTATCCTCAAAGGAAAGTCCCCACCAAAACCAGTCTTATGCTTGTCTCTTTTAACAATGGCATCAAAGTCACATATCTGTCTAGTGACTTCCAGAAGTATGATATGATTAGTGGGATACCTTGGAAGCCTATATGGAGCCCTTTGACAGCCATCAACCCGGATGTATGAAAAGGTTGGGAACCAAATGAACCAAGCACCATATTTCTTAATGAGCTCCTTGGCTTGGTCTGAAATCCTCACATGCTCTGCTCCCTGCAACAACCTAGTGAATGCATCATTCACCCTCCTGTAGCTCAAGATTCCCAAATGAAACTGAGGGTACACCTCATAAATAATATCCTATCCAAAGGTGCCCCTAGTACTCAATCCCTTGTAAGGATGAAACCTTGCAAGAGCATAGACCAAGTATGAGGTCATTATGAAGGTCTTGGTCTACAGCACATTGGACAACTGGTCATGAATCACTCTACTAATGACACCTGCCCAATGGTAGTCAGTCTTCTCCTGTTCCATCCTCACAATCACATGGCACATCCAATTATCAAACATGCCTACATTCTTCAATCCAACCACCCTACTAAGAAGAGTGATGGCATCATAATACTCCTTTTTGAACTTTGCCCTGAATAACTGCTTAGGTAGTTTGGAATAATGAGACTTAGGCTTCTCCAACCAGGAATTGATAAGCTACTAAGATTTAAAAGTCTATTCTTTATAGTACTCCTAAGCTAATGTCATGTTGAATGCCACCACATGAGAGCTATCTGGCATATCAAATGTCTAAGTAATGAAAATAGGGTTGAGATTCGCCACAATCCTCCCTTGAGGACTAATTATTCTTTGTGTATCACTGTCATAGTGCCTGGAACACTCAAGGACCAGCTCATAACATTGCACTGTGGAAGGGAAACCAACTACATGCTCCAATCTCGATTCTAACATCCTCTTAGGCACCAGAAAAAGATCCTGTGCCACCATTCTGCCTTTGAACTCCTCATAGTCCCATAGTCCAACGTTGGTATCAGTTACCGCTGACTAGACAGAAGTGATCTTACTCTCTGGAATCTTGCTCTTGATGTCCATCTTTATTCTTTCTGCTTCAGATATGGAAGATCCCTCCATGTCACCCTTAGCCTTTCAAGCAGTTACCTTGCTAGATTCAGCCTGCACTTGACAAAGGAAACATAATAAAGATCACACCAACAAAGGTTAACCAATCAAAATCATCATTAAATCATATTAAACCTCATATAGAATGATCATGTTAAACTTCAGGTTTTAGGACCATCCACAAAATCCAAGCCAGGGAGGAATTTTGGAGAATTTCGAGCCAGACAGATTCCAGCAGAGTGAACCAGAAAACACCAATTAGCAATTCAATCAGATCATTATTAATCAATATACATCATTTGAGATTTCAAAATAGCATAAATAAATCATAAAATGCATATTCATCGATTAACACATCATGCTATTTCATATTCCTTCATATTTCATCAAATTCTAGGAAAATCCACTAGAGATGGATTTCCACGAAGGAGGAGACACTATGAAAATTTTGGAAAAAATAGGGAACCAAGGATTTTGAGAAAATTCGGATCCGAAGGAAATCTGCGGATAAGGTAAAACTCTGAAAGTATGCGAATTCCGGGAAATCGAAGGAGATCAGGAAAATCCGCCTAAGCCGGAAATCCACTGGAGACGAAAAATCTGTGACTGAGGATGAAACCTGAACTTCAAGACTAAATGATAATTTCACTCAGACATATGGATCGATCATAAATTTTGACAATCTAAGCCTAAGACAAGTTTGGCATGGGCCCTTCATAGATTTTCTTAGAATTCTAGGCCAATTCAAAAGTAGACTAAAGATAAATGGTGATGCCCTAAGTCAAACCCCACAAATCAACCATTAACGCAAAGGAAAGCTCAAGATTCAAGTATTTCAACTGCTACATCTTTACTAGGGTTAAATCACGGTTCTCAAGCAAGATATCTCATAATGCAAGCAAATGAATAATCACATAACCTACTTGGAAGACCATAAATTAAACCATATCATGCAACCATAGCATCAAACTCTCAAACATGCAGAAATTTGAACCCTGAATAAACCCAAAATGCCAAAGCAATGCAAACTTTCATCAATCAAAATTAAGGCAATCAAATACACAACATTTGGCGCAGCAGAAATCGAATGAGGCAGCAAATACCAGTTTAATGGCGCCCAGCGAAGACAACAACAACAATGTACAAGAAATCACCACTCAAATCAAACAATTCAGCAACTTAGCACCCTAAATAAAATTGAACACTTCCAAGAATGCACTCCTCAGCTCAATCGATGAAAAACAACAAAGCATAATGGCATAAAATTCATCAAAGATCAATTAAATACATCGCTTACGAATGGTACAAATGACATTAAATGCAGTCGACAAGATAGCTAGAAAAACTGGGAACCCAACAACAGGACAGACTTCAAAAAAATCTGACCCACATGGAATTCCGTGAAGACTAAAAATCTCTGAACCATAGTGCTCAACCGGAGTCTGAGTAGGATCCAGGAAATTTCGGCCGGGGTGGAAAGTCCCGAACTTCAGTGAAAAATTGAACTTACCTCAAAACTAAAGATCTTCAATGAATAACTTAGGGGAACCACTTAGGCAATCAAAATAAATATTTAAGCACATGCCAAATTAAGATAAAACCTCAAAATGAAAGGGCCAAGACACCAAAAACTAAAGTGAAAGAGGGTCCCTGCTTTCAATGGGGCATGTGTGCGAAAACTACACAACAAATGGTGACTCTTCTGGGAAATGCTCTAGAGGATTTGATGACGGATAGGAATCAAGAACCTAGAATCTCTGGTTTCAGCCTCACTATCAGACAAACAAATCAAAATGCAAAGATTAAAGAATCAGAACCAAAGGGTAGACCGAACCTTTTATAAACTGAAAATCCAAGTGTGTGCATATGAGTTCATTTCCTTCCTTGAGCTACTGTAGAAACCAAGCTTAGTCAGGACAGGCTACATAAGGATTCTAACTTCAAAAGCAACCTGGATAGAGCCTCGCTACCAGTTAGGCATCTATATCCCCGATGAGGTTATCGTTGTGACTCTCCCGAACATAGCTCTATTGCCAGTCAGGCGTCTATAGCCCCGATAGGGATATTCGGGTACTCTTGATAAGTTGAATTCATTCTTTTGATTTTCAATATTTCACTTTTCTTTATTTTGATATTCTTTTCTATGTCATTTTTTTATTTCAACCTGTGAACAATGAAGTTCACACTCAGGACTGAGAACCACAGTCGCGCTGAAGTAGAAATAAGATTTTTCACCTATCAAAACTTCACAAGGATCCTACGGTAACATCAAGATTCTTAAGATATATGAAAGATATAAGATTTCATAATACTTCAAATTCAAATAAAAACCTGTGACCCATCTTCTATAAATAAAACATTTAGACTATTGGCAATAGCAAAGACTTCAACCATCCTTTCAAGACACAAGACTAGAGTCCATAAATAAAAATACTTAGAATAGTCCCAGATAATGATATATTTTCCATGCAGGTGCAACACATCCAGAAGAAAATAGGAAAACCCTCAAAGCAAGAGCAAATCAAAAAAAAAACAAACGAAAAGAAAACCTACTCTAACGAAAGAAAAGCAAAGCAAACAAAACATAAAGGAAACCTAATCTAACTATATACAGGAAAAGAGCTGAAAACAACTCAAGACTAGAAATAATGCTTCAAATACTGCCCATTAACAGGCAATGGGATATCCTCTCCAGTGAGATTTTTCAAATGGAAAGCATTATCTCCCAAGATTTCTGAAATCTGGTAAGGGCCAAGCCAGAGTTTATCAAATTTTCCATGCTCCCCCTTACGGTCATGGGCTTTATCCCAATAAAGAACCAAGTCAGAAATCCTAAAAGCTTTTACCTTGGCTCTTTAATCAAACCATCTCTTGACTACCCCCTGATGTTTGGCAGAGTTTTCTAGGGCTTTGTCTCTTTTTTCCTCAAGGTGTAACAATTCAGCAAGTCTGGCCTCGCGTTTATCTCCCTCATCATAATATTCATTAATGAACTAAAGGGTGGGAATTTCTAACTAAATAGGAAACACATGCTCTAATCCATAAACCAGGTGGTAAGGTGATATTCCTATGGAAGCTTTATGTCTTGTACGATCTGCCCAAAGAGAAAATCTAAGTTGGGTGTGCCAATCCTTTGAATTTCTTTCTAACAGTTTATGGATAACAGTCAGGAGATTTTTGTTGGAAGATTCAGCCAAACCATTACCCTGAGGGTAATAGTTGGATGCAAACTTAATGATAATCCCATGATCAAAAGCCCAATTAGAAAACTGTAGTGATGAAAATGCAGGACCATTATCACAAACTAAAGACATAGGACATCCAAAATAGTTAATGATACCTAAATCGATGAAATTAATTACCACCTTTGAAGTGCATTGCTTGCAAGTAAGGGCCTCAGTCCATCTTGTAAAATAATCAGTGACAATAACGATATACTTGTGATCTACAGAGGAAGGCAGATTAATTAGACCTATGAATTCCATCCCCCACTATGCGAAAGGTTTTACCTCAAAGACTGGTTGGAGTGGGAGTGTTGCATACTTCTCTTTAGTCACCGTAGTCTGACACACATGATAAGTTCTGACATGGTTGTATGTTTCCTTAAATAGTGTAGGCCAATAGTAACCAGTTCTCAAAATTTGGTTCACCATAGAAGGTGTTGATCCATGGCCTGTACCATATCTGTCATGAAATTCCAACATCACTCTTTCAGACTCTACCTTTCCTAGGCACCTTAAGTAAACACCCTCATGATTTTTCTTATAAATAAGAGCTCCCTTTAGCATGAAACTATCACTCTTTAAGCACAATTCCCTTCTTTGTACTGCATTAAGATGATCAGGGCATCTCTGAGTCAGGAGATAATGAACGATGTCATCATACCATTCGCTAGGAGAAACATCCTCTAAATTGTAACTCTGAGCTATAAGATCAGGGCATGTTTCCCCCATTGTCTTCGTAAGCCCTTACCCTCTTACTAGTTTCATGGGTTGAATCTCGATATCGTACTCTTGTAACATAGTTACCCACTCAGCTCCGCGTTCTCCTAGCTCATTCTACATCAACAACAACTTGACTGCAGGATCAGGAACTATGGCAAAGATTTTGTTTCTGAGGATATAATTCCTAAATTTCTTTACAGCTCTTACTAAGGCATAGGCTTGCTTTTCCACACTTGGGTATCTCAATTCTGCATCCTTCAACGGTGCACTCATGAATGCAATGAGATGCTCGTTTCCTTGATACAATTTTTGAGTTAACATGGCAGCACAAGAGTGATCAAAAGCAAAAGAATATACATAGAATGGTTTAGCATAATCTGGACTCACCAAAATTGGAGCTTCAGTAATAGCCCTTTTTATCTCTGCAAATGCTTCCTTTTCTTCTGCATTCCATTCAACTTTGGCCTCCTGCTTCAACATTGCATTTAGTGGCTTGACTATCTCTGTGAATCCAATGATGAACTTCCTCACAAAGTTGATCTTGCCAAAGAATGATTTCATTTCTTTCTTGCTAGCAGGTGGTGGGATCTTGAGTATAACTTCTAT
Source organism: Sequoia sempervirens (assembly GCA_007258455.2). Taxonomy (NCBI): domain Eukaryota; kingdom Viridiplantae; phylum Streptophyta; class Pinopsida; order Cupressales; family Cupressaceae; genus Sequoia; species Sequoia sempervirens. Next base: position 555,432,131 of record VDFB02000003.1, on the reverse strand, counting down.
TCATTCTGGATCAATTGCAATTTCTTTCTCAGAGAGAACATGCCCCAACAATTTACCCTCTGTAACTCCAAAGATACATTTCTTTGGATTGAGAGATATCCCAAACTCTCTGCATTTTTGAAAAACTTTGCACAAATTTGTGATATGATCACCTCTCTTCTTGGAGAAGACCATCAGATCATCCATATAAATGATTATGCACTTACCAATTATTTCCTTAAAGGAAATGTCGATGGCTCTTTGGAATGTGGCTCTAGTATTAATCAAGCCAAAGGGCATCCTCCTATAGGAAAAAGTGCCCCACTTTGTGGTGAAAGCAGTCTTGTGCCTGTCCTCATACTGCACCATGACCTGGTTGTATCCTAAATAACCATCCAAGAAAGACATCATCTGAGATCCATTGAAAATATGGACCACTTCATCCAGTGAGAGTACTGGATAATTATCTTTTTCTAATGCTCTGTTTAAGTTCCTGAAATCTACACATAGCCTAATTTCACCATTTTTCTTTCGCACTGGAACTAGGTTTGCAACCCAAGTTGAGTGTCTGATTGGAAATATTATTCTTGCAGACAATAGTTTATGTACTTCCTTCTATATTATGGGTTCTAGTAGAGCATTGATAGGCCTTTGCTTCTGTCTAAAAGGTTTTACTCCTAGATGGAGAGGGATAGTATGGGTTATGATTGATGTATCATAAGTATTTAAGTCTTCATAACTCTAGGCTATCACATCTGGATATCTATGTAGTGCATTGATTATTCCTTTCCTTTCTTTTGGAGTACATACTTTTCCAATAAAGACATTTTTTACATCGTCCCAAGTTCCCATATTATATTTGTCACACTGTCCACTAATGGACTCTTTCCTGGTATCCTATTCTTGATCCCTAACCTTGTCCAAATCAAAGATCCTTTCTAATTGCACCATTCTTCTAGGGATAGTGTTGGTCTTCAAATTGATTACCCCTTCCAAATCCATTTCTGCTTCTTGGAGTTCAGTTTCATCAATGATTTGAGAAGCAAAGACATCAGTACTTGTGATAAAATCTAAGATATGCTTGTCATCTTCAAATACCTGGAAGTTGGTGACATTGTCAGGTACTAAGGGTACTGGGGTCAACTCCACAGTAAACTTCTTTAGTCCAGAAAGAGACAGAAGTTGTAATGTACTAGCTACCTAGGCAAGAGAGTCAACTGTTTGATTTTTACATCATGGAATCAACTGAATATTAAAGGCATCAAATCCTTCAATAAGATCCCATACTTTGTGTCTATAGTTGGTCATTCTTCTGTCATGACAAGAGTATTGTCTCCTAACTTGCTTGACTACTAACTTAGAATCTCCAAAAACTTGCAAGATCTTAACCTTTTTCTTTAACGCCATTAACAGTCCATGAACCAAAGCCTCATATTTTGTTACATTATTCATACAGTGAAATTGAAGTCTATGAGCAGCAAAGAATGTCTTACCTCTTGGACTAATTAGCTCAAAACCTGCCCCAGCTCCTTGCTTTGATTTGGACCCATCAAATCTTAAAGTCTAGCAACCAGCAACTGCAGACTTCCTTGCTTTTTCACTTGCATTGTTGCTACTGGATGGTCTTTCAGAAGACATCACTCTTTTCCCTTTGGGATCTTCTTGGACATTCTAGATATCAATTTTGACTACAGGAGTGGGATTGATACATTTTTGTATTTGTTCCATTGCATCCTGGCATAAGCAACAATCCAATTATGAATGGGAAGCATTATTTGGGCAAGAGTAGTTCCCCAAAGTTCATTCCTCTTCCTAACTGAACCTGATCTTCGATGCACTTCTAGATGAATTCTTGAAAATTATCTAGCAAACCAAGTTGACTATCTTCCGGATCATTATCATTTTCAAATGGTTCAACCAGGGCTTTAGTACCACTAGATTCTACTTTAGGGTCAACAGGTGTTGTGTGGAACATAAGAACTTCCTCTACATCTAACTCCTCAAGAGGGGCTGCGAGCATATAGTTACCCATACTTATTTCTAATATCAGAATTTCAGTAGAGGTTTTCTGATATTCTGTGATCATGTACTTCATTCTGGGTAATCTTTCAATTCTAATTTGGTTTGGCACTCCCTTCCAAGGAAGCCACATGTGAGAATGATCAGTCAAGACATATCCATTCAAAGCCCTGGTAAAGTCTCTTCCCAAGATTGGGCCATAGACATCAAGTATATTAGCCACCTATATATTGATAACCTGTTGAATTCTAGGATTAGAAGCAATCTGCATATGAATCATATTTAACTCCCCTACAACATTGACTTCAGTCCTATCCAATTGTGTGGCTTTCTTTTGCGAATCAAAAGGAGTAATACCCATAGCTCTACAAACACCAAAAGGCATAACATTGGTTGAAGCACCAGAATCCAACAAACAATTATGCAAATTCTTACCAAATATGCAAATAAAAATCAGGAATGGAGGTGTGTTTGTTTTCCCTTGAAACAGAGTTAAGGGAGTATCTACTTGAGCAACTTGGGATTTGTCCTTCTCTTTCCCAGTATCTCCAGGGGGCATATGGACTTGATTATGAATCTGATTTTTCCTTCCCACTGATTGAGAAGTAGGTACTCTATTGACACTTTCACTAACTGATTTATCTTGTGACAAAATTTGCATTATAAGCTTCTAGAATTGCATTCCTAATGGTTGGAATTCTTAGTAACTCAAATGAAGATAGGCTTACCTTTAATTTTCTAATTTCTTCAGTAACATACATGGTGATTTTTTCCCCACTTAGATCAGTAGGGGTCTCCTTCGGATATTCCATCACCTTTTCCTTGTTTACATCAGCACCTCTCCCTTTTGGTAGGTCCATGTGTCCTTGATCTTGAGATAAATATTTCCTAGACACCTAAGGAAGAGATAGATTATTGCTAGCATTAGGATCTAGAGGAGTGTTGAAGTTGTTCGGTGGAATGGAAGTAGTGAAGGGGCCCCTAGCTTGTGGGAGTCTATGTGGCAATTCCCTCAAGTCATACTTCTTGACAGGTCTCTGGAAGGTATGTACTTCAAAAAAAGCTTCTTCATCCTTGGGACCATTGTCATTTACTCGATTCTCATCGAATAACTATGAGATTTCATCTCCATTACACACTTGATCTGCCTCTTCCTTCAACTGGTTAGATTCCTCTTCAGGTACATTCTCCTTTGTGGAAAATGAGCATGATTCAATACCAACACTGGTGAATCATAAGGAGTAGATGGCACTATTTCCTGACTGCTTGCATTGTTCTCCACTTCATACTAAAAAATTGAAGCTACCATTTGGAATTCTTGACAATCTAACTCAGAATGTTGACTCATTTTATGGAGCCTACACCATCCTGATAAAGAAGCCTTGGCTAGATAGACACCACTAGGAGGCTTCTCTTGATTAACTGACCGATTAACAAACTGATTGACAGGTTGATTAACTAGTTGATCCAATAGGGTGGGGACTTCTCCATTGTTGAGCCTTGTTTTCCAAGTCATGTTCTGTCCTAGTGGCTGCCTCCTATCAAACCCTTGTCCACCACCTTGCCCTCTGTCAAAGTTCTGGCCTGAGGATTTCCCTTTATCATAGTTTTGTCTTCTATCATTATTATACCCTCTATCATTATTAAATCCTCAATCGTTGTTATACCCTCTTTCATTGTTGTAACCTCTATCATGGTTATATCATCTGTCATTGTTGTATCCTCTTTCATTGTTGTATCCTCTTTCATGATGTTTGCCTCTATCAAAGTGTTGTCCTTGTGGATTTTCTCTGTTCTAATTGGACTGCATATTTCTCTGAGTAGCTTACAACTGACTATTCTAGTTCCTCAAGTAAGTCACCTCCATATTTAGCTTCTTCACTTGTTCAGACAATTCATCTAGTCTCTCCTTGTCAGGATTACTGTATGGAGGTTGATTTGCATTATTATGAGAATATCCTACTGAAGCATTGGCATTCAATGATTGGTTCAAGACTTCAGAATTTTGAAGGTATGGGGGATAACTAGCCTGAGGTTGTATATGTAGAGGTTGATTCATATTTTGTTGAGGTTAGCTAATTGTAGGTGAAACTTGTCTCACAGGAGGTCCTAGGTGAGGGACCAGAAGCAACTAAGGTACTAGATTCATAACAGGAGTATGGTTGGCAAGAGCTTGGTTGAGAGCTAGAACTTGTCCAGGGTGAGCAACGGGTCCTAATGAGGGTAAAGGCCCAGACAGATGTTGCCTTAAAGTAGTGCTAACCTTCATAGCCTCTGGATATGCATCAAGTAGATTAGTAGGAGGGTTATTACTCCACTTCATAAAGGTATTTGTCAGACTGTCAAGTCCCTCATAATAGACTTCTAAAGTAGTATGCTCATCAACAACATAGGGGGCATATAGTCTAGTATAGGCATGATGAAACCTATTGTTAAAGGACCCTATAGGCTCATTGACCTATCTCTTAACATTAGTGAATTGACGGTAAAGCTCATTTGAACTAATGGTAATTTGAAACTTCTGCAAAAAAGTAGTCTCTAGCTCAGTCCAATGTTGGATAGACCAGCAAGTAAATGATTGTACCAATATAATGCATCCTCCCCCAATGAATAAGGAAAGAGTCTACATCATACATCCTCATGGTTTATCCCTCTATCCTTAAGGACAGTCTGAAATATCCTGATGTATTCCTCAGTGGTTCTATTGGGATCATTAACATGGAATTTTGAACAAAAGTGTTCAAGGTTTTTGGGCATGACATTGTAATTAGCGAAACTTAATGGAAATGGGTTGTTTGCTAGGAAATCCATTGGTGGAGGTGGGGGTGGTAATGGCTGATCTATGACTGGCTGAGGTTGTGGAATGGGAATGTCCTCAAACTCAGACTCAGATGAACCTAATGAGGATGGGAATGATGGAGATGACGGAGGTGGATGGGAGGATGATGATGATGATTCTCTCCTTCTGTTGGTCCTTCTAGACCTAGTAGGGTATGTTAATTCCTAAAATTCCTCCTCTCTTGGAGCAGATCTAGTTCTTCTTCTGAATCTTTCAGGAGAGATAGCGTTCAAAAATCAATCCAACTTGCTTATTCAGGCCCTCCTTCTAGCGCCAATCTGTTGATGATGTTTTCTACACAACAAAAACTTAGACATAATATAATATCCTATCTCTCTTGAAAGGTAAATCTCTATCGGCAAGCCTCAAGAGATAACCCCAAGGTCTCTAATGTCAGGTCTTGACAATGCATAAACAACTCAATGATAAATGTGAGAATGTTGGTAATCACAATGAGACCTTACTACAAGCAAAATACTGAATCTCAATTTATTAGATCTAGCAATATGATGATACTTCAATCCTAAATTTAACCCGAATGATGAGAGAAATAACAAAAGATATAAGGTTTCAAAAAGATTTCTAAACTTAATATTAAACCTAGGATTAACAATGCAAATGACCAACACTCGAAATGGACCAATCCCTCAAAAAAATGATTTCTACTTGACCCAGATGAATCTGCAATCTTATAGAAATAGTGCAATCTTCTAAGGTGTTAAGATTTTTAGATCATGAACATTCATTCAAACAACCCTATTGCAATTGAAATGAATAAACCCTCATAATTGAACTAAGCACAATGAATATAAAGCCCAGGATACCTTTGCAAAGCAACTAACAATCAGTTGGTTGCAAAAGTATGGACCAGGGATTGCTGCAACACTTCAAATATCAAACCATAAAAATCATTGAATCAAAACTAATTCTAAATATTATCTTCCTCAAATAAATTCTAAAGATGGAATAACAAGAACCATGCAAGATAAGAAGAACACAAGTATGGCACCAAATCACAATGTCATTACTTGCATCAAATTATCCACTGTAGCAACAATTCTAGCTTTCTGTTACAATATTTGCTTGAGAACAACTACTTGCTAACTCTTGCTCTACTTAATTCGCTCTACACTAGCTATCTCTCTATTTGTCTATATCTAAAACTTCTTAACCCTTACAAATGAGTAAAAATGCCATATTTATAGAACCCCCAAAACATTTCAGCCTATATAGGATTTTACAATAATAATTAGGCACAAGAAGTCGGCCAAGAGAAATTCAAAATGAGATAAAATATGCATTAAATGCATGAAATTCATCCAAGTTGGCTTGGGATTTCCAATGCATCTCAGACCAATGCATGGAAAAATAATAGGGACACACAAATCTCGATGTAGCCACTCATTAACTACCTTCCCCTTTGTCTTTATTCTGATCCAACATTTCATGAACTTTCAAAAGCACCCTATCCAAGTCGGCTACAGGTGGTTAAGGCAAAACCTTAAGTCACCTCTCAATTGATGCAATTTATTCACTAAATTGTTTCACTGACTTATCCCACTCAACCTTATATGTTAGGTATTTATCAATAACAACAATGTAGGTGGCCACATCATCTAACTGGTGCTCAGAAATAGAATCATCACTGACTAGAGCATAAACATCATGCCACCACTTTCTCAACTGTTCCAAACTCAAATACTTAGGGGCAATCTTCCTTCTTCTTGTCATAATCTCAAAGAAAGCAATGTAGCCATTAGAAACACCAACTAGGGTATCATCAATTTTCCTCCTTTTCTTGTAAATCTTCTTCAAAACCTTTTTCCTAATTTGCAATGCCTCAAACCCCTCCCAAGGTTCATCAGCTTTGGAGGAAGGGAGAATTTTATCATTTACTAGCTTATCTTTGGTATACTTCATGATGGTTTTGGTTTTCTGCAACAGGAGATTTCTATCTTCTTTGTCCTGAGCCAACACCTCCTTCAACCAATTAGTTGCCCTCATAGCATCTTTCCCAGATGAAAGAATGTCCTTGATAGCATCATTTCATTTTGTTTGCACCCCTTGCAGCCAATTTGCAGTAGCAAGAGTGGAGGCTTTCATTATATCAAGCTTAGTGATAGTTTCTTGAGGTAAGGGTTTTGTAGTAGAAGTCGAGGGGCTAATAGATTGCAAGGGTTTCATCAGATCCTCCAAGCATTTTCTGAGCTTTACATTTTCCTTTTTTAGCTCCTACTTAGTTTGAACTTCCTTCCTCAATCTCCCCATGATAACTGTGCTAGAACCCTGATAATCTTCAATATCCTGCTCAACGGATGTAGGCCCTAAATTGAAAGTTTTTAATTATAATCCTTTGCAGTTACCTCATCTCTATTCTTACCCGGAGCAAGAGTTGCAATATGGACCACCTTATTGCTGGCCTCATTTCTTTCAATCCTTGAGATGACCTTGGCCTTCTTCTTACCCTTCTCCTTTCCATTCTTGGCCAACAACTCATCCCAGTTAGGTGGAGTATCTTCCACAACAACTTGTTTTCTCTTTATCTCCTTATCCAACCACTCTAGAATAGTGGACTCTAACTGCACTTCGCTTTGTTTCTCTTCCTCCTATTGACCCTTAGGTGCTTCTTCACTCCACCCCTGCTTCTCAGGAGTCTCATCTGTCTTGCTCTCCTTCTCTTCAGAATGTTCCTCCTTGTGCTCAGGTAATGGAATATTTTTTGCTTCTTCTTCTCTTGGAGGTGATTTGACCTCTTCAGTCATAAAAAGTGACTCTTCATATGCAACCAAGGGATATTGCATCACTTTTTCAACTTTTTCTTCTATACTATAAAGGTCACCTTCATGAAATTCCTCTCCCTCAATGTCTAGATGATCTTCAGCCTTCTCAGATTCACCTGGTTTGCTTTGATCTTCATGGGAAGAAGGAAAATCATCATGTTGTTCCTCATGAGAAGCAATTGGAGGAGGGTTAGCCTAGGGCACACTATCCTTAGGGGAAGGAGTCCTTGACCTCCTGGTGTGCACCCGTGCCTTCTCTTCTGAACTATCTACATTTACCACAGGTGGACCTACATCAACGCCATCCTTGGAACCTGCCTTTTGTGATAATCTCACAATTCTTCTCCTTTTAGGCACAAGAATATTGACCTCAAGAATCTGCTTTTCAATTTATTTATGTTCAGACTTCTTACCCCTTGACCTTTTCTTAGCAATTGGTTTTCTCTACATTTCTGTTTCTTGGACTTCCTCCTCTTGAACACCTTTAATCTTGATTTTAAAAGGGGAATCCATCTTACCTTTTCCCTTAGGATCCTTCTTAGTTGATTCTTTAGAAGTGGAGTGAGGGTCCAAGTCTCCCATCAGCTCATAGGTGCACTGTACACCTTCATTTTACAACTCCCATAGTTTATGATTTAGCCACATTCTGGTGAACTTGGTGACTAGATCTATTAACTGGTTTAGTTATGTCTTTTCTTCCTCTAACCAATCCACATCACCAATCGGCCTATCCTTAACCACTTCATAAGCATGACCTTGAATTAGATCCCCATCATCCTCAAGCTAATCAGGAACTGCCTTCACATTATATAGTCAGACTGATTCAACTGGAAGGTGAGAAAAATTCTTCTTGCTGACCTCATATTCATTGCTGCAAATTGTCCAGTAGTCCACCAAATCAACCTTATGGCTATACTCTCTACTAGCCTTCTTTTGGGCTTCACTTGTGATATCAAATCTGGAACTCTTGGAATGGAAAGATAAGCCAAGAGTACTTATCTCCTCCTCTGAAGCTTGGGCAGAAATAATGGAGGCACATGCCTCCCTAGTGCCTATCCTCAAAGGAAAGTCCCCACCAAAACTAGTCTTATGCTTGTCTCTTTTAACAATGGCATCAAAGTCACATATCTATCTAGTGACTTCTAGAAGTATGATATGATCAGTGGGATACCTTTGAAGCCTATATGGAGCCCTTTGACATCCATCAACCTAGATGTATGAGAAGGTTTGGAACTGAATGAACCAAGCACCATATTTCTTAATGAGCTCCTTGGCCTAGTCTGAAATCCTCACATGCTCTACTCCCTGCAGCAACCTGGTGATATGCATGGTGAATGCATCATTCACCCTCTTGTAGCTCGAGCTTCCCAAATGCAACTGAGCGTACACCTCATAAATAATATCTTGTCCAAAGGTTCCCCTAGTACTCAATCCCTTGTAAGGATGAAACCTTGCAAGAGCATAGAACAAGTATGAGGTTATTGTGAAGGTCTTGGTCTACAACACATTGGACAACTGCTCATGAATCACTCTACTAATGACACCTGCCCAATGGTAGTCAGTCTTCTCCTGTTCCATCCTCACAATCACATGGCATATCCAATTCTCAAACATGCCAGCATTCTTCAATCTAACCACCCTGCTAAGAAGACTAATGGCATCATAATACTCCTTTTTGAACTTTTCCCTGAATAACTTCTTAGGCAGTTTGGAATAATGAGACTTAGGCTTCTCCAGCCAGGAATTGATAAGCTGCTAAGATTTAACAGTTTGTTCTTCATAGTACTCCTGAGCTACCTTCATGTTGAATGCCACCACATGAGACCTATCTGACATATCAAAAGTCTGAGGAATGGAAACAGGGTTGAGATTCGCCACAATCCTCCCTTGAGGACCAATTATTCTCTGTGTATCACTATTATAGTTCTTGGTACACTCGAGGACCAACTCATAACACTGTAGCATTGAAGGGAAACCAGCTACATGTGCCAATCCTGATTCTAACATCCTCTTAGCCACCAGGGAATGATCCCGTGCCACCATTCTGACTTTGAATTCCTCATAGTCCCATAGTACAACTTTGGTACCAATTACCTCTAACCAAATAGAAGTGATATTACTCTCTCGAATCTTTCTCTTGATTTCCATCTTTATTCTTTCTGCTTCGGATATGGAAGATCCCTCCATGTCACCCTTAGCCTTTCCAGTGGTTACCTTGCTACATTATACCTGCACTTGACAAAGGAAACATAATAAAGATCACCAACAAAGGTTAACCAATCAAAATCATCATTAAATCATATTAAACCTCATATAAAATGATCATGTTAAACTTCGGGTTTCAGGACCATCCACAGAATCCAAGCCAGGGAGGAATTTTGGAGAATTCTGGGCCAAACGGATTCCAACGAAGTGAACTAGAAAACACCAATTAGCAATTCAATCTGATCATTATTAATCAACATACAACATGTGATATTTCAAAATAGCATAAATAAATCATAAAATGCATAGTCATCCATTAACACATCATGCTATTTCATAGTCCATATTTCATCAAATTCTTGGAAAATCCTCTAGAGACAGATTTCTGCGAAGGAGGAGATAGTTTGCAAATTTTGGAAAAAATAAGGAACCAAGGATTTCGAGAAAATCTAGATCCAAAGGAAATCCACGGATAAGGTAAAACACAGAAAGTAAGTGAATTTCGGGAAATCGAAGGAGATTGGGAAAATCCGCTAGAGCCGAAAATCCGCTGGAGACGAAAAATCCCAGACTGAGGACGAAACCTGAACTTTGACACTAAATGACAATTTCACTCAGACAAATGGATCGATCATAAATTTTGACAATCTAAGCCTGAGACAAGTTTGGCATGGGCCCTTCATAAATTTTCTTAGAATTCTAGGCCAATTCAAAAGCGGACTAATGATAAATGGTGATGCCCTAAGTCAAACCCAACAAATCTGCCATTAACGCACAGGAAAGCTTAGGATTTAGGTATGTCAACTGCTAAGTCTTTACTAGGGTTAAATCATGGTACTCAAGCAAGATATCTCATAATCCAAGCAAACGAATAATCACAAAAACTACTTGGAAGACCATAAATTAAACCATATCACGCAACCCTAGCATCAAACTCTCAAACATGCAGAAATTTGAACCCTGAATAAACCCAAAATTCCAAAGCAATGCAAAATTTCATCAATCAAAAGTAAGGCAATCAAATACATACCATTTGACGCAGCAGAAATTGAATGAGGTAACAAATACCAGTTTGATGGCGCCCAACGAAGACAACAACAACAATGTACTAGAAATCACCACTCAAATCGAACAATTCAACAACTAGGCGCACTAAATCAAATTGAGCACTTCCAAGAATGCACTCCTCAGCTCAATTGATGACAAACAACAAAGCATAATGGCATAAAATTCATCAGAGATCAATTAAATACATCGCTTGCCAATGGTACAGACGACATTAAATGCAGTCGACAAGACAACCAAAAAAACTAGGAACCCGACGACAGGACGAACTTCAAAAAAATCTAGCCCATGCGGAATTCGGCAAAGACTAAAAATGTCTAAACCATAGTGCTTAGCCGGAGTTCGAGCAGGATCTAGGAAAATCTGGCCAAGGTGGAAAGTCCTGAACTTCAGTGAAAACTCGAACTTACCTCAAAACTAAAGATCTTCAATGAATAACTTAGGGGAACCACCTAGGCAATCAAAATAAGCATTTAAGCACATGCCAAAGTAAGATAAAACCTCAAAATGAAAGGGCCAAGACACCAAAAACCAAAGTGAAAGAGGGTCCCTGCTTTCAGCGAGGCGTGTGTGTGAAAACTACACAACAGGTTCCCAAGGGAGAGGCCTAAGAGAGAGAGGGGGTAGGAGGGATAGAGGGAGGGAGAGACCTGAGAGGGAGAGAGAGAGGGACTAAGAGATAGTTTTCTAGGTAGGGTGGGAGGAATAGAGGGAGCGAGAGACCCAAGAGAGAGAGGGTGTGAGGGATTGATGGAGGGAGAGAGGGAGAGAGAGACTTGAGAGGGAGGAGAGAGAGAGAGAGAGACCTAAGAGGGAGATGGAGAGTGTGTGTGTAAGAGAGAGAGTGGGTGGAAGAGACCTGAGAGAGAGTTATCTAGGTAGGGTTCCCAAGGGAGAGACCTAACAGAGAGAGGGGGTGGGAGGGATAGAGGGAGGGAGAAACCTAAGAGGGAGAGAGGCATTGAGAGAGAGTTGTCTAGGTAATGTGGGAGGGATAGAGGGAGCCAGACCCAAGAGAGAGAGAGAGGGAGAGTGGGAGATATTTTAGAGAGAGGGAGTGGAAGAGACCTGAGAGAGAGATTTATCTAGTTAGGGTGGGAGGGAGAGAATTGAGAAAGAGAGAGAGATCGGGAGTGGGAGTGGGAGAGACCTAAGAGAGAGAGAGAGAGAGTTATCTAATTAGGGTGGGAGGGAGACAGGGTGGGAGGGATAGAGGGATGGATAGATACTTGATAGGTAGAGAGGGAGTGAGAGACCTAAGAAAGAGAGGGGGGAGGGAGGCAGGGAGAGAGACTTGAGAGGGAGAGGGAGTGAGAGACCCAAGAGAGAGGGTGAGAGGGATAGAGGGAGGGAGAGACATGAGAGGAGAGAGAGGAGGGAGGGAGGTAGGGAGAGAGAGACTAGAGAGGGAGAGAGGGAAAGAGAGAGATAGAGGGAGGGAGAGACCTGAGAGAGGGATTTGGGAGGGATAGAGGGAGGCAGAGACCTAAGAGAGGGAGTGGGAGAGATGTGAGAGAGAGAGAGGGAGAGGGAGAGACCTAAGAGAGAGAGACCAGAGAGGGAGAGACCAGAGAGGGAGAGAGAGGGACTAATAGAGATTTGTCTAGGTAGGGTGGAAGGGAGTGAGGGAGTGAGAGACCCAAGAGAGAGAGAGGTGGGAGGGATAGAGGGAGGGAGAGAGGGAGAGAGAGATAGAGGGAGGGTGAGACCTAATAGAGAAGGGTTTGGGAGGGATAGAGGGAGGGAGAGAGTGAGTGGGAGAGACCTAAGAGAGAGAGAGAGAGAGAGAGAGAGAGAGAGTTGAGAAGGAAATGGAGAGTGAGAGACTTGAGAGAGAGAGAGTTATCTAGTTAGGGTGGGAAGGAGAGACCAGAGAAAGAGAGAGAGAGGCCTAAGAGGGAGAGAGAGTTGAGAGGGAGAGAGTTGAGAGAGACTATAAGATATATAATATATAGTATATATAATATATAATATAAAATGTTATTTATATACTATATAATATAAAATATAAATTATATTATATATACAATGTATTAAATATATTATATAATATATAGTATATATATTAAATATACTATATATAATATATTATATAATATATCATAATATATAATATATAATATATTATTATATATTAATATATAATACATTTATTATATATTAATAATACATAATATTGGTTTTATGTATTATTTGGTTTATAAAAATCTAAAGAAAACATATATCCGTTATTTATTGTGTAAGATTTGAAGCTTCTCCTATGCATACATATTAATATATAATATAATTTATATTATGATATATTAATATATAATACATTTATTATATGTATTATCCAGTTTGTAAAAATTTAAAGAAAATAGATATTTTTTATTTATTGTATAAGATTTGAAGCTTCCCATATTCATACATATTAATATATAATATAATTTGTTTACTATATAATATATATAATATATACAATATAATATAGTATATATAATATATATTATATAATATTTAATGAGTTTGTGTGCATGAGCGGAGTCAATTGAATAAGTAAGTTGTAATAAAAGAGTTTGGTGCCAATGGAATGACATGAACTTTAATAACACAATGAGTGGAAGGATTCTAAAGTACTTAAATTTGTGCTCAATGATCAAATCGCAATTAGCTATCACCCAAAAGTAATTTGCACTATATTGCTAAACTCGGTTCCATACAAAAGTAGGACATTTTCCTTGCTCTAAATAATAATAATAATATTAAGAGAAAATGCTAGAAAGAGCACCCTAGAATGATTTGGTGACTTAGGCAATTAATTCAGACCTTCCCTAGTATTTACCTGCCTACCTTGATGTGTCCACGTTTCCCATTTGTCAAAATTACTATAAATTTTACAAATTTTGCATTTTTTGTTCTCAAGGCTCTTGAGAGACTACCCCGGAAAGAGCACTCCATAACAATCGACTAACTTGGGAAAAAATATTAGATCTTCCCTAGTATTTACCTGCCTACCTCGACGTTTCCACACTTCCCATTCATCAAAATTACTATAAATTTTACAAATTTTATATTTTTTTCTCTTAAGGCTCTTAAGAGACTACCCCGAAAAGAGCACACCAAAACGATCAGGTGACTTGGGAAATGAAGAAAGACCTTCCCTAGTATTTACCTGCCTACCTCAATGTTTCCACACTTCCCTTTCGTCAAAATTACTATAAATTTTATAAATTTTTCTATGAACTCAACATTCAACAAATGGTGATGAAATTTGGTGATAACATTAGATAAATGGTCATAAAATTTGGTGAAGTTTCCAAAGGCAACCATATTTAAAACTAACATAGATGGATTACCAATTGTAATTCATAAGTTATATCAAAAAGCAATTTTGTTAATCTATAACATGTTATTGATCATAAATTTAAACACTTCTAAACTAATTATACATTCCAATTTAGAGTTTCAAAGTAGAAAGAAGTGCACACGAGGAACAAATTAGATCGAATATCAATTCTTATATATCAAAATGTAGAATAATTATGTTTGTACATATACAAATTTCTCATATATTCCTACTCAAAACAAGTTTTACAAAATGTGGCATATATGCCATCTCAAGATCTATCAATCACTAAATGTATCATATATTGCATTTATTTTAGGCATTTTGAGAAACAATTCACATGCCTTTTCCATGCTTCCTCTCTTTGCGTACATTTCTACCAGAGCAGATACATTTTCTACTTCTTGTATTGTTGATTGGTGTTATGTGTTGTGCATTTAGCTTAGATTTCACCTTCTCGGTTTTAAGAGTTGTCTCTACTAAATTGATTTGTGGTAAGCTTATCTCTATGCATATTATTTGGTATTCAAGGGAGATAGGTTGTATTGGTATTAGATGCAGAATACTTTGAATCCATTTCGGTTTCCCTATCTTGTGTACCCTTTTACATTTGATGCAAGAATTTTGATGTATATATTACGAGTGGCGTTTGATGTTATATTGTATTATGGGTGTTAGATATGTATGTTTTATGTGGCATTTGATTAAAATGCATTGTATTCGATAGATTGATTATATATTATGATTCGATATGTATTATGTTTCGGCATTTGATTTTATAAATAATATGTATATGTATATATATTTATTTATATGTGTATGTATATGTTACCTTATTGTAATTTGATACATAGAGCAGGAAATGGCATTTTGTTTAAATATATATATACATATTATATATGTATATATATGTACATATATGTGTATATGAATGTATAGATATTATGATTTTAGTAAAAGAATATTTTTCGTCTTTGTAATTTATTGATTTTATTAGATAAATAAGTAAAGGAGCTCAATAGTGAATTTTATTTATTTATAATTAGTTAAGTTATTAATGTCAATTTTCATCATAGAAAAAATTAGTTAGCTTATATTGTTGAATGAATATTACCTTACGATATCATTTTTTAAGTTGTGTGAATATAATTAAATTATTAGCTTACAATTAATAATTGATTCATTTTCTATTCAATAAGTTCAACAAAAGGGTTTATAAAGTAGAGTGGTATATTGGGTTTGGTATAATTAAATGGATATCTAAACTAGACTTCTATGAAAGATTATATGTTAAGGTTTGGAATTGGTCTTAAGTGTATGTATAATTGATTTGAGTGCCTGGATTAAGTAATTAAGTTAGTGAGTAAAATGAAAGTTGAAATAATTCTTGTCTTCATGATTATAATGTGACAATGTGTGTGTCTTGAATATGGAAAATGAGCATTATAAAATGTGGAAGTAATGTTTATTTATGGAGTTGTTCATGATTGCGTGTTTATTGTGTGTTTGCATTAAATAATGTATTTCATGGTTGCAATGTTTGAATGTTTCCTTGTGATGAATTGTGTGTGCACTTTTGGAGTTTAAGTTGATTTTGATTATTGTTTTATGGAGGGAGCTTGCTGTGCCAAATGCTTAATGAGATACTTCCAGAGGTTGGGGAAAATAGCTAGAGTATTGGTTTCATGATTATGTCATTTTGAAAGTGGTTGATTTTTATACTTGAATTGTGTAAAAGAGGGTCTTTAGCCTTGCATTGTTGACTTATTATTATGGTTTTGATTTGTGAGAAAGGTGGTCCATGCCTTGCTCTAGATATGTGTTCCTTGTAGTTTCATTTAGTGTGCAAGATGGTTGTACCCTATTTGATGTATTGGGTCTTCTAGATGCAAGTAGGGGGAGTGGCTTTCAATGGGGTCCAAAACCCAAAGTGGTGTCCAAGGTAACTCATTGAGAGTTTCTTTAATCTAGTGATAACATAAAATGAAATTAGGTGGTTGGGTAGTTTTCACATTAATCAAGATAATTGACACCTCACTCATGGCTCAAGTGCTTGCTTAGGCTTGAGATGAGTGGGAAGGCCTGGAATGGAAAAATCAACTACCTTGTCCTCATGAAAGGTATGTTGATTTTGCATGAGTTTGTATGGGGGCCAGCGATCGATAGAGGTTGTCAGGGTAACCTAGGATGGGGGCCGATAGCCTAGGAAGATTCGCCAGGGTAACCCATAACAAGCTATGTGATGACACTCCTCCCTATTGCAACCCAGCATTCCCTA
Organism: Sequoia sempervirens; assembly: GCA_007258455.2. Lineage (NCBI taxonomy): Eukaryota > Viridiplantae > Streptophyta > Pinopsida > Cupressales > Cupressaceae > Sequoia > Sequoia sempervirens. Next base: position 555,415,638 of record VDFB02000003.1, on the reverse strand, counting down.
GTCTTGTGTTCCCCTTGTTGCTTGTGTGCCTCTGAAAGTGGTGTCTTTGTTATGTGATGTCACATTGTACTTTGTATGTTGGATCCATGTATAGTACTTTTGTGTTAGCCATCTATCTTCTTGACTATTTTTTGGTGGGACCTTATTGTTATCTCCTAGCATAGGGGGGTGGACCTTAAGGTTCCACATGGTCGGGTGGATTGTGCTTTTTCCTCCATTGGGTTTCCCTCGATGTGGTTCGTGTGCGTGAAGGAGGTACCACTTGTAGCAGGTTCTAGATCTTGTATCGGTTCGAGGAGACAATTGCTTATGTTATGTATCAAACTTGTATCTCATTTGTACCATATAATGTAATCTTGATGTATTCTTCCCATTGTATTCAGGGAAGCCTTATTGTATCAATGTGATGATGTACTCCCTTGTAATGGAGAATGTATATGTACTTATTGGTTCCTTATATTTGATCCTTGATGGTTATGTATCTCATGTTATGTATGGAATGTATGACGTTCCTTCATTTAATGCAAAGTATTTAAAATGATCTCTTGTAGTTAAAGTTAATTTGATGTATGTTTAGACCTTGTCAAGTGGGTTTGTTTGTAATGCAATCATTGAAACTTAGAGGACATAGTTTAGCTTATGTGTTATGTTTAGATTTGATTTACATTTCTTTTTATTTCTCTTTAAAAAAAAATTGGGTCGTTATTGTTGTTAGTTGTGTCATCCTCTGGGGTTGTTTGGTGGGGTGTTACACTAATCTTGTGATAGATCATCAAAATTGAGCCTTCTCAAAGAACTTGGTGGCTCTAAATTTGCTTGCACAATAACAATTCAAACCATAAATTAGATTAATTATGTCAGCGGTTGACAGGATAGACTACTAAATAGAAACTTATATACTATAATTTAGAAACTATCAATTTAACATCAAAATCACTAGATATTGAACTATAATATATCTGTAATGTCGTAAAATTGAACCCCTCAAAATTTCACATACATTCTTGAATCTGCTTTAGTGTTCACTCCCCTAGCATTTTTGTAGGCTCATTTTAACCCCTGCATCAACCTTTTTCCCTCTTAGGATGCTCAAAAACCCCTTTTCAGTAGCTACCCTCATGTGTCAGATTTGCATCAAACCTTGTGCTTTTCCCGTTCTCATTGTTTTTTAGTGTGATGCATCTAGACACTAACATGCCACATAGACAATTTGCACACTGCGCTAGTGTCCTGCAATGTTTCAATGCTCAAACAGTTGTCTTCGAGCATGTTTGCCACTTGTCATCTCCCTTGGTTGGTGGTAACAACTCGAGATGCCTTGTAATTGCCTAGGAAGCTTCTTTTCCTTAAATTCTATCCTTTCAATCCTATGGCTTCTTCTAGCATAATTCTACCTTCTAGCTTCCTTCTATCCTTGTCTCTTGCATTTCTCTCTTGCTATCTTGCTTGCATAGCTCCATACAACTTGTTACAAAAACACTCACATCCTTATAGCACTCTTTGTAGTACCATCTCCCTTGCCTTATGCTTGTGAGCATCTTTGGATTCCATATCCCCTATCTATTGCATCTTTACTTTGTGATACAGGTTCTCCTTCTCGAGCGGGGATTGCTTTATCACCTCTTTTGTGATACGGGTTCTCCTCCTCGAGTGGGGATTTCTTTATCACCTCTTTTGTGATATGGGTTCTCCTCCATGAGTGGGGATTTCTTTTATCATTCATACTTGGTGGTGCAGGTTCTACTCTTGAAGCAGGTTTTTCTTTCACCACACACTTTTTTCCATTTTGGTTACACTCTCTCTTTCTATTTGGCTGTCCATGGAGGTGGGAACACCAAAATGGGGGTTTGACTAAGGAAAACCCCTATATAGCCCCAACAATTTCTCTAACTATTATGCATGTAGGTTTTGAAGACATTCACATGCTAAAGGATTCATCACTTGTGTAGTTGTGAGCATTTCCTTTCTTCTCCTTATCTCTATCATTTCTACTTCACTTTATTTTAGTTCTATCACTTTTTGTTACTCTATTGCATTCTGTAAGTTCTTAGCAATCAGATTGCTAGTAGCCACTTTGTTATTTTTTGTGAAAAAATTTATTTATGGTCCGTATGAGATGCTAGCGCATTGTGTTGTCATTTGTATTCTACACTACCGTCCTTTGGCTGAGAGCTTGTCAGTTTGTCTAGAAAATCTTCATGACTTGCTCTTTCTAATTCTAAAACTCTCATTGTTGTTCCTTGAGGTAGTTTAGTGAATTTCACCCCATGAGTCTCTCTGAATGAAGAGAACTCATGAGTAGCGAATCCCCCTTCTCTACATTTTGGTGAACCTGACATGAAGAAAGGTATTTTTTTTCAAAAAGCTAGGAATTTATTTACCCCTACTTGGCGGGGTCATAACCATTGACTCGGTGCTCAGAATTTAGAACCGTTTGTACCATTGGAAAGGTATCCTAGAGAAATAGTTCAATCCCTAAAATATTATTCCTTCACCTATCAAATTTTAGAGATTGATGCAAGTTCTGACCTCAAATTCTGCTCCAAAGACCTTCAAAAATGCAAATTACTAGAACCTAGAAAATACCAAAAAAATTAGAAAACCTAGATTTCAGTTTTTCTTAGTTCTATCACCAAAATGAATTTAATATCTTGTGTTATTAGTTAAGTATCTAATTTTGTTCAAATTGTTAAAGATGTTCCATTTCATGCATGTGATAGTGACTTGGCTTTGCCAATGTCACTTTGTATCTTTGATCCTTCTCATGAAAGTCCTCTAGCTTTGGAGGATATTTTGTCGCAAGAAGATGAAATCATTGATACCTTTCTTAATGTTACTCTACCTTCTCTTCATTCCAATGCACTCTCTTCTAGAGATGATGCATTTTTGAATGATGAATCTCCTTCCCATTCCAATGTACTCTCTTTTAGAGACGTTGCTTTGGTGAATGATGAATCTCATCTTTGTTCTAATGCACTCTCTTCTAGAGATGATGTGTTATTGAATGATGAATATTCTTCCACATCTTATCCTCCTTGCATTGATGTTAAGAATATGTCTTCAAATAATCATTCTACTAGTTGTGATGGATCTATAAATTTTATCTATGTCTCTTTTGCCCCTCAAAGGCCTAAGAGACTAGTCATTTATGTGACTCTAGTTACTTCTCCCAAAAGGATTTGTTCTATTGATAGTGTTTCATTTGATAGTGATTCTCTTGATATTTCTATGACTCCCTCTTATAGAGTGGTAGCCCATACTTATGAGAATAGTATGAATAAACAACCAAGCCTTCCTCAAGCACCCAGTGATTATTATCTTGTCAAGCAACTTTGTGTTACTCCAGCTAAGATCTCACTATGGGACTTGCTTCAATCTACTCTGGTTTACAAAGGTATGCTTTAGGAAGCCTTGAAAAATATCCTCTTGCCTTCTTCTGCTAGGCCAAAAGATGTTGATGCGTTGATGGCTTATATTCATGCAAATTCGTTGAATATTACGTTCTATCTGCAGGAACTCCCGCCTTCAGAAGTATCGAAGCAAGCAGAACCTCTAATAATCATAGTTAACATTAATAATATTGGAATTAGATGTAGTCTCATTGACACCAGCTCAACACTCAATGAATGCAACATTGATCTATTTCCTAAGATTAATATTGATTCATCTTCTCTTAATGCTTCTTCTATTGGAATTCGTGGGTTCAATAATGTCAATCAAAAAGCCCTAGGCACGATAGTATTACCTTTGTGGCTTGGACTTGTTACTATACCCACCCTTGTATATGTTATTTTTGGATGTTGTGGTTATGTTGCTGATATGTGGTTGCCATTGATGTCAACACTATTAGCATTGATGTATTGAAGGCTTTATATGTCAACGATATTGAGAAAATTGTTAAAGAAAGAGTTGTAGGTTGTCAGTGGAGCAGTGAAGGTCATGAAGGTGTCTTGATCAGTAGGTTGATTATCAATCAATGTGGACTAAAGTGTTTATTGCTGAGAGTATCTATTTTATCCATCAGAAGTTTTAGAGGTCCTCGTGAAGTTTTGATCATGTTATGAATAGTTTTGTTCTGACAGTTTTTTTTGTGGTTTCAGTTAGTATTCCTGAGTGAAGTTGATGTGATTATTGTAATCTCAGTTGTTTTGGATGTTTCTCTCTTGGTTCTTATTCTTTTTGGATGCTTCTAGATCATTCTTTATCTTTGGTGCATGTTTGAGTTGATCGGTGTGTTTGTGGTCAAATATTTTTCTCATGTGTGTTTGGGTTTTCATGTTCTTGGTCGACATGGTGGTTGTAACATGTTGTGGATCCTTGGAGATTCAAATTTGAATGTTTGGTGCACTTGAGGATGTTGTTTTGGGTCTCAACATAATATTGGCCGACGGTGTTTGATTCACATTGAAAATTTATTTGTAAATTTGGGCCGACATTGAAAATATGTTTTATATTTTGGTCGATGAAGTTGTTGATGAAATTCATGTTGTGGATATATATGAGTGATTGTTTGAGAAAATTGAAGTGTGCATAAGTGTGTGAGAGTAGAGGAAGTGCAAATGTGTGAATAATGATCTAATCATTCGATTGCAGAGAAAAGTGTGAAGAAGTTTGAGTGAAGTGTGAAGGAGTGTTTATGTGCTTAACTGGAACTATAATCAAGCTTTTGAAGAAGCTATTTTCTCATTTCATACCCTACAAATCTAATTTGTATTTCTCTTCTTTGGGAAATGAGACCTCTTGTATTTGAGCAATGAGCTCTAGGCAGTGTGCCTGAATGCATGCGCATTCCCATTATTATTCCCTATAATTTTAACAAGGTATAATATTGTAGAATAACATCCACCATGGTTTTTCCCCTAATAGGGTTTTCACGTAAAAATCTTGGTGTTCTCTGTGTTTATGATGTGTTGATTGTTTATGGTTTATTTTTCATGCATCAGATTTGAGATTAAGTTTCAAAAGTTTAAATAATCTGTGACAATTGATTCACTCCCCACCTCTCAGTTGTCTATCCTTTTTTTTCCAAAAATTTGTATCAGAGCAGGTTCCTCTAAAGAATTTTAAAATCTTGAGGTGATCCGAGATGGCATCATACAAGGACAGTCCTAGATTTGATGGAACAAACTACTCACTGTGGAAAGCCAGAATGGAGTGTCATTTGAGGTGTATTGGTGAAACCTTTTGGAAGATTACAAAGAACAAATATACTATTCCTCATAATGGTCCTTCCACTCCTGATGAGATCAAAGAGGCTGAGACTAATATCAGGGCTATTGAAGCTTTGCTAAGTGCTATGACGGATTCAAAAATGATAAATGTGATAGGTTTGAAGATAGCTCATGAGATTTGGATGAAGCTGGAAACTTTGTATGAAGGTGATGTACATGTGAAGGCCTCTAAGCTATAGAGTTTGAAAGGAAAGTATGAAAAATTGAAGATGGGAGAAGATGAAAAATATTTCTTCTTTTATGCAAAGAGTAAATGAAATTGTGATGGGTATTAGATGTGCCAGTGGTATTCTAGATGAATAAGAAATTGTAGCTAAAGTTCTCAAATCATTGCCTCCCTCTTACAATTCAAAGGCTCATGCTATTAAAGAGTTCAGATCAGTAACAAATGTGACAAGGGATATGTTGATTGGTAAACTTGTTGCCTTTGAGTTAAGTGAATTTGGTGATTCTGCCCCTAAGACTAAATTTGCATTTAAGGCTTCTGTATCTGGAAGAAACATGAAAAGATATGATCTGGGAGAAAGTTCTAGAAAGACATTCAAGTATGAGGAAGAGATGAAACAACTTGAAGAAGAACAAAGAGAGGTTGAAGAGCTGGAAGAATTAATTGTAAAGAAAGAAGGTAGAGGACAAGGTAAGTATAAAGGAAAGTTGCCTATTAAATGTTTCTCTTGTAGTAAAATAGGTCATTTTTCTTCAAGGTGTCTTGAAAGAGTTCCTAGGTCTAAACCTTACAAACCTAGATTTCAAAAGAAGTGTTATTTTATTGAAGAAGGTGTGACTGATGAAGAATCCAATAAAGAAAATGGAAATGAAGATGAATGGGTTTTCATCGCTATCAAGGGAAATGGTCTGATGGGTATTGAATTTGTTAAAGTTGAGAAAGATCTTGCAGCCCAAATTGAAGAAAAGGATGAGTGGGTTATTGACAGTGGATGCTCACATAATATGACTGGTGACAAAAGAAAATTTGTAAGTCTAGAGAAATATGTTGGTGGGGTTGTAAGATTCAAAGATAACAATGCTGGTGTGATCCATGACAAACGATCTATTTGTCTTGGTGGTAAATATAACATTGATGATGTCCTTTATGTTGAAGGATTAAAGCATAACTTGTTGAGTTTTGGACAGATGGTGGACAAGGGTTATGATATTTAGGTCAAAGATGGAAGATGCAAGATACTTGGAAGTTCTAGAAATATGATTGCTTCAAGTACAAAGACAAGAGGTAATATGTTTCACCTAAGTGCTAGTAATGTAAGTTGTTTAATTGCTCAAGTAGATGAAAGCTAGTTATGGAATAGGAGGTTGTGTCATGTGAATTTTGATAACATTTTCAAGGTAAGTTCCATTCAAGCAGTAAGAGATCTACCTAAGCTAGTGAAGCTTGTTAACACAATATGCAAGGAATGTCAGATGGGAAAACATACTATAGTTTCTTTTTGGAGTAAAAAACATCACTCTAATGGAATACTGGAGCTAGTACATATTGATCTATGTGGTCGCTCTAGAATCAAAAGTCTACAAGGAGAAAGGTATTTTATGCTACTTATTGATGATTACTCTAGGATGACATGGGTTGCTTTCTTAAGAGAAAAATGTGAAGCATTAGAGAAGTTCAAAAGTTTCAAAGCTATGGAAAAGAATGAGACAGGTCTGAAGATAAAATGCCTAAGGTTAGACCGAGGTGGTGAATTCACCTCCAGGGAGTTCAATTCCTTTTGTGAAGAGCATGGAATCAAAAGACAGTTATCTGCTCCCCGAACCCCCCAACAAAATGGAGTTGTAGAGAGAAAGAATAGAACAATTCTGGATGCTGCTAGAATAATGATGATTGAAGGAAATGTGCCTCACATATATTGGAGAGAAGCTGGAAACACCGTTGTGTACACTTTAAATTGGGTAAATGTTAATGGTGTTTCTGGTAAGACTCCTTTTGAGCTATGGTTTGGTTATAAGCCTACTGTTAAATATTTCAATATTTTTGGAAGCAAGTGCTACATTAAGAGAGATGAGGACATAGTAAAGTTTGATGCAAGTAGCGATGAAGGAATATTTCTAGGTTACTCTACCAAGAGCAAGGCTTACCGATGCTATAATAGAAGATTGAGAAAAATGGTTGAAAGTGAAAATGTTAGAGTTGATGAGGACTCTACTAGATCATCTAGATACTTTGGATATGATTCAGATGACCAACAAGATAGTTCAGATAAAGGAAAGAATGCTCAAACACAAAATCAAGTTCAAGTTGTTCTGGTAAATCAAGAAAGTCAAGAAGAAGAGACTAGTGGAAGTGTAGAAGAAAGAACAGAAGAACCAAAAGTGCGAGTGAATCCTAAAATTCTGAGGTATGTGAGATTGAATCATTTAGAGAATCAAATTATAGGAGATAGGAATAAAGGTGTGCAGACATAAGAAGGATTGTAGAAGAGTATTGCCTGATTTCCAAAACTAAGCATAAAAATGCCAATGAAGCTTGCAATGATGAATATTGGATGGAAGCTATGAAGGAAGAACTAATGTAGATTGAAAATAATGGTACATGGAATCTTGTTCAAAGACCTAAAGATAAAAATGTGATTGGTACTAAATGGGTCTTTCAGAATAAGCTAAGTGAACAAGGTAAAGCGGTCCGGAATAAAGCAAGACTTGTATGTAAAGGGTATTCACAAATAGAAGGTATTGATTTTGAAGAAGTGTTTTCCCCTATTGCCAGAATTGAAGCTGTAAGATTATTTCCTGCTTATGTTGCATATAAGAACTATAAAGTCTATCAAATGGATGTGAAGTCAGCTTTTCTGAATGGTGAGTTAGAAGAAGAAGTATATGTTGAACAGCCAGATGGATTTCAACTGACTGAGAAGGAAGACATGGTTTGCCGATTGAAGATAGCTCTATATGGGCTCAAGCAAGCTCCTAGAGCCTGGTATGCTAGACTGGATAAATACTTACTAAAGCTTGGATTCAATAAAGGTACTGCTAACATCAACTTGTATTTTAAGTTGGATCATGATAAAGAGTTGATTATTGAAGTCTTTGTTGATGAAATTATTTTTGGAGGAGATGATTTATGCATGAAGTTTGCTAATGAAATGAAAAGTGAATTTGAAATTAGCATGATTGGAGAGATGAAGTTCTTTTTGGGATTGGAAGTCACTCAGTTGTACAATGGGATTTTCATATCTTAGTCCAACTATGTGAGAGATTTACTGAAGAATTTTGGCATGGAAGACTCAAAGCCTGTTGGTACACCCATGGTAACCAGATGAGAGTTAACACAGAATGATGATTCTCCTAAGGAAAATCAAACAAGATATAGGCCAATGATTGGCAGATTGCTCTACTTAACTCAAACCAGATCAGACATCATGAAATTTGTATGTATGGTTGCTAAATTTTAGGCTGGTCCAAAAGAATCTCATGTGACTGTTGTAAAGAGAATCTTCATATATCTGAAAGGAATAGTTGATTTTGGGCTTAGGTATCCTAAAGATGATGATATTACATTGAGTGAATATACTGATGTGGATTGGGTAGGAGATGTAGATGACAAGAAAAGTACTAGTGGTGGTGCTTTCTTCCTAAGGAAGACGATGGTGTCTTGGTTGAGCAAAAAGAAGAATTCCATTTCCTTATCTACTGTTGAGGCAGAGTATATTGTTGTTGCAAGTAATTGTACTCAAGTGATGTGGATGAAATAGATGTTGAAAGATATCAGAGTAGTATATGATGAACCTATTGCCATATACTATGACAATTCAAGTGCAATAAACATATCAAATTAGAATCTAGTGCTACACTTTAAGACCAAGCATATGTCAATCAAGTTTCACTTTTTGAGGGAGAAAGTGAATGAGAAAGAAGTCAGATTGGAGTATGTGCCTGCCAAAGAATAGGTTGCACACATTTTCACCAAGTCATTTCCAAAGGATTCTTTTGAGTATCTCAGAGGGATGCTAGGGATGAGAACCCCTCCTATTATGAACTAGAGATGCATTTACTTGCATCAATCTGTATGCTTCAAAGCTATATTCTGATACAGATTGATGTTTTTGTGGCTACTACTCAGGGGGAGTAGTCAGATGTGCAAATATGTATTCCAGAGCTTGTATGTGGGAAGATAATGTTTATCATTTCCATTGATGTCAAAGGGGGAGAAGAGCCTTATGGGGTGAAGATCTTGTAGAAGAAGTTGAGGAAGAAGAGTTGGAATCTAAGGGGGAGTAAGTGTTGAATGAGAGTTGTGTTGATGGTTTTTTTCACATCATGTGTTTCCATCAATGCCAAAGGAGGAGATTGTTGGATGTTGTGGTTGTGTTGCTGATATGTGGTTTTTATTGATGTCAACACTATTAGCATTAATTTATTGAAGGTTTTATATGTCAATGATATTGAGAAAATTGTTAAAGAAAGAGTTGCAGGTTGCTAGTGGAACAGTGAAGGTCATGAAGGTTTCTTGCTCAGTATGTTTATGATCAATCATTGTGGACTAAAGGGTTTATTACTGAGAGTATCTAGTTTAGCCACCAAAATTTTCAAAGGTCCATGTGAATTTTTGATCATGTTATGAACAGTTGTGTTTTGACAATTTTTTTTGTGGTTTTAGTTAGTATTCCTAAGTGAAGTTGGTTTGATTCTAGTAATCTCAGTTGCTGTGGATGTTTCTTTGTTGGTTCTTATTTCTTGTGTATGCTTCTAGACCATTCTCTATCTTTGTTGCATGTTCACGTTGGTCAGTGTGTTTGTGGTCAAATATTTTTCTCATGTGTGTTCCGGTTTTCATGTTCTTGGCCGACATGGTGATGTAACGTGTTGTGGATCCTTGGAGATTAAAATTTGAATGTTTGGCACACTCGAGGATGTTTTTTTGGGTCACAACATAATATTTTCTGATGGTGTTTGATTCGCATTGAAAATTTATCTGTAAATTTGGGCCGACATTGAAAATATGTTTTATATTTTGGTCGACGTAGTTGTTGATGAAATTCATGTTGCAAATATATATGAGTGATTGTTTGAGCAAAGTGAAGTGTGCATAAGTTTTTGAGAGTAGAGGAATTTTAAATGTGTGAATAATGATCTAATCATTCGATTTCAGAGCAGAGTGTAAAGTTTGAGCAAAGTGTGAAGGAGTGTTTATGTGCTTAACTGGAACTGTAATCAGGCTTTTGAAGAAGCTATTTTCTCATTTCATACCCTGCGGATCTAATATTTATTTCTCTTCTTCGGGAAGTGATCCCTCTTGTATTTGAGCAGTGAGCTCTAGGTAGTGTGCCTAAATTCATGTGCATTCCCATTATTCTTCTCTATACTTTTAACAGGGTATAATATTGTGGACTAACATCCACCGTGGTTTTTCCCCTAACAGGGTTTCCACATAAAAATCTTGGTGTTCTTTGTGTTTCTGATGTGTTGATTGTTTATAGTTTATTGTTCATGCATCATATATGAGATTAATTTAATTTTGAAAAGTTTAAATAATTTGTGACAACTGATTCACCCCCCCTCTCAGTTGTTTGTCCTTGTTTCTCCAACAGTTATGTCAGAAAAATTACCATATAATCTTCTTCTTGGTAGACCGTGGATTCATGCTATAGGTACAGTCTCGTCTACCTTGCATAAATATATTAAGGTCATTTGTAATAATAAAGTAGTCACATTTAAGGCTGATCCTGATGCTATGCACTTATGTGAGATGGCAGCTTCCAACTAGGTTTTGGTTATGCCTACTCTTATTCCTTCAATTTCTTCCAATGCATCGATGTTTACTCCAACAGTACCTACTACAAAGGATACTCCTGAGATAGACATCCTTGAAGAAGATCCTTTTGAAATAAGAAATATTAAGTCTAATCTTTCTACTTCTCAAGAAAATGCATGTCTTGGTGATGATTGGTGTTCTCTAGACTTTACAGAATCCTTTGTTGAGGAACATAAAGTCAACCCGATCTACTTAGACCTTCCAATAACATCATCTGAACCTGCTATCGAAGATGGTCATTATTCTATATTGTGGGATAAGGTGAATGCAAATTTTAATGTTCTTAGTGTTGATCCTCCTTCTGAGGAAGATGAACACACTTATGTTAAAGAGGTTAATGCTGGTAATCCTATTAGGAAAGATGATGGTCATCTCATAGAGGAGTATGATCCCCTTTGTTGGAATAATACTCTCCATATAGATCCTCCATCATTTTCTACCTTCGTATCTTCTTCTTATGAGTATTCAAACTTTTCTCCACAAAGAGAAAGGTTTGCTTCCTACTCCTCATTCTTTATCTAAGCAAGAGCGTATTTTTTTGTGGCTTCTAAAAGCCCACTTAATCACTCTTCCTTCTCCTACATGCAAGAAATCTCATGGAAATGATAAATAAAATTCTTTGTGTGCATACCATTGAGTGCTTGGCCATTCCATAAGTGAATGTAAAGCCTTAAAAGATAAAATACAACTCTGTGATTCAGGTGCCATCACTCATTTTTTTGTCTAACACACCTGCCTTTTCTTCAAATGACAAGTGATATTGAGGTTTACCTATATCCTGCATGTCCTAAGTATCTTGCATGGTTCTCCTCCCCTGTATATTGGGGGAAATGATAACTTGTTTTGGAGATGTGTGTCCCTCTTAAAGGACCCTCTCCCTTCTCCCTATCTTTCAATTGGTGTGTTCCTTTGAATATGCCCCTTTGTGTCTTGTAGGGTTCCATACTGAAGGAACCCCCTTTGAAAGCTTTTCTATCAAATGAAATCCATGGTATCTAGCTTGGGGGCAGCTTGACTAGACCTCACCTTTCAAACAATGCATCACTCGAGTAGACCCCTTTTCTTTTGAAGGGTTCCCAAGGGACCCCTTTGAAAGCCTTCCAATTTTTTGATGGTCTACATGACTGTCCACTTGATTTCCTATGTGGCTACTTTGTTTTTGAACATGTTCTATCTGCGAGTAAACATGTCACTTTGTAGGTGCGCCTGTGAAGCCACTTTCTGACTCTGTAGAGTCCCCTTCTTTGGGTTTCCTCCATGTGAGAGATCTTGTGGGATACCTCCTTGTAGGTCTACAGGCCTATAAGGCACTTTCATCTTGGTTTCCTCCATGTGAGAGATCTTGGGGGATACCTCCCTATAAGTCTGCAGGCCTGTAGGGTGCTTCTTCTGAGCTTCCTCCATGTGAGAGATCTTGGGGGATGCTCCCTTACACATTTGTGGGTCTATAAGGCACGTTATTGGTTTTTCTTCATGTGAGAGATCTTGAAGGAAACCTTCCTTATAGGTCTGTAGGTCTATAAGGTGATTTTCTCGGTATCCTTCATGCGAGAGATCTTGGACACCTTCCTTGTAGGTTTGCGGGTCTATAAGGCTCTTTTCCGGGTATCCTTCATGCGAGAGATCTTGGAGGGAACCTTCCTTGTAGGTCTACAAACCTATGAGGTGCTTACATTATTAAATTCTCTTTTCTTCTCTTCTCAAGTGTATATACCGGATCAAAGATCTACATCTTCTTCATCCTGAGTATATGCTCTTTCTCTCTTCAACATTGGTTGCTTCCCTATCTTTTGAGTGCATTATTCCTTTGAATTGATCAATCCTTACCTTCTTCTCTTCATGTAAGAATTCTTCTATGTGTTATTTCTTAGTTTGGGGATGACGCATAGTACTGAGACACCTTATACATTGAGGTCTCTTTCACTTTGCTGACTCAAATCATGTAGTTTTTTATGTTCTAACATTGCTATCTAGTGCAATTTTTTCTTGTCTAATGCATTTTTTTGCAGGTCTTCAGACTGTGGGCATGCTTTCATGGTTCAAAGGGCTATCTACTTCCTCAACAGTATCCTTTTGGCATATGATGTTATTTATGTTTAGTAGATTTCCTTTAGCGTGCATATTAGCATAGATTCATATGCCCACTAAAGTGGGGGAAAAATCTAATGTCATAAAATTGTACCCCTCACAATTTCACATACATTCTTGCATCTACCTTATTGTCCACTCCCCTAGCATTTGTGTAGGCTCATTTTAACCCCTGCATCATCCTTTTTCCCTCTTAGGATGCTTGTAAACCCATTTTTAGCAGCTACCCTCATGCGTTATCTTTGCATCAAACCTTACGCTTTTCTCATTCTCATTTTTTTGTAGTGTGATGCATCTGGACACTAGCGTGCTACATGAACTTCTACGCACCATGCTAGCATCCTATGACATTTCAATTCTCAAAAAACTATCTTTCAGCATGTTTTCCACTTGTCATCTCCCTTCATCGGTGGTAATGGCTCGAGATGCCTTGCAATCACTTGGGAAGCTTCTTTTCCTTCCTTAAATGATATCCTTTCAATCCTATGGCTTCTTCTAAGTTCTTATATCTTCATTCCAGCTTTTAGCTTCCTTCTAGCCTTGGCTCTTGCATTTCTCTCTTGCTATCTTGCTTGCATAGCTCCATACAACTTGTTACAACAACACTCTCACATCCTTACAAAACTCTTTGTAGCACCATCTCCCTTGCCTTATGCTTGTGACCATCTTGGGATTCCATATCCCCTATCTATTGCATATTTACTTTGTGATACGGGTTCTCCTCCTCGAGCGACGATTTCTTTTATCACTCATACTTGGTGGTGCGGGTTCTACTCTTGAAGCGGGCTTTTCTTTCACCACATGATTTTTCCATTTTGGATACACTCTCTCTTTCTATTTGGTTTTTCGTGGAGGTGGGAACACCAAAATGGGGGTTTGACTGAGGCAAACCCCTATACAGCCCCAACAATTTCTCAAGATATTACACATGCAGGTTTTGAAGACATTCAGATGCTAGAGGCTCATCACTTGCATAGTTGTGATCATTTCCTTTCTTCTCCTTATCTCTATCATTTCTACTTCACTTTATTTCACTTCTATCACTTTTTATTACTTTATCGCATTCTATAAGTTCTTAGCAATTAGATTGCTAGTAGCCACTTTACTATTTTATGTGAAAAAATTGCTTTCTAGTTCGTACGAGATGCTAGCACGCTTCTGAGATGCCAGTGTGCCATGTTGTCATATGTATTTTGTGCTTCTATCCTTTGGCCAAGCACTTGGAAGTTTGTCCAGAAAATCTTCGTGACCTGCTCTTTCTGATTCTAAAACTCTCGTTGTTGTTCCTTGAGGTATTTTTGTGTAGTTTTCCCCATGAGGCTCTCTGAATGAAGAGAACTCATGAGTAGCGAATCCCCCTTCTCTACAATATCAAAAATGTAATTCTTGATTTTATTTAAGCTGAACCCTAAAGGTTAAACCCTAGGGACATAACATGAAACCCATGTATTTCCTTTCTTAAGCTATAAATAAAATGGTCTTTATATTTTGTACTCACTATCTTACAAAATATGGGTTTCCTTTCCCTTTGCACTATTGTAGCTGATACAATTTTTTGAATCAATTTGTGTTGAGCTGAGGTGTTGCATTAGTTTTGTATTAGAGCAATTCATCAAAAATGTAATTCTTATTTACTTCAAGTCTTGCTCTTTTTCCGCAAGACATTCTGTATATGATTGTCTCGTAGGATGATCAAGAGTCCTCATATATCGAGATGGTCCTAGATTAGTCACATTATTGAATTGGGTAGAGGAATATAGCAGGTAAAATAAAATTGATACTAATTAATATATAGTTGTTGACAAATAATCATATTTACTAAACATATATCTACACATATCTAAACATATATAGCTGCAATATAAAATAAACACATACCTATTGTGATGGTTGTACACTTGTTGTAAACGAGCTCATGATGGATGAACTAGCTAAGATAGTTTCCTATATAAAAAATGACAAGATTGTAACACAATTTAAATGCACATGTACATATAATCATAATGTAAAGAATATGAAACACATGCACCTGTTGTGATGCTTCTTCCAATGTGTTAGCAACAGTCATCATGGATTTAAAAATACCAGGTTGCTGCATAAAAAGACAAGAATACATTAGACTATCAATCTATGTAAATGTATTTAAACATAATAGATTTCAAAAATTAACATCTAAATAACAACTTAAATGATACCATATATTGACTCTCTAGGCCAAATGAAATGGTCAATTGAGTAGCCTCCTAGACTTGTGAAATTTGATCATCTTTCAGCAACTGTTAAAGATTCTGGCACATAAATAATATTAGTACTAATATCTCTTATAAAATATGAGAGAAAAGATAAAATGCACTATGAAATTACTTTAAGTCTTATTGATGCCTCCACATCATCTCTTCCACCCAATGTCTTTTTCTAGAAATGCTCCACTTTGTGCTCTCTCATCTCCTACATCTGACATATCATGGACCTCATAGTCAGATGTGTCCATTGGAGCCTCAGTGGACTGTCGAAGAGGACCCAAACATATATTATGGCACAAAATGCAGTAATGGGGCACACAAATATTTGTCGAAGAGGAGGGTATACTAGTAGTAACTGATGAAATAGGTGCATCACCATCATGATAGGATGCAACAGGTGCATCACCATCATGATGGAATGCACAATCATGCATCTACGCAACATGTGAGCTTTGTTTGATTAAATGGTCACTCAATGCATGTATGGCCAAAATACTTTGACTACCTGCATTTGAAACAATCTCTAGGTAAGGTATTGGAGTTGGAGAAGAAATAGTCAAAGTGGGAAGAAGTGGGGTTACTCAATGTGCCATGGGTCTATCTTGAGGCATTCCTCTATCCACACCTTAGAAATTTCACATATCAAAGTAGTTGGAATGCTTACCTAGGTCAAACTTGTTAGGGTTAGAAGATAGATATCTAACAGTTAAATGCAAATTTGATCAATAAAACAGAGAAATAAAACATAGAGAATTATAGTAGAAACAAGACAACATAGAGAATTTAACATGGTTCACCCAATCTAGGCTACATCTACAAAACCGCAGCCATCCAATGATTTTATTATCCAGTGCAAAACTTATTACAATCTCTTAAATAATCACCTTTTTCACATATATTGTAACTCCCATCCAAACCCATTATAACAAGCTTTTTAGAAGCTTACAGAATTAGGGTTTTACAAAGTCAGTTTTTCTTTTGTCGGTGATGAAGCGAAAAATGGGAACAAAATTTTTTCTCAGTGAGGATACATGAAGAGCGTACAGTATAGCATGATCAATCACCACATGCCAATAAAACTCAGTATATAGTTTTCACAAAAAATATTGTGGGACATCAAGATTGTTGTTGGGTGATTTATCAAAAACCATCCACCAAAATTTCTAGAAATTATCTAGGATACCTCGATGTGTGTACCATTTAATAAAATATTTATTCTTGTGCACATCCATGGTTGTCCATTTTTGTAATTGATAAATATTTGTGCTAATTGGGTTTACATAATGTCAAGTTCCCTCACTTCATCATATGATAAACCATTGGCATAATGTTGCCTCTAGGACTCTCACCACTCTACAAACCTAATATATCGCTTTGTGAGAGTTTCAACATTGGAAATTATTGTTTCTAATGTGGTTTTCATATCAGAGAGATGAGGGAGTGTCTCGTATATCTGACATATGTTTCTCAATTGATTTAAATTTCTATGTATAGATTCATGGATAATGGATACATTTTCTAATGGAGAAATTGGTGGTGGAGGAGGATTTGGTTGGGCAAGGTTTTATTCTGGACCAAGGTTAGGATTCTCAACCATTGTTAAACTTGTTTGATGTTGAAAATTCAAAAAAATAACAATTATTTTAATGAAAACTATTATTCATATTCAAAAACCTATTTTTGAAGAGGATGGCACTTGGGTGATCTGTGCATCGAGCTAGGGCAATCATGCCCTAGCTCTTCCTGCCTTTTCCTGGTGAATGTGATGTTTGGGTGGGCTAATTGAGAGTGTTCAAGGGTCTGAGATCAGTGGAAAACCTTTCTTTGTGCTGTGTTTTTTCTTCTTGATGTGTTTGGTCGATTTAGGCTATCGACTTTCTATCTTTGCTATAGGTGGTGTGGTGTTGAACGTCAGCTAGTATTTGGTGTGGGTGCATGTTGGGCATTCTTTTTTGGGGCTCTCTTTGTGGCCAATGGCCTACACGTGCTTGGGCACAAGTGGTGAGGAGTTGGGTGTGTAGGCTAGGGTCACAACTTCTCTCCTTTGTTCTACTATGGGTTATTGTGGTGTGTGCTAAAGTGTGAAGGGTGGTGGGGCGTTCGGTGGATAGTGTGGGTGGTGTGGTATTAGCCCCTTTCTTTCCTATTAGTGTTGGGACTTGCATGCTCAGCTTGTGCCCATTTGCTTCAATGTCTCGGGGTGAAACTTCTAGGGTTCCTCCGAACATGGATTTTTACTCTGCGTTCAGCTCCAAGTCGATGTCCCAAGCTATAAAGGTTATTGATAAAAAAAAAAATTATTCGGATTCAGAGGCTCGTGGTGCAAGCATGCCAGTTGTTCACATATCACAAAGATTAATGGATTTCTTGAACGCTGTAAGGAGAGACTGAAGTTGGTGATCCCGCCTGAGATGATTGTCGACAATATTGAGTACTATTCAAAGCATTCCTTATATTACAAATTTTTGGGCATGAGTGTTTCCCTTCAATTTTTGGATTCTTGGACCTAACATACATGGTCGTCAAAGGGTGAAATGGACATTATGGTGTTGGAAAATAATTATTTCATGGTAACTTTTGATGCATGGTTGATCGTAACAGGGTTTTTGAGGGGGGTCCCTATTTTTCATAACCAGGTGAGATTGTTTATCAAACCATGGAATGCGGGCTTCAACCCTTTCAAGGAGCTTCCAAATCGTGTTCCGGTATAGGTTTTTCTTCCTTGATTTTTGGTTGAATTTTGTCAGGATGATGTTTTGCACTTGTTAGCTTTGATGCTTGGAAAACCAATTCGTTCCTCGCAGAAAACTCTAGACAAAAATGTAATGACTTATGCCTGAATTTATGTTGAAATTGATTTGAGTAGGCCCTTTCCATATTTTGTGGATATGTGTGTGGGTTCTTACTCTTGGGTGCAGCAGTTGGACTATGACACTCTCCCATTCTGGTGTCATTTGTGTCATGAGTATGGTCACTTGCAGCGAAGATGCCCAAAAGCTAGGCCTGTGGATCCCCAATCTTCTCAACCCCCTCGCAACCCACCTAGGGTTGAAAAGGGGAAGGATCCTATCCCTGGTGATGGGGTTGATGCAGATGGTTTCATCCCAGTCAAGGCTCAAAATAGGAATAGTGGTCAAAAGAGGACCTTGAAGGAGAGGTAGGATGAAGATAATTTTAACATATTTGAGGTGTTAGATGATCTTAGCCAGTAGGAAGTGAATCTAGGCTTGGTGAATCTAGATCAGGGACCTTTTGGTACAGGATAGGAGGGTCTTCTATTTGAGGCTACTTTGGATATGCAAGATGCTAGTGCTTTATAAATGGACACTGGCCTTCAAATGGATGTCTAGGTAGGGATGGCTCCTGTTGTTGATGTGAAGAAGGTTGGTGGGGATGGTTCTCCTCTAGTATTGAATGTAGGTATGGATGTGGTGAAGAGTAACAAGCCTTCCTGTAGTGCCCCTTCCTGATTCACCATTTCATGATTTAGATTATTTGATTTTGTGTGTATGGTTGTTTAAATTATAAACTGTTTGAAAAACGAGGATGTGCATAAGGAAAAATAGAGTCTAAAATAGTGCCTGGAACCTTTTCCTCAAAGCTCACTATTTTTCAATGCCTAATGCTTTGTCATTGTTTACATTGAAATTCATTCTGAGTTTTCTAAATAATCTTAAATTCACTCAACTTAATTTAATCTTTTAATCATTTTTTTTATACTTCTTACCCATTAATATACTATATAAATACATAACTCTCACCTATATTCATAAATTATATATACCCGTATGAATACATATGTGTCATTGTGGAATCTCACACACACTTATATATATAATTAAGAATATAAACAGCGGTGGTTGAGATTATAATTACAACAGTCTCCTTCAATCACAAGTATCATCATCTAGAACACCCAACCGATCTCCTAAATACTCAAAGCTTTTGTTTCCTAATCAGTGAAGATCAGATATCTACACATTGGTCTTCTGACTTCCCAAAATTCTATATAAATCTCCCCATTGTTATCAACTCTCTAATAGATATGGTATCTAATGACTACTGCCAATAATGCTTATTCCTCTTGTGAAATACAAGATTCTTGGATAATGCTATATATGAAATCTTTTACAAACTATCTATTTTCTAATACACACTGAGTAGCTGCCATCAATTCTAAGTATGTTTTCATATGCCAAACTACTACGGATCTTATCATATATATATATATACCACATACGTTAGTCCAGACTTATGAAAACTTAGTTTTAGAAAATCAACATAGCGATAATTTAAGCCCATGCATTTAGTTTGAGTTGTGGCGAAGGCTAAAAAGATATGTGGTGACTTAAGAGGCTCAGGAAGGAATTCATTTTGTTCCTTGGCATATGTATTTGAAATGCTTTACTTCTCATATGTATGAACTAATGGTTGTCTAGCTTATTTAACAAAATCTCAGTAGCTTGTTTATTTGGGTAACCAAATTGTTTATTTCTCTGTATGCATGTTGTATCTAGTTTAATATATTTCCTCATTCACGTTTGAGTCACTCTTATGTATTGTATTCAAATCCATTATTTTTTTTTTCATGCACAAATTACTTTGCTTGACCTTTGGGTTCCTCTGTTTTGGAATTGGATCTTGGAACACCCGTTTAATATTGCAGACTAGATTCTTCATTAAGATTCAGCACAGATTTCATTTATTGAGTTGAAGGGATGTGCTAAGTACCATTATGAAATCTCATTCACATTTTAATCTTGCGCATCTTATCATGGGCTAGATGATGATGGCACTGCTGGAGAAGGAAGCTAGGAAGGAAGCAAGGCAAGAGAAAAATTGATTTGGTAGTTGAAAGCTCTCTGAATCTTCAAATGAAAGCAAGCGGTTTGGGGTGAAAGGTGTACAAGTGTTAGTTATAGTATTTATAAAAACATCTACCATCCAAGGAAATCTAAGTATCCTTAAGGATCCTCTTGCGAAACAAGTAAGGATGGATAGAGAGCACAGTAATTGTTGACGCTTCTTTCTTTGCTTGACAATGAAACTTCTTGGAAAGAGGACTTATCACTATAAACTCCTATTTTGAACTAGTGACCATGAAAATAATCCTCTTACATCTTGTACGTAGAGGGTATACTCGAAAACTATCCCCATGACACAAAGTTGCGCTCTACAACTAAAATTACCTCTATATAATACCGAAAATGCTACAGAGTGTTTTGCACAATACTATCAAACCAAAAGAAAATGAATGTAAAATCATCCTTTGTCCAATTACTCGAGGAATTAGAACAGATTACTTACCTCTCCACCTATAATCGAGGTCAGGTGCAGTGATAATCTTGCAGGAGCTCAAGCCCATCACTCATCGTAAGGTTTCTGGTTCGTGCCATGATCACCAAAATTGAGCATGCCAGATTGCCAAAGTAAGATTCGGTTAAATCTCTGAGCTAAAAGTATTGTCAGGACAAATCTCTAGCTGCAGCTTGAAACTCTATCAAAGCTTCAATCCCGACTTCCAAACCCTTTTTGTCTTCTTTTGAATGGGGACATCGTTCTTGTGGAGAATACTGGTGATGCTAAATTTCTTTTTTAGCAAAACTCAAAAAAAAGGCATTTGATAAAATCTTCAGAAGGGCATAGCCTCCAGGAAGACCGATCTCTTCCCTTGCATGGCGGTTGTTCCTTTTCTTTGTACAACTGAACTACATGTTGTATAACTGAACTGCATGTCTACGCACCAAATGAGGTGTCCCACTAACCGTTACTTAAAGCAGTCTACCAAAACGGGTTTCCTTTCTCCTATAAGCGGTTACAAAATTAATGATATCCTCTTATCATTCCTTCAATTATTTAAATAAATCTTCTTTTATTTGATTCCTTTATTTATTTAACTAAAATGATCAATAAACATTTATCTTGATTATATTAAATAATCATTACTCCCTTATCCAATCTTCGCATAAAATTATATTCTGCCTCAAAGGAATTCAAGCCTATATAAACAATAGTTATAAAGTTTTGTGTTGGAGAATCTTATTTAATAAATATTAGATACTATTATTTGATTGATCAAAAGATTTTATAAATAAGTGGATTTTGCATTCTCACAAAATGACAGGATACTATCAACTTCTTTTTGATAAAAGTTTCCATTTCCCATAATGGTTGATTGAAGATGATGAATATGAAGAATTAATTTGATGGGCAGAATTAAATCTAAGTTACATTCATGGAGGAAGTTTTGTAACGAGAGACCTGATTTAACATGACCAACTATGATTTGAATTTACACATGTTTCAAAGATACTAAGTATCAGTATTAAAGGTCTGCTCAACAATGACAAAGGATTAGGCATTGAAAAATAGTGAGCTTTGAGGAAAAGGTTCTAGGCACTATTTTAGACTCTATTTTTCCTTATGCGCATCCTCGTTTATCAAACGGTTTATAATTTAAACAACCATACACACAAAATCAAATAATCTAAATCGTGAAATGGTGAATCGGGAAGGGGCACTACATTCTCCCCCCCAAGGATTCGACTTACTCCATGAAGTCGCATGGTTAAACGTAACATTCATAATTATAAGAGTCATCAAAATTCAAATAACTGAATATGAAAATGACCAACAGCATGTCCTCACAAGATAAACATAATAGTCACAATATCAACACGACATCACAATCCAAAAAGTGGAAGAACAACCAAGACAATTGACAAAACATAAAATCCATACCGACTGGGTTACACAGTGGGGGTACATATTCTCGTCGAGGATGATGGAAAAGTTGGGAAACCTTCTTGTCAACTCTTTTTTTTTTCCACATTATTCCCATTGGGTTTCATGAGGCTCGCCTAGTCCTGCCAGAGCAGGTGGAATCGAGGCTTACTACCTACAATCCTGCATAAAAGTAAACGTTGTGTACACCATATATATATATCAAATCAACCTAGTGTAGAGGGAATTGTCGTGTCGTATGCCTCTCATGAATGAGTGATACGACATCGTCCTTCTAACATTCTACAATTAGTGATACATCATAAACAATCATCAAAAACAATTACTAATTAGATGCAACGATAGTACTAAATCCACATATTAGGCATAACCAATTAATTACCTTCATCATCAAGATTTGAAGCCGACTACCTAAAAATCATAAACTAAGATGGAAACATAACACATTAGCACCAGTTATTCATGCTAATTCATTGCCAAGATACAAATTTCTGGTTAAACTTCATCATTTAAACATCATGTACTACATTCTATTCATTACTCAATGCAAAATCTCACAATATGTGTGTCACAAGATCATAATTTATGGCCCTTTCAAAAACATAGACATAATTATTACTTCAAAATACACATAATTTCAGATTTAACACACATACACCACATACACACTCAAATTCACTTCACACCAAAGACACTACAAAACGACTCAAGGGCAACACAAGAGTTCCTAATGCATTTCCAGTGGGAAGGATATCGGTGCATTGCGCACTACACCGAGGGTCCTATCCTTTCCACTAAATTTCTGCACCATAGAACCTACATCACCCAGAGACAAACTAGGGCAAACAAGCACAAACTATACAAACAGACTGACACACCCTTACGAGTACAAGCAACTAGGTCAACACAATGGGCTCATAGTGCCCTAGTGTATAAACCTTGCTCTAATACCAACTGTAGTGCCCCTTCCTGATTCACCATTTCATGATTTAGATTATTTGAATTTACACATGTTTCAAAGATACTAAGTATCAGTATTAAAGGTCTGCTCAACAATGACAAAGCATTAGGCATTGAAAAATAGTGAGCTTTGAGGAAAAGGTTCCAGGCACTATTTTAGACTCTATTTTTCCTTATGCGCATCCTCGTTTATCAAACGGTTTATAATTTAAACAACCATACACACAAAATCAAATAATCTAAATCATGAAATGGTGAATCGGGAAGGGGCACTACACTTCCTCTCTTTTGGGTCTTCATCAAAAGGATCCAAAAAAGGTGTGGGAGATAAATCTTCCAAGCTTGGCAGAAAAAAAGGATTTAGAAAAGATTAAATTAATAGGGGAAACTTTGGTGGAGTCAGGGTTTGTCAAGACTTTGGATTCTCATTTCTCGAGCCCCTTGAAATTATTGTTCTATCCTAGAATGTAAGGGACTTGAACAATGGCCCTCAACAAAAATTTGTTCTTGATTTGGTTAGAAGTCAATCTCTTGATGTTCTTTTCCTATACGAGACTAAGTTATCAGTTGAGTGTATGTTTGGTTTGATTCCTAAGTTGTGGGGGAGTGGCAAGTGATAGTGCATCGAAGCTCATGGGTCTGCTGGGGGAGTGGCTTGTTTATGGAACCCTCAGAAGATCCACCCTCCTTGGTGAATGTCCTTTAATTCTTCCAAGTCTATGATTGCTTCTTGTCTTGAGACAGAGGAGTCTGTACTCTTCTCTAATATTTATTCTCCTATTGAGATTCAAGGTAAGGAACTTTTATGGTCCCATATCAGGTTTGTCCGTAGCATGGCTCCTTACCATCCGTGGATTCTGGTTGGAGATTTCAATGTTATTTCTGAGTTGGATGAGAAGAGGGGTGGTATTGCAAGGTTGGATCCCTCTGCATTGCTACTTCAGTATAACATCTTAGCTTTAAATCTTGTTGATATCAAGCTTGCTAATAGCTAGTTTACTTGGAACAATTAGAGAGTTGGGGATAATTGCATTGTAGAACGGCTTGACCATTTTCTGGTTTCCTGCTACTGGGTTGGTGGTTTGTGGTCCTCTTTCTCTAAAATTTTGGATTGGAGGGGCTCAGATCATTAGCTTATTAAGCTTTCTATTTCCTCAGCCTGTGTACCTTGGTCTCCTTCTTTCAAGTTTCAGATTATGTGGTTGCGTGACCCCTCTCTACATGACTATGTGGCTGAATGGTGGAGTTATGGTAGACCAACATATGGTATGACAATGTATGTTTTTTCTAAGTTGCTTCAATTTATCAAATATCAGCTTAAACACTGGAACCGGTAGTGCTTTGGAAACATTTTCCATGCTAAGGCTAATGCCCAAGCTGAGTTGGATGGTATTACAAGGTTGATCAGGGAGGAGGTGGTGACTAAGGATCTACTTCAGGATGAGGCTAGGGCTATGAAAGCACTGGAGGAATGTGAACTATGGGAGGAAGTCTATTGGAAACAAAAGGCCATGATTGAGTGGCTTCAGGAAGGAGATAAAAATACCACTTTCTTCTTCAATTCGGTGAATTCTAGGAGACATGACAATTCTATTTTTGTTTTGGTGAATGAGAGAGGTGAGCATCTTTCCTCTTTCCAAGAAATATGGAGTGAAGTTGTGCAGTATTTTGCTTCTTTATTCAGGGAGGATTCACAAGGGGGCTCTAATGAGGAAGTTCAGGTCCTTTCTTGTATTCCTTTTTTGGTTTTTAGGGAGATGAATGAGCATCTTATGGGTGATATTACACTAGAAGAGATAGAGGGAATTGTATTCAATATGAAGAAAGGAAAAGCTCCAGGTCCTTATGGTTTCTCGGTTGAGTTCTTTCAAGAGTTTTGGGATATCATCAAGTTGGACTTATTGGCGGTTGTTCAGGAGTCTCAAAAGAATAAGCAGATGTTACAGTCTTTGAATTCTACCTTCCTTGCTCTCATCCCCAAGTGTGATGGGGCAGATAGGTTAAGTCAATTTTTTCCTATATATCTTTGCAATGTAATTTACAAAATTATCTCTAAATTGATTGTTGATAGGCTGAAAAAGTGGTTGAAAATGTTGATCTTGGAGGAATAGAGTGGTTTTTTGGAGGGCCAAAATTTTTTGGATGGGGTTGTTATCGCAACTGAGACCATTCACTCTATGGCTAGCTCCAAATATAAGGCGATGTTCATAAAATTGGATATGGCTAAGGCATATGAAAGAGTTTCATGGTCCTTCCTTTGAAATTTTCTTGGGGATTTTTGTTTTGGGGATGAGTGGATTCAATGGATTATGAGTTGTGTTACTTCGGTTTCCTTCTCTGTGCTAATTAATGGTGAGCATTCTAAGCTTTTTGGTACCTCTTGCGGCTTGCATCAAGGAGACCCCCTTTCTCCTTGTTTCTTCTTCTTGTTGAAGGTCTAGGATGTTTGATGAAATGGGACTCATTCAGGGGTGGAGGTGGGGAGGTGATTTACCTCCTCAGTCTCATCTGTATTTTGTGGATGACACGAATTTAATGGGCATGGCTACTATTAGGGAAGCCTCAAATTTGTGCAAGGTGTTGGATGTTTATCTTGTTGCCTCGGGTCAATTGATTAATGAATACAAGTCCTCCATATTTTTCTTCAATACTTCAGGGTCCATTTAGTGGAGGATTGCTCATATCTTGAGATTTCAGATTGGGATCCTCCCTTCAACCTATCTTGGTATTCCTATCTTTGTTGGACGACTTCCCAGGGACTCTTGGTTGAAAGTTAATCATTGGACCAATAGATGGTTGTCTTTTGCAGGTCATGTTTAGTTGCTCAAGTCTATGGTGCAAGCTCTCCCCATTTAAAAATGTATGATTCAGGTGGACCTGATGGGTTTTGTTAAGGAATTATATTCTTTGGCAAGACAGTTTTTATGGGCTGGTTGTTTATTGTCCTCTAAGTGGAGCCTTGTTAGATGGGACATTGTTTGTAGCCCAAAATAGTTTGGTGGTCTTGGGTTAAGCTAGTCTTCTTTGTCTGCGGTGGCGTTGGATGCTAAATTGTATTGGCGTTGGTGTGTGGAGTAGGATCAGATCTGGGCTAGGATTTTATCTCATAAGTATTTCCCAGGGGTCTCTCAACAGGATATCCCTCGTTATCCCCTAGTTGGGAAAGGTTTGATGATTTGGGGTACGCTCAAGAAAGAAGTTGTGCTCATCAAGGATGGCTTATTTTGGATTTGAAAAAGGGGGATAAAGGCTCATTTTTGGTTTGATTCTTGGGATATTTTTCCTCCCATTGTTTCTCAATTCCCTAATTTGTTGGTTCTATGCTAAAGGTTCCTTGAGGCTGGTCGGTCTAGGGTGAGTGAATTTAAGACCTTTTCTTCTCATGGTCAACTGCTGGTGGCAAGATGGAAGAGTCTTATTGAATGGCCTATTGTTGGTATGGAGGAGTGTGTAGAGCTATACAATATCCTTTCTAGTAGACGTTTTAGTTCCCTCTAGGATGGGGATGTTCTTTCTTGGTCTCCTAATCCTAAGAGTGTCTATACTGCTGCTTTTGGATATTAGGTGCTAGACAGGGTGGAGGTTCCTTGGTGGAAGAATGTGTGGAACAAGTTCTCTTGGTGAAAGTGTAACTGCTTTATTTTTACTTTGGCTTGGAATAAATGCTTGACATGGGATAATATTCAGAAGAGGGGATTTCAAGGCCCTTTTGTTTGTGTTTTGTGTGGGGTTGGAGAGGAGGATTTCTCTTGTTTTTTTTTTTTTTCTGTTGTTCCTTTGCTTTGCAGCTCTGGCATTTTTGGTGGGGAGTTTGGAAAAGCCCTTGTGTTCATGCTTTCTCCCTGGTGGATTTTTGGAGTAGTTTGGGTAGGCTTCCTTTTGTGGCCTCTTTCTTGCAGGATGTGTGGTATGTTGGTCCTACCATCATACTATAGCAGATTTGGTTGGAACAAAATCGTAGAATATTTTGTGGCGAAAAGATGTTGATTCAGCAAGTTTGGCAAAGAATTATGGGTATGATTTAGGAGACGGTGATTGCTAAGTCTAAAGTGGTGTTTACTTTGGAGAAAGGGGATGCTAAGATTGTGGATATACTAGGGATTCAAGGGTTTTCTTTGGCTTATGCTTGTGTTAGGAGAGGTAGGCAAGTGAAAACAAAAGTTCAAAAAGTGGTTAGATGGATGTCCCCTCCGGCTGGTACTTTGAAGATCAACACCAATGGTTCCTCAAGGGCCAATCCTGGGCCTGTTGGCATTGGTGGGGATCCTTGTCGAGGATGGGAATGGTAATTGTGAAGGATGATATTACTTCATACTTTGTATTGCTGCTTCTTGTGGATTTTGGGGCTATGGCCCATTGATTTTTTGTAATGCTCTTTTCTAATTTTCAATAAAGTTTTTACCCCTTTTTAAAAAAAAAAACTATTTTGGACTAAAATTCTTAAAAAATAATGCAAAACTAAAAAAAATGAAAAAACAAACATTAAAAATTATACATACCTCTGATTAGTGGGTGATTTTTGCAAAAAAAATCACTGGCAAACAAATATCCGAGTTTTTTGGCTGCTCCAAAGTGTGGAGCAGAGAATAAAGCAAGTGAAAATGACTCTCAACCTTTTCTTTTTTTGATTTAGAACATAGGGAATGAATATCTGTTTAGTTTTCAATTATTATTATTTTTAATTTGGTCAAGTATATCCCGTCCCTTAGTATAATGGATGATGCAGACCGACTAATAAGAGGTTTTTTATATTATAAAAGAAATCATTTATATATAATAATATTATATATATATAGTAATATTATGTATATATTATAAAATGATATAATATAATATATAAAATAAGGCACAGAAACGAAAATCTATTTCAAAACAGATATTCGTTTAGTTTTAAGTTTTTTTAAAAATTTGGTTGGGTCCACCCCATCCCTTAATATAAGGGATGGTACATACCGACTAATAAGAGGGTTTTTATATTATAAAAAAAAATTTATATATAATAATATTCTAAAATGATATATATATATTATTATATATTATATTATATTATATTATATTATAATACAATATATTATATAATAATGCAATATATTATATAATATAATATGTATATTATATTATAGTACAATATTATTATATATATTATATAATATAAATATTATATTATATTATATTATAATACTATATATTAATTATATATAATGATATAATATAATATTAATATATTAATATATATAATATAATAATACTATATATATTAATATAATAATATTATAAGATATAATATAATATATAAAATGATTCTCGACATTTTTTTTAATTTAACACACAAAAAATAGATATCTTATAATGGATAGTTGTTTAGTTTTAGATTGTTTTTTTTTATTGATCAGGTCTACCCCATCACTTAGTATAAGGGACAACACAAACCGACATATATAATATATATATATATATATTATATATATTATATATATATATATTATATATTATATATATATTATATATTATATTATATTATATATATATATATATATATATATATATATATTATATTATATTATATATATAATATTATAATATGATATTATATAATATAATCTATATATTATATTATAATAGTATATAAATTAATATATAGATTAATATATAATAATATAGTACATATTAATACTTTCAATTTTTTCTCTAGATTCAAATCAAAGATCAAGAAGGTAGCTCACTGAGTATGGAGGGAAAGGAGGAGGGAAAAGGGAAGGGGAAGGAGTAAGAGAATGCCATAAGCATAGATATGGGAACAAGCTACTATTGTGTTGAGGTATGGAAGCCACATCATAACATGGTTGAGATTATCATTAACAAGCAAGGAAACAAAATGACTCCTTCTATGGTGACTTCTACTTCCTCCCAAAGACTTGTTGGTGATGCTGCCAAGCACTAGATTGCAAACAATCCTGTTAACATTGTCTTTGATGCAAAGTGACTCATTGGAAGGACTAGTTGGAACTGTCTTCAGCATGTTGTAGATTTGTTGTAATCATTTCAATCTCTGATAGTGAGCCACCTTCTTTTCTATCCTAGCAATGAGCCATTTCTTCTATTTTCTAGACAGTGAGTCCTCTGGATAGTGAGTCCTCCTAGCAGTGATCCATTCTATAATATCTTGTAACTAGTTATAATATATTGTGAGCTAATCCTCACTATGGTTTTTCCCTTTTGGGGTTTCCACATAAATTTGGTATTATTGTGTTTGTTTATGTGACACATGCTTTCTATGTTCCTTTCCATTACTACAAGTTTAATGTGATGCATTGAATAAATTTTTTAATTCTATGAAGTTAATGAATTTCAATGAATATTGATTCACACCTCTCAATATTCCAAGTGTTCAACATCACCATCATCCTAAGAAGACTCATCTAAATTAGAAATATAATCTATCTTCTTATTTTTCAACTCTTCGCACTCCTTATAGAAGTGACCATGTTTGCCACAATTCCAACAAAAGGCCTTGGACTTTCTAGGAGACATAGATCTCCCATGGGATTTGGATCTTCCTTTGTTTTCTTTCTTCTTATCCTTCTTCTTTCCTTTCTCCTTGGGAATACCATGAATTGTGAGAGCCTCCTTAGCTGATTCTATTGATTTTCTTTTCATCTCCTCACACAATAGAGATTCAACCACATCATCCATAAAAGTGGTAGTGGTACTTCCAATGCCCATAACAAGGTGGCCCCATGAATCTGGTAATAAACATAGAAATGACATACAATGTTCCTCCTCCTCCATCTTCACACCAATAGAGGGAAACAAGGAAACAAGAATATTAAACAAATTAAAATGATCCACAACAAGTCCTCCATCCTCCATCCTCATAGAGTATAGCTTCTTTCTTAGGAATAACTTATTTACTAGGGATTTGGCTTGATAAGTTTGAGCAAGTTTCTTCCACAAAGTTGTAGTTGTTTTCTCCTCATGAACATTTAACATGACAGAGTCAACCAAACCAATTCTTATGAGACCCTTATATTTTTGATCCATTTGATCTCAATCTTCTTGTTTTATGCCTATTGGCATGGAACCAGATATCGCAAGCCACAAATCTCTATCCACCAAAAGGTCCTCCATCTTGAGTTTCCACAACTCAAAGTTTCCTCCATTGAATTTCTCTAATTCAAACCTCCTAGATGCACTATCCATCTCTCATGCAACAAATATTACAAGTCTACTACACATGCTCCCACTCAAACAAATATTAGTACAAAAACCCCTCTAACCAACAACTAGAATCAAAGGTGATCAAGCTCTAATACCAATTGAAAGGAAGAAAGGTACACATAAATGCTTCCTAATGTTGATCTAAGAGGAGAGATGTATAGTTTTAATTATTTTTTAGTTACAATGTGAGATGAATAAGGTTATTTAAAAAAAACAACACATACAAGTATAAGAATCTCACAATACAAGATATATATGGGGAAAACCCTTTTGAGAGAAAAACCCCATACTTCAAAACCTGCACAATGTATTAAATCAATGGTGATTAAAACACACTTGCAATGCAATTTATTCCAAGAGTATACATGAGTGTTGAATTCTAGATTAATTCTAACAACATAACAATACCTTCAAATTATAACATGCATAAACACACTCCAAGACATTTGATATATAGAGAATACAAGTGTGAAGATAGCTTCTAGAGAAAGCTACAAGAGATGGGCATCCAAATCCACTTGGCACATTTTTCCACCACCTCCAAGCATGTAAATGACACTTGTACAATATTCTTTGACACCTCATTCATACCTCCAAACTTGGGTTCCCCATTTTCACTCAAAATAGGTATGATAGATGCTCTTACACACCTTACAGCCATCATAGAATCTGTCATATATTACAACACTTACAACTATAAGAGAATATGTCATAACCAACTTATAATAAATTATTCTCTTACAACTTGTCATAGTGAAACTTGGGAACCTAGATTCCCCATACAAAGATGCCTTACAACACTTGTCCAACTTGTCATAGAATTTGGCTCTTACATATCATAAGATCATCATAGGAATCTGTCATAAGATCATCATAGGAATCCATCATAAGATCAGCATAGATTCCCTCAAAGATGTTGACACATTTCAAATGAATCTCTTCCAACATGGTAACAACTCACCATTCCAAATCATATTAGATGAAAAATAAAATTGAGCAAGGAATTGCAACATAAGCATAACAAAATTAATATTTTAATGCTAAGAAATTGTAAAGGTTGAGACACCTTAATTCCCAACACCTAGGATGAAGCTACTAGAGTGTCATAGTGGAGTGGATGTTGACTTTAGCCAAGTCTTAAAGGTGCCCAAGGATATGATGGGTGATGAATTTCCTTAATAAACAATAATTAATGATATTTGGGTAAATAAAATTAATCAATATAATGACCCTTATGGTATAGCTAGAGTGCTCACTTAGGCCTAGTATGATCGTAGAAGGAATGTCTACTCTAGGATCATTGTAACTTGCAAGTTATGTTCCTCACATTGGTGAGTTGATTCATACCCGACTCTGCTTAGTCATCCCTTCAATATTTATGATGATACTCCATACCTCCTCTCTAGAACATTATCCTTGTGACATTGGTGTGTGTTCCCAATGAGTTCCTTTGTTTTATTTTTGATTGTGCCGAATGTGAATGTTTTTATGCCATTGGTGTTTGTTCCCAATGATGATTTATATTTTTAATCCATCTTGTGATTTTTATTGAGTCTTCTTGCATGATTTGTATGTTACATGTATGTTTTGTGTATCTCATATGTATAAGGGGTATGTGCAGGATCATGATGGGCCAAAAAGTGGCGATATGATGGGTATTTGTAGGGTATGTGGCTGACAGCTTTTTTTTTACCCAAAATTGATGAAATGAAAAGGGTTTTTAAAGGAGATTCTTAGCTTTCCACCAATATAATTTATGCTTTACTTTTAATTTAATAAATTATTATTATTCATTTTCTATTTGAATTACTGATTGATAGGTTGATTGAAAAACATGTATAGCTTTCAACGGTATCACAGTTTTGGAATCCAAAACATGCATCACATTCTATGCTTCACATACTATAGGATTAAAAAAGAAAATTGAATTTCATAAATTTGACCAAGTTAAGGTAATTGGACATCTTTTATATTTTTTAAAAGTTGTAATAAAAAATCATAATTAATTATTTACTTGGAAAAAATTACAAAAAATATGCATCACATCCAAAATGAGTCCTCTACTTATGTCTAAAATATTATAAAAAATATTATCATTTTATTGTGGTTAGGGTGGTCAAACAAACACCTACTTCTTATTTTTCCAATTTAAATACTACTACATTGAAATTTCAAATTTTCACCAAATAGATTTTTAAATAAACCTAGTAGTTTAGAAACTATATTCAATTTGCTGCAGATTCTATTCTTACATATTTTTGAAATAATATACATAACTTATTCAAATTTTTATGTCAAGTTGCCTAACTCTGATTTTTCTAATTTTTTTGCCACTTAAGGGCCTATTTTTTCCATGATGATACTGCACATACCCTAAGATTTCTCCATTTTTTGGTGTGAGTGTGATTTTGACTCATGTATGTTACAAATAGGATCCTAGATAAATATAAAATTAAGACAAAACACAAAGACACAAATATATGTGGTTCACTTAATATGGGTTATGTCCATGGAGAAACAAACAATCCTTCCTTTATTTTGTCTAGAAAAATGAAGAGATACAACCTACAACACATCCACTATAACTTCCTTTTCTCTATATTATAGTCTAATCACACAATATAATACAATCTTCAACCATAATTCATGCCCTCATAACAAGGGGGTTGCCTTCTAGGGAAAAAAAAATCAATATAGTATGTACCATCAAATATGTGACCTAATGATCAATAGTCCATATTTAAAATGAAAATTATATATATATATATATATAATTTGGATTTTAAGGGCACTTCCCCTTAACCCCCCACCAAGGCATATGGTCCCCGAACCCATTTCTAGAGGATGTACCCCTAGAACTTGAAATGGGGATACCCCCTTCACCTCCCCCATTGGAATGTTCTCCAAAACAAATATGATTACGCTCCATAACCAACAATGTGACTATCTTCTAGCATGAAAAGAGTATTCCTAAGGGTTCCACAAGGTTGGGTGGAAAGGAAACCACCATTGGGAATCAAGGATCTTGAGAAAATCTCTAGGATCATGATCAAGTTGTTAAGAAAATCATTAATTTATTTTATTATTTCAATGTTATAAATATATTTGAAGGATATTTGGGTCATTTATCTTTTTTATCATGTTAATTGAACCTCCTTAAGTGGATGGAATGATTTGTATTTTGTATTCCTTTATGTATTTCAAATTTGGAGTCAAACATGCTTGATATCTTTTATTCTATCTTGTTTTATTGTAATGTTGGTTAAAAATAATTTAGGCCATTCTTCCATCTGGGTATTAAAATTAATCCTAAGTTAGAGAACATGTTTGTCTTGAAGCCTTTAGCTCTCTTTTGTGTGCCTAGTGTGTCATTGAGAACCCCCTTGTCAAGGGGTCTCTTAGGGTTCTTTAAGTGGTCTTGGTGGGGTCAAGATATTTTGAAACCTTTCTTATTTACCAATAGTACATCATTAGAATCATTTTTTATCCTCTTCCAGTCTCCCTATCCCT
The DNA here is from genome assembly GCA_007258455.2 of Sequoia sempervirens. NCBI lineage: Eukaryota > Viridiplantae > Streptophyta > Pinopsida > Cupressales > Cupressaceae > Sequoia > Sequoia sempervirens. Next base: position 555,381,880 of record VDFB02000003.1, on the reverse strand, counting down.
TGGGAGTGATCTACTTCATGGAGTATTGTGAGGTGACATTGGGTGTCTAGGACCTTCTCAATTCACCGATTATTTTCTTCATTTTTGAGTCTATTTTTAATTAGATCTCCTTCACTGTAGTCCCTAAGGGTTGTACTTGTCTTGAGGACCAAAACTAAGATTAGGTTTTCTCACTAGTCAAGACACTAGTGCTAGAACCAAGACTACAACACTAGAGAAGGACTACATGGCCTAATGTGGACTCTAGTGCTAAATAGGACTCCAACACTAGACTATGACTCTACAAATAAACACTTGAGCACTCACGCTAGTGTAATACCTTAAGGTTTAAGGAACATATTTTCTTTGGGAAATTTGTCATCATCTAGAAGCAATATGTCATCATTTCTAGTTGGTGGATGGTTTGTACCTCCTAGTTAGGTAACCTCTATTTAATGTTTTCACTATTATTTAGGTGTTTTTTAAGTGATTTTTGTGTGAATTGGAGGTGAGTGTGCCCTTATCCTACTCCTTATTTTCAACAACTTTTTTGTTGCATCATTTCTTGGAAGTTTGTTGCCTCATATTCATTCCATCATTTTTGTGGGTTTTCATGGGTGTTGTAAGAGTTTATAAGTGTGTATTTGTGTGGATTTTAATGATTTACTCATCCTTCCATTATGTTGTGTTGTGAGAAAACTTGATAGTGGGTTGCTACTTGATCATCATATGGCATCAGTTTCCTCTCTTGTAAGTTCATCATGGTAATTTTGTTTTACGAGTGGTAAGTATCCCACTAGTGTCACCTTGCTTGTAGCAATGATGATTCCATTCATATTATTTTCACTTGTGTGTCATTTTTTTTTATATGAAACTTTATTTTACTTTATTGTGTAAGTGTGACATTTTGTTGCATTTGGGTTGTTTTCATTTCAAAAAATGTTGTTTGGTTATATATCCAAAAAGATTAAGATCCATAACCAACAATATCCCACTTGGAGACTAATCATAGCAACTCTAGGAAGATAACCAACCTCCAACAATCTCTTACCTCGAGACTGATTACAACTCCACTACTACTACACCTGCTAGACTAGGCTTCAACTTTGGACTTGACAAGTTTCTCATTTGCACCATCATATTTGAAGGCTAACTAAAACTGAATAGGAAATCAATTTCTCCTAAGTTACTGCCCTTGTCAATTTGTCTACATTATATTTTGGTTAGTGTGTATCATTTTCAGCTTCAACTATTCATCTTCCAAAAATAATTGTACGAAATGATACCTAATAGATATGTTTAGTCTTAGAATGAAGGTTTGAGTTCTTTGCAAGATGAATGGAACTCTATCTATCACTATATAACCTGCTATCCTCCTGCTTCTTTCCCAATTTCTCCATAAACCTTTGTAAAAAATAATATGTTTACTATCCTTTGTAGGAACATCATACTCTTCTTATATTATTGAAATTGTAACCACTTGTAGTATGGACATCCAACTTATTTTTTTTCCACCTATAGTAAAAAATACCATGTGGCACTCCTCCTACTATCAATATCACCTACCAAATTTGAATCAACCTATCCCTATAGAGCATATTTGGATCCACCAAAACATAATTCCTGGGTAGTAGTAGCTCTCAAATACTTGAGAATCCACTTTATTATTTTCTAATGCTCTTTTCCTAGATTATTTATATACCTACTCACAACTCCCATTGCATGTGCAATAACTGGCCTTGTACACACCATGGCATACATTAAGTTACTAACTATTGTTGAGTATGGAACCCTAGACATGTAGTCTATCTCCTCTTGTGTCTTTGGACACATCTCCTTATTCAATTTGAAATGGCTAGAAAAATGTGTATTAATTGGTTTTGTATCTTGCATTTGAAATATTGTCAACACCTTCTCTATGCACTCACTCTAACACAATGTTAATGTATAATTTTCCTTATATATTGTTATTCTCAAACAATGGATTTTCTTTCAACACCCAAATCATTGATCATAAATGAATTAGATAGTTTTCTTTTGAGTATAGTTATATCATGCATGTTAGAACTTGTAACAAGCATATAATCTACATACAATAACAAGATCGTATAGTTTTCATTATCTAGTCTCCCTAAATAAGAACAATGGTTATAATGACATGTACTATAACCTTTTTTGTCATAAACCTATCAAATTTTAAATTCCACTATCATGGTGCTTTATTTAGGCCATACAATCTCTTACTAAGTTCTCCTTCTTTTGACCTCATACCCTTGTGGATGTTGCATATAAATCTCTTCCTCCAAATCCCCATGGAGAAAATTTTTCTTTACATCTAATTATTCAAGATGAATGTCTTCTATTGCCACTAGACTTAAAATAGTTCTAATTGAAGTCATTTTAACAAGAAGATAAAATATTTCATCAAGTCTATACCTTTTTTTGTACAAAAACCTTGAAAAAAAGTTGTGACTTGTACCTCTTTTCCCCTCCATATTCTTCCTTCATCTTGTAAAGTCGTTTATTCTACAATGTTCTTTTTTTTTTAAAGGCGCAAGATAACTGAGATGGGGGGTGATGTCACCAAATTTAAACTTAAGACTTTGACACTTATTAACTTCACAACCACTTGTTTTGTTATTATGTATGAACATGAAATGCAAATAACAGAAAGCAAAATCAACATAATGAACACAAAATTTTACTTGGAAAACCACATAAGGGAAAAACCATGGTGAGGATTAACTCACAATATAAAGTGATAGAAAAACCGAATACAAAGGCTCACTACCAAGGGCTCACTACCCAGAAGAGGACTCACTATCTAGATACAAAGGCTCATTGCCTACAGAAAGGACTCACTATCCAATAGGGAGGCTCAATGCCTATAAATACAAAAGAAAACAAAAGACCCAACACAAAAATTTACACACATCTGCAACCTTGAATGAAGATTGAAAAAACCTTCAGCTCACTGCTTTTAGGAATCTAACACAATGAAGTATTGTTGCCTCAACTCACTTTCACACACTTCTTCTCTTTACTTGTGGCTTACTTTGTTGCTTCACATCATAAAATCCTTCGTAACTCAACTTGTATTTATACCATCTTCACCTTAGAAACTTTCTCCAAGCTCCGCCACATACACTTCATTTCAAAAATTCAAATTAGGTCGACAACTCAACATTTACGCGGTGGAAATGAATTAGAGTGGACCAATTAACCACTTAACCAAAACCAAAAGAAATGTCTCAGATCAACCACATGATTCCTTAATTAATTTTAATTCTTCATATGAAGTGTAAACACCAGGTCAACCAAACCTAATGAAAACACAAATGAACATTGAAGTACATGCTATGTGGATGATGCAACATGCTTCATTATGCATGATAACACTTCGCATGTTCCTTCAGATACATCTACAGCAAGAGTAACAACCTTCAAACACAAAACTCCTTCTATCAGTCCATCCAGACTATGCAAACACATACAACTCTGAAACTCAACTTCTGAATCACCAAACCACAAACATCTTTTCCAACACACAAAGAACACCATTACAAGATATATTCCAGATCTGCAAGACCTGAAACAAAATAGAGGAAGACTACGGATCAGAAACATTTATCCCAATCCACAAAAAACCAACTCTACCAAAACAATTAACACACCGGTGAACACAAATTTCACACTCCATCAAACCAAAAGCTACAAATTAGTAGATATCACCATCAGATCATCAAAAAAATCCTTCAGATCCATACAAGCATAGGATCAACACAAGAGAAACATGGAGCACATACCAGAGCACATTTTGAACACTTACATAACTCTAACTTCTCTCTTTATTAATTTTCTCTCAAAAGCACTTGGAAACTCATCATTTCAACACATCTACAACATCATAAGGATAGCTCCATGTACTCATAGCATCTCAACAACATCTTAACTATACATGCACAATCTGCAACATGCTAAACTATGTTGACATCAATGACAAAACCACCAACTTTACTCATACTTGCAACAATCTCCCCCTTTGTCATTGATGGCAACACATGATGTGAAAAAACCATCAAAGACAACAACCTACACAATATTCTGGGAGAACACCTTTTCTTCCTTTTCTTATTTTTTTTCACATGACTTTCTCTCCCCCTTTGACATCAATGGAAAAGATCAAAATATCTTATTACTCCCCCTTAGGAGTACACCCATTCATACAACAACAATGAAAAACTTTTCTACTCCCCCTGTGGAGTAGACCCATTCATCAGTCCAGATAAATGAAGAATCTTTGAATTCACTAGACTGATGCACCTCCATGTGCACCCAGTTTGAAGGGCCAATGACCCCCAACCTCTCCCTAAGATACTCTAAATTATCCTTTGAAAGGGCCTTAGCAAATATATCTACAATTTGTTCCTTTGTTGTCACATACTCTAGCTTGACTTCATTCTCCAATACCTTCTCTCTCAGGAAATGATATCTGATAGATATGTGTTTTGTTCTTGAATGCATCACTGGATTCTTTGAAATTTTTATAGCACTCGTGTTGTCATAAAAAATAGGAATAGGCTCATCACATATCACTCCAATGTCTTTCAGAGTTTGCTTCATCCACAAAACCTATGTGCAATAGGATGTTGCAACAATATATTATGCTTCTGTAGTGGATAAAGAAACTGAGTCCTCTTTCTTACTCAACCAAGAAACCAATCTTCCACCAAGAAAGAAAGTACCTCCATTGGTACTCTTCCGGGCATCCACACAGCCAACCCAATCTAAATCAGTATAAGCACTTAAGGTGAAATCAGTATCCTTAGGATACCATAAGCCATAATACGGTGTACCTTTAATATATCTAAATATCCTCTTTATAGTTGTAACATGTGCCTCTTTAAGATCTACTTGAAATTTGGTAACTAAACATACTACATTCATAATATCTAGTTTGGTAGTAGTAAGATACAATAGCCCACCAATCATAGATCTGTATTTTCTCTAATCAACTTTAGCAAATTCATCATCTTCACTTAGCTTACATCCAGTTACCCTAGGAGTACTAACTAGTTTGGAGTCACCCATTCCAAACTTCTTCAATAAATCTTTCACATACTTAGATTATGAAATGAATATCCCTTTATTAGTTTGATTTACTTGAAGACCAAGAAAGAAATTCAGCTCACCAATCATGGACATTTCAAATTCTTTTTGCATTTATTTTGCAAATATTTTACACATGCCTTCATTTCCACCAAATATAGTATCATCAACATATACTACCACTATCAACATTATGTTACCTTGCATTTTGAAGTAAATATTGTTGTCATCAGAGCCTTTGCAGAATCCTTGTTGTGCCTGGTATCTATCCAATCTTGCATACCAAGCTCTAGGAGCTTGCTTCAGTCCATACAACGTCTTCTTCAACTTACAGACCATATCCAGTTTTTCTAATAACTGAAATCCTTCAGGTTGTTCCATGTACACTTCTTCCTACTTATTCTCTTTGAGTACCTATCCATAGATAGGATCATCAAGTTCAACTTCACTTATCTCAATAGGTTTGTGCATGTCCTCATCAACTTTCACATTAGCACTCTCAACAATCTTCCTCAATCTTTTATTAAAGCATCTATATGCTTTGTTGGTAGTTGAGTATCCAAGAAAAAATCCTTCATCACATCTAGCATCAAACTTCCCAAGATTTTCATCATCTCTTTTAATGTAACATCTACATCCAAATACCTTAAAGTAATTCACAGTAGGAGTCTTACTGGTCCTTAACTCAAAAGGAGTCTTTGTGCTATTGCCTCTAATCTGAACTCTATTAAGAACATAAACAACAATGTGTATCGCCTCTCTCTAGTACACATCTGGTATGTTTGATTCTTTCATCATGGTTCTTGCAGCTTCTTGTACCATCTAGTTTTTCCTCTCAACCACTTCATTTAATTGAGGGGTTCTCAGAGCAGAAAATTTTATTTTTATGCCATGCTTTTCACAAACTGCATTAAATTCACTAGAATTGAATTATCCACCTCTCTCAGATCTCAAACATTTGATTCTTAGGTTCACTTCATTTTCCACTCTTTCTTTGAACACTTTAAACCTATCCAGAGCCTGAGTCTTCTCTCTAAGAAAATCAACCCATGACATTCAAGAATAGTCATCAATAAGGAGCATGAAATACTTGTCACCATTTAGGCTTCCTATTCTAGTTGGATCATAGAGGTTTGTATGTATTAATTCCAACATTTTGGTAGTAGATTGCTCTTTTCCCTTAAAACTACATCTTGTCTATTTCCCTAACTCACAACTTCTACAAATAGTATTAGTAGGATTTGTGATTCTAGGCAGACCTTAGACAAAATCTCTTGAACTGATCCTGACCAGAGTATCAAAGTTTACATGTCCCATTCTTCGATGCCACAACCAACTTTCATTAACTTGAGATACAAGGCACTAACCATCAACACCCTGAAGCTGATAGATGTTTCCATGAGTTCTCCTTCCTGCAGCAACCATATCTCTAGATCCTTTTCTAATCTCATAGGTATTATTATGAAACAAAATTTTAAAACCATTGCTACACATCTTTCCAACACTCAAAATGTTATTCCTTAAACCCTTTACATAGTATACATTACTAGTGTTGTGTATTCCATCAAAACTAATTGTACCTTTCCCAACAATCTTCACTCCTGAATCATCACCAAACATGACCAAACCACCATCATACTTTTCAAGTTTAGTAAACTTGCTTTTATCTCCAGTCATTTGATTAGAGCATCCATTGTCAATCACCCAGTATTATTCATCATGTCTGGCATGAAAGGTGGTGACCAAAGTACCTTCCATCTCATTCTTTTTGTTCTTTGAAACATTCTTTCTTGCACATTTTCCAAGGTTAGTAGACACATATTTATTTTCCAAGACTAAAAACAAGCATTCACTATCATCACCCTCATAATCAAATTCATCATCGGAGATTCTGGCTTCTTCTTTAACATAATACAACTTCTTATATTTATTGTCATTTCTATCCTTTTCTTTATAATCCTTATTCTTCTTATGTATAGCTCTATTCAGACATCTTGAAGCATAATGACCAATATTACCACAACTGAAACATTTAAAGGGAAACATAACTGAAACATTTAAATGGAAACATACCTTTATACTTACTAGTACCTTTCTTCAACTTCTTGGTAAAATTCACTTCCAACTCATCAGAACCATCACTATCTGGATCATCCCAGTCTTTGTTGATTTAAATTTTGTTTATGTCTTTTCCTCTTTCTTTCCAAACTTTCTCATCTCAAATGTAGTAAAGGTGCCAAATAGCTCTTCTTTACTGTACTTCTTAGGGTCATACATCTCTTCAATAACTTAGATCTTATCATTGTAACACTCAGATAGGGTTATTAGGATCTTCTCAATTATATCTTCATCTATTAGATTTCCCCCTTGATTCCTAACATCATTTGCTGCAAGTTCAACCCTTTGGAAATAGCTTGCAAAATCTTCACCTTCTTCCATTTTCAAATTATCATATTTGTGCTTTGATGTAATCTTCTTTGTCAATTTCATTCTATTATTTCCTTCATAAAGGTCTTCCAATTTCTTCCAAACTTCATAAGCAGTGCCTAAAGAAAGAACCTTAGTTCACTCAATTTTAGAAAGAGAACTAAAAATAGCATATATTGCCTTCTCATTCTCCTCATAAGCAGAAACCTCATATGCAGTAGTAAGACCACCCGTCGAAGCAACATACTTCATCTTAATAGCCTTCTATGTATTGTAACCAAGAGAGATAATGTATCCTCTCATCTGCACTTTCCAGTCACTATAATCAAATCCATCAAACATAGTGATCGCTAGCTTATGCGCTATCGGATCTTCCTTAAGCAGTTAAGCTCTACACCAAGGAATCAAAGCTCTAATACCAATTTTTAAAAGGCACAGGACAACTGAGAGGGGGGGTGAATCAGTTGTCACAAAATTTAAACTTAATACTTTGACACTTATTAACTTCACAACCACTTTTTTTTTATTATGTATGAACATGAAATGCAGATAACAAAAAGAAAAATCAACACAATGAACATCAGATTTTACATGGAAAACCCAATAAGGGGAAAACCATGGTGAGGATTAACTCACAATATAAAGTGATAGCAAAACTGAACACAAAGGCTCACTACCCAAAACAAGACTCACTATCTAGATATAAAGGCTCGCTGCCTATAGAAAGGACTCACTATCCAATAGGGAGGCCCACTACCTACAGATACAAAAGAAAACAAAATATCCAGCAAAACAATTTACACAAATACACAACCTTGAATGAAGATTGCAGAAACCTCCAACTCACTGCTTTCAGGGATCTAACACAATGAAGTACTGTTGCCTCAACTCACTTTCACACACTTCTCTTTACTTGTGGCTTACTTTATTAATTCACACCATACAATCCTTCGCAACTTGACTTGCATTTATACCATCTTCACCTTAGAAACTTTCTCCAAGGTCGGCCACATATGCTTCATTTCATAAATTCAAATTAGGTTGGTAGCTCAAAATTCCCGTGGTGGAAAGGAATGAGAGTGAACCAATTAACCACTTAACCAAGACCAAAAGCAACATCTCAGATCAACCACACAATTCCTTAATTAAGTTTAATTCTTCATATGCAATGTAAACACTAGGTCAGCCAAACCTAATGAAAACACAAATGAACATTGAAGTACATGCTATACGGATGATGCAACATGCTTCATTATGCATGAGAACACTTCTCAGGTTCCTTTAGATACATCTACAGCAAGAGTAACAACCTTCGAACACATAACTCCTTCTATCAGTCCATCTAGACTGTGCAAACACATACAACTCTAAAATTCAACTTCTGAATCACCAAACCACAAACATCTTTTCCAACATGCAAGAACACCATTACAATACATATTCCAAATATACAATACCTAAAAAAAATAGTAGAGGATTGTGGAGCTAAAACATTTCTCCCAGTCCATAGAAAACCAGCTCTGCCAAAATAGTTCACACACCGGTGAACACAAATTTCACACTCCATCAAACCAAAAGCTAAAAATTAGTAGATATCACCATCACATCATCAAAACAAATCCTTCATATCTGCACAAGCATAGGATCAACACAGGAGAAACACAAAGCACATAGCGGAGCACATTCTGAACACTTACATAACTCCGACTTCTCTCTTTATTAATTTTCTCAAAAGAACGTTTGGAAACTCATCATTTCAGCATATCTGCAACATCATAAGGATAGCTCCATGTACTCATAGCATCTCAACGACATCTCAACTATACATGTTGAACTATGTTGACATCAATAACAAAATTAATGACAACACCACCAACTTTACTCATACTTGCAACACTTTTAACTTTATGAAACTCAACCAACTCCCAAGTTTGTTTCTATATAAAATATTCCATCTCCTCTTTCATACCGTTCTCCCACGTCTTTCTAGTTTCTACCTGCATTGCTTCTTCATAAATTTTTGGTTCACCAGAATTAGTCAAAATTACATAATATAATGAAGGAGAGTATCATTTAAGGGGTGTTGCAAGTGGCTTATTGGATAATGGAAGGTAATATAGGGATGCAGAACTCCTTGTGACTGAATGAAATTTTCTCATCCATTGGTATAGTAAATGATCTTTTGGGGTTCTGATATCCAATATATGGATATATGACCTAGGAAAATTAATTTTCCCTAACATCTTCATAAATGTGGAATTCATCAAATGTATAGCTAGAAATTATGATGAAAATGTTAGAATTATCAGAGTTTCCAATGTTGGGGGTTAGTAACAATTGATAAAGCTACCATCTTTGAGGTCTTTGGTATGAAACTAGTTGAAAACAAGACTTTGATCTCTTCAAACAAAAATACCAACAATACAAGCACAATTTTAGGGTATATTGGTTACCAAAGCATATATTGAAGGGGTTTGATAAGATCTCTATTAGAATTCTTAAAAGTGAGACAAATATTTTCAACATTGATATGTTTGAAGACTACTTCATCAAGACCTACCATGTGCTCTACCAATTCTTATGACGAGATACTAAGACTAAGTTCCATGTGTCATTAATGTACATGGCAGTAGATATATCAAATCCCTTAGTAAATAATGAGTTTGACTTTGCTACCTATATCTCCAATAGCATGCACAATAAATTGGTAAAGATCAAAAAAGAAAAAAGGTAGTGAACTTCAAACGGCACTCTCTCCTCTACCACATGTTTTTGTATGAAGGAAGAATAAAGTGGGATAAATAATTGCAAGTTCAAATATCAAATGATAATGGTAATTCTCTCCATGTATAATGTTTGAATCATGCTTGGGGAATACATTATAACTCAACAAGCTATGTGATCTTTGAAGATCATTTTTTCAAAAGAGTTAGGATTCATGGGAGTAGAAGAGGGTAGACTGCAAAAAGAAATCATGGATTTCTTAAGACCCAAGGATAAGTGCTTGAGCTGGGTGTGTAGCACAATCGAGGAGATGGGTATCTCCACTCTAATTCAACCATGATAAGATTATATGGGTCCCCTATGGGATCTCATATTATGCCAAGATATGTTCCTCTAATTTTGGCATATTTGGAAATAATCTAACAACTTAATGAATCAAATAAGTCCCATCTCAAGGGGCAGAAGAAAGGATCTTTCATCCCTTTCTCCATAGTATTTTTAGAATTCACAGTGATAAGAGAGGGCCTTGAACTCATCTACCCATTTTCTACAAACATATAAGATAGTTCAGGAAGTTGTAAGAGCATTTGATCCTGAGGGATTCATCAACCAGGTCAAGACAAGCATTAAGAGATCCTCTTTTTCTCATCAAATCCTCTTTGGTGAAGATGTAATAATAAATTGCCTCACTGATAAAGAGGTAAATGAAACAAGAGTGAAGTGGGTTTCCTTCAGAAAGGAAGATAACATAAAGGCCAATAAAATAGTAGGTTATCCTAGGGCCTATGTAGAAATAAAGGATCATATTACCAGGATCTAATTGGTGTTGAAAAACATTGATAAATTAATTGGTAAATCCCTAGTGATGGAGGAAACGCCTTCCTACCAATCAAAAGTGTATCATGTTTGTAACGGCCATAGAACCCTAGAGGACAACATGCTAAAACACCTAAAATGGGACAATTTTTTTTTGAAAGTGCATTATACACAAGATTGCAAATGAAAGCATAGCTTGAATTCTAACTTAAGTCCTCTAAGGTCCATGACTACGCTACTAGATTTCCATTAACTAAACTAGAAAGAACTATAAATCATCACATTAAACAAATTACATCAAAAATATGAAATTCCATTTAATCCATGACATTTACTTGAACAATCAATATGAATAACCATAACATGTCATCAATAGATACTGTTCAGATTCAATCCATTTAACTAACATATACAATAGCATTTTTACATTATCCATTACATAAGAGAGTTTAACAATGAATTACATTATTACATATTTTCATCTTGAACAATAATGTCTCCTTGTATGCATGTGAGGAGAGTACATCGACAAAAGAATAATACATGATACAGTTGATTTATGGTACAATACAAGTACATGGGAGATAATCCAATTGAACTAGAAGTGTAGAGTCCACATATCTGGGAGAAGTCACCACACGAATGATCCACAAAAAAGGGAACCCAATGGAGTACAAGGCACAATGAACCTGAACATGTGGAACCCTAAGGTCCACCCCCTGTGCTAGGAGATAGCAATAAGGTCCCACCACTACAAAATAGTCAAGAGATAGATGAACGACTCAAAGGCTAACATGAATCCAATAGATAAGTACATTATAACAACACACAATAGAGACACTGCTTCCAAAGGCACACAAACATCAAAGGAATACATGAGGCAAGGGAATACTAGGTTGCGGTAGGGATGAGTGTCATAACATCACTTGCTATGGGTTACCCTGGCATATCTTCCTAGGCTACCGAACCCCATCCTGAGTTACCCTGGCAACCTCTACCGAATCACCATCCCCCATACAAACTCATGCGGGATCAACATACATTTCAAGAGGAAAAGGTAGTTTATCTTTGCCATTCCAAGCCTTCCCACTCTTCCCAAGCCTAAACGAGCACTTGATCCCTGAGTGAGGTGTTATCTTGATTAATGTGTAAACTACCCAACCCCCCAATTCATTTTAAATTATCACCCAGTTAAGAAACTCCTACATGGGTTACTCTGGCATCACTTTGTGTGTCGGCCCCCATTGGGAGCCACTCCCCCTACTAGCAGCTAGGAGACCCAACAAAATCAACAGGCAATCCAACTTGCACAAATCACATAACCTCATAAACATACACAAAAGAGGGAGGCATAAACCATCCCGCATACAAATCCCAATCATAGTGGAGAATATATCATGCAAGGCTAATGGCCCTCATAACACATTCAATACAAAAAAAACAACCATCTCAAAATGAACAATCACAGGATCCATCAAATAGAAAATTCCCCCCCAGCCTCTAGAAGTCTAACTAGCCATATACACCATTATACTAACAAAGAACATTAACCATGATTACCCAATTTCATATAGTCAACACAACTTCACATAAAAACAAATCCTCTAACACGATCAAAAGTCACATAGTGAATTTACAACTAGATGAGTACACAATTACAAGTGCATACAATATTTATGATTACCAAGAGATTAGTCTAATTTCACATTTAACAGATTTCATTCTTATTTAAATATACTTAAATTAATCTTCCTTTTTGTAATCTTATTCTGTAATTACCACAAATTTCTTATTTCCAAATCAAATATACCATTGCAATACATCTACAATTATATCTATATATATATAAATGTATATACATATATATATAGATATATACTCACACATCGGTATATAGTTATATATATATACATATATTTATATATATGCATATAATATAGCTAACTATTTTTTAAAATATAATAATTTCTATTTCCATAAAGCAATATCTTCATATTCAAAAATGTACATATATAAATATATATATACATATATATACATAGATATATATATATACATAGATATATATATATATATATATATATATATATATATATACATAGATATATATATATACTTATACATTTTGAAGGGAATCTGAACCATAAACATTCAGTTCGGCTTACAAATATTCCAATGCCTATGAACAGCGTACCTAACAATAAAATTACCATACAAACAAGATCATGCACTTCAGATAACTCTTACTTTCAAGACTCTATGGATGGGGCACATTCAGATTGTTCCATCAATCATATAATTTGAATTCAAGCATAGCTATATGCATGCAGTTGTTGATTTACTATCACAAAAGTTTAAATGGCATTCTAAATATATTTTATATCATTTGATTGATAAGAATGTGATAGACATGGGTCAAAATTTTAATAAAATACAACCATTAAAATAAGCAAACAATGGTGGGTTTAATACACCATTCTATAGGGCGCGGGTGAAAGAAGGACACCACAATGGAAGGGAGACAATGAATTAAATCTAAAGGGATGAAAATTAAAATGCCTTAAGCTTATTTGACCTTCATCAAATCACTAGTAAAATGACTCTTAGGATAAGATTGGGGCTTGGCTACACAGGAATACCAACTGAGGCATCATTGGTCAGAGTAAGGCTACACAAGTCAAGCAGGAATAGATTCATCATTCTAACAATTATAAAATGCAATATCAAGTGTCATTCGAGAACAATATAAAGGAAGAGGAGGTATGTCATGGACAAGACAAGACTGGGCATGGGTAAAAGATATGCATACACTTCATTAATTTACCCTTTTTCTTAGCAGATCACAATAAAGAATGATTAGAGGCAAGAACATGTCAATGGAAATATATTGGCACATCCAATAAGAAGGAAAGCTAAAACGGAAATAGATAGACACAAGAGGTGGCTTTATTTAGATTAGAACAATTCGAATGGGACATACCAAATTGATATTGGCCTAGCCTCAGAGAGGGGCTCAAAGATAAAGGTTCAAATGTAGTAAACAACCAGGTTTACAAGAATACCAGAGTCAGAATGGCACTATGAATTGACTCGATTAATCACGCAAGAAGTAATATCAATACCATAGAGACAGAGGCATTTCCTCAACAAGAAGGAAATTTTCCAAAATGTTGACTCAAAGAATTTAAAAAGCTCGCTGGCAGAAATTGCAGAACTTGCCCAATTCAATTTTCAGGAAGAACGTAAAAACAAATACAGAGGATATAATTTTCCTTTTACTCATTTTTCAGTTTCATAATCTATTGACCAAAAGAATGCTTTGTTTTCACACATGCAAAATTTATTTTCCAAACATAATTAAATTTGAAAGAGAAAAAGCCATGGGAACTTGGAATAACTCAATGGAATGACCTGAAAATTGGTGTTGAGCTCTATACCCCAGCTTGCAGCTTCATACGCTTCCAAAATTCCAACAACACAACTCAAAGATTCAATTCCAAAACTTCCAACAAAACAGAAGGAAAATTTTCAAGAACTAGAAAATTATCCATGGGAAGGGAAATCAAGATTAGTTTTTCAGATGATCTCCAAAAGCCCCTTTCTTAATGCAAAATAACCAGTTTATTTTCCACTTCCCCAATCCGTTGTTGCATGCCCCTTTTTAAATTTTAAATTTTTTATTTAATTTTTCCCACTACCCTCAACTTCCTCCTTTTTATTATTTTTATAATTTAACTATGCTTTATTATTTACACATAATAAATCAACAATAAAATATTTAATTTATTAATTTAATCTTCCATTTTAGTTTTGTTTGCACAATACAATAATAATATACATTTATTTTAATATTTATTTTTTAATCATAAATTTTAATTTATTTAAATCAAATAAAACATTAATACTATTTTATTTATCAAGACCACAAATGAATTAAAATATTTATTTAAATTATCAAATACCTTTTATCCACAATAATCTTTTATTTTAATATAATGGTCAATCAAGCATTAATCAAACAATTAACTCAAATGAACATAATATCAAAGAGTACTTGACCTCACCGTGAATGGAAGACAATACAACAACATCGACAAACCAACTTGAACTGACCACACAGATAGGGTATGACAATGGATACTCATCCTTGTCAAGATGATGGCTCAACATAGGGGACCTGATGTTATCTCCATTTCAACAATCTCCATTGGGTTTAAGGCATGCTCAAACCTGGCAGTTCAAGTGAAGTCGATGCCTAGTACCTACAACCTACAAAAAACCACACAGTCGAGCATGTACATATTCAAATAGTCAAACACACCGTGAAGGGAAATTCACAGCGTCGCAAGGCACTCACAAGTGAGTGATGCGACACTGTTCCCTTTCACCAAAATACATTGACGCAAAATAATCAGATACTAAAATCATGATAAGAACATACATCAATTAATCACATAATACTCATAGCAATAATAACCCTCACAATCAATTAAACCACAAACTATTCATGTCATAAACATAAACATCAGTGATAAAAGCAGCATCAACTATCATCATAGCAATGAATCCATCATTGAGCAATGTATCATAATGTCTATATACAACCAAGTCACTGTCAGAAATAGAAAGCAGACTAAGGGGCACTACAATGTTGTTTATTCATTTGTTAGAAAAAGGAATGTAAGGAAGTTAAGGTAGAAAAACAAATTTCTACACTAATCTTGAGAGGAGGATAATATAAAACTTTACAAATATTTTCAATAGTTACAGAAACTTAAACAAAAATAAACATAAATATCATATTGTATAGGAGAAAATTTGTACCCCTTTTACATCCCTCCACCTTAGAAAATAAAACATGACTAAGAAATTCCACATCACACATCTGCATTGAATCCACTTGGTGCCTATCTTTTGTGTCAATGGGGGAATTTTTGTCGAGGACGCACGTGTGGAGTGCAGATGTCTGCACGGTGCATTGTCATCTTGGATACATTCTTGCCTCTAGAGTGCATAGGGACGTTATGTTCTCCATTAGGCATGAAGCGTAACGCCTCTGTGTCGACCAACTAGTTTGAAAATGGCTCTTTCCCTCCTAATCTCCCTTCAAATGCATATTTTTCACATCCATTCCATTTTCTACACACAATTCTAGACATTCACTCAATCTCTCTTGCATCCTTTTGGCATCTCTTGAGCATTACTCAACGGCTTGTTGCTCCATCAACTTCACTAAGAACGTGTTGTGCTACCATAGAAGCTATGATTTTGGTATCTTGTGAGACCTCCTTCGTCACCGCTATGGCCATGTCGACTTTTTAAAGATCATATTCTTGTATTCTCCCTTCATTGGACTTGAGTGCATTTGGGTGGAGGTGGTATTGCTTCCCTATCCTTCTTTTGTTGTGGTTTGAATGAGTAGCATTGTGTCTTTCATAATGTTCATACTCTTGTAATTAGGGCTAAAATTATCAAGGTTAGGCAATAATACATATAAATCAAACCCTAATAAACAATGAAGCACAAATAAGCATAAAGACATATAAAACATGGAACAATTTTACCAAAAGTCTTCATACCACCATTGATTCACTGCCATTGCACTTCTCCATTTTGCTTGATATAAATAATTTCCCTTAGACTTTTGAGTATTCAAATAGGCCTAATGATAATGACAAAACAAAATATTGAAGATTCTAATTAACTATAGATGCACTTGACTTGATAGTAGACTTGATAGCAAAATGACTCAAGATAGCTTGTGGATGCAATAGACTAGATAGCAAAAGGTTGGTTGTAGATGACAAAAATGGAAATGACAAGGTCTTTTATAGGAAAGACAATTTTGAATGAAGGGCTAAGATTGAAAGTCAATAATCAATGGCCAAGAATGAAAGATGTAGTATGAAATAGGGTTAGGGCTACATTATATGGATTGAGGGTTGAGATTAAATTATAAATAATTTAATCAAGGGTTGAGGTTATCTGAGACATGGATAGATAAATACTTGATGTGGAAGATAAGATTGGCATGGACAAAGAGATGATAGGAGATTAAGTAATAATAAAATTATTTAATCTAGAGGGCCAATGAATAATTAAATAATTAAAAATAATTATTTCATTATAGAGGAATGTGACAAAGAGGACCTTTTGAATTAAATAATGATTTAATTCAAAATTCAAGATAGTGTATCAAATTAAATAAATAAAATTTATTTAATTTATGAGAGAAGAGGCTAATGAATAATTAAATAATTTAACGTAATTATTTAATTATAGTAGAAAGTGGCATAAATATTAAATAAATAAGAATTTATTTAATTTTAGAAAGAAGGGGACTTAATTAGTGACGTAATTAAATAAATAAAATTAATTTAATTAATCAAAAGAGGAATAAAGATAAAAATGAATTAATTAAATAATTGAAATTATTTAATTAATAGAAGACTTCACTTTAGAAAATAATTAAATAATTAAAAATTATTTAATTATCAAGAATGACAAAAGAGGAAGTGATGGAGAATTTAGAAGTCATAGGCATCAGACAATTTTTAGTGTCTACATTTTTCCCCTTTTTGATACAATGCATTTTATCACGTTGTGTCAAATAAATTCAATCAAAACATGCCTCAGTGTGAATAGGATGATGAAGGATGATGAGGTAATGATATGCCCCCTTGAGAGGACAGGTAGGTTCAAAGAACATGAATGTGCTCTCAAAATGGATAAGAAGACTAGAGGATGAAGGATAGAAGAAATGTTAGCACATGAAGGATATGGAAGTTAGTATGGAGAAAGGACTTCAATATTTTTCCAAATAAATAATGGGCCTTACATTTAATCATCATTGGGTGGTAAAATATGAAAAATGGACAAGAAACACCACGGTGTGACATAGACCAAGGTGTGCAAGGTCATCCACTTGTAAAATAGATAGTCACAGACAAGGAATGTCCTAACTCATACTAAGGGCCAAGTTGCCTCAGTCTTTTTGCCAAGACAATCTACAAACATAAGTCAAAGAAAAAGAGTCATGAGACATCATCGCTCCTCTAAATCCTTCATGGGACATCCTCGAGGAAGCTAATAACCTAAATCAAAGAAAAATCAAGAAAAATATAAGACAAGACGGAGTTCATCAACCATTTAGAGTGTTTGCTAAAATATGATTGTTTGATGTTTAATTGACTAGGTGATTGACAAGTTGGTTGTTTGATGAAGCCTGGTTTCAAGACAGAGAACATGTCGTATAAGACGTCAAGTATGGTTTTGATCATGTGACCACCTATATGAGGAAAATTATTGATTTGGACTAAATGATAATCTATGGTTTTAGAAAGGACACATCTTGTATAAGACATAAGTTTGACTGGTTGATGGTTTTGACTGTTTTGACTATTTTGACAATTTGTTTGGTTTGACTGGGTGACTTTTTTGACCTATTTGTCTTGTTGATGTGTGACTTTTATGATGTTTCAATGATAGTTTATTTCTAAGTTGAAAATGTCTAATTTATTATGGTCGGCGCGAAAAACCATAAAGGACCGACGTAGGTGGCCTCAAGGGCTCATCGATAGATGGCCTTGCCTATGTAACAATACACAAAGACCTCAAAGTTCGACATGACATAACTTTCTTTTATTGACAAAGGACTAAGTCATGATTTTTTATTTGACCAAACCTAAAAGGACTGACCTAATGCCTCAGGGGCACATTGATAGATGGCCTTGCCTACATTTAGTCATAGAGGCAATGTAGTTCGACAGGACTTGGACTGACATGACTAACTTTGACTCTATTTTTTGGGATTTTTGAAAGTTATTTGGATGTTTTTGGATTTTTTGGTTTTATGATTTTTTTTTTCTTTTGATAGTTTTATGAATTTTTTTGTCTTTTTGGAAATATTTGGTTTTTTAGTCTTTTTGATATAGTGACTTCCAACAGAAAGTGTAGGATCCAATGAAGACATAGGTTAAGTATTTTACCCCAGTCGAGTATGTAACCAATTTATTAGGAGTGGAATGGGAGGGGATATGAAAGGAAAAAGGTGGTATGATGTCAATCGTTACAGGCTTGGAAGGACAACTAGTCATTATTATGGGTGAAATGGGATGGGAAAATGATGGGGAATAAGTCAAATTGGAATGATGGTAGATGACGAAGCAAAGTCAACTACACATGGCGCCTGTTTGCCAGGTTTTCACCATGGTACTTATCCAAAGCACCGCCGAGGTGGTTTTCACTATTGGGCGAATTATTTCTCTTTACTATTTTCTTGATTTTTTATTTTTTTTAATTTTTTTTGGTGTTACCAAGACACCTGTGTGCCAGGTTTTCATCAAGGTAACGATTTTTTTGATTTTTCTTTTTTTTTTTGTTTATTTTGGTTATGACAAGACTTTCAGAAGCTATGTAGAACTGATATGTTGTGATGATGCATTGACCTTGTTTGGATGATCGTTTCGGATGAAAGGACCTAATTTAAATGTGAAATGCCAGTGGTAAGCATGAAGGGTGATAGATATGACGGATGAAAGAGGCTATGGTGTGATCCCTAATGCACACACTATGTGGGCCACCAAGCTTCAGACAAAAAGGAGTTTGGGTGACCAATGAGCTAGAGTACATGAAGGTGTCATCATCAAAGGTACATTGAAAGACATTACCAATGAAGGTGAGATGATAAGTGAATATAGATGGATTGAATCAAATGTACGAAACAAGTAAAAGTGATGGAGATGAAGATCTTGGATCAAAAATCTCATTATTTGTCTTCGACTTTTGATAGATTCCCCCAGTGATTGTTGATGGAGAGGCATACTTGGAGATCAATGCTTTCTTAGGGCAAATGTAAGAAGATGAGTTCACGAAACGTGGAAGTTTTTTCCTTAGAAAAAAAATCCAAAATCGCCTTCAACAAAACAAGATCCCATTTTTTAATAAACAGGATCCCGTTTAGGCTTAGGACCTCAAGCCAAAATTGGGATCTCATTCTAAAATGGGATCCCATTCTAAAATGAGATCCTGTTCTAAAAAAAAAGATCTCATTTTGAAAAATGGGATCTCGTTTCATAAAAAAAAAATTATGATTTTAAGAAAAGAGATCCTATTTCAAAACAGGATACCATTTTTCAAAAAGTGGGATCATGTTTTGAAAATGGGATCTCGTTTCAAAAAAACATAAAAAAATATTTTTTAATGATTTTAAGAAATGGGATCCAATGGGATCCCGTTTTTTAAAATTTGATTTTTTGGTCAAATTTTTGCTTTGTTTTTTGGTTCAGGAAAAGGCTTGGGGACCCGAACCTAAGCTTTGGACCTGGTTTGACCTGCAAGTTGAAGGTCTTAGCAATGCCACAAGAAAATAGTGACTTTGGGCATATGTTTGAAGACTTTTTTTGTAGAATTTTTTGACGAAATTAAAACGGGTATGTGGAGGATCATCATGGAAAAAATAGGCCCTTAAGTGGCAATAAAATTCAGAAAAATCAGAGTTAGGAAACTTGATGTAAAAATTTGAATAAGTTATCTATATTATTTCAAAAATATGTAAGAATAGAATCTGTAGCAAATTGAATGTAGTTTCTAAACTACTAGGTTTTTTTAAATATATTTGGTGAAAATTTGAAATTTCAATGCAGTAGCACTTAAATTTCAGGGAAAAATAAGAAGTAGGTGTCTGTTTGACCACCCTAACCACAATAAAATGATAATATTTTTTTATAATATTTTAGATATAAGTAGAAGACTCATGTCTCAATGTGATGGATATTTTTTTGTAATTTTTTTCAAAGTAAATAATTAATTATGAATTTTTTATTACAAATTTTAAAAAATATAAAAACTTGTATGTCTGACCACCTTAACTTGGTCAAAACTTCATGAAATTCAAAAAAAAATTAATCCTATAGTATGTGAAGCATAGAATGTGATGCATGTTTCGAATTCAAAAAATGTGATACTGTTTGAAAGCTATAGATGTTTTTCAATTAGCCTATCATTTAGGACTTTAATCATAATTCAAATAGAAAATGAATAATAATTATTTAATAAATTCAAAGTAAAGTGTAATTTATATTGGTGGAAATCTGAGAATCTCTTTTAAAAACCCATTTCATTTCATCAATTTGGGTAAAAAAAAGTTGTCAGCCACATACCCATCATATCGCCACTTTTCGGCCCATCATGATTCTGCACATACCCAAACCCATTATAGATGAGACAGTGTAGATTCTAAATATGTAAATTTTTTTACAGTTGGATTATTTTTTCTATTTTTCAATAATTTATGATGAAACTAGTCCATAAACATGAAATATCAGGGTTTTTTACTATTTTAATAACTTTTTATTAAAATATTTTTTTGTAAAAAAAATTTACTTCAGACAATTCTTTCAGTTTAAAAAAAATCAAAAAATGATAGTTTAGGTCATCTTATGCATGACATACACAACGATTTTTCAAAACGACAAATATGGTTGATAAAAAATTAACAAAAAAAAATATTTAGTAAAAAATTACAAAAAAATATTGAAAACATGCTTCTGTGAGTTACAAATCTTTTCTCAAAAGGATTTAGAAAAATATGATAATTTAGGTCAAAATATGGATGTCGTACACGTGCATGGTATGGTAAAAAAAAGTGACTTTTAAATAGTGGTTTTTAGAAATGCCTAATGAAAATCAATTTGTAGCATCTAGGTATTGAAATAAATTACATATTTGGAAACTATACTATGAGTACTACATTTTATGATTGGTGGATTTTTTCAAGATTCCATCTCTAAGTGCTTCAAATTTTAAGGTCAAATGTGTCAAATTCTGAAAATCAGGGAAAACACTTCCACTTTTTGGCCAAAAAGTGGACTCAACTTCTTTCCAACACCCCTCATTTTAACTTTTGATTTTTATATTTGATTCATTCAATAGCTTTTTATGTTGTCTAAAGGATGTGTCTTAATAATCTTGCTCATTCTTGACTTGTATTTTTTATTGGCCCAATAGCTTTTTATTTTGGCTAAAGGATTTTTCTTGATATTGTTTTCTTTTCATCATGTCTTTTGATTCTTGATCTCCTTTTAAAGAGGCCATTTTTATTTTTTATTTTTGAATTTTTCCCTTGTCATTGTCCTTGTCTTGAAATATGTCTTGTTGATCCATGTCTATGATGTGAATGGACGTGAGTGGAATGAATGAAGTAGATGGAGTGACATGACGATTTGGTGGATGAATGGGAGTGACAATGTCAACCATGTTGTCTTTGGGACTATCCTTTTCGATACTGTTAACATCAAAGGAGGCTTGTACATCCTTGCAAAATTGGAAAGATGACTTAGTAGAGGCAATGGTAGGGGGTACATACCCTAACCCAGGATGGTAAGAATGATTGGATGGTGATTTAGGGGATGGAATGGTGGAAAGAGGGTCATGAGATGAAGATAGAGAATTATGAATGGTAAAGATGGAGGTGTCATCAAGATCCCAAAATGTCTTGCTCCAAGCACAACCATCTACTTGTGTGTCTTTTGATACTTTTTTGACATCATTGTTCAAAGTCGAAGCCTTCATAGCAGCATTAGCATTATCGTTTATCTATAGCTTGTCCATACAATATTCACCACATCCCATGTCATGTACTTGGACCTTGGGGTTCAATGGTACAGTAGATGAAGTGGATGCTTTATTTAAAGAAGATGGATCAATGTAATATGATGAAGTGGAGGATGAAGCCTCATTATTGATGGGCACTTGGAGTTGGGTGGTTCCCCTCATATTAGTGCAATATTAGAAGGGCTCAAGATCACCAGTGATTGTAATTTTGGTGCCTTCATGTGGGAATTTAAGGCATTGGTGGTATGTGGATGGGATGGATTTCATGGCATGAATCGATGGTCAGCCTAGGAGAAGGTTATATGGAAGATCAAGGTCCAAGACTTGAAAAGTGGTATCCATGACTGTGGATCCAACTTGAATAGGAAGTGTGATAATTCCTTTAGAGGATCATTCTTCATCATCATATGCTTTGATAACAATGATTTTAGTGGTGTCTACACATGCTTCCCAAAAGACCAACATCTTAACCAATTTTAAGGTACAAATGTTTAACCCTGCTCCATTGTCTAACATGACTCTTTTGACTTTGGTTTTATGGACAAGGACTTCCAGGTATAAAGGGTCGTTATGGTTTGTCTTTTTGGTTGAATAGTCTTGTTCAGAAAAGGTGGCATGATGGGAATTGGTCAAGTAGCCTACCATCTCTTGGAAATTATTGACATCAAGGTTGGTTGGGAAAGTTGTGTCTTGTAAGGCTTTGTCAAGAATGGCTTGATGGTCAGGTGATATACACAACAACTCTAAGATAGAGATCTACATGGGAGTCTTCCAAAATTGGTCAAGCAAGTTGTATTGGGGCTTTGAAGTTTTTCGTTGCTATGGTGGAGGACCTTGAATGGTTACCTTGGTTTGACGAGTGTTGACAGCACATTCAGGTAGTTTCTTAATGGTAATAGTATTGACATGTTCATCGGCAACTCGAATTGTTATTGGTCTTATTTCCTGAACTGGAGGCCTTTCCTTTTCCATGGTCATGTAAAGGATCGATAAAAACTTTATGGTCACTATTCAAAGATTGTTGTTGTTGTCTGCTGAGTTCAATGGTTCCATTTTCCATAAGGTCTTGTATGAGGTTCTTTAGTTGTTGGCACTATGATAAGTTATGTTCTTTGGTTCAATGGTAGTCACAAAAGGTGTTGTCATCCCACCAAGATGGTTTAAACTATCTAGGATCATATTGTTTTGGTTCAGGAAGTTGTATGGAATTATGTTGCAAGAGTTGTTTAAAGACTGACTCAATCAGCTCCCTTGAAGGAGTATACTAAAATTTTGTTGGAAACTTCCTTTGGGTTCCTGATTGTTGTGTGTTTTGGACAAAATTGGCAGTTTGGTCGAGAGTTCTTGGTGCATTATTGAATGTGTTAGGTCCTCTAAGTGTAATATTAGGACCTGTGTATACGTTCTTAGCATTGGAAACTCCGTCATTAGTCACATTCTTGTTTCGGGCCCAATATTTGCTTTTGTCATTTGAGGTGTTTTAGGTGTTAGTGTTCTTGTTGGGAATATTGATTTCACCTTTTCAATGAGATCCTTCTCAAGGATAATGCCTTTATCCACTAGATCGTAAAATGAAGTGCAACATTGCATCCTTAGCTCATGTATCAAGTGGGAGTTAAGGTTCTCTATGAACATGACAACCTTTTATTTTTCTGGTATCTCGACTAGGCATCAACTAGCCAAACTTCTCCATCACTAGAAGAAGGTGACAAAGTTTTCTCCTTCATCTTGTATAGTATTATATAAGGTGGCAATTTTTATTTTGTTGTCTATGTTAAAGAAAAAGTGTTCAACAAACTTGTTTGCTAGTTCACCCCATGTTCTTATGCCAGTCGGTAAATGTGCAAACCACTCAAGTGCTATTCCCATAAGACTTTGTGGAAATAGTCTCATGAAGTATGTAGGGTAATATACAAAATCTATACAAGATGTGGAAAAATATCTTATGTGTTCAAGTGGATTACTCCTCCCTTTGTACTTAGGCAAGTTTGGTGCAACATAGCCATGTGGGAAGGGTGGCATGTATAGACTCTTGTCAAATGGATAAGGGCATAAGTCCTTAGTCGAGTAGGTCTTCTTGTTGGACATTTGCATATTTCCCATCTGTTGTTGCAAGGAAAGCATTTGAGTTTGTAGGACATCCACTTGAGTCAATGACATATTTTGTATGAGATTCTATATTGGAATTTTGCAATCCAATGTTATGGGATGGGTTTTGATTTTGTGTTTGGGACATGTATGATAGATTTTGATTTGGTATGCTTTTATTTGGTGTTGGGATATGAGTGTTATGAAGTGAATTGGATGGTATATTCCATAAGTTTATAAAATTTTGACTATGTGGATTTTGGATTCCACATTGTGGGAAAGTGTTAGCAAAACAAGGATAGACAACTGAGAGAGGGGGGTGAATCAGTTGTCAAGAATATTTAAACTTTTCAAACTTAAATTTACTTAATCTCAGATCTGATGAATTAACAATAAACCATAGATAATCAGCACATCAAAAACACAAAGAACACCAAGATTTTTACGTGGAAACCCTGTTAGGGGAAAAACCATGGTGGATGTTAGTCCACAATATTATACCCTGTTAAAAGTATAAAGAAGAATAATGGGAATGCACATGCATTTAGGCACACTGCCTAGAGCTCACTACTCAAATACAAGAGGGCTCACTGCCCAAAGAAGACACACTGTCTTACAGAAATTCGGATTAGATCTGCAAGGTATGAACTGAGAAAATAACTTCTACAAAACCTTATTACAGTTCTGGTTAAGCACAGAAACACTCCTTCACACTTCGCTCAAACTTGTTCACACTCTGCTCTGCAATCGAATGATTAGATCACTATTCGCACATTTTCTCTTCCTCTGGTACTTATTGCCTTCTATGCACACTTCACTTCACTCAAAAAATCACTCTTATATATCCACAACATGGAATAACATCAACAACTTCATCATCCAAAATAAAATATGAAATATAAAACATATACACAATGTCGGCCCAAATTTACAAGTAAATTTTCAATGTGAATCAAACACTGTCAGCCACAACATAATGAAGACTTAAAACAACATCCTCGAGCATTCCAAACATTCAAAATTTAATCCTCAAGGATCCACAACATGTTACGACCACCATGTCAGCCAAGAACATAAAAACTTGAACACACAAGAGAAAAATCACCGACCATGAGCACATCAATCAACACAGATGTGCAAAAAAGATAGAGCATGTTCTAGAAACATCCACAAGCATCAAGAATCAATAGAGAAGCATCCACAACAACTGAAATTACTAGAATCACATCAACTTCAATTAGGAACACTAATTGAAGCCATAGAGAAAAACTGTCAGAACACAACTATTCATAACATGATTAAATCTTCATGCGGACCTCTAAAACTTCTGGTGGATAAACTAGATACACTCAGCAATAAACCCTTTAATCCAAAATGACCGATCATCAACATACTGAGCAAGACACCTTCATGACCTTCACTATTCCACTATCAACTTGCAACTCTTTCTTTAACAATTTTCTCAATATCCTCGACATATACAACCTTCAATACATCAATGCTAATAGTGTTGACATCAATGACAACCACATATTAGCAACACAACTACAACATCAAACAATCTCCCCCTTTGGCATTGATGGCAACACATGATATGAAAAATACCATCAACACAACTACACTTACTCCTCCTTTAGGTTTTGACTCTTCTCCTCAACTCTTCCACATGATCTTCTCCCCACAAGGCTCTTCTCGCCAAACAATCACCAGTTTTTCACATTACTCTTCTCCCCCTTTTACATCAATGGAAAAGATAAGCATTATCTTTCCACATATATGCACATCTGACTACTCCCCCTGAGTAGCAGCCATGGAAACATCAATCCGGATTAGAATATAGCTATGAAACACACGGATTGATGCAAGTAAATGCATCTCTAGTTCATATCAGGAGGGGTAGTCATCCCTAGCATCCCTTTGAGATATTCAAAATTATCCTTTGGAAATGACTTGGTAAATTTTTTTGCAATCTATTCTTTGGTAGGCACATACTCTATTTTGACTTCTTTCTCACTCACTTTCTCCCTCAAGAAGTGAAAATTGATTGATATATGCTTGGTCTTAGATTGTAGCACCAGATTCTTTGATATATTTATTGCACTTGAGTTGTCATAGTATATGGAAATAGGCTCATCATATACTACTCTGATATATTTCAACATCTATTTCATCCATAGCACTTGAGTACAATTATTTGCAGCAACAATATACTCTACCTCCGTAGTAGATAGGGATATGGAATTCTGCTTTTTACTCAACCAAGACACCAGCTTCTTCCCTAGGAAGAAGGAACCGCCACTTTTTCTTTTCCTGTCATCTACATCTCTTGCCCAATCCGCATTAGTATAGGCACTCAAAGTAAGATCATCATCTTTAGGATGCCAAATCCCAAAATCAACTGTTCCTTTTAGGTATCTAAAAATTCTCTTTACAGTAGTCACATGAGATTCTTTCGGATTAGCTTGATATCTAGCAACGATACACACAACATTCATGATGTCTGGTCTGGTTTGAGTTAAGTAGAGCAATCCACCAATCATTGACTTGTATCTTGTTTGATTTTTCTTAGGAGAATCATCATTCTGTGCTAACTTACATCTGGTTAACATGGGTGTACCAACAGGCTTTGATTCTTCCACTCCAAACTTCTTTAGCAACTCTCTCACACATTTGGACTAAGATATGAAAATACCATTGTCTAACTGAGTGACTTGCAATCCCAAAAAGAACTTCATCTCTCCAATCATACTCATTTCAAATTCACTTTTCATTTCATTAGCAAACTTTATACATAGATCATCATCTCCTCCAAAAATAATGTCATCAACAAAGACTTCAATAATCAACTCTTTATCATGATCCAGCTTAAAATACAAGTTGTTAGCAGTACCTTTATTGAATCCAAGCTTTAGTAAGTATTTATCCATTCTAGCATACTAGGCTCTGGGGGCTTGCTTGAGTCCATATAGAGCTTTCTTCAGTCGACAAACCATGTCTTCCTTATCAGTCAGTTGAAATCCATCTGATTGTTCAACATATACCTCTTCTAATTCACCATTCAAAAAGGCTGACTTCACATCCATTTGATAGACTTTGTAGTTCTTATATGTAGCATAGGCAAGAAATAATCTTACAGCTTCAATTCTAGCAACAAGGGAAAAGGTTTCTTCAAAATCAATACCTCCCATTTGTGAATACCCTTTACATACCAGTCTTGCTTTATTCCAAACCACTTCACCTTGTTCATTCAGCTTATTCCAAAAGACCCATTTAGTATTAATCACATTTTTATCTTTAGGTCTAGGAACAAGAATCCGTGTATCATTCTTTTCAATCTGCATCAGTTCTTCCTTCATAGCTTTCATCTAGTGTTCATCATTACAAGCTTCATTGACATTATTAGGCTCGGTCTTGGAAATCAAACAATACTCTTTTAGAATCCTTCTTCTAGTCTACACACCTTTTTTCTTATCTCCTATAATTTGATCTTTAGAGTGATTTAGCTTTACATACCTCAAAATTTTAGGATTCTCTTGCACTTATGGTTCTTCTATTCTTTCTTTTTCACTTCCACCTATCTCTCCTTCATGTCTTTCTTGATTTACTGGAACAATATGAACTTGATTCTATGTCTAAGCATTCTTCCCTTTGTCTGTACTATCTTGCTAGTCATTTGAATCATATCCACAGTATCTGGATAATCTAGCAGAGTCCTCATCAACTCTAACATTTGTACTTTCAATCATTTTTCTCAATCTTCTATTATAGCACCGGTAGGCCTTACTTTTAGTAGAGTGGCCTTGAAAGATTCCTTCATCGCTCCTTGTATCAAACTTTCCTATGTCCTCATCTCTCTTAATATAAAACTTGCTTCCAAAGATCTTGAAATATTTAATAGTAGGCTTATAACCAAACCATAGCTCAAAAGGAGTCTTACCGGAATTACCATTAACATTTACCTAGTTTAGAGTGTACATAGCAGTGTTTACAGCTTCTCTCCAATAGATATGAGGCACATTTCCTTCCAATATCATTATTCTAGTAGCATCCAGAATTGTTATGTTCTTTCTCTCTACAACTCCATTCTGTTGAGGGGTTCGGGGAGCAAATAATTTTCTTTTGATTCCATGCTCTTCACAGAAAGAATTGAACTCCTAGGAAGTGAACTCACCACCTCTATCTGACCTTAGGTATTTTATTTTCAAACCTATCTCATTCTTTGTCATGGCTTTGAAACTTTTGAACTTCTCTAATGCTTCACATTTTTCTCTTAAGAAAGCAACCCATATCATCCTAGAGTAATCATCAATAAGTAGTATAAAGTACCTTTCTCTTTGTAGACTTCTGATTTTGGAGGGACTGCACATATCAGTATGCACCAGCTCTAGTACTCCATTAGAATGATGTTGTTTTCTCCGAAAAGAAACTCTAGTTTTTTTTCCCATCCAACATTCCTTGCATATTGTGTTAGTAAGCTTCACTAGCTTAGGTAGATCTCTTACTGCTTGAGTGGACCTTACCTTGATAATTTTATCAAAATTCACATGACACAGCCTCATATGCCATAACCAGATTTCATCTACTTGAGCAATTAGACAACTTACATTAGCAGCACTCAAGTGAAAAATATTACCTCTTGTCTTTGTACTCAAAGCAATCATATTTCCAGAGCTTCCAAGTATCCTGCATCTTCCATCTTTGAACTGAAGATCATAACCCTTGTCCACCATCTGTCCAACACTCAACAGGTTATGCTTCAAGCCTTCGACATAAAGGACATCATTAGTGTTATGTTTACCACCAAGACAAATAGATCCTCTACCACAAATCACACCAGTATTTTTATCTTTGAATCTTACAATCCCACCATCATATTTCTCCAGACTTAAAAATTTAATTTTTTCACCAATCATATGATGTGAGCATCCACTATCAATAACCCACTCATCCTTTTCTTCAATTCGGGTTGCAAGAGCTTTCTCAACTTTAGCAGATTCAGTAGCCACGGGACCATTTTCCTTGATAGCAATGAAAACCCATTCATCTTCATTTCCATTTTATTTATCAGATTATTCATCAGTCACACCTTCTTCAACATAATAGCATTTCTTTTGAAATCTAGGTATTTTAGGCTTAGACCTAGGAACTCTTTCAAGACACCTTGAAGAAAAATGACCTATTTTACTGCAAGAGAAACATTTAATAGGCAACTTTCCTTTATACTTACCTTGTCCTCTGCCTTCTTTCTTTACAATCAGTTCTTCCAGCTCTTCTACCTCTCTTTCTTCATCTTCAATTTGTTTCATCTCTTCCTCATACTTGAATGTCTTTCTAGAAATCTCTCTTGGATCATATTTTTGCTTGTTTCTTTCGGACATAGAGGCCTTAAATGTAGATTCAGTCTTGGGGGAAGAATCACCAAATTCACTCAACTCAAAGGCAACAAGTTTAACAATCAACATATCTCTTGTCACATTTGTTACTGTTTTGAGCTCTTCAATACCATGAGCCTTTGATTTGTAAAAGGGAGGCAATTATCTAAGCACTTTAGCTACAATTTCTTGTTCATCCAAGGTACCACCGACACATCTAATAACCATCACAATTTCATTTACTCTTTGCATAAAAGAAGAAATATTTTCATCTTCACCCATCTTCAAAGTTTCATACTTTCCTTTCAAACTCTATAGCTTAGCAACCTTCACAAGTGCATCTCCTTCATACAAAGTCTCCAACTTCTTCCAGATCTCATGAGCTTTCTTCAGATCCATCACATTTGTCATTTCTGAATCCGTCAAAGCACCCAACAAAGCTTCAATAGCCTTGATGTTAATCTCAGCCTCTTTAATCTCATCAGGAGTGGAAGGACCATTCTAAGGAATAACATATCTATTCTTTGTAATCATCCAAAAGGGTTCACCAATACACCTCAAATGACACTCCATTCTGGCTTTCCACAGAGTGTAGTTTGTTCCATTGAATCTAAGACTATCCTTCTTGTATGATGCCATCTCGGATCACCTCAAGCTTTTAAACTTCTTCAAAGGAACCTGATCTGATACCAATTGTTGGAAAAACAAGGAAAGACAACTAAGAGAAGGGGGTGAATCAGTTGTCACAGAATATTTAAAATTTTCAAACTTAACTTTACTTAATCTCAGATCTGATGAATTAACAATAAACCACAGACAATCAACACATCAGAAATATAGAGAACACCAAGATTCTTATGTGGAAACCCTGTTAGGGGAAAAACCATGGTGGATGTCAATCCACAATATTATACCCTGTTAAAAGTATAAAGAATAATAATGGGAATGCACATGCATTTAGGCACACTGCCTAGAGCTCACTACTCAAATACAAGAGGGCTCACTACCCAAAGAAGACACACTATCTTACAGAAATTTGGATTAGATCCATAGGGTATGAACTGAGAAAATAGCTTCTACAAAACCCTGATTACAGTTCCGGTTAAGCACAAAAACACTCCTTCACACTTCGATCAAAATTATTCACACTCTGTGCTACAATCAAATGATTAGAGCACTATTCACACACTTTCTCTTCCTCTAGCACTTCTCTCCTTCTATGCACACTTCACTTCACTCAAACAATCGCTCTTATATATCTGCAACATGGAATTATATCAACAACTTCGTCGACCAAAATAAAATATGAAATATAAAACATATACATAATGTTGGCCCAAATTTACAAGTAAATTTTCAATGCGAATCAAACACCGTCAGCCACAACATAATGAAGATTTAAAACAACATCCTTGAGTGCGCCAAACATTCAAATTTTAATCCCCAAGGATCCACAACACGTTACAACCACCATGTTGGCCAAGAACATAAAAACCTAAACACACAAGAGAAAAATCACCAACCATAAGCACACCGATCAACGTGGATATACAACAAAGATAGAGCATGATCTAGAAACATCCACAAGCACCAAGAATCAACAGAGAAGCATCCGCAACAACTGAAATTACTAGAATCACATCAACTTCAATCAAGAACACAAACTAAAGCCACATAAAAACTGTCAAAACACAACTATTCATAACACTATTAAATCTTCATGCGGACCTCTAAAACTTTTGGTGGATAAACTAGATACACTCAGCAATAAACCCTTTAATCCACAATGATTGATCATCAACATACTGAGCAAGAAACCTTCATGACCTTCATTGTTCCACTATCAACCTACAACTCTTTCTTTAACAATTTTATCAATATCCTCGACATATACAACCTTCAATACATCAATGCTAATAGTGTTGACATCAATGACAACCACATATCAGCAACACAACTACAACATCCAATAGGAAAGGTACTTGGTTACCATATTGCATGAAGGAGCTTTGGTTTCCAAGTTGTGTCTCATGTGAAATGGATCCTTGAGTATTGTATTGTTTATGTCCATGAGGGATGTGCCTTAGTTGTGACGTGGTGATGTGTTGACAAGCCCCTATGTTCGGTATGGCATTTGTTGTGTTGATGGTAATTTTAGGCTTCTTGTTTGTATTGTTTGTGTCAAATGGACTTGAGGATGGTGCCCCCTATGGTAAATGACATACCAAAGGGTTGTGACATGGGTTTTGTTGTGTTAAAGGTCATTCCTTATGTCATGCCTTGTGCAATGCCTTGTGTACCAAATAAGGAGGTGTGGATTGTTGTCGCATCTTGTGTGCTTCCTCCTAATGGCATAGATGTATTAACTTGTGGGATAGAGCCAATAGAGATAGTTGTATTTTCTCCTTTAGTTTGGTTGATGGTTGTCGATGATGCTCGTAATGTATTGACATCAAAACCAAGAGGTAATGTGGCACCTTTTGTCAATAGTTTAGCTAGGTAGCGTTGGGGGTCTTGTGCCAAGAATTCATCCACAAAAGAGGCAAATTCAGGATCTTGGGCGGCAACCTCTAGTTCTTCTATGGCAATGTTTCCATTTTGGTCTCTAGTGATAAATTTTTCCAATAGGGATTTGTATGGTCTAGGTGTCCCATGTGAGGAGTTTGCAAATGGGTTGACAAACTCATTGTCTTGTGGGAATGCCATTTCTTTTCTTTTCCTTTGCTACCTAGTTTCAACCATGTAAGACTTGCAAAAGGGAATGGATATGGAGATGATTTGGTGTAATGTCTAAAGTGACTATGCAAAGGTATGCCTAGAGATGACAAAGATGTAACTAAGACCAATATTATGCAAGATAAAGGATATGTCTAAGGACAATACCAAGTTATGGATTCAAAGTGACAAGGTGTCAAGTGTCAATAGGATGGTGTCACAATGAGGTCTAAGCTATGGCAATGTCAATGCAAGGTGTCTATTTTTTTTAATTTTTTTAAGGTATATATGATGTCTAAGGATGGTGTCAAGACAAAGAATCAAAGTGACAATAGTCAAATTTCAAGAGTGCCATAATGAGATCAAAGTCTTGAGCAATGTCTAAGGTATTCCAAATGGAATGCAAGTGTAAGAGGATGATGAGTGAAAGTCGTAATATGAACTAAGTTAATGAATAAAGGTATGACTACTAAGCACCTTATTGGAAAACCACAGCAAGGTTGCTTGGCCAAACTAGGATAGCCAAAGTTAAAAATCTGGTTTATCAAGACTTCAATCAGGGAGATGACTAAATGACAAGGTTTGAAAATGGTGGTCTCAAACTAGCCTTGTGAGTTGAGGAACCAACCTAAATGAAAAAGGACTAAAGACGGTGGAAAAGGTTGAAGTCAAGAAAAATCTGATTTGGTCACTATGGACTAGTCTCGGGTCTGGTAAGTTTCCAAGACTAAGGTCTACAACAAGGTATATGCAAACTAAAGGATGTCCTAATGGTTTTCCTATGGTGAATGCAAGATATGCAATGATGGATAAATGGTTGGATAGTGAATGACAGGGCTACCAGTCTATGATTAAGGACCAGGTAATGCTCAGGATTGATCAAAAATGGCTTTGTTCCAGTTTCCCATAAAAAATATGGTAATAGGAAATTGTGTCATTTTAGGTATCAATTGCGGTGAATGACAACCACTTGCGATTTTTTGGAAATGGCGATTGCAATTTTCAGTGTCATAGATGCATCAAAGGATAGTCAGTTACAACTCACAATGTATCTTGCTTGGTTTTGACTGAATTTTGACCAAATTTGAGGTGATTTTGTGAAGTCTGATTTTGGCAAACACAAAAAAGGTCTAAAAACACTTGTCTTTGTATAGTTTGAATGTGTAAAAATGTTTAAATGTGTAAGAAGAAACTTATAGACAATGCACAACCTAGGCTTCTCAAGAGATACCACTTACTAGATACCCACTTGGATTTCTCCATAGCTAGAGACTTGGAGGTGTTGGCTCCCCCTTACACGACACATACTTCTCAGGCACACCAAGTCTCATTCCCCAAAGAGGAATTTTCTATCTCTACACATGAATACTGAAGACATGGGGTGGCTTCAGAATGATCGTTCTTGCGCTAGCAAGTGTGAAGTATGCCCCCTTAATTTTTTCAATGAATTTTCAACAACAAGCAGGTAAAAGCACAAATTTGTGCCACACTTTCAGCCAAATAAATAGTTTTGAGTGAAACATTTTCAACCGAAAAGGTTTCGCCCGGCTAGGTTTTGATTGAAACCACGTGGCCTATTACGTGGCACATAGGTTTCAGTCGAATAAGTTTCGCCCAAATCCCAAAAAAATAATTTTTTTCATTTTCCCACTTTGAAATTGCATTTTTTAATGAGCGAGGTTTCTATAAAAAGGGTTTCGGTAGAAACTATTTCTACCGAAACTGTCTATGTGGCATCCTAGTTGGCAGCCAACTCAGCATTTTTTAGAATTTTCAGAAACTTTCAACTTTAGCTAGGTATTTCTTTAGTCAGAATGATTTTTCTGAAAAAATTAAAAATACCCTTTTGTAGAGCTCAGAGTGGAGAATCCAAATATATAATTTTTTGAATATTTTGATTAGTTTTAATACATTTTATTTTTAAAATAATGCAAGTAGGTTTTTAAAATAAAAAAAGAGGTTGATTACAAATAAAAAAACAAAGATAGTAAAACTTATTAAAAAATTTAAATCTTATATGGGGCACAAGAGGAGAGAGTTTTCTTCAAAAGGTTATAATTTTTTTTTTGAAAATGATTAAAAAAATTGAAAATAGTTGATGGCCCGTGAAAACTATCAAATTCTGACATGTTTGACTTTAAAACGTCATTACAAGAAAAATATACGTCAAAATTTGAATATTTTTTTTCCATGCACAAGATATTGAAGTTACCTATTTGGAGAAAAAAAAATTAGGGAGAAATAAAGTTTTTTTCAATTTGTTTCTTGACGGCCCATGAAGTCACTCTTTTATGAGATTTTAAGCATTCCAAAATCTGTCCTTAAATTGATAAAAACATAATGAAAACTATTTTTTAAAAAATTTTAAAAATTACAGCAATAAACTTCATCAAAAGTTCTACATTTCATTAGTTTACACCATTTTGAAATGCAAAACATAAAGACCACTTTTATGTGGTCGAATTTCAAAACAAATTTGTTGTTGGTCGATTCCTTTATAAAGTGTGACACAGGTTTGTGCTTTTACCCAAGCACCCATTAAGGATAGCCCAAAATCTAAATCAATTGAAAGTAACCTTCGCCAAGAATGTTCACCAAGATCCTTTGAAAGGCGAGGTGATAGCATATGGCAATGGGATCTTAGCAACAACTAAATTTGAATTACAAACTGTAAATGAAAGCAGGTAGTGATCCAGCCATAAAAACTCCACGCTACCACTTATTCAATGGGGGGAAAGTTATTATAATGCAAAATAATTCATCCGCTTTTCAATAGGCATCCACTCAGCAGTGGGGATTCGCCACTTAATCAATGGGTGAGATATTAGAGATTTAATTATTCATTTCTCCACACTGGCGATAAACCATCTAGGGGTTACAATGTCTGAAATAAACACAAGTAAATGCAACAATAAAATGAGTGGATCAATAATTCTGTTTACAGTCTTACAATGCCAAATATCGGCAAATTACTAGTTCTATTACAATATTATCAAAGCCAAATGAAGGAAGATGACCTCTCACACTTATAACCTTCTCAATTATTGAAATCCAAACCAAAATCTGAACTAATAGCAATCTGATATAAAATTTAGCTACTGAAAATCTCTAAACTAGCAACTACATTCAATCCAAAATGCATATATCTACCTCAATACAACTCCAAAAGTCACAAAAACTTAGAACAACATTCCCAAAGGTTAGGCAACCAGCAACCATGAGTTTTTCAATGCCAAATAGCCACCATAAGGCAATTTTAAATCCCAATGCAAGGTGTTGATGAATGTAAGGCCCTAGGAATGGTACGACCCTCCTAGAAAATTCCACACTTCAAAATAAAATCCATTTTTTTGTAAATAGAGTCGCCCTTGGCATAGGAATGATTATCTTTAATACCCATAATGAAATTAAATTCACTTTAGGAGTTGTAAACAAAAATCAACTTCAGCTATATAATAACCAACAATACAAAAATTGAGAATATAACCAAAATTCTTCAACGTGATGCTTAATCTACTAGTCTGGATGAGAAGCAGCTACAAACCCCAACTAGGTGCTATCTTTCAAACACAAAATTGGTTCTTCGCTAGGAGCTATGCATTCCTCGAAGCCAAAACCATGAAGTCATTTCTACAACATTACGATAGCATAAACAATAGATGCCCAAATGTTGGAGCAAAGCCTTTCTTTTATAGAGCTTGAGGCGAATTTCCAAATTCTCAATTTTCCCTCCAAATAGGGAGGCCTAATCACCCTTTGAAATATTTTAAATTTAAAAATAATCTACCATCACCTTTTCCTAGGTGTTCAAAGCTCAAGGGGCACAATTAGCATTAAAATATTAAATAATTTCTCCATGAGGCGTCCACCCTTAATAACCACCTTTAAAAACAACTTCAAGTCATAACGTTAGGCCAAGGGGTCAATTTGAAAACATAACATTAATGACTTGAAATGGCTTATTTCTTAAATATTGCACCTCAAAAGCCAAATCCAAAAATACTCAATTTCTCCACCTAAAATGGAAAACTCATTGTGATGTTGTCAACTGGATCACTGCTAAAATTAGAACTTACAAAAAATAGTAAATTCTAAGAAATGTCAAAAACCTCCAAACACTAGAAACCCTAATTTCACCTTGACGAGCCTATGGGCCTCCGAAATAGGCTGACGAGCCACCGAACTGATCACTGATGAGAAGGGAACATTACAATCCGCCCTCCTTGAGATTACTTGTCCTCAAGAAACTGCAAGTCTGGATACTGCAAGATGTGTTCACCTTCCCATGTCACATCTTCAACTAGAAAATTCCTCCATTTCACCAAGTACTCTTTGATTGTTCTTCTCCTCAAAGAGTGTTCCCTAGTGTCAATGATATCCTCTAGAATCAACACCAACTGACCCTCTTCCTCCAATGGAGGTAACTCTAAAGTAGCAACCACATTGTGCCCAAGTGCCTTCTTGAGGCATGACACATGGAAAACGTTGTGCACCTTGCTACTGGATCGAAGCTCCAACTCATACACCACCTCACCACTCCTATTGATGACTTTGAATGGGCCATAGAATAGTAGCTTGAGATTTTCTGCACCACTCTTCTTGAGAGAAGACTTTCTGTAAGGTTGAAGCCTCAAGTAAACTATATCTCCCACTTCAAAAGATCTCTCAACACACTGCTAGTCAACATATAACTTCTATTGATTTTGAGCTTGTTGCAGATTTTCCTTTAATGACTTCAAGATGTCTTGGCTTTGCTATAACATATCCTTTGCCTGTGGAGCTCTACTATCACCAAATACCAAATCTACAAAGTTAGGAGCATCATATCCATAAAGAGCCATTAAAGGAGACATCTTAATTGGCATGTGATAGGAAGAGTTATAACAATACTCCCCCAAATGAAGCCATTTTACCCAAGCTCTTTGCTGCCCCAAAACATAATTTACAAGGTATCCTTCTAGCCATTTGTTAACAATCTCTGATTTTCCATCCGTTTTTAGGTGATAACTAGTGCTTGGAGTGAGAATTGTACCACTCAATATGAAGATTTCCTGCCAAAAAGCACTTAGGAACTTGTTGTCCCTATCACTGATAATAGTTCTAGGAAAACCATGCAAATGAAAAACTTCTCTAAAAAATAATTCAGCTACTTGAGCTGTTGTAAATAAGCTTGTGATAGCAAAAAAGTGAGAAAACTTATTCAATCTATCTACCACAACATAAATACAATCTCTCCCTTGCACTATTGGTAATCCAATGATGAAATCCATTGCAAT
Source organism: Sequoia sempervirens (assembly GCA_007258455.2). NCBI lineage: Eukaryota > Viridiplantae > Streptophyta > Pinopsida > Cupressales > Cupressaceae > Sequoia > Sequoia sempervirens. The sequence goes on along the minus strand of VDFB02000003.1, from coordinate 555,343,761 downwards.
GCTCTCCCATTTTTTATTAGGAATTGGCAAGGGCTGCAACAAACCAGCTGGAAAAGAGTGTTCATTTTAATTCATTTGACAAATTGAACACTCCCTTATGTAGCACATGAATTCTTCCTTCATCCCTTTCCATGTAAATAGATCTTGGATCTACTTATAATTCTTGAAATACCTTTGGTGACCAACAAGGGGAATGTCATTAAAAGACTGTAGAATCTTCTTCTTAAGCTTATATTCACACACTAGAAAGATTCTACCTTTATAGAGGATCAAACCATCAACCAACTGGTACCTTTCATTTTGAAAATGACCTACTATGCTGGTTGCAAACTGATTTTTTGCATAATTAGAAGCAATTAACTCCTTCCAATCTGCAATAAGCTCACAAAGAGAATGCAAATGAGGTCTTCTTGATAAAGCATCCACCACTATGTTGTTTTTCCCTTTGACATACTCAATGTCAAAGTCATAAGATCAGAGCTTAATCACCCACTTATGTTGGATTTCATTCAAATCCTTTTGGCGCATAAAATGCTTAAGACTGTTATGATCAGTCTTAACCATGAATTTACTTCCCACCAAATATTGACAAAACTTGGCCAATGCATGCATGATGGCAAGCATCTCTTTGTCATAAATTGAGTATGTTCTTTCTGCTCCTCTCAATTTTCTACTCTCAAAGACAATGGGATGTTTGTCTTGCATGAGAATAGCTCCTACTCCTTTTCCTGAAGCATCACATTGCATCTCAAAAGGATTCTTGAAATCTAGTAGAGCCAATACTGGACACGAGCTCATGATATGCTTGAATTTATCGAAGACTCCTTGTGCTTGCACTAATACTAATATTCCAAATACACTTAGGTTATACAAACCTGGTATAGAACATTAAAAAACATGCTTGCAATAGAAAAAAATTATTTGAAACTTCAACTGACATACCAACAAACCATATGAGAATAGCCAAATGACAAGATGTGTTGAAATGCAGTGGCATTTGTTATCTCCCTCAACATTCCTTAGCCAGTAGCAAGACTTGTCTTTACTCAAATGACTCCAAAAACTATTGCAGTACAACTATCACTTGAGTCTTGAAATATATTTGTGTCTTACCTATATCTAGCAATCCTCCAAACCACAAGACTATATCATTAAGTGCAGAGAAATACAAAGCATTTCTTTGACCAATCCTAACTACAACCGCACTATACAATTGTCTTCATTCTACTAGCTATATAACACTTTGTGGTAGGCTTCATGATCTCAAATTTTGAACCACACATACCTAAGAGTAGTTGCAAGTAATCTTCTCTATTCACAATCTCATACAACCAGAATCAGTACAATTTATTTATCCTATGACACCCTTCCTGACATGAACTATACTTAGCTAAATTATTCAAACTTTTTGAAACATACTCCACCCATTTCCAAGCCACATGACTTCATAGCTTCTATTATATCCATCTTCAGCACAACTTATCAAGAATATTGATGACATGCACCTATCTTACATATGAACCTAAAAAGATAGGGTATAACTATGTATAGATGATACTTATCTCTTTTTCTTCCATCATCATTGCTCCTCTAATCTGTTCCTTTTTCATCACCATTTAGTTGACATCAATGACAACATATGCAACACTTTTTGGCAATTGTGAAGTCATCCATACCTTCAATTTCATTCAAATATTTCTTAACTAGTTCAAATAGATTTTATGATGTCAAACTCTCCTTCATTTTATGAACACAAAGTAGATGAGGTTTGTGGACATGCTTGTTACAGTATACACATGCATACATACCCAATAATTATTATCTATTGTAGTAACTTCATCTAAAGATAATCCAATGAAAGTTAACTCTTTTATTTTCTCTTGTAAATCTTGTTTTCCACCTCTGCAAGACAACCTACCCATTCCCATCCAAATTTTACTGAACAATGTGTGTTAGGAAAGTTAGGAATGCCCAAAAAGACAATAAATTATTATATTTTGGGTAGTCTGGCATAGGACACCATGTGGAAAAAATATGAAAAACAACACTCATCTTAACAGTTTTTTCCAATTGTGCTTCTATCATTATCTTTCCAAATTGAACTTCAATTAAACCTCCACATTCAACAAGCTTCATCATTCTATGCATATGCTCATCATATTTCAGGGCATGCTTAAATGAAGGCATTCTTCTTTTGATTTCCATCTTACTAATGATTTTTCCCTTATGTCTATGATTTATTTTTCATAAAATTTACCAATATGTTTTTCTATAGTATCAAGTTTTAGCTGCAACTTCTTGTCCCTTTTATATTTCTAACTACAAATCTTACACTCATATTTTGTTGGAGGTTCAGCTTTGTTTGCATTCTTCACTGGTTCAACGAATGGGTACTTTGACACCCAATCAATCTAAAAATTCCTTGTCATATCCCACTCACGTCCCATTTTTTATTTTGCTTTTCTTTTCCTCTTCCTTGTAGCAACATCATCTACAACACCGACATTATCATCTAGGTCAATTAACTCATTCCAACTACCGTAGGTATCCCTTGGAACATCTTCTGCAACATTTTCACCCTCATCTAACTCAATTAACTCATTCTAATCTTCTTATGAGGTATTGACTTCTTCATTAATATTTGGTGCAAGAGTCAATGTAGTTCCATCTTGATCTTATGGGTCAAAAACATTTTCAAAGTATTACTTTATAGTAACTTTGTGTTTTTGGTGTTTTGATGGCCTCCCTTCACCACCTTGAGGAGTCTTACTCTTGTTCCTACTTGACATCTCTCATGAAATAAAAGCTTCCAAAAAATGTCTTCTTGTTTAAGAAGGAATCATAGAATATATATCTCATTCCCTACTCAATATCATCTTTAAGATTGAAGAAAGAATGGAAAAGAGATAAATAATGTTATAACACTATGAATAAATGATCACTTACCTTTAGCTTTTCACTGACTCACTATTCACTAATGTAGCAATGCCTATAGTTGTAAGTTTGTAACTTGCATATGATCAAGGTTCTGAATCGAGAGCTCATGAGTTCAAAACTAAACAAAACGTGTAAAATTAAATCAGAGTTTTGATTAATTTATATCAATCCATATTTGGGGAATTTTGTAGGGTTTTTTAATGGTTTAGTAAAAATTTGGTGAATCTCGCATCATTATACAGCGATACATTTAAATGTTGGGAAAATTAAACCTCGACAAAACACATACGTTGTGATTTTCAAGGCGATTATCGGCATGCATGATTAGCATGGATTTATCATAGTATTGGCAAAATGGGTTCTCATACACAATTATTTTTTAATGTAATTGGTGAAATGTGTCCTCAAAAGTAATTATTTTTTAATATTATTGGTGAAATGGGTCCTCATACGTAATTATTTGTAGATTTATTGATGAAATGGGTCCTCACACATAGTGAACATTTAATGTTGTTGGTGAAACTGTCCTAATACACAATTTTGTTTAATAGTATTAGTGAAATATGTGGGTGATTTAATACATGCTTCTAAGATTCCAAGAAAATATATTAATTAGACCATTGGAAATGTGTAGTTTGTTATGGTGAAATTATTAATTACATATGCCTCATAAATAAATTGATGGCAAATTAAAATGTATTGGACCAATAATTCATAAAATCTGAGCGATTTGGCCACCACGTTGGTTGCAATGTATTCACCAATTTCAAATTGTTTGATATGAACTATTCACCAATTGGCAAAGATTCACTACTAAAAATTCCTTGTTCATAAGGAAACCATTTTCGAAAAGGATCTTAGAAAGGTATAATCTTTTAATCCTCCTAATTTTTCAAGTACCAATCAAAGTCAAGGGGACTTTGTGGCTAAGAGAATATGGAAAACATGGGAATCTATCAAACTCTTGCTCAACTAGAAAGGGATTCAAAATAAATTACCTATAACATAGTCTCTTATAATTTACTTACTTAGAGTGCCTTTGGATAAAGTGCTATAGATAAAGGGCCTAAGACTTTTCAAGAAAGGGGTAAAAGTCATGATATTTTTTGCCATTCTACCAAATCCTAGCTCTTGTGAACAAATTTGAAAGATAAATTTTAGTTACTTACAAAATGTTTTGAGACCATTAGTGAACTGAAGATGCTCTTTCCAACCAAGTATCTTCACAAAATTGGCTTACAATCTCTTTCCTTCTAGCCAAGGAAAGATTGGAAGTGTCCTATTAATATTCCTCTATGACTTGGTTACTAAGGGCTTTCTCTCTTAGTAGGTTCAATATGAAAGTTCTATTTAATTCTTGAATATTTATCTATTTTTGCCACTTTGAATCAATTCTTTTACAAATTTTGGATAGCCATTGTTGATATGAAAGCTTATTATCTTTGGTGCTCACTTCACTAGAGTCTTCTAATATGTATTACAATTAGGCATATGGTTGTTTCTCACCCTCTTTGTCCTATGTGTTATCAACCTGTTACCTTAAATAATATTTTTTAATTTTATGTTCATATGCTCAATCATCTTGGAAATGGATTCACACCCTTTTCCAACATTTCAAGAAAAACTTTTTTAATTGGAAGATGGTTTTGATAGGGGATTCTACTCTCTTGTATATGTAGTTCAACAAAATTTGGAAAAAGTTTCATGTGTATTTTCAATTATGAAAAGAAAAATAATTTAATTTTCAATAATGAAGCTATAATTTCCAATCTTTATAGAAAGTATATTTGTTGTAATCACAAATGTTATGTTCTAGATCTAGGTCTACGTAGAGAGAGTAAATTTAGAATTGGAGTGTATCTACACCCTTCTAGACTATTGGAATAATATCATGTGTGCCATTAGATTTTATTGGATTCTCCCCACTCAATCACCTTTGCATGGAAGCTATGAATGATGTGGTAAGTGTTGATCTCCTAGCCATCCATGCAACCAATCATGGTTTTCGTTGTGTTAGGTGACCTTGTCTACAACACTATAGTAGTGGAGGTGGGGTTGGTGACTTTTGTCATGATGGAGTGGGGACTAGCACTTTGAAACCCCACAATAAGGAAAATTCCCTTCTATTTGGGCTATTTATTTAGAGTTGGAGCATATCCACACCCTTCTAGACTATTGGAATAATATCATATGTGTTGTTAGTTAGATTTTATTGGATTCTCTTCACCCTCAATCACCTTTGCATGGAATCTATGAATTATGTGGTAAGTGTTGATCTCCTAGCCAACCATGCAACCAATCATGGTTTTTATTGTGTTAGGTGACCACCTCTACAACACAATAGTAGTGGAGGTGGGGTTGGTGACTTTTTCTATGATGAAGTAGGGACTAGCACTTGGGAAACCCCACAATAAGGAAAATTCCCATCTATTTTGGTTGTTTTGCCCACTAGACAAGATACCAATGAATAAGACAAAAATGATTTATAGTTGAGATTCCATACCCAATCCTACTTGCCCCACTAAAAAGAATGATTAAAAAGATACAACCAATAATCTTCTTCCTAAAAAGATTGTGAGAAGTAAATATTTTATATTTTATATAATGACTTCCCATAAATATACCACTTTAAAAATTGTTTAATCCCTAATCTTATAATTTAACTTTAATTCACCCTAGTTAAATGTTTAAAATTTAAACATCTTTTTCCTATGATGCATGTATTCATGTGATGAGTTCGACCACCTGTATTTTTCTATGATCAATAATTCTACTTCAAATTACCACATCCCTATTAAGATGAATCTGAATCTGAATCTGTATTTAATAGTTAAGATTTTAGTAGCAAATTGGTTACAGAAAAAGATAAGAGGAGGCCTGAATAGACAGCACGAGGCACCCACTTTGAAATCTAAGATGGCGTTCCAATTCCTCTTAATTATAAATTGCTAACTTTTCACTCATGCAAGAATTATCTTCCTTTCTGGCATAAATACATTAACAATCACTTAAACACTACAGAAGCTTCTCTACAATATACTAAACATTTGTTAACGTATGATTGATGCTTTGACTTCAAGCAATTTACAGGAGGTATTTTATAATTACGTAAAGGTGGCAGCAAGAATACTTGGCTGATAATTGGCAGGACAAACCTGGAACTTTGGTGAAGTCCTTTTCGCTCCCATCACAACACTATTAACGTTATGATTGCCAGAGACATAAAAGTTGTCGGAGTACGATTTTCGCTCCCATCACAACACTATTAACTTTAATCTGCTCAATCAACTCTCTGAAACGTGCATGGCATTTGCATGCAATGAAATGCTAGTGCACGCTTTGTTTTGAAATAGACAAAACAGAGCAATAGTATTTTCCTCAATAACAACAAAAAACTTGTCCACGCGACAGTGGAGAAAATTATGGATCTTTGACTCTTTCCCAAATTGAATATTCATCGATCTCTTTCCTTGGAATCTCATGACCACCTCACATGGGCCAATCTCTTTGTGGGTCTGTAGAGATAATGGATTTGGGGATCTTAAAATGGGTCTGTAGAGATAATGGATTTGGGGATCTTAAAATGGGTCTGTAGAGATAATGGAGTTGGGGGTTTTATTTTAAGATGTACCCTGTTTTGGGGGGTTGGCAGGATTACATGCATTTTGAATATAACTGTTATAATAGCATAGATTAGCAGTGGCAATATGTGGTACAGCATGTTTATTTAATTCAATAGAAAATCTCAGTTCTATTTTAATATGTGGCAGAATGTTTGTCTATATCTGTTTGAAAAGCAAGTTTTAATAATCAATTTTCTCTTCAGTTTTAACTATCAGTCAAAGAGGCTTTAGTCTAAGGCTAATGCTCTCGTATCAGGTAGCTAAAAGATTATGTGGATTTGATATAAAACCCTCCAACAAAAAGCATTCCACTAATTCAATAGAAAATCTCAGCTCTATTTTATTATGTGGTGGAATGTTTGTCTACATCTGTAAGTGTTTGAAAAGCAAATTTTAATAATCAATTTTCTCCTCAGTCTTTGACTCTCAGTCAAAGAGGTTTCAGCCTAAGACTCATATCCTCCTGTTAGGGAGCTAAAAGATTATGTGGGTTTGATATAAAACCCTCCAACAAAAAGAATTCCACTAATTCAGAACTAAATTATATATAAAAGATTGATATATGTAAGTAGTTCTAAACTTCATCAGTTCAAAATCGAATTATACATAAAAGAACGAACAAACGTAAATATTTTAATCTTAATCTTCACCAATTCAAAATTAACTATACAAATTATACCCGAGAAAGATAAATACATTAAAACATCTGAACTTAATCCTCATTAATTCAAAATCAAATATAAATATAATCAAACAATTTGAACACCAAGCCTTACATGTTCAAAATCAAATTATTCATCAACTTTAATAGTTTTGTCGATTCATAGATCATTATATTTGGATAGCCTACAATCACAACCAATCTAAGCCATAAGCAAACATATGGCTTGAATCAATTTAAGCAATCTGCGGTAAGTGCATAAAGCATAATTACAAGGCTAAGAGAGATCGTGGAACACCTCAAACTTTCATGGATCTGAGTCATGGACGATGGTACATATAGAATAAAATAATTCACAAGATCTTGTCGGTGTAGTTCTAGGATTGTGGGGTCATGATGGTGATACTGAGCAGTCCCATCTTAATATAGGAAAAATGAAGCTACAGTGTTTTCCAATTTAACTTTAAATCTCATTCCCTTCACAACTGAATTTTCACAGCCCAGTTGTCCAAAATGGCTGGTTGCAGGTTTCTCTGGCAAGCACTTAGACAAGCTAAAAGCAGGCCTGCATATTCAGTACCATTTTGTTGTAATATAGGTCTAGGGCATAGAAATGCAAGAGGGTTGGGATTTGGTGAAAATTCCCCCATAAGTTCTCTGTGTCATGGAAGAACAAGTGGTAGAGAACAGGTTAAGTTATCTGTTGAGGAGACCAGAAAATTGTTGAAAGTTATTAGTCTTGAGAGTCTGAAGAGGGGAATAGAAGAGAATGGGAAGGAATGTGTGTCTTACAAGGAGCTGTTGGACATGTGTAAGAAATGGAGTTTCAAGGCAAGTGATGAGGAGGCCTCTAGCATTGCTAAAGAACTTGAAGAAGCAGGGGTTGTGCTCAATTTCAGAGGAAGAGTTTATCTCCATCCAGATCAAGTAGTGTTTCAATTATATTACATTTCCCTCTTTTCTTAGTACTTCAAGGAACATACCTCTAGTTTTGCAGAAGATGGTTTAATTGGGTTTTTGTTTTTAGTGCAGCTGACATGGTTTCTTAAGGGGGTTACTGTCTGCATTGTGCATTATAGCTTTTTGGAAGATTGTTTTTCTCTTGTTTTGCTTTGATTGTTGATTGATTGAATATGCCCCCCTCCTTTTTAATGAAAGCTTGGTGATAGGATTTTCTTTTGTCTACAAATTGTTAGTATAGATTTGTTTTAGATTATAATAGTATAAACTTTTCTAAGAAATTAGGTCTTTAAAAATGCATTAGATCATAGTATAGTCATCAAAGTTTTATCTATTTATAAATTTTCTCGCTGGATTTTTAGAAAAGCAGCAAATGAAACAGACTTTTGTAAAAGTATAATTTTATATGGACAAAGGTTTTCTCTGCCCTGAGCTGTTTGGTCATTTCTTATCAAGAGGTCTTTAGCATGAGTCATAGGACCAATCAAAGGCATTAAATATAAGTCACATCCCAATGAATCTTAATTCATTTTTTTAGTTAACAAGTACCATTAGCTTTTACCAACTTTATATCTTTGTAGGTTGAGTTTTACTTGTGCCCAATAGAGCCTTAAGAAATAGATGAATTTCACCATCAATAACTTAAAAATATATATTTTGGGAATTTTTTTATTAAGAATTTTTTTTTTTATAAAAGAAATTTTATAATTTATCACAATTATTTTGATATTTATAAATTATTGTGTTTTTTAAATTAAGAAAATATTTTTATATAATATTTAATTTAAAATTATTAATTTGAGGATGTTTACTTTTTTGTTTATAATGTTTCAATAGTATATTGAAATTGATCAAGAAAAATAAGTATTATATTTTAGGGATTAATCAATATAAAAATCTATCAAATTCATCAATAAGTTAATCAATGATTGATAATTAATAATTTTTTTATAGCAATAGCTTATGTTATTTTCATGGTTGTTATGTTTGAATAGGTTGCAAGAACCCTGGGTCATGTGATGCCATTGGTAGTGTCGTCAGAGAAAGATCCTCATAGACAAGAATTCCTACAATTAAAGAAACAAAAGGCATTGATTGACCAAATGGCTTGCAAAAAAGTAAGAAGAGAGCTATTTGGTGGCCTCGGATTTCTAATTCTTCAAACAGTTGGATTCTTTCGTCTAACCTTTTGGGAGCTCTCTTGGGATGTCATGGAGCCCATTGTCTTTCATGTTGCCTCTTTCTATATGATTTGTGGTTATGCATTTTTTTTGCTAACTTCTAAAGATCCTACTTATGAAGGTTGGTTCAACACTCGCTTCAAATCCAAGCAAGCACAACTCATGATAAAGAATAACTTCAATCTCCAAAGATTTATGCACCTTCAAAAAATGTATGATCCCAACAATAAAACTACACTCTTCTCTGCAACTTATAATTTTATGGCTGAAGAGAATCTCCTTAACATAAAGTTCTTTGATAATTAAGTCCTAGAGTCTCCAAAGTGTTCTATTGTAGATGTTGTATAGGGCTATCTTTTATCAGCCCTATTTATCCATGTATAAAATGAAAAATTCTACATGATGACATATCATGTCTAACTTTTATTTTCATCGCATATAAAATCTAATTTGTGTTTGTAATTTGGTCAATCAAAAGGGGTTATTTCAAAAAATATATGTAATGAGGTGTGTTATTGAGGCAAGCCTATAAGCTTGTTGGGAGTCATATGTATGTTCTTAACCAAGTGTATCATTTATTTGATTAGGTTAAATTTTTATTTTGAGTTTTCTCATTGAGAAGGATTATAATGAAATTATTTTAATTATAAGAGATCCTGTATTTTTCTAATTATTTATGTGTGTCTAATCCATGTGTTTGTTTATGTTGACTTGTAGATGAGACATTAGGTAAGCATGTACTTCACAATTTTTAAATGATGCATCATGAGAAGCAAAGGGATTAAAAAACTAGCACATTATATTCAACACATCATTCCTTTATTAGGGGACTTGGATTCCATGTAAACAAGTAATACAATGAGTATAATGTGTAAACTATTTATGTTAACCATTATGGAAATTGTATAATTATCTAAATGAGATTCATCATCAACATCTAAAATGGTATATCAACATCATGCTTAGATGAATCCATGTGATCTTCTAACTAATGACCACCAAAAAGTGAAAGATAATAATCATGAGATAAGCATGATCTAAAAAAAGTAATAAAGTAATCTATGAAAGCATGTGTCTAAGCACCATGAATAAAGCATAAGAAGTATGATGCATATTAAACCATTGGAAAGCTTCATCCATTAGATTGTTTCTAACTATATTAATAATGAATATGGAATCATGCATACACTTATAGTGTAACAACAAAAATGACTTGACATGTGAAGATGCATCTTTGTTACCATTAAATTCATCAACCATTAGTTCTTTACCAACAATAGTGATAGAGCATGAGTCAATCCATCATGGAATAATGAGCCAATAGTAATACCATGTAAAGGAGATGACAAAAAACTTTCATCACTCAAGTAATTATCACTAAGCTCCTCAATAAAAACCATCAATAGACATGAGCCAATGGATAGAGGGAATGACTATCATGAGCCACGTGAAGAATACCCTCATCATTAAGGAAAACAACATCATGTGTAGCAATAAAAAGTGGAGTATCACCACCACTAGATGCATCACTACCAAGTAGCATGAAAGGAGTATGATCAATATGAATCTCATGAATAAATCAAGTGAAATATTTTAACATAGAAATGGAGGTGTGAACACGATCAAGGAAGGATGAAAAAATGCTAGCATGTTGAACCATTGTATCCCTAGAGCATGGATTACCCTCTTTTTTATAAATGTGTCAAAGGTCTTGAAAGGCCAAAGGGTTTTTTGCCAAAACTTATTAAAATTTCATAAGATCCTTAACACACTTAGGAATGGAAGCCAATGGCAAGGGTTTTGAGGTGAAATATTTAAAAATGAAGCACAAACAATAGGGGATCTAAAATGTGTCAATCAACTAAGGGGAAAAAGCCTAGGTGAAGACCACTACACAAAGAAGAATCAAATATAGGAAATAATGATAAATATAAGAGCATCCAAATCTAAAATAGAAAAACTAAAAATATGAATATAAGGTGTAGGCATATAATTTATTAATTATCATCATGTTCACCAATTTATGTAAAGGAAAATAAACAACCTCTACAAGATATCTAATGTATGTTTATTGAGAAAAATCAATTAAATGTAAATGAGTGACACTCTTTCAATATATGATTTGAGTATATAAATGGACTAGTGTAAGATAACCAAGAACATGGTTAAACATGTGTTAATATAAAAATAAGAGGATTAGGATTGCACACCTTGAGCTTGTTAGGACCAAGGGACTGGGTGTTGTACCCTTGAAAATTTGAGGTCTAAATGAATATTTAATGTTTGCATAAAATTAAAAATAATGTACCCACATAGAAAATGATTCCCCACTTAGATGGGATATTGAGATTCTATTTTTGAAACTCTCTATCATATTTCAATGGTCTTCCAACAATTGTTAGAAGTAATCAAATAGAGAGTTTCTAGGTGGACTATGACTAACATCTTTGACATGATATTTATATCCATGTGTAAGAGGTGTGTAAGAGAAATTATAGCACTTGGGTTAAGTAGATGGGTGTTACATTGAACTTACTTGAACATATGGACCAAATGGTCAAATCAAGAGTTATATTCTAAGTTGGAAGGAATAACTCTTGGAGAGAGGCACATGGATTAGAATTGGACCATTTATTGGATCATGGTTTTAAGTCGTTGTTTGAAAATTTATTTAGGGTTCTTGGGTTTCCTTGGCCTATATATTGAGGTCTTGAGATGAATTTTTTTTGTTTGATTTTATGTAAGGTTGTGCTATCGAATTTCCTCTACATTCGAAGTATAAATCTCATGTGAAGTACTAAGGCTCTATGAATGTATTGTAGGGTATATGAGGAATAATACATTGGGTGAATACTTTGGAGTTTGAATTTTCCTTTGAAAATATTTTCATTGGGTATAATATGCATTGTGTTCTTTATGTTCATTTTCTCCTTATCTTCCTTCTTTCTTTATAATGTCATTAATATGTTCAAATTACTATATATGTGGTTAAATTGATTTTTTCTCCTAAGTGGATTATATTGCATGTGCTTTCATTGATGTCAATAGAGTTGTATTGTGGAAGGTTGCATCTGATGTAAATAGAGTGGTGAGGTGAAGGACATGGTGATGAATGTTGAAGCATATGTTGATATGATGAAAGTGAGAAAAGAGTTGTAATTATTGTCTATGGTGGTGTGAATGTTGTATTATATGTCCCTTGATGTGAAGCATTACATAAGAGATGAAAAAGGTATATAAGGTTTCAAACTATCACAAGAACATGAAGTTGCATTGAAGAAGCTCGGGATAATGCTTTGCATTCCTCCACATTTAAGGACATGGACATGCAGTTTGGAAGTTAGACATAGACAGGTGTTAAGTATGTATGTTCTTGATTTCAAAACATAGAAGTTACCACAAAAGATTCAAGAGCTACCAAGGTGAAGATAGTAGTACAATGTTGATGTTGGAATATTGCCTCAATCTCAGAGGCTGAAACCTCTGAGAAAGCATGGTCGTTGTGACATTCCTGGTGTCTGGCTAACTGACAATTCAGTAATCTTGTGTTTTTCTCATGTCGCTGTGACTTTGCTTCTATCTTGCCGAAGGAGCCTATCGCTATGACTTGGTGCATTCACTATAACCCTTTTCCAAGTGGGAATGTCTCGACGACAGAAGGGTTTGTTATCAGGTTCCTAGCGTATGTTAGTGTGACCTATGGCGACTGGATCATCAATGTAACCTATTTGCTTCGATATGAAGTCTTAGTGATGGAGGTTGTCTCACCGATATGTTTTCTCCTGGAGCCATCGGGGTAACTCAAGTGTGTCGGTATGTGGTCCTAGCGATAGGGAGATGTCTCGCCGATTGTAGTCATCAGGGTGACTTGAACATTCGGGAAGATCTCTTGGCGATTGGGAGATGTCTGGTCGAATGAATACACTCGGAGTAACTCAAAGGGTATCGGCACGAAGTCTTGGTGATATGTGAAGTCTTGCCAATATTGCTCGTGGTCATCGGGGAAACTCATATGTGTCAGAATGTTGTCTCAACGATGATAGGAAGTCTTGTTGATATTGGCATGACCTTTGGTCTGTCTGGCAGATGTGGAAATCGGCATGACTTACTCCTATCGGCATGTAGTCTTGGCAACTAGGAGATGTCTCGCCGATTGGATTCATCGGTATGACTTGAAGGCTTAGCTATGAAGTCTTGGTGATGGGAATTTGTCTCACCGATGGTGTGGGATGCGTTCGGCATGACTCTTGGCGAAAGGTAGGCTTGGGGTAACCTGGAGAATTCAGTGTGAAGTCTTGGCGATAGGTGTTGGTCTTGCCGACAGGGATGGAAGTCATCAATGTAGCTCTCGGTGCCCAATGAAAGGTCTTGGAAAAGTCAAATGTCTTGCTGAATCAGCAAGACATGAGCACTCGATATGTGGTCTTGACGAAAGACATAAGTCTTGCCAACTAGTGAATGCAGTGCTCAGTGTGACTTAGGACCTCGGTATGAAGTCCTGGAAAAAGTGATAAGTCTCACCGACTCTTGGACATTTTGGTATGACATGTTCGGCCGGTGTAAGGTTTCGGAAAAAGAACATAAGTCTTCCCAACTTGGTAAGACTTGGCTGTGCTTGGAGTGAGGTCTCGGCGAGAGATAAAATTCTTGCCGACTACTATTTGGTGCTTTGGTGAAACTTCAAGAGACTCGATGAGAACTCTTGGTGAATGGTAATGTCTTGCCAATGGAAAAGTTGAAATCCTTGTGAGCATCAGTAAAACAACTTGTCGATGGAGGAATCTCTTGCCGATGGAAATGAAATGGACGTCGAGGGATTCGGTATGACTCATGGCGTTCGATATAACCTCTTGCCGACTGTTGGAACCTATGCCGATATCGTCTGTGAATCCCTTGAGCATCGGGGAGACACTTCTCGTGTCTCACTAACATGTGAACTCAGTGGATTGTTTTCTTGACTGTTTGACTTGGCTCATGGGCCAATCAGAGGAAGCGAAATTCAAACGATTAGCGGTTGGATTTTTTGCAACAGTTGTGATGGAGCTGAACAGTCTGCAAGGAAAAATCTACATGGGAGTAGAAACATCTACGACGATAAGGATGTTGAGCTGGAGATTGTTGTTTTGTGATCTTGAACCGATTCACAGAGAGCTTGTTAAAGAATGAATGTAAATATGTATGCATTGGACATTCTAAAAAGTAGAGAGAGCTGAGAAGCTGATAAGCCAATGACCTGAAGAGCCGAGAGCAAGAGAGAGAGATAGTGAGGACCGAGTGGCTGGCCGAAAGGCCAAGGCCATGAGGTCGAAGCAGAGGAAGAGAGAGGCAGAGTTGTGATGGAATCTCTCTTGATCACAAATGCCATGATTGATCTCCCTGGGAGAGTTTGCTACCAGTTGTATCTAGAATGAACAAGATGTAATCTCTGAAAGGCTAAGAGCCTAAAACTATATTGTAACTTTCTGTTGCTGAATAATATAATGGCTCGAACTTTGGAGAGTGGGTTTTTTTACCCGAAAGGGTTTTCCCCATGTAAAATCTTTGTGTTATGTATTCTGTAGTATCTTTCATCTATGTTGTTGATTGTTGTTGAATTTACATGTGTTTCTCTTAGAAGGATTAATGTAGGAAATAACTGTGCCTGTTTCTGCTTTAGGACATAGTTGTACATGTCTTTGAGGCAACCTATTGAAATGAAAGTTACTAAAGGCACTACTGTTATGGAGTTTTCACTAGATGCACTCCATAGATTTCCTTATAAATGGTATCAAAGCCTTCTTCTGGTTGTTGGTTCTGGATATTTCTCCTGTGAAGATTTCTTAGCTTGATAGGCTAGAAGAAATCTAGAGGAATGGACTGATGGATTGATCCTTTGATGAGTGGAAGCCTATGGTATTATGTGACAGCATGCAGCTTGAAGGATGGTCAACATGGAAAATGGAGTTGATCATGTTGTGATCTATGTCTCCTGGCTGGTAAAGGTTTAACCTTGGAGTATGAGGTGGATTTCTTTGCTTTGTGGCTGTGTAGCAGTAAAGCTTTCATATTGGGCTTCTGTGTGTCAAGCTCCTGGGTGATATGGAGAAGCCTAGGTTGTTACTCAGTCATGGAAGAGAGTGCTTATGCTAGGTGGTGGTTCCTAGTGTTGTAAGGCATTGTTTCCTGTTAACCTCGAATGCTTGAAGGCTATGGAGTTAATCATTAGATGATTTGCAAGCTTCTGAAATATCCTTTCTCTCTTTCTCGGATGCATGTACATGGTGGTGGTTTAGATTTGGCCTAAAAGGGGCCTAGATTTTCTGAACTATTGTTTCCTTTCTAAGGATGTTTTGTACTTGCATGGCTTTATGGTTTTGTAGGTTTTACATGGTTAAGCAAAACTTGTGGTCATGTGGAGTTAATGTTAAGCTATTGTCTATACATTGGCCTTTTAGGGTGTTGCTGGATGAGATAGCTGCAAGTCTGCATGCATGCTTGGTGCATGGTTTGAGGAGGTTTTTTTTTCTTCTTTGCATGGGAGTGTTGGTACGTGATTTGTCACTCAACATTCTTGTGGTGGGTTCCTTGATTATGGTGCTCGTTGTGGACATGTTTGGCAAGTCAGATCTGGTGTGATCTGGTGTTTGAGTCATGTTGTCTATGTGGTTATTCTCTTTGATATCTCAGTGTTGCAGTTTCCAATGCAATGATGGGTTTGCACATTTCTATTGAATGGATCTACGGGTTGTGCAATGTTGTGGGCTATCTTTACCTACATGTTTGCTATGAGACAACTCGAAAGTGGACTGTCTATATCCACGAGGTTGATTCGTTGTTGGTACAAACTTGTTAGCTAGCCTTGTATGTGGTCACTTGTGCATTGGTGTTGTGTTTTGAGATGAGAGGTTGGATACTATTGAGTACCTAAATAGTTGGTTATGGGAACCTGTAGTAGGTGGTCATGATGCTTGGAGAGCTCGGGTGTCACTTTTCAGTGGGAGCTCTAGCAGTGACTGTGGATTCATCACATGGTGGTGAATGGTCTTCTTTAGTGTTGCAGAAGGGTTCTTTTGCTTTTGCATGGACATTATTTGAAGATGTGCAAGATCTTGGAACCATGGAGGACACTTGAAGTCTTTGGTTAAGGTGTTGGTGGTGCTTGACAAGTGATATTTCTTTTGAGTCTATTTGTTGTATGTCATGGTATACTCTTGTTTGCACTGGATTTTTGGCATTGTGCATTGTACTTAAAGACAATGGAGAAGTCACTTGAAGCGTGGTATCTCCTAAGGAGATGTGTAGATCATGGTGTCATGATAAGTTCCTGATTTAGCTAATTGGAGCTTTGACAGTGGTTTGAAAGTCTGAGAAGGCTACACATTGGTTGAACATGAGTTCAATAAGAGACCTATGAGGAGATTTCCCTTGGATTAGTCATGATGACTTGTATATCTTGAAGGAGTATTCTCGTTCCCACTCTTGGTCTGCTCGGTAGTTTATCTGAAAGGTATTTGGCCCATTATATTTTTCAGATGTGTTTTATTAAGTTTACTTTCATGATATGGATCTTGAATTACTTTTTAATGATTCTGGAAAATTCATAGTGGAAGTTGTACAGTTTCTTTTATCTCCTTGTTACTAATGAGAATTGGTAGGAGATGATGTATGGGCTGATTTCCTAAAATGGGAAATGAACTAGTTTGATCTTCTTTGAGATGCTTACATCCATGTTGGTTTTAAAGATGGTTTGATCTTGGTGATTGAACGGATGGATGTTGTTAAGGCTTACTTTTGGGATATGAAGAAGATCATTCTTGACATAGCTGGCTGTTAGAAGTGTATGTAGGAGGATGTTCTACAAGAAGATGATGTGCAGAGTTTCTCTCTGTGGCCGTGAAGGTTTGTGGTGAGAGAAATGTTTCTTGTGGCAGGTTGTTGAAGGTTGTGCATATCATTGTGGATTTTTCTTTGGTACTACAGGGTTACATTTTCTATGTGCTATTATTGGTAGACTTGTTGATGCCTTTGATCTTTCAGATCTGGATTACTCAGGCAGTGGGAGTTCCTGTATGTGTCTTGTCTTCTTCGACTGGTTGACACTGGAACTTGTATTTGTTGTTCTAATTTGGCATAAGTTTACTAATGGTGACACATGTGAGGTATGTAAAATTGGATGGAATAGCACGAGCTATGGGTGCTATTTTCAATCACGTGGGTTAATCAGTTGGATGGAAGTAGTCATTCTGATTATTGTTCTAACTAGTGTTATTTATCTTGTTTGTGGAGGATTACTTCATGGTTTTGTTCTGTTTGAGGCTTTGAAGTTGATATTGCTTCTGTATAGTGTTTGAGCATAGTGAAGTGGTAGTAGTATATTGTTGGTGATATCACTGGGATCTTTTGCTTGTGTTCATTGGAATGGTGCTTATACACCTTGGCATTGTATCCTTCTTCCACAGGTGGCATGTTGGAAGATGACAGGATTGTTGCCTAGATGGTGGACATCTTGGATGTTGGAGCTGATTTCTTGATGGAGCATGAGAGCATGTTTGAGGTCTATGTGGTTTCCTGGAAGGCTGTGATCAGTTGTTGTGTTGGTCAGTGAGTTGCAGTTGGATTCTTGGTCTTTGTTGTAGATTGTCTAATGGACTGTTATCTGTTGAATCATGTTGATTGGGTGTCTTGAGTATTGCAGGGTTTGAACTGGTGGAGCTAGTGTGATCCTAGTTTCTGGTTGCTTTAAAGGTGTCTATGTGATCTTCATCAAGTGGGAGATTGTTGGAATATTGCCTCAATCTCATAGGCTGAAACCTCTGAGAAAGCATGGTCACTATGACATTCCTGGTGTCTGGTCGACTGACAGTTCAGTAATCTTGTGTTTTTCTCATGTTGCTGTGACTTTGCTTATGTCTTGCCGAAGGAGCCTATCGCTATGACTTGGTGCATTCGCTATAACCCTTTGCCGAGTGGGAATGTCTCGGTGATAGAAGGGTTTGTTATTGGGTTCCTAGCATATGTCGGTGTGACCTATGGCAACTGGATCATCGGTGTAACCCATTTGCTTTGATATGAAGTCTTAGCGATGGAGGGTTGTCTCACCGATATGTTTTCTCCTGGAGTCGTCGGGGTAACTCAAGTGTGTCGATATGTGGTCCTAGCGACAGGGAGATGTCTCGCTGATTGTAGTCATTGGGGTGACTTCAACATTCGGGAAGATCTCTTGGCGATTGGGAGATGTCTGGTCGACTGAATACACTCGGAGTAACTCAAAGGGTATCAGCATGAAGTCTTGGCGATATGTGAAGTCTTTCCAATATTGCTTGTGGTCATCGGGGAAACTCATATGTGTCAGAATTTTGTCTCGGCGATGATAGGAAGTCTTGCCGATATCGGCATGACCTTTGGTCTATATGGCCGATGTGGAAATTGGTGTGACTTTCCCCTATCGGCATGTAGTCTTGGCGACTAGGAGATGTCTCGCCGATTGGAGTCATCGATATGACTTGAAGGCTTCGCTATGAAGTCTTGGCGATGGGCATTTGTCTCACCGATGGTGTGGGATGCATTTGGCATGACTCTTGGTGAAAGGTAGGCTCGGGGTAGCCTAGAGAATTCAATGTGAAGTGTTGGCAATAGGTGTTGGTCTTGCCGACTGGTGAATGTAGCACTTGGTGTGACTTAGGACCTTGGTATGAAGTCCTGGCAAAAGCGATAAGTCTCGCCGACTCTTTGACGTTTCGGTATGACATGTTCAGCCAGTGTAAGGTTTCGGCGAAAGACATAAGTCTTGCCGACTTGGTAAGACTTAGCTGTGCTCAGAGTGAGGTCTCGACGAGAGACAAAAGTCTTGCCGACTACTATTTGGTGCTTCGATGAAACTTCAAGAGACTCAATGAGAACTCTTGGTGAACGGTAATGTCTTGCCAATGGCAAAGTTGAAATTATTGTGAGCATCGATAAAATGTCTTGTCGATGGAGGAATCTCTTGCCGATGGAAATGAAATGGATGTCGAGGGATTCAGTATGACTCATGGCGTTCGATATAACCTCTTGCCGACTGTTGGAACCTATGTCGATATCGTCTTTGAATCCCTTGAGCATCGGGGAGACACTTCTCATGTCTCACCGACATGCGAACTTAGTGGATTGTTTTCTTGACCGTTTGACTTGGCTCGTGGACCAATCAAAGGAAGTGAAATTCAAACGATTGGCGGTTGGATTTTTTGCAGCAGCTGCGATGGAGCTAAACAATCTGCAAGGAAAAATCTACATAGGAGTAGAAACATCTACGATGATAAGGATGTTGAGCTAGAGATTGTTGTTTTGTGATCTTGAACTGATTCACAGAGAGCTTGTTAAAGAATGAATGTAAATATGTATGCATTGGACGTTCTAAAAAATAGAGAGAGCTGAGAAGCTAATAAGCCAATGAGCTGAAGAGCCGAGACCAAGAGAGAGATAGTGAGGACCGAGTGGCTGGCCGAAAGGCCAAGGCCATGAGGTCGAAGCAGAGGAAGAGAGAGGCAGAGTTGTGCTGGAATCTCTCTTGATCATGAATGCCATGATTGATCTCCCTAGGAGAGTTTGCTACCAGTTGTATCCAGAATGAACAAGATGTAATCTCTGAAAGGCTAAGAGCCTGAAATTGTATTGTAACTTTCTGTTGTTGAATAATACAATGGCTCAAACTTTGGAGAGTGGGGTTTTTTACCCGAAAGGGTTTTCCCCACATAAAATATTTGTGTTATGTATTCTATAGTATCTTTCATCTGTGTTGTTGATTGTTGTTGAATTTACATGTGTTTCTCTCAGAAGGATTAATGTAGGAAATAATTGTGTCTGTTTCCGCTTTAGGACATAGTTGTACGTGTCTTTGTGGCAACCTATTGAAATGAAAGTTACCGAAGGCACTACTATTATGAATTTTTCACTAGATGCATTCCTTTGATTTCCTTACAGTTGATGTGTACTACAAGTCTAGTTTTTAATGTTCTATCTCAATATTGTGTATTCAAAGTATACAACAGACGTTGGGTTGAGTATTTTTTTATTTGTGCCAACATGGTTTATTATGAAGTTGTGAAACGAGTGTTTGAGAATTTTTTTACATGTCATATAATTCTTGTAACATGATCCACATGATGTTATTTGGTATCTTTGATGCCGCTTTTTGGTTTGGAGCTAATGTATAAAAGGTTAAGTGTTTGTGTCGACCTAGTATGTTGTGATGATTGCATCATGTTTGGAAGTGTGCACCAGTGTGGAGATGTGTGCTAAAATAAAATAGGTCTTGATTATCTTTTGGGTTGAACCGTATTTTTTTTCTCTCACCGCAGATGCTTGGGAGTTGACTTGGTGTAGTTGTTGCATGTTTCATTTAGGCCGAAAAAGGAGAAATTTTTTGAATCTTGTAGACCATATAAATAAAGGATCAAGTTTATTGCAAACTATTAAATGGTGTGTGATTATGCGAAGATGTGTGTACAAGTGTGAATGTGATTATCTGTGTGTGGAAGTGTATTTAAGATGGCACAGGTTGTTGAGTAGAGATGTTGAAGATAAATGTAAGTGTGAAAAGTATTGAAGTTGTGGAGGTCATTGATCAACACATTGTGTCAAGTATTTTTTTACTAAGGTTGTAACCTCTTTCTATAAGTGTCGTAATTTGCAGAGAGTTGTAGCTTCCTTTGGTTGAAGCCATAAAATTGTGTTTCGGGGAGCTATTGCTCCCTTTGGTTTGTAGCCCATAAAACTTCTTGTAAATCTTGTTTTATTTGTGAGGTTGGATTTGGACAATCGATCCAAGCAACTTGCTCATCGTTATTTTTCCCTTCTAGGGATTTTCACATAAATATGGTGTTATGGTTGTGTATCTATGCTTTGAATTTCATATCCTTTTAAGGAGGTAGAAAGTTTTGGTGGATAAAATTGAATTGGATTAATTTGTGGTATATGCTAATTCACCCCCTCTCATTATATCTATGAACATCTAACAATTGGTATCAAAGTTGAGTTCCTTGGTGTAGCCTAACAACTGAAGGTAGATCTTGGAATAGAACACATGGCTTAGAGAGTCCTCTTCCAAAGCACTAATATTTGATGGATGCAACTATGCCTTTTGGAGTGTAAGGATGGAAGCATATCTCAACTTACTAGGGAATGATGTTTGGAGAGTTGAGAAGGATGATTATATTGAATATGATCATCGTATTACAAATACTAATGAGAAGAAGGTTTATAAGAACAACTCCAAAGAAAATAATTCTATCTTAAGTGGTTTAATAAATTCAAAAAAATTCAAAGTAGTGTAGTGCAAAACAACCCAAGGAGATATGGGATAAACTCAAAAATTTGTATGAAGGAAATGGGAGTGTAAAACAAGAAAAATTACAATCTCACAAAATAATGTTTGAAGATATAAGGATGAAAGAAGAGGAAAACATTGCTAGATATTTTCTCTGGGTGGATGAAGAAGTTAATGGAAATAGAGGACTAGGTGAAGAAATAATCAATTCGGTGATTGTGAAGAAAGTTATAGGAACTCTCCCTCACTGATTTGATTCAAAAGTTTCTTCTATTGAACAAGCCAAAGATTTGAAGACACTTACCGTGGAAGATCTATTTGGGTCTCTCACTACCTATGAGATGAGAGATGAAGTCCAAGGTACGTACAAAAGAGAAGTTTCTTTCAAATTTGTGAAGAAAGAACATGTGGTTCATATAACTTGATTTTGAGGAAGAAGAAGCAAACTTTGTGAGAAAGTTGAAGAAGGGATCAAGAAAGTATAAGGTAAATTACCCTTCAAATATTTTAAATATGGTAGAGTTGGCCATTATGCTTCTAAATGTTGTTTCAAAGATAATGAAAATATTAGCAAGGGTTTAAAAAGAAATAACTTCAAGAGGAACCTTCTCTACAAAGAAGACTACAACTCCTTAGAAAAAGTAGACCACTACTCATCAAATGATGAAAGAGGAGAATCCCTATTCATGGCCATGGTGATCTTTGATGGTTAAGACAAGATTGTAGAAGAAGAAGAAGGTGAAGTTTATTTTTGAAGTTGAAATTATTTCTTCTCTTCAAGACTTTGAATGTCCAAGGAAAGAGAACAAAGAACAAAAACCCCTAATTGAAGTCAAGACAAAGGAATGCACAAAACTTGAAAAAAAATCCTTTAACTCAAAAAGGAACTGGAAAAGGAAAAGTTAGTTTAGTTAAGTTCAATTCAATTTAGTTTAGTTCAATTTAGTTTAGTTTAGTTTAGTTTAGTTTAGTTTAGTTTAATTTAGTTTAGTTCAGTTCAATTCAGTATCAGTTCAATTTAGTTTAGTTCAGTTCAGTTATGGTTCAATTATCTTTAGTTGCATGTATTTAGTTTTAGTTGAATGCTAGTTGACTTCAATTGACTTGAAATTCATGACTAATGACTTGAGTTGCATGACAGATAACAGGTGACTACTTTCAGTTAACAAGGGATGATCAATCATGCATGATATTTGCATGAATGGTGGAGAGATATGTTTCAGTTAACAGAGATTGACTTGGACCCACCTTGGGCACCCAAGTTCGCATCTTGGAGTTAGAACTTTTGCATGATAAGATATTTTATAAGGCTAAGTTAAGTAGGCCCATTCTTGGGCACCAACTTTGAGGATAAACATAGAAGATATCTTTGGAATCAACATTGAGTTATGACTTTAGTTTGGGATGCCCAAATGGATGAAGGAATTTTTTTGATATTGTTCTTCATGGTAGAACTCTACTTGCAAAGAATAGGCATGAGTTTTGTGAGACAAGCATTGTGCTTTGTAATTGTAAACTCTTTGGAGTTTACAAGGATCATTATTGTCTATATAGTGCAGCAAGTTGAAGAGAGTTTATCAGATTTTATTACAGGTTGTGAAGATGAATTGTTGAAGGAAAAAGAAGAATCTCAAGCAAGGATTGGAATTATTGTAATCTTATTCTGAGATTAAACAATACATTGATTCTTGGTGGAGTTTTTTCCTGAAAGGGTTTCTCCACAGCATATGTTGTGTAACTTCTTTCTTCTAATCTTATTCTTCTACAATCTTTTGTCTACTTCTACAAATGTAAAATGAATCTAAATAGATTAATCATACACAATTAATTATAACAAAGAATACTTATTTAGATCTACAATATAATAGTTTTACAAAGTATTAAGCTACATAATTACCTCCATTTTCAACATTTGGTATCAAAGCTAATGGTTGGGTAGAGTTTGGGACACCTTTCTCTTAAAATTTTGAAGGCTTTTTGGCTGTAGTGGGAGCTTTTACTATTGTGTTATTGCTGATTTTGGACAATAAGTTTGTTATAGTGAGTTTTAATTCTCATTTAGATATTAAAAGATTCAATGGATCTAATTATGAGATGTGGAAACTAAAAATGGAAGATCTCCTTGAAGAGAGAGATCAGTGGTTAGTTGTTGGTAATGAGACAAAGTCACCTACAACGATGTCAGATGAGGATTGGGCTAAGCTTGATAAGAAGGAAAGAGGTACCATAAGATTATGTCTTGTTGATTTTCTCTTGAATGTTTCAAAAGAAACTACTACATATAACCTATGGAAGAGAATAGGTGATATTTATCAAACTAAAAGTCTTACTAATAAGTTGTATCTAAAAAAATAGTTGTATTCTTTAAAGATGAAAGATGGTGATTATGTTGCAAATCAATTGAATGCTTTTAATTTGATTCTAAGTCAGTTAGCATCTATATGTGTAAAGCTAGAATATGAAGATAAATGCATTTTGTTACTTTGTTTTTTACCAGAATCTTGGGAAAATCTAATTGTTTCTATTAGTGGTAGTGGTGCAAATCCAAAGATGGACAATATAATTCCTACTCTCTTATTAGAGGAGATGAGGAGGAAATCTAAAATGGAAATCCAAGATGCCTTGTTTGTAAGAGGTAGACTTGAGAAAAAAGGAACCTAAGGGAGACAAGGAAGGAAAGGGTAAATCAGAAATATGAAGTAACGTAAAGTGTTGGAATTGTGGTAAATCGGGACATGTGAAGAAGGCTTTTAACAACAAGAAAAAGAGTTATGATTCTTCTATAGAGGAATACTCGGATTTTGGTAATCATGATTTGATCACTTCATGTAAAAATGTTAGTGATAACTCTTTACTTGATGTTAAAGAGTGATCTTCATGAGGAGGATGGTAGTCATGATGCCATGTGTAGCTCATACCATGGTTTAGTGTGAGTTGTTGGCAGAGACGTGGATGCATCATTGGTAAGGTTATCTTCATGTGATTGGGGATATGGTTTTTTCTTGGTTTAGATTGGTTCCTATTATGTCATGGTTTACTCTTGATATGCATTTAGAGTTTGGCATGGTACTTGTTCTTTTGAGACTAGGATGTATATATGTTATGGTGCATGTGATCTCCTAGTAGGACATGGTTAGATCATGTTGTCATGTTTATGTTCCTAATTCATGATTGGAGATTTGACATTGATCTTGTGTAGTTCTCATAAGTATTGGGTATATTAATCATTTTCTTGATTACTTCATGATAGTGCTATGTTGCATTTGGAGTTTGGCATGGATTGGTTGGTTATAGGTCCTCATGGATACTTGGAGAAATAGGTGAGGCTTGAGTTCTCTTATGGTAAGAGATATATGTTGGAATGGTTACTTATAAGAAAATATTTTCAACAATAAAGACCGAGAAGCCTACACCTTGGTTGGATGTGAGTTCAACACACTCGACAGTTTCACATGCCTCCAAAGAGGCAGTTTGGATACAAAGACTTGGGAAAGGTATTGGTTTTAATTGCAAGTAAGTTAAACTTAAATGTGATAGTTAAAGTGTTATGTGTTTAGCCAAAAAAATCATATGTATCATGCTCATACTAAGCATGTTTAGTATCACTTTGTGCAAGAAATGGTTGAGATTGGGAAGTTATTAATTGAGAAAGTTGACACTTTAATTAATGTTGCAGATTATCTTATGAAACTAGTTCCTATAGATAAGTTCTCTTGGTTTTAATCATTTGCTTGGAGCTTCATGATTATGCAAGTTGCATTTGAAGTTGGCATGGATTGATAGTTGGTGTAGGAAGGCCATTGGCCTTGAGTCTTGTACTTGATTTATAATAATGATTCCTTGTTCAGAATAATTGCAATGCATAATATCAAGTGGGAGAATGTTGGGAATAGGATGCCATTTAATTGCAATCCTAAACATTATCTCATGTATCTCCTAAGTCCTTGGAAAGTGTTCCCCAAAAACTAATATTAGAAAGAGATTAAGTTTGAATGAAATGAACATGTAAATTGACATTTGTAATTAATTCTAAATGATAGGAACATGTGGGGACACCCATGAAGAGCTCCTACAAAATAGGAGCACATGGGGCACCCACATGGAAGGTGGAACTCACCTTGAGTTAAGTTAGTAGTTTGGAGTAAAAGATGACTCTTCAGTAATGCATGTAAAGATCCTAAAAGTTAGGGATTGATGTTTACATGCATGGAGTTCAGTTAAGTTCAGTCCTATTTAGTTCAGTTCAATTCAGTTCAATTCAATTTAGTTAAGTTCAGTATCAATTCAATTCAGTTCAATTCAGTTCAGTTTAGTTTAGTTCAATTCAATTAGGGTTCAGTTATCTTTAGTTGCATGTAGTTAGTTTCAGTTGAATGCTAGTTGACTTGGAATGCATGACTAATTACTTGAGTTGCATGATAGATAGTAGGTGACTACTTTAGTTAACAGGGTATGATCAATCATGCATGATATTTGCATGAATGGTGGAAAGATATGTTTCAATTAACAGAGAATGACTTGGACCCACCTTGGGCACCCAAGTTCGCATCTTGGAGTTAACACATTTGCATGATAAGATATTTTATAAGGCTAAGTTAAATGGGCCCATTCTTGGGTGCCAACTTTGAGGATAAGCTTATAAGATATCTTCAGAATCAACGTTGAGTTATGACTTCAGTTTGGGATGCCAGAATGGATGAAGGACTTGTTTTGACATTGTTATTCACGGTAGAACTCTACTTGTAAAGAATAGGCATGGGTTTTGTGAGATAAGCATTGTGCTTTGTAATTGTAAACTCTTTGGAGTTTACAAGGATCATTATTGTCTATATATTGCAGCAAGTTGAAGAGATTTTATTAGATTTTATTGCAACTTGTGAAGAAGAATTGCTGAAGGAAAAAGAAGCATCTCAAGCAAGGATTGGAATTATTGTAATCTCATTCTGAGATTAAATAATACATTGATTCTTGGTGGAGTTTTTTCTCGAAAGGGTTTCTCCATAGTATATGTTGTGTAACTTCTTTCTTCTAGTCTTATTCTTCTACAATCTTCTGTCTACTTCTTCTACAAATGGTAAAATGAATCTAAATAGATTAATCATACACAATTAATTGTAACAAAGAACACTTATTTAGATCTATGGTATAATAGTTTTACAAAGTATTAAGCTACATAATTACCTCCATTTTAAACAACTCCCTCATAAAATAGGGTTTCCTTCTAGGGAAAGTCAAGCCAATAAAATATCGACCATCAGATTTGAGACCTAATGATGAACGGTCCAGATTTACAATAATAAAGTATAAATAAAATTTAGCTTTAGGGGCGCTTCCCCTGAGCCCCCATCAGGGGGATGATCCCCTCAAACCCCTCGTGGGTGGGAAACCTCCCTTTTTACCCACCCACTGACATATCAATAGTACCTTATATAATTGCAAGGTTGAGACACATTTTCCCAAAAAATGTGATATGTCAAATCTGCAACAATGTTGGACACATAGAAAAGTGGGTGGTTGGGCAAGTGGCTTTCAACACATTGGTTGTGGAAAGCCCATAGGTTCAATATATCCCCTTAAGCTTATGTGGTTTGGACTACCAACATGGACTACAAGTGATACATGGGTTGTGGTCACGTTGCCAATTTTGAGTTGTTGCGCAGGTTGGAAGGTGGATGTTAAAATAATGATTACCACCTACCACTTTTAGCATCATGGACTGATTGTTTAAATGACACTAGCATTAGGTGTTATATGAAACTTTTTTTTGTATCCTTGCTTTTCATTTCATTGGTACCCATGGCTCTCGAGTTTGGAAATTAATGCAAGTGAGGTGGTGTCCTTGCAGCAACCACAAGTTGGTTTCCTCTGGGGACTGCACAATCAAACATTAATCACCGTTGTCGTGGCCAAGCTCACCATTGTATAATTACCAATGGTTGGGATGTGTTGGTTCATACCATTCAATCTTTTTCATTGCAATGGCACAAGTATTGTGGTGACTCTTTTACGATGGCTCTCTGGCTTTGTGATAATGGGGGGAGCAGTCAAAATTTGTGGTAAGGATGTCTGCTGAAAACTTAACGAGTATCAGTGTATCTACGTTGATTCGTTTGAATAGCATGGGTAGATAAACAATATTTTTTGGGAGCACCATATACCAGCATCTCAAATACATCCTCAAATGGTATGACTCTTTGATTCTGGTGGCGGCGAAAATGGTTCTTGGGCAGGGCTTTGTGGAGGATGACGAAGCCTATCAAGTGAGTACCTGCATCACCTCTTGGTTCTTGGCTTCAATTTTGGGGATCAAAATGTCTAAGGTTGAGATTGAGGCCTTGGTTTGATAGCTCTTTCATATGGACTTGTTGGTGGGAATTGAATAAATTATTTATTCCACCTCTCTTGGCATGGGTATCCCTCACCCCCAGGATATGATTACCCTCCATGTCCCAGGTGAGGTGATCAAATACTACCCATTTTTACTTGACCTAAAGGAATGGCACTGGTATTGAATAATCACTAGGCAACAGTTGGGGTGGATTACCTATTGAAGGCTTTGAAGCTTTCTCAAGCACAGTGTGGATGGTCGGTCTCAGATTTTAGGGGTTTTTCCTGCACTAATGCATTCCTCAGTGCTGACAGGTCTAGTTAGAGGTCGGTTCGTCATATGGTTTTTTCTTGGTACACACTTATTTATGCTAATAGTTGATGGTTTTTTCCCTTGATTGGGCATTTTTGTTCTATTTTTTCTCAAGGTCATATGGTCTGTTGTTTGATTTTTTGGTTGGTGTATGGTTGTTTGGTTCTTGGGTCGAATGGGATTGGTATAAAATGTCTAGTTTGGATCATAGCTACTATAATTTTGGTATCATTCATTGCAGACAATTATAAACTTTTTCCATAATTAATACAAACCCTACTTGTGTAAATGTTGGACACATAGCAAGATATTGTAAAAGTTGATTAGAAAAATCAAAAACTCAAATGGTAGATGTTTAAATTGAGCAAGTAAAGGAAAATGGCACTTCCAAAAGAGAGGAGACAAACAATGAGGTTGAAAATTCAATGGTTTTCTAAAGAAAATTTCATGCACAAGAGAAAAAAAATCTATCAATAATAGATAGTATATTTTCAAGTCACATGATAGGTGACAAAATAAAATACATCAAACTTGTTAAGTGGAATGGTGAATCAATCAAGTTTGGAGACAATTCATCTACAAAGATTTGTGGAAAGGGCACCATAAGAATTGATGGAAAATATAGGACATAATATTTTCTCTATGTAGACAGTCTCAAGAACAATCTTCTTAGTGTAAGTCAAATGTGCAACAAAGGATACAATCTCATATTTCATGATCAAGGGTGTAAAATCAAAAGATCAAATTCTGGTAAATCGGTGGCAAAAGGATCTAGGATAGAAATTAACTTATACAACCTAAAGGGTGTTAATGGAAGAAGTTGGCTTCTAGGATAGACAAGTGAATGCTATTTGTGGCACAAGATGATGGGACACATCAACTTTGATAATCTTGTGAACATTAGCTCCATACAAGCAGTAAGAGATATGCCAAATATTATTAAACATTCAAGTACCTTGTGTAAAGAATGTCAGATTGCGAAGAAAAAAAGGATAACATTCAAGACAAAGGATTATTCTTCTACAAGACCATTAGAACTCATACATACTGATTTGTGCAGACCTACTAGAAAAAAAGAGTCTCTAGGATGAAAGGTACTTCATGTTACTCATTGATGATTTCTCTAGGATGACATGGGTTGCATTCCTAAAAGAAAATCAATATATTTGAGTAGGTTTAATATTTTCAATTCAATAGTTTAAAATGAAATGAATGCTAGAATAAAGTGCTTAAGGCCTAATGGAGGTGGTGAGTTTACATCAAATGGCTTTGAGGAATTTTGTGAAGAACATGGAATAAAGAGGAGTCTATCTACTGCTAGAACTCCTCAATAAAATGGAGTAGTGGAAAGGAAGAATATAACTATTCAAGAAATGGAAAGAACCATGTTGAGTGAAGCCAAGTTGCCTAATGTATATTGGAAAGAAGTAGTCCATATTGTTGTCTATATTCTTAACAAAGGACAACTAAGAGTGAACAACACCAAGACTCCTTATGAGCTATGGTATGGGAGAACAACATGGTCCAAGAGTTTCACCCTTGGTCTCCTTGTGTTGTGTAGCATGGTGCTTGGGTTTGTGACATGGTTTAAAAGCCTTATGTGGATCTTGGATATTGTATAAATCTAGCGGTTGTATTAGGCATTAACAGGTTGATCTTTTGGTGAAACGACAATCACCTATGCAATAATTGGTATCAGAGTCGAGGTCACAGGTTCAAACCCCTTGTTTGTGTTGTGGGCGGGGGGGTTGCAAGAGTTTTTCCCTTGGTCTCCTTGCATTGTGCAACATGGTGCTTGGGTTTGTGACATGGATTAACTGCCTTCTATGGATCTTGGATCTTGTATAAATCTAGAGGTTGTATCAGGCATTAATAGGTTGATCTTTTGGTGCAACTACCTTCATTAGGCCTTATATGGTCCCCTGATACAACCTAAAGGATATGAAGACTAAAGAAGGCCTTTTATTTGTAAGTATCTATTTTTTATTGCAGGTATGTAATGTGATCCCCCATGATGTTATGTTTGATGTTCTCTCTTTCATTATGATATTCCTCTATTTGTATCTTAATTCTTCACTATGTTGTAAATCTCTTATTTCATGCTTTTTATCTCATTTTCCTTTGTCTTGTTTTCTTCCTTTTGGTGATGATGCAAGGCATCGAGACACCCTATGTCTCTTCCATGTTGACCCAAAATATTTTTCTTTATCTTTTCTTTCTTTTCATTTTTGTCTTGTGTTTTCCTTTTGGGGATGACGTAAGGCGTCGAGACACCCTATGTCTCTTCCTTGTTGACCTAAAATATTTTTCATTATCTTTGCTTTCTTTTCATTTTTTTCTTGTGTTTTCCCTTTGGGGATGATACAAGGAGTCGAGACACCCTATCTCTCTTTCATGTTGACCCAAAAGATTTTTCATTATCTTTGCTTTCTTTTCATTTTTCTCGTGCTTTATTTTTGGGCATGATGCAAGGCATTGAGACACCCTATGTCTCTTCCATGTTGACCCAAAACTTTTTATATTTATTTTCGCTCTATTTGTGTCATTCTTCTAGTTCTATCTATATTTGGGGAATGATGATAGTTCTGAGCTCTCTGATATCATTGCAACAAAGACAGATACAAACCCTGAATCCATAGATCCCTTATGTGTTTCAATGGGGCAACCCTTATTTTCCTCTTTTCTTTCTCATTTTTTGGCTACTTTAAAGTAATTTCTCATAGCATGGTGTTAACAATTTCTTTAAAGTGGGGGAATAAGTTGGCATTATTTTGGCATGATTTTGTTTGCATGTTCCTTGATGCGATTTTTTTTCTTTATCCGATGTGTTTTTCCTATTGGTGGTGTCATCAGGTTCAATCCCCTCCAAGATCCTAATATTTCCCTTTCCTCTCTTGGAAACATTAGATACAATGTTTCCCAGGATGAGACCTTGAACTTGTCCTCTCTTGGAAACAAGATGAGGCCTTTTGCACTTGTCCTCTCTTGGAAACATTGGGTATGATGTTCCCCAAGATGAGATCATGTATTTATCCTCTCTTGGAGATGTTAAGCATGATGTCCCCTAAGATTAATACCTCACATGAATTAAGAAAATTCCATTTAAGCATCCTTCTTTCCTATTTCATTTTTCTTTTTGTACCTTATTAAATTCATGGAGGTATGACTTTGATATGGTCCTTTGGGACTCACCTAGTGAATAACTAGCTTCACTAGCCCTTGTGAGGATGCATTTTTCTTTTTGTGCCTTATTAAATTCATGAAAGTATGGCTTTGATATGGTCCCCTAGGGCTCACATAGTGAAAAACTAGATTCACTAGCACTTGTGAGCATGCATTTTTCTTTTTTGTCCTTATCATAGTCATATGGGGGTATGACTTTAATATGGACCTCTTATGGCTCACCTAATGAACAACTAGCTTCACTAGCCCTTGTGAGCATGTTCTTTGTTTGCATAGTGGATAGCGTGTTCCACTTGTAAACCTCTCTTGGAAAAACAACCTAGACCCAGGCCATAGCGCGTTGGATGGCTAGTTGAAGCTTACTCCATTGCATTTTTCCTTTTTCTTTTTGTGTCTTTGATGGTGTATGTTTGTGATCTGGTTATGGCTTCATATATCATCCACATGTGTGTTCCTTTGTGCTTATGTTAGTTTTCCATAGGATCTTGATCATGGGTGCTTGGACACCCTCTTGGTTATTGTCATCCTATCTCACAAAAATTTGTACATTTGAAACCCTCTTGATTGTGTGGTTACCTACTTTAGTGTGAGTTTGAACCAAGTTCATCCTCTCACTAAAGTGGGGGCTAAATGTACTGTAGTAAAATGCATACCCTTGCATTTTCACACTTGTTTGGGCCTGCCTTGCTTTATTTATCCCTATTTATGTCTTAATTGGTCCTATTTTGCATCCACAAGCTCAATGAATTACATCCTTTTTTGGCTAATCTTGACATCCTACAATGGATAAATGATAATTTAATGATTCTCTCCAAGTGTCCCTAATTTTTGGGTCAGGACTAAAATGCCATATGGGGCGTCTTTGTCCCCAAAAGGTCTTTGGACCCTGATTTTGAAAGCACCTCAATAGGTCCCTTTTTGGAGTCTGTGCCCTGAGTTTCATGTCTCGGGACTAAGATTCCACCTAGGCCATCTTAGTCCCCCTTGATGTATTTTCAAGATTTAATTTCAAATTCTAGCAAGATTTAGCCTCCTTTAATTAATGAATTTGTGTGTCAGCTTGGTGTGGTATAATTTTGGTATATTCAGCATGAATAAGTATAAATAGAAGGTTCCTTCTCTCATTTTGATATACCAAGCAAGATTACAAGAAATCTAAGCATTCAAGCATTCTAGCATTCAAGAGAAATTCATCAAGAATTTGGAGCCATCATCAAGATTCAAGCATCATATCAAGGATATTCTTGCATCATGTTTGCTTTTTATCTAACATTTGTGATGTGGGGTTTTGATTCAAGCAAGCAATTCAAGTCAACATCTATCAAGCATTCCTTTGATTAAAGATTCTTATCCATTGCATCCATTTCACAAAATTTTGTAGACTTTACAACAAGGGTTTGGTGAGTTGTAGCATTGCATGTTGTTCATTCATCATTTCAGTTTATTATTCTATTTCATTTCAAATTTTAATTACCAACAAGGGGTTTTACCAAGGAAAACCCTCATTCACTAACAATCAAGAAGTTTTTCCCCTCTCGTATGTTTGTGATTACAGATTTAGGTTGAAGATTTGAAGATCATTTGAACTACAAAGTTGCAAAGTTGCAAAGTTGTCATCTTCACAGAAACTCACCTACAAGCCAAATATAGAAGTTTCAGAACTTGAGATCAAAGAAGAATGAAGTGCATACATCAAGCCCCAGGGTCACATTAAGAGATTTCTGAAATTCGATACAGGACCAAATTGCCACCTAGGGCGTCTTAGTCCTCCCAAAGGTATTTTTTAGAGATTCTTCCAGATATGGTTCTGGCATATGAAGATTCTACATTTGCCCTGAAAAAATACAAACGGGACTAAGAAAATAGTATGGGTGTCTTTGTCCTCCATAGAATATTTTGACCGCTTCTTTGCATTTTCAAAATCCTCACAACATTTCTAGACTTCCCAAGTACACATATCCAAACTTGTTGCATTATTTCGTCATTTGCATTCTTCACTCAGCTTGCATTATTAGGTTTTTTGAGTTGAATGTTTATTTGTCTTTTCCAAGAATTTTCTTGGTGGTGAACCCCTAAAAGCTTAAAGAACCCCCTCCTAGGACCTCCTTGTTGATAATTGACTCACCTTGTGAGGTTGATAGTCAATCCAATTGGGACTCCTAGGACACTATTGAATGATTGTGAGAGAAAAGTGATAACCTCACTCATCTTTTCAACATAATTATTTTTCGTGAACTCTCCCCTTCTTGAGCGTTCATTTTTTGATTTGAAGTTCATTAAAGCTCTGGATCTAGGTTGCATTCATTCTTTCTTTGCATTTTTCATTAGTGAAATTGCATCTAGGTTTCTCATATTTAGTCAAATTGCATTTAGGGTTTCTCGTAATTGCATTAGTGAAAGTGCATAAAGGTTTTATTTTTCCTTCTTGCATCATTTCATTTCATTCAAAAATTGAAAATTGCATTATTCATCATCTTAATTTCATTTAGAAACATTGTTATTACATTCAAAATTACAAAAAAAAATTGCATTCAAATTCTTATTACTAGTTACTTTTCCTTGCATTCATTGGCATAGTTTTGTGTTTGCAAACATCAGCATCTTGAATAGGAAATCTATGAACACTATAGACAATCAATAATTTTATATTTTTCTGATAAAAACCTCTTCTAGGACTAAAATTCCCTTCCTGGCATCTTAGTCCCTCTGTAGGTTTTTGTCTCAGAATCCTCTCTTTGTTGTTTGTTGTCTGTTTCAGTCCCTGGAACTTCAAATTTTCACCAGTAGGACCAATACACCCTTATTGGCATCTTACTCCATGCTGATTTTGACTTTCTAGACTTCAAAATCTAAAATTGAATTTTTGTGCTTCTTTTTGTTGCTTTCAGTTTTCTGTTACAGTTTGCAGAATTGTTGTTTCTTCCATTTCAAGTATATTTGTTCAATCACGCATCATGGATATGTTCTTTGGAAAGCTTTGCATGTCCTTGAAATATTTTTTAGATGTGTCAAGTTGTTCCTTTGGTAATGACCCTAATGAAATTGAACTTTCCCATGCTCACACAACTCCCAATGCATGTCCTTCTCATGATGTTAACATCATTGGACAAGATAATGACAACATGAACAAGTTCCTAAATGATTTCCTTAACAACCTTGAAGATAATGTATCCTTTTATCCATCCATGAAACAACCAAATCCCCCTACAATGCCACCTCTTGAGATGTTTGGTTACTTACATCCTGAAACACAAGTTGAACCTAATTTCCCTACAATAAGTGAAGCTAGTTCCTCCACACAAGCGAATACTCAACCATTTTATGATAACAAAGTGACAAACACTCCTATCAACCTAGAAGAAACATATGGAAAGGGATTCATGATCTTGAGTAAACAAGGATGTTATACAAAAAGTGAACATGAAATTCATCAACTCGTAGATCAAATACCAACTAATGAAAACACAAAAGGGTTAGGATATCAAGATCCCCCTTGCAACATAAGACCTCCTAGAGAATACCTAAAGGTTCATACCTATGGTACGGTGATCTTGGATTCCCCTCCCGATATGAGTGTCCTTCTTCCTAAAGAACAACCAATAACTCATGAAAATGAAAAAGGTAATAGGGTCACCTTAGATCCTCCCCCTCCAAGTTCAATCCAAGAAGTTGGTGAAACTAGCAAATGTAAACGACCATACAAATTACAACAACTCCAACCCCCTAGACTGCCACCTGAAAGTGAAAGAAATTTGAAAATCCTTCTCAACCAAGGATTTATCCTACTACCACTAAACAAATATAGACTAATACTATATCTTAAATATGCATAAGTTACACTTTTTCGATACCACAGGACTCTTGGATATAGTACTGATGAGTGTCGTGTATTCAAGATCATATTGAGTATATATCACTTTGACAAAGATACTTTTTATCCAGTGATTAAATAGCATATCCTTCATCCTTCTTGTCATGTAATAGTTGTAGAATACTCTATTCTCACTATTACATGACCCTTCCCATCACTTACGTTGTCTCATTCTTGTATTACACTCAGCGGGGGCAAGAGGTAGATAGCCTTGTCCTAGTAATGCACTTGTCGTTTTCCCTTAGGTTTGTTGTCTACTTTCCACTTATATAGATTGAGATTGGGAAGCGGATGACCTACTTTAGGTTGACTCACTTCTATCTTACTAGTCTTTTATCTTTTCTTTTCCTTTTTCTTTCCTTTTTGCTTCTTTTTTTTTATTGTAGGTATGTAATGTGATCCCCCATGATATTTTGTTTGATGTTCTCTCTTTCATTGTGATATTCCTCTATTTGTATCTTCATTCTTCTCTATGTCATAAATCTCTTATTTCACGCGTTTTATCTCTTTTTCCTTTGTTTTGTGTTTTCCTTTTGGGGATGATGCAAGGTGTCGAGACACCCTATATCACTTCCATCTTGACCCAAAATATTTTTTTTATCTTTGCTTTATTTTCATTTTTTTCTTGTGTTTTCCTTTTGGGGATGACTATTGGGAATAGGAAGTCATTTAATTGCAATCCTAAACATATTTCATGTATCTCCTAAGTCCTTGGAAAGTGTTCCCCAACACTAGGATTAGAAAGATATTAAATTCAAATGAAATGAACATGTAAATTGACATTTGTAATTATTCCTAAATGATAGGAACATGTGGGGACATCCAAGAATAGCTCCTACATAATAGGAGCACATGGGGCACCCACATGGAAGGTGGAATCCACCTTGCTTCAGTTAACTATTTGGAGGATTGATAACACTTCAGTAATGCATGTAAAGATCTTACAAATTAGGGATTGGTATTTACATGAGTGGAGTATCAGTTCAATTCAGTTCAATTCAATTATGGTTCAGCTATCTTCAGTTGCATGTAGTTAGTATGAGTTGAATGCTAGTTGACTTCAGTTGACTTGAGTTGCATGACTAATGACTTTAGTTACATGAAATTTAATAGGTGGATAATTTCAGTTAAGTGGGGATGATCAATCATGCATAATTTTTGCATGAATTGGTGGAGAGATATGATTCAGTTAACTAATATTGACTTGGACCCACCTTGGGCGCCCAAGTTGGCATCTTTGAGTTAACACCTTTTGCATGAGAAGATATTTACAAGGCTAAGTCAAGTGGGCCCATTCTTGGGTGCCAACTTTAAGGTGATGCTTGCAGGATATTTTCTTGACCACCAATCAGTTAAGTGTTCAGTTTGGGGAACCTAAATTGAGGAGACTTTGGTTTTGACTTCATGTTACAGTGTGGAACTCTATTTGCACAATCTAGGGGTGGATTTACGAGAGGAGATTTATGATCTTGTTTTAATCAACTCTTTAGAGTTTACAATGCATAATTATTGTCTATTAATTATAGCAATTCCATTAGAGGTTAGCAGGCTAGTAGGTTGAGCTTGTGCATGTGTGAGGGTTTCAAGCATGGCATGAGATGTGTGGATTCATGCTTGGTCACATGGAATGCATGGATAGCTTATGCTACAGAAAGTGCATGAGTGTTTTGTGTAGGTTGTGAAGAAGGATTGTTGAAGGAAAGGAAGCATATCAATCAAGGATTGATACAGTATTATTGTAATCTTGTTCTAAGGTTAAATAATACAAGCACTATTGATTCTGGTGGAGTTTTTTTCTGAAAGGGTTTCTCCACGTATATGATGTGTCACTTCTATCTTCTTGTCTCATTCTTCTACAATCTTTTGTCTCTTCAAGAACTACAATTGGTAAAATTGATCTAAACAGATTAATCACACACAAATAATTGTATCAAAGAACACTTAATTAAATCTACAGTCTCATAGGTTTACAAGTTTTAAGCTATAATAATTACCTTCATTTTCAACATTTGGTATCAAAGCTAACAATTGGGTAGAGTTTGGGACACCTTTCTCTTAAAAGTTATGAAGGTTTTTTGGTTGTAGTGGGAGCTTTTACTATTGTGTTATTGCAGATTTTTAAAAGAAGTGTGTTTTATCTTCTTGGTTTAGAGATTATGGTTTTCTTGACCTTTTGGGAGTCATGTCATTTACAGTAGATTCTTTGATTGTGTTGAGGCCATGGATGATCTTCATTTAAGAGATGGTTATCACGATGTAATGGATAGCTTGGTTACATGTTTCAGTGGGAGCTTTTGACAATGATGGTTTGATGTTTATCTTGTTTCCATGTATAGCTTAGTATCGCAGTTTAGTGGGAGCTTTGGTAGGATATGGTTATCTTCATGTGATTTGAAGAGGTTTTAACATCTTGTTCCATGGAGGACCCTTAGAGTCTTTGGTAAAGGTATTATTGTTCTTCCTTTGGAGACAATGTAGTTCTCTTTGGTTTTGAGTATTAATCATTTTCTTGGAGCTTCATGATTATGCAGGTTGCATTTGAAGTTGGCATGGATTAATTGGTGGGTGCTCATGGATACTAGAGAGACTTGAGTTAGGCCAGATATTTCTTATGTTAAGAGATATGTGTTGGAATGGTTACTTGTTACAAAAAAAATTCAACAGTAAAGACTGAGGAGCCTACACCTAGAAATGGATGTGAGTCCATCATAGACTTGATGAGAAGGTTGTCTTTATTGAAAGCCTATATTGCTTGGTGTTGTATGCATAGGAAAATTGTGTATCCCAATCTTGGTCTACTCATTAGGTAAATGATATAAGTGGTGTTTCCCGCTTGATTATTAGATGAATTATTTATATTTATCTTGTCTTCTTTTATGCCTAAGGGATTATTGAGAAGTAGATGCATGATTTTATGTATTTCCATTATTCTCCTTGCAATCTTGAACTTGAGTTAGTTCTAAGGATTTGAGTAGGAGAGGTATGGGAGAAAGTTAGTGTCATTGGGCATATTCCCTTTTGTTGTGGGAATGTTTGGCTAAGTTTGATCTACTTTCTGTGAGAGGTTTACATCTAAGTTCTATCATGTTTCATTATAAGTTGAATGGTTAGATGTTGATATCCTTTCAGTTTGGGAGTGTTGAAGGATATCTTACTTTACATAGTTTGGCACATCTTAGTGTGGTATAAGAACATGGTTTGATTTGCAGGTTCTCTCTTTGTGGGAATATTGCATTCTTCTTGAAGGTTCTTATGTTATGAGATATGTATTTTGCATATCATTTTATGCTTCTTTGACACTATGATAGAGGAGTTAGCCACATCCTCTATGTGAAGTGATATAGGAGGACTTCTTAATGTTGTGTTCTTGTTTTCAGATTTGACATTATTTGTACAATGGGAGTTCCAAAAGGAATATGTGTTCTATATGAGAGGGGCACCTCTCTTGGACTGGTTATACTTTACTAGAGTGAGTTACTTCAAAGGTTTTTTATTGCATTTATATGCGTATTATTACCTTGAAGTTTTATTTTGCAGGATGGTGGATATATAGGGATTTTTTTATAGATTTGGGTTTTTATGTGATAGCATACAATTCTACCTATGATAGTTTGGTTACAGAGACTTGGGAAAGGTATTGATTGAGAAAGTTGACACTTTAATCAATGTTACAGATAAGTTCTCTTGGTGCAGGAAGGCCATTGGCATTGAGTCTTGTACTTGATTTATAATAATGATTCCTTGTTTAGAATAATTTCAATGTATAATGTCAAGTGGGAGAATGTTGGGAATAGGATTCCATTAAATTGTAATCCTAAACATATTTCATGTATCACCTAAGTCTTTGGAAAGTGTTCCCCAACACTAGGATTAGAAAGAGATTAAATTCAAATGAAATGAAAAATGTGAATTGACATTTGTAATTATTCCTAAATGATAGGAACATGTGGGGACATCCAAGAAGAGCTCCTACAAAATCAGAGCACATGGGGTGTCCACATGGAAGGTGGAACCCACCTTGCTTCAATTAACTATTTGGAGGATTGATAACACTTTAGTAATGCATGTAAAGATCCTACAAATTAGGGATTGATATTTACATGAGTGGAGTATCAGTTTAGTTCAGTTCAATTTAGTTCAGTTATAGTCCAGTTATCTTAATTGCATGTAGTTAGTTTGAGTTGAATGATAGTTGAATTTAGTTGACTTGAGTTGTATGACTAATGACTTCAATTGTATGATAGATAACAGGTGAATACTTTTAGTTAAGTGGGGATGATCAATCATGCATAATGTTTACATGAATTGGTGGAGAGATATGATTCAGTTAACTAAGATTGACTTGGACCCACCTTGGGCGCCCAAGTTGGCATCTTTGAGTTAACACCTTTTGCATGAGAAGATATTTACAAGGCTCGCTTAGGTGGGCCCATTCTTAGGTTCCAACTTTTAGGTGATGCTTGCAAGATATTTTCTTGACCAATGATCATTTAAGTGTTCAGTTTGGGGCACCTAAATTGAGGAGACTTTAGTTTTGACTTCACGTTATAGTGCGGGACTATACTTGCACAATCTAGGTGTGTATTTATGAGAGGAGCTTTATGCTCTTGTTTTGATCAACTCTTTGGAGTGTACAATGCACAATTATTGTCTATTAATTGCAGCAATTGCATCAGAGGTTAGCAGGTTAGTAGGTTGAGCTTGTGCATGTGTGAGGGTTTGAACCATAGCATGGGATGTGTGGATTCATGCTTGGTCACATGGAATGCATGGATAGCTTGTGTTACAAAAATTGCATGAGAATTTTCTGCAAGTTGTGAAGAAGGATTGTTGAAGGCAAGGAAGGATATCGATCAAGGATTGATACAGTATTATTGTAATCTTGTTCTAAGGTTAAATAATACAAGCACTAATGATTCTGGTGGATGATTTTCCCAAAATGGTTTCTCTATGTATGTGTTGTGTCACTTCTATCTTCTTGTCTCATTCTTCTACAATCTTATGTCTCTTTCTACAATTGGTAAAATTGATCTAAAAAGATTAATCATACACAAATAATTGTATCAAAGAACACTTACTTAAATCTACAGTCTCATAGGTTTACAAGTTTTAAGCTACAATAATTACCTTCATTTTCAACAATGACGCAAGGCATTGAGACACCCTATGTCTCTTCCATGTGGACCCAAAATATTTTTCATTATCTTTGCTTTCTTTACATTTTTGTCTTGTGTTTTCCTTTTGGGGATGACGCAAGGTGTCGAGACACCCTATGTCTCTTCCATGTTGACCCAAAATATTTTTCATTATCTTTTCTTTCTTTTCATTTTTGTCGTGTTTTCATTTTGGGGATGACGCAAGGTGTCGAGACACCCTATGTCTATTCCATGTTGAACCAAAAGGTTTTTTATTTATTTTCATTCTCTTTGTGTCATTCTTCCAGTTCTATGTGTATTTAGGGAATAATGATAGTTCTGAGATCTTAGATATCATTGCAGGAAAGACAGATACTGACCCTGAATCCATAGATCCCTTATGTGTTTCAATGGGGCAACCTTTCTTTTCATTTTTTCTTTCTCATGTTTTTGCTACTTTAAAGTAATTTCTCACAGCATGGTGTTAGTGATTTCTTTAAAGTGGAGGCATACATTGGCATTATCTTGGCATGATTTTTTTTGTATGTTCGTTGATGTGATTTTCTTTCTTTATGCAATGTGTTTTTCCTCTTGGTGGTGTCATTGGGTTTTATTCCCTCCGAGGGCATGATCTTTCCTTTTCCTCTCTTGGAAACATTAGATACAATATTTCCCAAGATGAGACCTTGCACTTTCCCTCTCTTGGAAACAAGATGAGACCTTTTGCACTTGTCCTCTCTTGGAAACATTGGGTATGATGTTCCCCAGAATGAGACCTTGTATTTATCCTCTCTTGGAGACGTTAAGCACAATGTACCCTAAGATTAAGACCTTGCATGAATTAAGAAAAATCCCTTTGAGCGTCCTTCTTTCCTATTGCATTTTTCTTTTTGTACCTTATTAAATTAATGGAGGTATGGCTTTGATATGGTCCCCTAGGGCTCACCTAGTGAACAACTAGCTTCACTAGCCCTTGTGAGAATGCATTTTTCTTTTTGTACCTTATTAAATTCATGGAGGTGTGGATTTGATATGGTCCCCTGGGGCTCACCTGGTGAACAATAGCTTCACTAGCCCTTGTGAGCATGCATTTTTCTTTTTTATCCTTATCATAGTCATGGGGGTATGACTTTGATACGAACCTCTTGGGGCTAACCTAGTGAAAAAATAGCTTCACTAGCCCTTGTGAGTGTTCACTTTATTTGCATAGTGGAAAGCATGATCCACTTGTAAACCTCTCTTGGTAAAACAACCTAGACCCACGCCACAACGCATTGGACAACTAGTTGAAGCTTGATCTATTGCATTTTTCCTTTTTCTTTTTCCTTTTTCTTTGTGTGTCTTTGATGGTGTAAGTTTTTGATCTAGTTATGGCTTCATATATCATCCACATGTGTTTTCCTTTGCGCTTATGTTGGTTTTCCATAGGATCTTGATCTTGGGTGCTTGGCCACCCTCTTGGTTATTGTCATCCTATCTAACTAACATTTGTACATTTGAACCCCTCTTGATTGTGTGGTTGGCTACTTTAGTGTGAGTTTGAAGCAATTTCACCCTCTCACTAAAGTGGGGGCTAAATGTAGTGTAGTAAAATGCATACCCTTGCATTTTAACACTTTTTTGGGCCCGCCTTACTTTATTTATCCCTATTTATGTCTTAATTGATCCTATTTTACATCCACAGGCTCAATGAATTACATCTTTTTTTGGCTAATCCTGACATTCTCCAATGGATAAATGATAATTTAATGATTCTATCTGAGTGCCCCTAATTTTCTGGTCAGG
Source organism: Sequoia sempervirens (assembly GCA_007258455.2). Taxonomy (NCBI): domain Eukaryota; kingdom Viridiplantae; phylum Streptophyta; class Pinopsida; order Cupressales; family Cupressaceae; genus Sequoia; species Sequoia sempervirens. The sequence goes on along the minus strand of VDFB02000003.1, from coordinate 555,301,502 downwards.
ACTAAAATGCCATATAGGGCATCTTTTTCCCCCAAAGGTCTTGGGACCCTAATTTTGAAAGCACTTGAATAGGTCCCTTTTTGGAGTCTGTACCCCAAGTTTCATGTCTCGGGACTAAGATGCCACCTAGGGTGTCTTAGTCCCCCTTGAGGTATTTTCAAGATTTAATTTCAAATTATGGCAAGATTTAGCCTCCTTTGATTAATTAATTCATGTGTCACCTTGGTGTGGTGTAATTTTAGGATATTAATCATGCATAAGTGTAAATACAAGGTTCCTTCTCTCATTTTGATATACCAAGCAAGACTACAAGCACTCTAGTCATTCCAGCATTCAAGAACAATTCATCATGAATTTGGAGCCATCATCAAGATTCAAGCATCATATCAAGGATATTCTTGCATCATGTGTGTTTTTGAGCTAACATTTGTGATGTAGGGTTTTGATTCAAGCAAGAAATTCAATTCAACATCTATCAAGCATTCCCCTTGATTCAAGATCCATATCCATTGCACCCATTTCACACAAGTTTGCATACTTTACAACAAGGGTTTGGTGAGTTGTAGCATTGCATGTTGTTCATTCATCATTTCCCTTTATTATTCTATTCCATTTCAAAGTTTAATTACCAACAAGAGGTTTGACCAAGGAAAACCCCCATTCACTAACAATCAACAAGTTTTTTCCCTCTTGTATGTTTGTGATTCTAGATTTAGGTTGAAGGCTTGAAGATCATTTTAAGTGCAAAGTTGCATTGCAACTGTCATCTTCACATAAACTCACCTACAAGCCAAATCTAGAAGTTTTTGAACCTAAGATCAAAGAAGAAGGAAGTGTAGACATCAAGCCTCATGACCACATTCAGAGATTCTCAAAATTCCAAATATGACTAAGTCACCACCTAGGGCATCTTATTCCTCCCAAACGTATTTTTCATAGATTCTTCCAGATCTAGTTTTGGAATCTAAAGATTTTGCATCTACCCTAAAAAACATAAATGGGAGTAAGACAATAGTAAGGGTGTCTTTAACCTCCATAGCATATTTTGACAACTTCTTTGCATTTCTAGAATCCTCACAACATTTCTAGACTTCCCAAGTACACATATCCTAACTTGTTGCATTATTTCATCATTTTCATCCTTCATTTAGCTTGCATTATTAGGTTTTGTGAGTTAAATGCTTATTTATTTTTTCCAAGAATTTGCTTGGTGGTGAACTGCTAAAAGCTTAAAGAACCCCTTCCTAGGCCCTCCTTTTTGAGAATTGACTCACCATGTGAGGTTGATAATCAATCCAATTGGGAATCCTAGGACATTATTCAATGATTGTGGGAGAAAAGTGATAACCTTACCCATCTTTTCAACATAATAATTTTAGTGAACCCGCCCCTTTTTGAGCATTCATTTTTTGATTTGAATTTCTTTAAAATTCTATATCTAGGTTGCATGCATTCTTGCTTTGCATTTTACATTAGTGAAATTGCATCTAGGGTTTCTCGTATTTAGTCAAATTGAATTTAGGGTTTCTCGTAATTGCATTAGTGAAAGTGCATATATGTTGCATTTTTTCTTTCTAGCATCATTTCATTTCATTCAAAAACTAAAGAGTGCATTTTTCATCATCCTAATTGCATTTAGAAACATTGTTATTGAATTCAAAATTACAAAAAAGAATTGCATTCAATTGCTTGTTACTAGTTACTTTTCCTTGCATTCATTGGCATAGTTTTTTGTTTCCAAACATCAGCATCCTGAAAATGGAATCTATGAACACTGTAGACAATCAAGAATTTTATGGTTTTATGAGAAAAACCTCTACTAGGAAAAAAATTCCCTTCCTGGCATCTTCGTCCCTCTGTAGGTTTTTGTCTCAGAATACTCTCTCTACTATTTATTGTCTATTTCAGTCCCTGGAACTTCAAGATTTCACCAGTAGGACCAAGATGCCCTTACTAGCATCTTAGTCCCTATTGATTTTGACTTTCTAGATTTCAAGATCTAAAATTGAATTTTTGTGCTTTTGTTTGCTACTTTCAGTTTTCTGTTACATTTTGCAGAATTGTTGTTTCTTCCATGTCAAGTATATTTTTTCAATCTTGCATCATGGATATGTGCTTTGGAAAGCTTTTGATGTCCTTGAAATCTTTGGTAGATGTGTCAAGTTATGTCTTTAGTAATGACCCTAATGAAATTGAGCTTTCCCATGCTCACACAACTCCTAATGTGTGTCCTCCTTGTGATGTTGACATCATTGGACAAGATGATGACAACATTGAAAAGTTCCTAAATGATTTCCTTAACAACCTTGAAGATAATACATCCTTATATTTCTCCATGAAACAACCAAATCCCCCTACAATGCCACCTCTTGATATGTTGGGTTACTTACATCTTGAAACACAAGTTGAACCTAAGTTCCCTACAATAAGTGAACCTAGTTCATCAACACAAGTGAATACTCAACCATTTTATGATAACAAAGTGACAAATACTCCTATCAACCTAGAAGAAACATATGGAAAGGGATTCACCATCTTGAGTAATCAAGGATGTGATACAAGTGCACATGAAATTCATCAACTCGTAGATCAAATACCAACTAATGAAAACACAAAAGGGTTAGGATATCAAGATCCCCCTTGCAACATAAGACCTCTTAGAGAATACCTAAAGCTTCATACCAATGGTACGGTAACATTAGATTACCCTCCTGATATGAGTTTCCTTCTTCCTAAAGAACAACCAATAACTCATGACAATGACAAAGGTAATAGGGTCATCTTAGATCCTCCCCCTCCAAGTTCAATCTGAGAAGTTGGTGAAACTAGCAAATATAAACGACCTTAAAAATTACAAAAACTCTAACCCCCTAGACCACCACTTGAAAGTGAAAGAAAATTGCTAATCCTTCTCAACCAAGCAATTATCCTATTACCACTAGATAAAGATTGGCTAATACTATATCCTAAAGATACAAATGTTCCACTTTGTTGATACCATAGGACTCTTGGACATAGTACTTATGAGTGTCATGCATTCAAGATCATATTGAGAAAATATCACTTCGACAAAGATACTTGTTATCCAGTGATTAAATAGCATATCCTTTGTCCTTCTTGTCATGTAATAGTTGTAGAATACTCTATTCTCACTATTGCATGACCCTTGCCATCACTTACCTCATCTCATTCTTTTCTTGCACCTAGTCGGGGAAAGAGGTAGATAGCCTTGTCCAAGTAATCCACTTGTCATTGTACCTTAGGTTTGTTGTCTAATTTCCACTTATATAAATTGAGATTGGGAAGTGGATAATCTACTTTAGGTTGACTCGCTTGTACCTTACTAATATTTTATGTTTTCTTTTTATTTTCCTTTCCCTTTTTCTTCTTTCTTTTTTTGATTGCAGGTATGTAATGTGATCCCACATGATGTTCTATTTGATGCTCTCTCTTTCATTGTGATATTCCTCTATTTGTATCTTCATTCTTCTCTATGTCATCAATCTATTATTTCACACTTTTTATCTCTTTTTCCTTTGTCTTGTGTTTTCCTTTTGGGTATGATGCAAGGCGTCAAGACACCCTATGTCTCTTCCATGTTGACCCAAAAGATTTTCTTTATCTTTTCTTTCTTTTCATTTTCTTCTTGTGTTTTCCTTTTGGGGAAGATGCAAGGCGTCGAGACAACCTATGTCTCTTCCATGTTGACCCAAAATATTTTTCATTATCTTTTCTTTCTTTCATTTTTGTCTTCTATTTTATTTTTCGGGATGATGCAAGGCATCAACACACGCTATGTCTCTTCCATGTTCACCCAAAATATTTTTCATTATCTTTTCTTTCTTTTCATTTTTGTCATGTTTTCCTTCTGGCAACAACACAAGGTGTCGAGACACCCTATGTCTCTTCCATGTTGACCCAAAAGTATTTTTATTTATTTTCACTCTTTGTGTCACTCTTCCATTTTTATGTGTATTTGGGGAATGATGATAGCTCAGAACTCTCTAATATCATTTCAACAAAGACAACCAACCCCGAATCCATAAATCCCTCATGTGTTTCTAGGGGGGAACCCTTCTTTTCCTATTTTCTTTCTCATGTTTTGGCTACTTTAAATTAATTACTCACAGCATGGTGTGACCAATTTCTTTAAATTTGGGGCATACATTCGCATTATTTTGGAATGATTTTGTTTGCATGTTCCTTTATGAAATTTTCTTTCTTTATGCGATGTGTTTTTCCTCTTGGTGGTGTCATCAAGTTTGATTCCCTTCGAAAGCATGATATTTCCTTGTCCTCTCTTCGAAACATTAAATACAATGTTGCACATGATGAGACCTTGCACTTGTCCTCTATTGAAAACAAGATGAGACCTTTTGCACTTGTCCTCTCTTGGAAACCTTAGGTATGATGTTCCCCAGGATGAGACCTTGTATTTATCCTCTCTTGGAGACGTTAAGAATGATGTCCCCTAAGATTAAGACCTCGCATGAATTAAGAAAAATCCTTTTGAGCATCCTTCTTTCCTATTGCAATTTTCTTTTTGTACCTGTAGACATCCAAATTTGGACAATTAATTTATCCAAATTTATCACTTTTCGTCTAAAAATCCTCTTATCTAAGTTAATTAAATAATATTACTATTATTTAATTAATACCCTTAATTCTGCCAAATTCCTAAGGTATTTAATTAATAATTAAATACTTTACCCTCTTTAATCCTCCTTTCATCAAATAAATTAAATAAATAATAAGTTTATTTAATTCCTCACATGTGTCATTTTCATCTAATCCTAATCCATCTCCTAATTTCTTCATTAGGGATGTGCACATGCCTAATCCTTGATTAGGATGTGTCACATCCTCCAACTTTTGCAAGTAGGCTTCTAATCCTCATTTATCTTCTAAATTAATCTTAATTAGTACCTTGGTCAACTCTCTCCATCCCCCAAGGAATTTTTAATTCCTTTTTATTCCTCCAAGAATCCCCTTTTCCCATGCATCTTCTAGAATCTTTGACTTGTCACATCAAGTCACATGTGACAAATCCCACCTTTTGGGAACCTTGTCTTATCCACTAGATTCTTCCAATCATTGTGAATTTAAAATTCACTTTTATTCACCCAAGATTCTTCCCATCTCCCAATGTACTTGCAAGGTACTTGTCCTTCCTCCACATCATGTACTTCTTCTCCACCTCACTTACACCTCATCCCCCCTTAGCCACTTCACTATCCACATGTCAAGATGTGAGGGCTTGTGAGTTCTCAACCCACCATAGCCCTTCATCTTGACCTTGTTGGATGAATCTCAACCGTTGAACTCTCTAGGGAATTCAAATTCTTCTATAAATCACCCCTCCTCAAGGGCATTTTCAAGACTTTTTCATTTGAGCAACCTTATGCTGTCAATTTGCATTCTCAAGTATTCACTATCATTTAGCCCTCCACTTTGATTATCTTGCATTATCAATCCTGCATATAGTAACATCAAAAGTCATCTAAGGAGCACACAAAGTCATCCAAATCAAGGGCCAACCAAGGAGTCTTCAACAACAAGGAAGGTATAATCATTTGCATTTATTTCATCTATTTTCCTTGTTTTATCACTCTTTAGGCTAATCATTGAAGTGTTCTTAGTATTTTTTCACTTACATTTTTAGTTATTTTGCACAGTAGAATAGGGTAAAATTCCAAGGTACATAGTACCTTATTAAAGTCATTGAGGGATGGCTTTGATATGGTCCCTTGTTGCTCGCCTAGTGAACAACTAGCTTCACTAGCCCTTGGAGAATGCATTTTTATTTTTTTACCTTATTAAATTCATGGAGGTATGGCTTTGATATGGTCCCCTGGGGCTCACCTAGTGAACAACTAGCTTTACTAGCCCTTGTGGGTGTGCATTTTATTTTTTGTCTTTATCATAGTCATGGGGGTATGACTTTGATATAGACCTCTTGGGGCTCACCTAGTGATCAACTAGCTTCACTAGCCTTTGTGAGCATGCACTTTAATTGAATAGTGGACAGTGTGTTCCACTTGTAAACCTCTCTTGGAAAAAAATCCTAGACCCAGTACACAACACGTTGGACAACTAGTCAAAGCTTGATCCGTTGCATTTTTCCTTTTTATTTTTTTGTCTTTGATGGTGTAAGTTTGTGATCTAGTTATGGCTTCATCTATCATCCACATGTGTGTTCATGCTTATGTTCATTTTCCTTAGGATCTTTATCATGGGTGCTTGGCCACCCTCTTGGTTATTCTCATCCTATCTCACTAACATTTTTACATTTGAACCCCTCTTGATTGTGTGGTTGGCTACTTTAGTGTGAGTTTGAAGCAAGTTCATCCTCTCACTAAAGTGGGGGCTAAATGTAGTATAGTAAAATGAATACCCTTGCATTTTCACACTTGTTTGGGCCCACCTTGCTTTATTTATCCCTATTTATGTATTAATTGGTCCCATTTTGCATCCACAAGCTCAATGAATTACATTTTTTTTGGCTAATCCCGACATTATCCAATGGATAAATGATAACTTAGTGAATTTGTCTGAGTGTCCCTAATTTTTGGGTCGAGACTAAAATCCCATATAGGGCGTCTTTGTCCCCAAAGGTCTTAGGAACCTAATTTTAAAAGCACATAAATAGGTCCCTTTTTGGAGTTTGTGCCCCGAGTTTCATGTCTCGAGACTAAGATGCCACCTAAGGCATCTTAGTCCCCCTTGAGGTATTTTTGAGATTTAATTTCAAATTTTGGTGGGATTTAGCCTCCTTTAATTAATGAATTCGTGTGTCACCTTGGTGTGGTGTAATTTTGGGATATTAATCATGGACAAGTATAAATACAAGGTTCCTTATCTCATTTTGATATACCAAGCAAGATTACAAGCACTCTAAGCATTCAAGCATTCCAATATTCAAGAGCAATTCATCAAGAATTTGGAGCCATCATCAAGATTCAAGCATCATATCAAGGATATTCTTGCATCATGTTTTTCTTTTATCTAGCATTAGTGATGTAGGGTTTTGATTCAAGCAAGCAATTTGAGTCAACATCTATCAAGCATTCCTTTGATTCAAGATCCATATCCATTGTAGCCATTTCACACAAGTTTGTAGACTTTACAACAAGGGTATGGTGAGTTGTAGCATTGCATGTTGTTCATTCATCATTTCCCTTTATTATTCTACTTCATTTCAAATTTTAATTACCAATAAGGGGTTTGACCAAGACAAACCCCCATTCACTAATAATGAACAAGTTTATCCCCTCTTGTATGTTTGTGATTGCAGATTTAGGTTGAAGACTTGAAGATCATTTGAAGTGCAAAGTTGTAAAGTTACATTACAAAGTTGTCATCTTCACAAAAACTCACTTACAAGCCAAATCTAGAAGTTTTAGAACCTGGGATCAGAGAAGAAGGAAGTGCGGACATCAAGCCTCAGCACCACATTTAGACATTCCCAAAATTATAGATGGGACTAAGTCGCCACCTAGGGCTTCATAGTCCTCCTAGAGGTATTTTTTAGATATTCTTCCACATCTAGTTTTGGCATCTAAAGATTCAACATCTACCCTAAAAAATAGAAATGGGACTAAGACAATAGTTAGGGTGTCTTTGTCCTCCATAACATATTTTGATAGCTTCTTTACATTTCTATAATACTCACAACATTTCTGGACTTCCCTGATACACATATCATAACTTGTTGCATTATTTAGTCATTTTCATCCTTCATTTAGCTTGCATTATTAGGTTTTCTGAGTTGAATGCTTATTTATCTTTTCTGATGGTGAACCCCTAAAAGCTTAAAGAACCCTCTCCTAGGTCCTCCTTGTTGAGAATTGACTCACCTTGTGAGGTTGATAGTCTATCCAATTGGGACTCCTAAGAAATTATTGAATGATTGTGGGAGAAAAGTGATAACCTCACTCATCTTTTCAACATAATCATTTTGGTGAACCCACACCTTTTTTAGCATTAATTTTTTTATTTTAAGTTCATTAAAGTTCTAGATCTAGGTTGCATTCATTCTTGCTTTGCATTTTTCATTAGTGAAATTGCATCTAGGGTTTCTCATGTTTAGTGAAATTGCATTTAGGGTTTCTCATAATTGCATTAGTGAAAGTGCATATAGGTTGCCTTTTTTCTTTCTTCCATCATTTTATTTCATTCAAAAATTGAAAATTCCATTGTTCATCATCCTAATTGCATTTAGAAACACTGTTATTGCATTTAAAATTACAAAACAAATTACATTTAACTTTGCACTCAATTGTGTGTTACTAGTTACTTTTCCTTGCATTCATTGGCATAGTTTTCTATTTCCAAACATCAGCATCCTGAATAGGCAATCTATGAACACTGTAGACAATCAAGAATTTTATGTTTTTCTTAGAAAAACCTCTACTAGGACTAATATGCCCTTCCTAGCATCTTAGTCCCTATGTAGTTGTCTGTCTCAGAATCCTCTCTCTTGTTTGTTGTCTGTTTCAATCCCTGGAACTTCAAAATTTCACCAGTAGGACCAAGACGCCCTTATCGATTTTCAATTTCTATACTTTAGGATCTAAAATTGAATTTATGTCTTTCTGTTTGCTAATTCAATTTTCTGTTATAGTTTTCAAAATTGTTGTTTCTTCCATTTCAAGTATATTTGTTCAATCTTGCATCATGGATACGTGCTTTGGAAAGCTTTGAATGTCCTTGAAATATTTGGTAGATGTGTCAAGTTGTGCCTTTGGTAATGACCCTAACAAAATTTAACTTTTCCATGCTCACACAACTCCTAATGCATGTCCTCCTCATGATGTTGACATCATTGGACAAGATGATGATAGCATGAACAAGTTCCTAAATGATTTCCTTAACAACCTTGAAGATAATGCATCCTTTTATCCCTCCATGAAACAACCAAATCCCCCTACAATGCCACCTCTTGAGATGTTTGGTTACTTACATCCTAAAACACAAGTTGAACCTAAGTTCCCTACAATAAGTGAACCTAGTTCCTCCGCACAAGCGAATACTCAACCATTTTATGATAACAAAGTGACAAACACTCCTACTAACCTAGAAGAAACATATGGAAGGGAATCACAATCTTCAGTAAACAAGAATGTGATAGAACAAGTGAACATGAAATTCATCAACTCATGGAATTCATCTTAGATTCCCCTCCTAATATGAGTGTCCTTCTTCCTAAAGAACAACCAATAACTCATGACAATCACAAAGGTAATACAGTCACCTTAGATCCTCCCCCTCCAAGTTCAATCCGAGTTGGTGAAACTAACAAACGTAAACGACCTTACAAATTACAAAAGCTCAAACCCCCTTGACCACCACCAAAAAGTGAAAGAAAATTGCAAATCCTTCTCAACCAAGTATTTATCCTTTTACCACCAGAGAAAGATAGGCTAATACTATATCCTAAAGATGCAAAAGTTCCACTTTGTCAATACCATAGGACTCTTGGACATAATACTCATGAGTTTCGTTCATTGAAGATCATATTGAGTAAATATCACTTACACAAAGATATTTGTTATCCAATGATTCAATAGCATATTATTCATCCTTCTTGTCATGTAATAGTTGTAGAATACTCTATTCTCACTATTACATGACCCTTCCCATCACTTACCTCATCTCATTCTTTTCTTGCACTTAATGGGGGCAAGAGGTAGATAGAATTTTCCTAGTAATGCACTTGTCATTGTCCCTTAGCTTTTTTATCTACTTTCCACTTATATAGATTGAGATTGGGAAGTCGATGATCTACTTTAGGTTGACTCACTTGTGCCTTACTAGTCTTTTACCTTTTCTTTTTCTTTTTCTTTCCCTTTTTCTTATTTTTGTTTTTGATTGCAGGTATGTAATGTGATCCCCTATGATGTTCTATTTGATGTTCTCTCTTTCATTGTGATATTCCTCTATTTGTATCTCCATTCTTCTTTATGTTGTAAATATCTTATTTCATGCTTTTTATCTCTTTTCCTTTGTCTTCTATTTTCCTTTTTGGGATGATCCAAGGTGTCAAGACACCCTATGTCTCTTGCATGTTGACCCAAAATATTTTTCATTATCTTTGCTTTCTTTTCATTTTTTTCATGTTTTCCTTTTGGGGATGACGCAAGGCGTCAAGACACCCTATGTCTCTTCCATGTTGACCCAAAATATTTTTCATTATCTTTGCTTTCTTTTCATTTTTTTTGTGTTTTCCTTTTGGGGATGACGCAAGACATCGAGACACCTTATATCTCTTCCATGTTGACCTAAAATGTTTTTTAATTTATTTTCACTCTCTTTGTGTCATTCTTCTAGTTCTATGTGTATTTGGAGAATGATGATAGTTCTGAGCTCTCTAATATCATATCAGCAAAGACAGATAATGAACCCAAATCCATAGATCCCTTATGTGCTTCTAGTGGGAAACCCTTCTTTTCCTCTTTTCTTTCTCATGTTTTGGCTATGTTAAAGTAATTTCTCACAGCATGGTGTTAGCAATTTATTTAAAGTGGAGGCCTACATTGGCATTATTTTGGCATTATTTTCTTTGCATGTTCCTTGATGTGATTTTCTTTCTTTATGCGATGTGCTTTCCCTTTTCATAGTGTCATCAGGTTTGATTCCCTCTGAGAGCATGATATTTCCTTGTCCTCTCTTGGAAACATTAGATACATTTTTTTCCTAGATGAGACCTTGCACTTGTCCTCTCTTGTAAACAATATGAGAACTTTGGCACTTCTCCTCTCTTGGAAACATTAGGTATGATGTTCCCTAGGATACGACCTTGTATTTATCCTCTCTTGGAGACGTTAAGCACAATGTACCCTGATATTAATACCTCACATGAATTAATCAAAATCCCTTTGAGCATTCTTCTTTCCTATGGCTATTTTATTTTTGTACCTTATTAAAGTCATGGAGGTATGGCTTTGATATGGTCCCCTGGGTCTCACCTTGTGAACAAATAGCTTCACTAGCCCTTGTGAGCATGCATTTTTATTTTTGTACCTTATTAAAGTCATGGAGGTATGGTTTTGATATGGTCCCCTGGGGCTCACCTAGTGAACAACTAGCTTCACTAGCCCTTGTGAGTGTGCATTTTTATTTTTTGTCCGTATCATAGTAATGGGAGTATGACTTTGATATGGACCTCTTGTGTCTCACGTAGTGAGCAACTAGCTTCACTAGCCCTTGTGAGTGTGTGCTTTGTTTGCATAGTGGATACTGTGTTCCACTTGTAAACCTATCTTGGAAAAATAGCTTAGATCCGATCCACAGTGTGTTGGATGGCTAGTCGAAGTTTGATTCATTGCATTTTTCCTTTTTATTTGTGTCTTTGATGGTATATATTTGTGATCTGGTTATGGCTTCATATATCATCCACATGTGTGTTCCTTTGTGCTTATGTTCATTTTCCATAGGATCTTGATCCTGTGTGCTTGGCCACCCTCTTGGTTATTGTCATCCTATCTCACTAACATTTGTACATTTGAACCCCTCTTTACTTTGTGGTTGGCTAGTTTAGTGTGATTTTGAAGCAATTTCATCCTCTCATTAAAGTGGGGGCTAAATGTAGTGTAATAAATGCATACCCTTGCATTTTCAAACTTTTTTGGTCCCGCCTTGCTTTATTTATGCCTATTTATATCTTAATTGGTCCTATTTTTCATCCACAAGCTCAATGAATTACATCTTTTTCTGGCTAATCCTGACATTCTCCAATGGATAAATTATAACTTAATGATTTTGTTTGAGTGTCCCTAATTTTTCAGTCAGGACTAAAATGCCATATAGGGCCCCTTTTTCCCCCAAAGGTCTTGGGACCCTAATTTTGAAAGCACCTGAATAGGTCCCTTTTTGGAGTCTATGCCTCGAGTTTCATGTCTCAGGACTAAGACACCACCTAGGGCATCTTAGTCCCCCTTGAGGTATTTTCGAGATTTAATTTCAAATTCTGGCAAGATTTAGCCTCCTTTAATTAATGAATTTGTGTGTCACCTTGGTTTTGGGATATTAAGCATGGTTAAGTATAAATACAAGGTTCCTTCTCTCATTTTGATATACCAAGCAAGATTACAAGCACTCTAAGCATTCAAGCATTCCATCATTCAAGAGAAATTCATCAAGAATTTGAAACCATCATCAAGATTCAAGCATCATATCAAGGATATTCTTGCATTATGTGTGTTTTTGAGCTAAAATTTGTGATGTAGGGTTTTGATTCAAGCAAGAAATTCAAGTCATCTATCAAGAATTCCTTTGATCCAAAATCCATATCCATTGTAGCCATTTCACACATTTTTGCAGACTTTACAACAAGGGTTAGGTGAGTTATAGCATTGCATGTTGTTCATTCATCATTTCCCTTTATTATTCTATTTCATTTCAAATTTTAATTACCAACAAGGGGTTTGACCAAGGCAAACCCCCATTCACTAACAATCAACAAGTTTTTCCCCTCTTGTATGTTTGTGATTGCAAATTTAGATTGAAGACTTGAAGATCATTTGAAATGCAAAGTTGCAAAGTTGTATTGCAAAGTTGTCATCATCATGAAAACTCGCCTACAATCCAAATCCAAAAGTTTCAGAACCTAAGATCAGAGAAGAAGGAAGTGCATACATCAAGCCTCAAGACCACATTCAGAGATTCCCAAAATTCCAAATCAAACTAAGTTGCCACCTAGGGCATCTTAGTCCTCCTAGAGGTATTTTTTAGAGATTCTTCCAGATCTAGTTCTAGAATCCGAAGATTCAGCATTTTCCCCGAAAAACATAAACAGGACTAAGACAATAGTAAGGGCATATTTGTCCTCCATAGAATATTTGGATGGCTTCTTTGCATTTCCAAAATCCTCACAACATTTCCAGTCTTCCCAGGTACTTATATCCTAACTTGTTGCATTGTTTCATCATTTGCATCCTTCATTGATCTTGCATTATTAGGTTTTGTGAGTTGAATGCTTATTTGTCTTTTTCCAAGCATTTTCTTGGTGGTAACCCCTAAAATCTTAAAGAACCCCCTCCTAGGTCCTCCTTCTTGAGAATTGACTCACCTTGTGAGGTTGATAGTCAATCCAATTGGGACTCCTAGGACATTATTGAATGATTGTTGGAGAAAAGTGATAACCTCACTCATATTTTCCACCTAATCAGGATGAAGCAAACATTGAAGGATATCAAGGCAATGTATGATGATCCCATTCCTATTATATGTGACAATACAAGTGCCATCAATATTTCAAAGAATTTGGTGATGCATTCTATAACCAAGAACATATCTATCAAGTATCACTTTTTAAGAGAGAAGGCCACAAATCAAGAGGGAGCAGTTGGAATAATCTAATATGGACGATAAGGTTTTATAGACAAGGGGAGGCTACATGTTGTTGTAGGTACAAAAGAGGACCACTAGCCCTTTCCCCTTTATGCCAAAGGGGAATAAATTGCATATCAGGTTAGTATTACCATCAATACTAAAGGGGTAGATTGTTGCATGTGCTGTCATTGATGTTAACAGAGTTGTACTGTGGAAGGTTACATGTGATGTAAACAAAGTGGTGATGTGAAGGAAATGGTGATGAATTTTGAAGTGTATGATGATATGAAGAAGTTGTGAAAATAGTTGTAATTGTAATCTATGGTGGTGTGAATGTTTTATTCTTTATCCCTTGATGTGAAACATGATGCTCAAGACTAAAATAAATGTTCTAATTCTACTAATTCTTCTCTTGAATTCTCTTAGGATACTCAATTATGCTCTTGATTCATTTTCCAAAATTGCTAGGATTCGTTAGGATTAAAATGGTGAAAATGATTTGTATTTATATGCAATTCTTCTAATTTCTCCAAAAAAAATACTGATAGACAACAAATTATTTTGGATTTTTAAATATTGAAATGTCAACACCAACAAATTTAAAATTTACCCAAAATGCGTCAGAAAAGGGTGTTGGGAACCCTAATCCAGACCCATCCTTTTTGGTGCCTTAAACATCGGTATTAAATATTAAGTGTTTATTTTCAATCCCATCTTTTAATTTTTAAGAGATATTTATAAAATTGGAAAATTAAATGCATAATTAGGTCCAAGCACATAAAGGGAGCTAAACCTGATGTGAAATTATCAAGGGTGACAATTTTCGATGCTACACCCTTATTAATTATGATACATTTCCATACATACTATTTTTTAACATTATATTTCCTTTCAAGTACTTTTCTTTATCTCGTAATCCAACCTTTTATGAAGCTTTGTCATTGTCATTTTTCATTGACTAATTTTTAGGCATTTGCTTCAACTAGTATAATTTCTAAGTAAAATATTGATTTTAGCATTTAATTATAGTCATTTTATAGGTGTGTATATTCTTTAAATCCTCAAGAGGGAATGAGTTATGTAAACTCCACTATAGCCTTCATAATTTGTAGGGTTTCTTTCATATATTTACATCTTGTAGGTTACATATGAAGAATATTATTGATATTCTTGGAGATTTCCCAGAGGAATAACTCTGAGAAATCAACTAAGAAAGGTATATAAAAATGGGATCATTCTTAGGTATAGTCATACCAAGTTTCCCACCTTGGTGTAAGGATTTCCAACATGTTGGTAAACAAGGTGAAACTACTACTACAAAAAAAATGAAATAGTATGTTGTAGATAGGGGTTAGAATTTGAGGGAATAAGAATGAATCAATAATAGCAACAAAAAAACTATCTAATTCAAGCTATGAAGACCCTAATCCAAAAATGAAGCACAAATGACAGTAAAAATCACAATAATAATGCAATAATACTCAATCTTTATGCCATAGTTGATTCTCCTCCATTGCTCTTCTTCATTTTTCTTTTTTTGTTATCAAATTTATAGTATGAAACTTGTATGATGAGATTGATGTTGATGCAAGATAGCTAGATCTCAAGATAGCAAAACTTCAACAATTGTGGTTGTACAAGATGAATGATATGAGAAGCAAAATATTGAAAATTGTGGTTAACCTCGAAATGAGGATGATGGATTTATTTTATAGAAATCCCAATTCAAATAAAGGGTGAGGATTGAGTGATGAGGTATCATGATCAATGGATAAGATTAATTGAGAAGAAAAGAGATAAGGAGGGGAAGGATGGACCAAAACTCAAGAAATTAGTTGAGATTTAAGGCTTGGCTAGGAAATTAATTAAATAATGATATCAATTATTTAATTTAAATGTGGGAACATGTTGGATGAATATTTTGTAATTCCTTTAACAAATACAAAATGGTAGTTTCAGCCATAGCTATGATGAGAAATTAATCTCTCCTCTCATAAAGGAAAGGTTGCCTTCTTATTGCTCACTAAATCAACTAGGAATTAAACTAAGATTGTGTACACTACAACTATCCATGGGGATGTTTCCATTCGCATATTCCTTTTTTTTAGAATAAAGGAAATGAGTTACAATAATGACCTTGATGTTCTTAGTAAGTAATCAACTAAAAAACACTAGTTGGAGGAATAATAGCTGATACCCAATTCTGTTAGACATAAGAATAACAAGAATGATTACCAAAAAATCATACTAACTTAGAAAATCCACAGAAACCCAAAGTCTTATGTCATTTTCCATGATGATTAAAATGTAACAACGGTAACAACTTACCACTCAAAGACTCCAAGTTATTCCCAAATATGATTCCAAAGAGTAACCCATGTATCAAGTTGTAGCTCAAAGACTATCAACTAACAACACAAAAAACTAAAAGAATATAGCTAACAATTGTAGCACAAAGATGATGAGTTCTTAACCAAATTCATACACAAAACATATAGCTTCAAATACAATATGATAGCACAAAGTCTATCAGGGCCAAATCTGAATTCCCCTTCAATAATGAAATAATACGCCACTTATAAATCAACTTCAAGATGATATGAAAAGAGAGAAATAAGAACACTCTTACATACAAAAAATGTGCTCCTAAACAAAGGTTGGAGGCAATATTCTTTTATTGATAAATTTTCAATTTACACATTCAACACAAAGATTGGATGTATGCTCTTCAAAATGGTAACATTTTTTTTCAAAAGATCAAAGGTCCTATTACAAAACAACTCCCTCATATTTATAGAGGAGAGTTGAGAGCTAATCTAGGAAAGAAATAACTAAATTGACTTATTCAATAGGAGAGTCTGATTTGATTTAGGACTTCTTTGTTTTTACATGTAATTAAATTTTTCTAAATGACATGTAAAATGTCTATAACTAATTACATAAAGCATGAAAATACTAAAAATTAAACAACGCACATTCAACTTTCTCCACCATCCTTCTCCATGAAATCTTCATACTTCATGATTTCTTGAACTTCATCATTGTCAAGACCTAAAGTATGTTTGGCAATAGCTAGGACCCTTGTTATGGAATCCTTTACAGTGTTACAATCTTTCTCATGCCTTCCTAAAAAAACCTTTAGTTTCTCTAGGGTTATTTGAATATCCAACAACTTGTCCATTGTAGCCACTGAGAAGGATTGATCTTCAAATTATTTTTGGACCATGTCGGTGAATTCCTGAACAACCACATCTGAGGAAAGGAACTTTTGGTTGTCATCAATCAACTTACAATGAATCCCTTCAATCATATTGACAATATTCAAATCATTTTCCTCGCCGACTTCTCAAGAACTTTTCAATTTGTTGATCAACTCCTTGATGATGTTCAATTTGTGTATCATGGTCTCCTTTACCTCAATGAACATTTCCCTATAGGGAATAATCCCAATTTCCAATAATGCATCCAATTTGAGCTTATTCATCTTGACCAATCTTGCAAACTATTTTCCATGTCTTGTTATTCTTCGGATAAAGTATCGGTAGTTTTTTCTAACTCTGATCTTATGTTTTCCATCTTTTCTATTTTCTCCACAAAGGATTTTAAAATTTGTGAACCTTGTGTAATCATTCGGTCTAGGAACTCACTGAATACCCTACCCCTTGTATGCACTTAGTTGTTCTTTTGGAGTACTATAGTTAGTTTTTGTACCTTGGATTTATATTGATCCTTCACCTTTTTGACTTCATCAAATTTTTCTATCAAATTTTTCTATGAGAGAATTTAGTGTGGAATGAGCATCTACTTTAGCACTCTCATGAGTTATCTTCTCTAACTCAACTCTTGTGATAGAATAATCAGATATTTCCACTTCTTCCAAAGTCTTGTCAAGAGGAGGTTGTGCCACCTCTCTATACCTATAACCTTGCTTACCAAACAACAACCTAGAAAGATTCTTTGGATTTTTCTTGGCCTTTGTCTTCACTGGTGCTAGTTGCCCAAAATTGAAGTCCTTTGGGGAGATGGCTTGCTTCTTCCTTTTAGGGATTTGAGATGAGATCCAAGGTGGAAGTGGTGAGCTATCTTCTGGATGGGCATCCATGACTTGATTTGTCGTCATTGTACTCACAAAAAATTTTACAATTGGAGTAGTGTTACTCAAAATAGCAGTTGGCATTTCCACACTAGAAACTTACATAGACTCAAACATAAATTTTTCTAAGTTAGAATGAGAATCAATGTCAAATGAAGGTGATGAAAAATTAGGAAAACACATAGGTGATCCTGAAACATTGTTCAAATCATGTTTGGGGCTATCAAAGATTGATCTTGAGGAAGGGGATGAATGAATGGATTGGACCAACATAGTTGGAGGAACATTGACAGTGACTACAGGAATGACAGTGGTAAGGGCAATGGTAGAAATTGGTGAATACATAGGAGGATACTCATTCTTCCTCGAGTTTTTCTCCTTCCTCTTTCCTTTCCCCTTGAGTAGATTTTTCTTACCCCTCAGGAGATGGACCCTCTATAACTGTTTTACTCTTTTTCTTACCACCTTTTACAACAAATGTGATCTTTGGCATAGAATGCTTGTTGGAACTAGGAACATCACTTTTATTATTCATCCTCATTTTTTATTTCTTACTTGTGGGATCTTGTGATTCCTCCTCTGATCTAGTGAGAAATAATTTCAATTGAATTCCCTTTTCTTCTAACCACACATTTGTGTTAGTAATTATTGGTTCAAACCTTTCTCTAATCAAAGTTACCTCTTTTTGTGACCACTGGGTGGTTGATAGAGGAGATCTTGCAACATTATTCCTTTCATAGGTAGGGTCTAGGGTGCCTCCATCATCTTCCATATCTTTAAGAATATCATCCAATTCAAGCTCTTCAATTTGTTCCAATGTCAATCTACAGTAATCTAGCTTCCTTATATCATCCTTTGTCCTGCAGTTAGCCCACACATCCTCAATTTTGTGCACATGGATGTGAGCTGTCTTGATCCTATCTTTCATGCCTTGATAATCAACATCATATCTCCTTTTGAAAGTCTTCAAAGTGACCAATTTCATATCAGATTCAATGGCCTTATCTTTTGGAGATTTCTAAATTGAATACCTTCCAATCATTAAAGGGAACTTGAAACTTGGCTTATGAGATTCCATCTGTTTTCTACGGACTGGCATTATTTACCTACATAGCTCCATTAAGAGAAAAATTTCATTGAGATACCTTGGGAGCATGCATGGATATCCCACAAAGCAACCAACCCTTAAGTATGTGAATGTGGGAAACGGAAGGTAAAGGCAACCATACTTGTTCACCATTTCCTAGGCTTCATCAAAAACCCTTTTCCTTTCCAACTTAAAGGATCAAATGCATGCATGAATGGAGCAAAGAAAGCAACATTCACTCTTCTGAAATGATTAATTCTTCTGAGTAAAAGGAAAAAGTTTTCACACTTTCGGCCAAATAAATAGTTTCGTGCAAAACATTTTTGACCAAAAATGTTTCAGCCAAATAGGTTTCAACTGAAACCACATGGCTTGTACGTGGTACACAAGGTTTCGGCCGAATATGTTTCGATTCAATCCAAAAATAATAATTGTTTCCCTTTGCCACTTTCAAATTGGCTTAAATTGGCTTAATTTATTGTTTGGGGTTTCTATAGAAAGGGATTTTGCCGAAACCCTTTCTATAGAAACTATTTCTACTGAAATTGTTTATGTGGCATCCTAGTTGGCAACCAACTCAACTTTTTTCATAATTTTATGAAACTTTCAACTTTAGATAAGTATTTCTTTAGTCAGAATGATATTTAAAAAATAAATTAAAATACCCTTTTGTAGAGCTCATAGTGATGAATCCAAATTTGTAATTTTTTAAATATTTTAATTAGTTTTAACATATTTTATTTTTAAAATAATGCAAGTAGGTTGTTAAAGTTAAAAAAGAGGCTGATTAGAAATTAAAAAATAGTAAAACATATTAAAAATTTTCAAAAAAATATATGGGGAACAAGAGGAGAGAGTCTTCTTCAAAAGGGTATAATTTTTTTTTTGAAAATGATTAAAAAAATAGACAATAATTGACGGCCCATGAAAATTATCAAATTCTGACAAATTTGACTTTAAAATGTATTACAAGAAAAATATACATCAAAATTTGATTTTTTTTCCATGCACAAAATATTGAAGTTACCTATTTGGAGAAAAAAAAAAGGGAGAAATGAAGTTTTTTTCAATTTATTTCTTGACGGCCTGTGAAGTCACTTTTTTTTTTAATTTTCAGCATTCCAAAATCTATTCTTAAATTGATAAAAAATAATGATTTTTTTTTAAAATTTGAAAATTTACAAGAATAAACTTCATCAAAATTTCTACATTTAATTAGTTTACATCATTTTGAAATTCAAAACATAAAGACCTGGTCAAAGTTCCTAATTTTTTTTTGTTCGTCAATTCCTTTATAAAGTGTGACACAAGATTATGTTTTTACCCTTCCATCAAGATTAATTTGAGAAAATTACTTGTGCACTGGACTCACTCTTCAATTTCCTTCTATTGTCAATCTAAGAAAATCTCTCATCGTAGCAACAACATACACCAAATAAGATGTCTTGTAGAACTCAAGTGAAGTATGTACTTTAATCAATTGTTCATGAATTGTGTCACTGATTTGTTGACCCAAAATTATTTTTTGATTTCCTCTCATTATGATTTTGATGTATAAATACATCCAATATTTAAATTCGGATGAGGTAGGAAAACCTTGCACTCTACTGAGAAGAGTGATCAAATCATTCACCTCTTTGATGAAATTGATGCACAAAAAGCTCTTACGCCACCTTGAAACAATTTTCCTTGGGTTCTTCAACCATTTGTTGTTAATCACCCTCTTGGAAGTATCTGGATTTGTATCATATTCTTCCTATTCAAATTCCTTGGTGATATATGCATAGGAACCAATACTTGGACATATGAAATCTTTGTCAAGAAACTCTGCTTCTAACCTTATGACCACATTTTCATTGGCATTCTTAATGCTTCGATCATGTCTTGATTGTAATGTGTTGCAACTTGAAGTACAAACTCTGGATTATGTGTAGCTATAGGGAAAACTACTACCATTTGAATATTTCTCTGAACTATATGCCTCATGTCATCATCCAATGGTTTCCTCTAAGTTCTTTCCACAAACTTGGACATATCAACATGTCCAATTTTAGTGTCCTTAATCTCATCATTTTTTCATGATACTGAAGTTACTAGGAACTCTCCTTTGTATTTATACTTCATTTCTTTTTCCTTGCTCAAAGAGGGATTAGACATCTGAAGAGTAATTAGCAAGTGACTATATCCTTGAAGGAATGTGGATGTGAAAATCTTGGAATGGGTGCACAAAAATTGTATTACAAAGTTCATTATTTTCAATTGCTAGAAAAGCTTGCATGATTGGAAATTGTAGTAGTGGTAAAATTAGAGAAATTACATGAGCTTGGAGGGCTTAAGAATGATGGAGGCGAAAAACAAAGCGAAAGTGGGAAAACTTGGAAAAAATGGAAAAAATTCCAAGTGTTAGGAAGATTTTACAAAAATTGATGTATGGTCACTAAATTTCAATGTCATTGCAATTGGTTTGATGCATTTATGTAACTACGCTAAAAAATAGCACTTTTTCATGTTGTACATGTGAAGTTTGCAAAGAGTGTGCAAAGTTGTTAAAAAATCAACAACCTTGCATGGGGAAAACATTTTAACTTGTACAAAGTTGCTAAAAATTTCTGACATTTCATGTGGGGATAGAACATTGATGTTTTATGTTGGGTCGATGAAATTCACTGACCTTACATCTTACAATGAATCATATATACACAAGCAGTGAAAAACTTTGCTTGTGCACATGACTTGGAAGTTCGATTATTTTACACACAAGTGTCAAAAATCTCCCTACTACATATTCAATAGTTTGGATTTTAAATGTTTGAGCAGTGAAAAATCACTACTTCTATATGATAGAATAAATGTCAAAGTTAATGTGGTGTCGGGGAAAAATCCCAACCATGCACTAAACTCAAATGATTTATATGCAAAGGCAGAAAAAAATGTTGCCATTGCACAAATGAAGGGTTATGTTCTGTGTCGTACTGGTGAAAAACACTAACCGAACATTCAGCACGGTTATTAGCTTATGAAAATGTTGAAAAATTAACTGACATTGCATATCATAGACGTGTAAACAATAGTTTCATTTGTGTTTACATAATGAAAAACACTGATCAACCAAAAAAAATCTTGTAATCAATTTGAGGATGCTCAAATGGTGAAAAACATCTCCGTTTCAAGGAAGGTCAATCCAGTTGAGGTTCACAGAGGTTTGATGAAACATTTTGTGCAATGTGAGGTCTTATACCCACATTACACATGATGGTGTGCTTGCAGGAAAACACACTACCATTCAAAACATAAGATGACCTCATCAAACATATGGCAAGAACAAGAAAACACTTACATAGGATGCACAAAAACTTGCAAACTTGAAATGAGAAGGAAGACATGAAACTAGGGTTTCCGATGAAAAAAATATTGCAAAATAGAAAACCAAACAATGCAAATGTAAATCCATAAACCCTAGGAAAAATAAAAAATGTTTTAATTACAATGAAAAATACAACTAATCTAAAAACCATAGACTTTAAAAATGAAAGGAAAAAGAGGTGAAAATAAGACATACCCATAAACAAACGAAGTTCAAAAACCCTAGTTGAATCTAGTCAAAAACCTCACAAGAATCCACACACAAAAACTTTGCACACAGATGAACTTGGGAGGATACAAAAACACGCAAAGGGATGCCAAAAATGAAATAAAATGGGAATATAAATAAGCTAAAATCATTTAAAAAGACATTAAACCCACATTAATGACCAACTCGTGTGAACCTCGGGTTTGTAGGAGTGGTGAAATTTAATGCCCTTGCAACTTTCAATAATTTTGATCGATGATATGCAAGGTCGGTGAAATTCACCAACCTTGCATTTTATTAATTTTCATTAGGCATGCAAGGGCGCTGAAATTCAGCACTCCTACATGAGCAAAAAAATTCTTAACTCTAAAAATGAAATTTTACAACTTGGTCTAAATTGCGAATTTTGAAAAATTGAAAAAGGTTAACGCTAAAAATGATGTTTTGAGCAATGATTTTTTAGTGGCTAATATTCACTAATTGGCTAATAGTTGAAATTTTGGAATCCAAAATTAGCTAATAGTTTGAGCTACACCGTGACTTGAATCACCAGATTTTTACAAAATTTTATTATAGTCTTATTTAAATCGCCAAATAATTTATTTTATTAAAAAATTTAACTCAAAAATTTGCGACAATATTCGATACATGATTAGATCAAATTCACCTAAACTTTATAAATTACAGTAGAAATCTATATTAATTAGCCAATAGTATATCATAATTATTAGTTGTTTTAAGACCATATTTCTAATCTTTAGTTTCCACCATTGATTTATAATATAATCTAATGGCTCTTGTTGTATTTCATGAGGTAAAATGTACCCATGATCTATAATGCTCATGGGGCCCACAATTTTGGGTCTAATGAGCATTATAGATTGTGGGTAAATTTTACCTTACAAAGTACAAGGGTTGTTAAATCAATGATCTAAAAGCAATTTTGAGCCCCATGAGAATTACATGTTATGGGTATATTTTACCTTGTAGAATACAATGAGGGTCATTATATTATATTTTAAAATAATGGTGGAAAGTAAATATTATAGTCTACCCCTTCAACCCATTGATAATTTCCACCCTTCGACCCCTACTTTTCCATTAGAATTATTTTTAGATTGGATATATTTGTCATCATAATTAATGCATTTTCATATTATTTTTCAAAATTTTCTATAAAATTTTAGTGATGTAAAAAAAAATGCCAATAAAATTAATATTTTTTTCAAAAAAAGAAAAGATTCGCCAATAGAAATTAATATATTACCCTAAAAAATGAAAGATTCACCAAGATTTTATCTCTTTTTGAGGTGGATTTCTTGAAGTTATCACTAGTTTCGAGGCTAGGGGACCATGCATGAGGGAAAACATGATTTGCCTCATTTTGTGTGCTTAGAGTATGTGGGTTATGAAACAAACAAGTTTCTTAGGGGTTATCACATGAATTAAGCTCAACTAAATTTGAGGATAACAAAACATGAATAATTAAATAATTACAAATAATTATTTAATTATAGAAGAAGGTGGGGTGTTAAAATATTAAATAATTAAAAATAATTATTTAATAAAAGATGGAAGGAAATGATAAAAAAATAATAATTAAAAAGTATTATTTAATTATGGAGCAAAGAAAGTGATAAATAATTAAATAAATAAGAATTTATTTAATTATGGAGAGAAAAGGCTAATGAATAATTAAATAATTAAAATTATTTAATTATAGAGGAAATGAAAATAAATAATTATATTTAATTATAGAGGGAAAAAAGGATAATTAGTGACGTAATTTAAATAAAATGGATATTTATTTAAATTCAAGGAGGAATAAGGATAAAATTAATTAATTAAATAATTAACAATTATTTAATCAACAGAGGAATGTGACACTAGAAAATAATTAAATAATCTAATTATCCTAGGAAGAAGGCAAATTAATGATAAAATGTTGTTTGCAGGCTCGGGACATTTTTCAGTGTCTACATTTTGCCCCTCTTTGATACAATATGATTTTGAGTGTTGTGTCAAAGAATAGTTGGAAAAAATCAACTCAAAACTTTCCCCAGTGTGCCCTAACAGACATGGGATAAGATTATGCCCCCTTGGGAAAATTGATATTTTTTTGAAAAATTCCTAAAAAAAATTGGCAAGTTTACCAATAAGCTAATTGGATAGGTGTGAATGCATGGACTGACATAAGAAAATGAACTAGCCTAGGAAGAAGATTAGTGAGAAGCAAAATGGAAGAATGAAACAGATGAATTAGGATTGATATCTTGAGATCTAGCTAATGAATGATCAAGTCTTACTTGATTGCATAATTATCATCATAGAACTTATTATGAAAATGGATGATGAAAACTAGGGTATGACATAGACCAAGGTGTAATATGCTATCCCTTGCAAAAACAAAGACATGACAGACAAGGAGTGCCATGACTCAAACTAATAACCAAAGAACCTTGCCAAAACATGTGACAAAATAACCACAAAGCATGTTGGTCCTGACACAAGAAAGCATTAGATTTAGCTTTAGCTTGCATAGGATGTTTTGATTATTCCAAATGGAAATTCGATCACACACAAGGAACCAAGTTGCCCCAGTAATATTTCCAAGACAAACCACAAAAAAAATCAAAGAGAAAATAGATCATGATCCATCATCGCTCCTCTAAATCCTTCTTGGCACATCCTCAAGGGAATAGTAACATGACCGAAGATAAATTGATAAAAATTTAAAATAAACTAGACCAACAGAGTCAACAACCATTTAGATCATTTGTCAATGATTGTTTGTATGATCAGGTTTTGGATAATGATAACTTTTGGTTTCGGGAATGGTACACCTCATATAAGACCAATGATGGATTGGGTCTAGTTTTGAGGGTGCAAAAACCTATATAATACAATCGATAGGTTGGAGAGATAAATTTTGGTTTTAGAGATGTGGCATGTTGTATAAGATGTTTAGCCTGGTTTCAACAATGCAACACTCTGTATAAGATTGTTTGATAGCTGATAAGGATTACTAATTGTTTGTTTTTTGGTTGATGTTGATATTTTGATAGGCATCTGTGTTTATCCAATTGATCTATTTGGCTTGAGGGTTATTTGGATAGTTTTCTTGTTGTTTCACGATTTGGATAAGTTCAATTCCCTTGTTTAATAAATGCTTGTGTCTACTCAAACTGTCAACCTTAGCAAGGGACAACTTATTGGGATATGATTTGGGATGGATGAAGACCTTGTTATGAAAAACCCTAAGGGACTTACCTAATGCCTTGAGGGATCATTGATGATGGTCTTGCCTATGCAAAGTGCAGAGACAACATAGTTCAACCACTTTAACAATGGATAGTTTATTATGAAGATGCAGATATGGATGGACTACCAATTTATTATGACAAAATCTAAAGGACTGACCTAAGCTTTGGGGGCTCATTGATGATGGCCTTTCCTTTGTGAAGTCGCAAAGGAAACATAGTTCAACCACTTAGACTAACATGGACTCTATTTTTTGAGTTTTTGACACTTTTTTTCTTTTTTTGGATTTTGATGTTTTCTATTTTTTTTTGGATTTTGACATTTTTTTAATTTTTTGGATTTTTATGTTTTCTATTTTTTATTTTTTTTGACAGTTTTTGGTTTTTTTTGTTTGGATGTTGATATTTTCTGGTTTTTTTGGATTTGAACATTTTCTAATGCTAATCTACGTCTAGGATCCCTTGTAAGATGTAAGTCCATGAATTACCCCTAGTCAGGTATAAGACCAACTTATTATGGATGGAAAAGGGATGGGAAAGGTTTATTGTGAATGGATATGAAAGGATGAAGGATGCTAAGCATCAACAATTCTCAAGCCATGAGAGAATTACTAAGCTTTATTGTGGGTGAGATGGAGAGGGCAGAGTTTATTATGGAGTGGGATGTGTGTGATAGACCATGGATGGAAGTGTAAAATTAGATAGAATGATAGTAGATGATAGAGAAAAGACCGACTACAGATGGTGCCTGATTGCTAGGTTTTCGCCATGGTACTTAGCCAAAGTGCCACCGAAGTGGTTTTCACTACTGGATGGATTATTTCTCTTTACTATTTTGAATTTCTTTTGTTGTGTCACCAAGATGCCTATTTGCCAATTTTTCATCATGGTAATGATTTTTTTTCCTTTTTTTTGTGTTTTTGATGGGATTCTCTGAAAGCTAGGTATAGTACTTGTGAAGGTGCATGCTATTAGTAGGCTTTGGTAGTGATTCACCTTTAGGAGTAGAGTTGACAAGCGTTAGATCCATATGTTGTTATAATGTAAGGACCCAACTAGTTAGGCTCATATCTAGATGACCATGTTGAATGAAAGGATATTATTTGAACAATGTGTGTGCATGATGGATACGAAGGATGATTGATGCAGAAAACAAAGGAAGCTAGGGTATGATTCCTAACGTACACACTACATGGGTTGTCAAGCTTCACACAAAAAGGAGTTTGAAAAACTAGTAATTTATATCACATGAAGGGATCATCCTCAAAGGTCCATTGAGAAACATCACCAAGGGAGATGGACTGATATGATAGGTGTGTGGATATGGGTGGATTTGGTAGAGTATATGGATTGGGTGAAGATGATTAAGATGGAGACTTGGTATCAACAAGTTCATCTTTTTGATAAATGCCCCTAGTTATTTTGGATGGAGAGGCATAATTGGAGATCAATTTTTTCTTACTTTCATTCTTGAATTTTATTTTTATCTTTGATTTGTCCAATAGATTTTGATTTTGACTAAAGGAATTTTATTGATCTATCTTTCTTCATGTGTTTTCTTTTGATTTTGGATCTCCATTTGAAAAAGTCACTTTCAATTTTGATTCTTGAGTTATATCCTTGATATTTTCTTGAGGTGATACTTTTGGATCCATGTCTATGAAGTGGATGAAAGTGGGTGAGATGGATGAGATAGATGAGGTGGTGAGAATATGTGGTTCATAAAAAAGGTTGGAAATGCACTCAATGGATTCTTCATGAGTATGCTTTTTGGCACTATTAACATCATAGGAGGCTTGCACATCCTTAATGAGTTGGCAAGAAGGCTCAGCAGAGGCAAGGTAAGAGATGCATACCCTAACTCAAGATGGTCAAAATGGAAGGATGATAGCTCAGAATATGGAGTGGAAGGAGAGGAATGATCTTGGATATCTTCAATAGGATCATGATCAAAAAGCGGATTATCATAGATATCATGATCAAACACAGAATTATCATAGGCCTAAAATAATTAGTATGGAACATATAAGGTAAGGACTAAAGGATTTTCAAGTTCCCAAAAAATTTCCATCCTAGCATGGTCATATGTTTGCATGGTCTTACAAAGATTTGGAGCTGACTTAACATCTTCCTTAGGGGTTTAGATATTCTCAGTAGCATTAACATCTTCACCTGCAAGCTTAGGTGATGCAGATAGCTTCCCAATACAAAATGAGCTATCAATACGATACTGCCCAAGTCCTTGGTCTTGAATTTGGATTTTTCCTTTAGTAAGGGGAATAGACTGAGTGGAAGATGTGAATAATGAAGAGGGATCAATGTAATGTGACAAGGTGGATGGAGAGGCTTCCCAATTAATATTTACTCGATGTTCAGTGGTCCCGATATATAGAAACTTAAGGCATTGGTGGTATTTGGAAGGAACAGCCCTCGTGGAATAATCCATGGATGACCAAGGAGAAGGTTGTATGGTAGATCCAGATCCAAGAATTGGAATATTGTATTTTGAATAGTAGGTCCAACTCTTACAAGAAGTGTGATTATACCCTTGGATGAGCGCTAAGCATTGTCATAGGCCTTGATAATGATTTTCTTAGACTCGTCTGTACAAGCTTCAAAGAATCCCAATGTCATGACCAATTTTAGGGTGCATATATTTAGACCTACTCCACCATCTACTAAGACTCGTCTTATTTTTTATTTATTAATGTATACCTCAAGGTGCAATGGATCGTTATGGTATGATCATTGTGTAGGAAAATATTGCTTAGAAAATGTGACATGATGGGTTGTAGCTAAGTATCCTACCATGGACTAAAATTGGTTAAAATTTAGGTCAGTGGGAATGGATGTCTCTTGCAAAGCCCTGTCTAGAATGGCCTTATGTTTAGGGGATATATGAAGTAGCTCAAGAATGGATATTAGCATGAGTCTTTCCTAGATAGTCTAGGAGATTATATTTAGTCTGTGGTGGTGGATTAGAAGCGACCCCTTGCAAGGTCACTTTAGCTTTGCAAGTAGCAACAACACATTCTAAAATTTTATTGATGGTAATGGTAGTGACATGGTTATCAAAATATTGAATGTGATTGATGATATAGTCATATGACACATTGGTATAGTTGGCATTGTTATTGGTATTCTTCCCTGAACTTGAGGCTTTTCCCTTTCCATGGTCTTGTAGGGGAGTCTTGAGTATGGAATTTTCAGCATTTTTTTTTTCCTTGTGAACTATCCACTAATATGTCACCATGTTCAATAAGTTCCTGGATGAGGTCTTTAAGTATCCAACATGATGATGTTTTATTTCCTTTCATATGATGGTACTCACAAAATTCATTGTCATTCAACCAAATTGGTTTGACTAGTTTTGATTCATATGGTTTGATATCTGGAAGTTGAATGACATTGGATTGTAAGAGTTTCTTTAGGACTAATTCAATGGGTTCCCCATAGGGTGTATATGTTTGTTTTTGCACATTTTCTCATGAGGAGCCTCTACGTTGATTGTTTTGGACTGTGTTTGTTGTTTGGTC
This sequence comes from Sequoia sempervirens, assembly GCA_007258455.2. Classification (NCBI taxonomy): domain Eukaryota; kingdom Viridiplantae; phylum Streptophyta; class Pinopsida; order Cupressales; family Cupressaceae; genus Sequoia; species Sequoia sempervirens. The sequence continues at coordinate 555,272,623 of VDFB02000003.1, read as the reverse complement.
ATGACTTGTTGGATTGTTTTTCGTGGAAGGACCTCTAAGGTGAATGGTGGGGTGAACCTTGTTAAACGTTTTAGCATCAACTACCCCATCATTGGTGATATTTTTGTTTCTAGACCAAAATTTACCCTTTTCATTAGGAGCATTTTGGTTTCTTTGAAGATCTTCACTAGTCCTTTTGCAACAAGAGCTTTCTCAATATAGACTCCCTTTTCAATGAAATATTCAAATGTGTTGCATCAATGGATTTGAATTTGAATCATCAATTTTGTGTTGAGGTTTTCTACAAAGATAGGAACCAACTATTTTTCTGGTATGTGACAAGGACATTTGCTAGACATAGTTTTCCACCTTTGATAAAATGATGTAAGTGACTCCCCTTCCTTTTGTTTGATTGTACATAATTTTGCTAAGGTTGTGTCACTCTCAATGTTATAGGAAAAGTGTGTGATAAACTTTTCAGCTAGTTCATTTCATGTTCTTATCCCAGGAGGAAGATATGTGAACCACTCTAGAACCTACCCTGAAAGGATATGTGGAAATAATATCATCAAGTACATAGGCTCAAAAGCAATGTCCATACATGTAGTATTAAACTCCCTTATGTGTTCTACTAGATCTCCTTTCCCCTTCTACTTGTTAAAGAGTGGAACGTTGAAGTGTGGTAGGAAAGGTGGCATGTATATGCTTTTATCAAAGGGGTAAGGACATATTTCCTCCATTGAGTATGTTTTATTTGTTTTGCTCACTTGCATATTTTCCATTTGTTGTTGCATCACTTACATTTATTTCCATGGGTGATGGTTGCATGTTTCATTGAATTTACACAAGAGGATTGGTGTTGGTGTTAAGTGTGCTGAGATGGTTGTATAATGGATTTTGGTATTGAAAGTTGGATGTAAATGTTGGATTTGGGTTGGCATTTTGTTGCAAAGGATTTTAACTGACTTGTTGGAAGTGAGATGTGAACATGGTATTGGTATTGGTATTGGTATTGGTATTGGTTTGTTGTTGTGATGGATTTGGGTTGATATGTCGAGGTTGTGGTACTAAATTGGTGTTTTGAGTGACATGTTTGATGGAGGTTGGTTGGTGTTCAAGTTTGACCCAAAATACATGTTGGTGTTTGGTGTAGTGTTGGTCATTTGGTTTGGGACCCTTGGTGTGGAAATGTGAATCCTTCTTGTTTTGCTTGGTGGGTTTGGGTTTTGATTTGTGTTTGTGTTGGTTGATGGTGCAGTATTTTTGGTGGATGTTGTGCTAAATGGATTTACAAAATCCATACCCATGATACTAGAGGATGAAGAAAATGGATAACTAAATGTTGGAGTTGGTCCTTGAGATGCTACATGTGTTCTCTTGGTCCCAAATGTTGGATAAGGAGGTATGTTAACATGTGTTGTGTTATGTGTAGTTCCCCCAAGTGGAAAAGTAATGTGCAATTTTTGTGAGGATGATTGACCTTGTGAATAGGTGTTGTGACCAAGACCTTGATTTTTTTTTTCTATAATTGTGGAAGTGTAAAAATTAAAGAGGGGCTTAGGACCTTTCTTGGAAAGTGCAAGAAATTATTTATTAGGATCTACATTGACTAGTTCCTCTACAATTTGCACTAGATCTTAGGATCTTGGGAAGCTTCTTCAATTTCCTTAGGTGTTAGATTTTGGTTAACCTCCTTCTATGTAAAATTTTCAAATGGATTTGTTGTTTCAATGTTGGCTGAGGTTGGTTTTATGTTGACCCAAAGTTCATTTTTCTAGTCAGATTGATATAGGGGTCATATGAGTTATCCATGTCTTTTTGTTTCCCTTGTGACCTAGTCAAGACCATATAAGACTTGTGACCTTTGGATGTTGAGACTTTTGAAAAGTATGCATCTAAGATGGAGATGCAATATAAGGATGAAAATGGAAGATGACTTTATGCTATGTTTTTGGATTTTTTGTACTATAAGGATGACAATACAAACTACATCCAAGTTTTTGATATGAAAGAATAGTGATAAAGCTATGACTATGCTTGGGATGCAAATTTCTAATGGAACTATGAATATGACTATGCTTGGATTGGGTATGCAACCTTCATCCTTAAAAGAGGATGTTAAGCACACTATGATGAATCTAAGTAATAGCTCTAAATGTCAATACCTCAAGAGGATAAACTAAGATGATGATGATGATGATGATGATGATGATGATGATGATGATGATGATGATGATGATGATGATGATGATGATTGATAAAAGGTGAACCTAAACTAGACACATGAGTTGTAGGCCCAACCTAAAGATAGGATAGATGGGAGGTATAATATGGTCAAAACACCTAAAAATGAGATTGATGGTATGCCCAATAGTATGATAAGCTTCCTAATATCAAGACTCAAAGATGATGTTGAAATGAAGTTAAGAAGTATTATATGCAAACTAGGACTATGCAAGATGACCTAAGGTTAATGATGAAATGTTATGAATGGACTGATGAAACCTAAACAAGTCTCTAATCTGAGTAGATAGTTGTAGTCTATAAAGAAACTGAAAGTTGGATGTATAGATATTTCCCCAAATTTTTTGATCCTAATAGTTGTGTTGTTTTTCCTTTTGGCCCTAATTTGATATTTTCTAGGTTATTTTTTTGTTTTTGGTAAGTTCATATTTGATCATAAAACACAACAAACACTTGAAAGATATATTGGTTGATTTTCACTCTTTTAATTCTTGGTAAGTGAGTATGTTTGCAAATTTTCTTCCACAAAACTCATTTGGCCTTGGTTCACAAAAAATACAAACAAGCACAACCTAGCTAGTAGTAATAGGGTTTGTCTAATAAAGTTGGGTTTACCTCACCCCTAGGGGAGTGATGAAATCCGTGAACGAGGAGTGGGTGAAGCTAGAGTATGCAAAGGTCATGGACCACCTTAACACCTCTCACCTTGAAAGGAGTAACTCCAAACAAGGAACCTTTCCACCTCAACCAAGAATCAAACATGGTAAGTAACTACTTGGGATGATGCTATCCTGATGCACCAACAATAAAAGATGGAAAAAATAGGTCTTAGTATCTAAAACAATAGGTTTCTAGTGGGGGACAGTCGTGAACACCAGTGGTATACTTCAAACGTAATACACTAAAGCTTCTAATCAACCCACATCTAGTCTATACACCCACATCAGAATTGGCACACAAGGTATAACTTCACCAGATAGAGTTACTAACTTTTTCCTTCACCCCTTTAATATAGCCTGCGAGAAAATGTGCTTGAGGCCATCCCCTTTGAGTTCTCCATTAGAATGTGTCTAAAAGGCATGCCTCGCTACTAAAAAAAAGAGATTGCTATATATTTCTCATGCACCCAAGATCACACGAAACCTAAGGGGAGAGGATACACACACGTCAATTTGGGATTTAACACAAAATGCAAGTGCACAAGACATGAAAGGAACTTGTTCTTTTTAAGCACCAATTCCAAATGTTCCTAATTTAAAAATCACAAAAACACAATGGAACCCTGCAAGAAACTGGATTAGTAGTTTAGATCAAAAGGTCTTCTCCCAATGATTGCCACAAGTTGAAAATTATATATCAATAACAAACAAATTTGCATGCTATCAACGTGATTCTAAGATTTGATTATTTTGTTATATTTTTTACCCCAAAAAAAAAATGAAAAGAAGATACCCTTGATAAAATTTTGAGAAATTTCTAAAAATGTAAAAAATTAGAAAAATTCCTTAATTTAAGCCCTAGGGAGTAGATTTATGAAGTACTAATTTTCAAAAATCTGACTTTATTTTAATTATTTGAGGTCAAAATTAAAAATATAAAGAACAAACCCCCTATAGAATTCTAAGAGCTTTCTAGATCTGTAAAAGTTTCTAAAAAGTTCATTGATTTGCGCCCAAAATTTAAGATTTATGAAACAGCAAAAACACATGATAACTTTCTCACAAATGTCGACCTGAAGCTAATGTTTGGAGTGTAATATTATGAGATGGTCTTTGACCTTCAGTAAAAAGAAACTCAGAAAAAAAAATTGCAACCATTTGGGAGATATGATGAAATCTTTAGAAATTACTAAAAATAGCATAGCTCACCCAAAATGTCTACAAGAATCTAATTTTTGGAATGCAGTCTCCTAATATGATCCTTGACCTACAGTAAAAAAACTCAGAAAAATTTATAATTGTTTGAAAAGATATGATGAAATCTTTGGAAAATCCTAGGGTTTTGTCCTCAACCTAATATGCATATGGTTAGTCTTGAATTTTTTTAACAAAATAGCAAGATAAGGTTAGAAAAACCTCATAAAAATAAAGATGCAATAGGCATGTTCAATTCATGTTGGTTTCACCAAATGTAGATATGGGTTAGAATTCAAGGGAATAAGCATGAATCAATAATAACAACCACAAAACTATCTAATTCAAGCTATGAAGACCCTAATCCAACAATGAAGCATAAATGACAATAGAAATCACAATAATAATGCAATAATACTCAATCTCTATGCCATAGTTGATTCTCCTCCATTGCTCTTCTCCATTTTGCTTTGTTTGTTCTCATATTTATAGTATGCAACTTATATGATGAGCTTGATGTTGATGCAAGACCTAGCTAGATCTCAAGATAGCAAAACTTCAAAGATTGTGGTTGTTCAAGAAGAATGATATGAGAAGAAAAATATTGAAGATAACACCTTGAAATGAGGATGATGACTTTCTTTCATAGAAATCCCAATGCAAATGAAGGGTAAGGATTAAGAGATGAGGTAGCATGATCAATGGACAAGATTAATTGAGAAGAAAAGAGATAAGGAGGGGAAGGATGGACAAAAACTCAAGAAATTAGTTGAGATTTAGAGCTTGGCTAGAAAATAAATTAAATAATGATAGCAATTATTTAATTTAAAGGATGGAACATGAATAATTAAATAATTAAAAAATAATTATTTAATAAAAAGTGAAGGGAAATGATAAACAATTGAATAATAAAAAATATTATTTAATTATGGAGAAAAGAGTGATAAATAATTAAATAAATAATAATTTATTTAATTATAGAGGTAAAAAAAGGATAATTAGTGATGTAATTTAAATAAAATTGGTATTTATTTAAATTAATCAAGGAGGAATAAGGATAAAATGAATTAATTAAATAATTAAGAATTATTTAATCAATAGAGGAATATGACCCTAAGAAATAATTAAATAATTAAAATTATCTAATTATGATAAGAAGGCGGCGAATTAATGATAGAATGTTGCTTGCAAGCTCGAGACATTTTTCAGTGTCTACACATGCAAATATGAAATTTATTTATTTAACAAGGACTACCATATGATTAAAATTATTTGATTACAAAATCAATGATGAGAGATAAATCAAGTTACCGTATATAGCACAAGATTTATGTGGAGAAATTCTTTTGAAAAAAAATCTACATGTTAGAGAGGAAAAGTATGTATTAATCTTAAGAGAACTAGAGATACATCACATACTATCACTCTAATATTTTACAATATTTTAGCATCACCTATGTGCTTATAAACAATCTCATAAAACTACTATCTCATGTCTCCAATTTATAGATAAATGAGATAGGAATACTACAAATGGTTACCAAAAATAAAGTACTATCAAACCATAGTAAAATATGAAAAATCCATGTCCAAAATGAAGGGCTCTTTCAATAATAATAAATGTAGCTTCTAATGATCCACAATTATAAAAATGAACCTTCGTATTAATAATATATATGAATTTTTTACTTTTAAGTCTTCCATAATGACCCATATACCAAGGTAGGAATCTAAAATCATCACCCAATTCATATGGAAACCACCAAAAACATATGAGATGCTCCACTACTCAATTCTCACACCCAAGTTGAAATATTTGCTAAATGTAGCTTCATAATTTCCACTACCAACTCCACCTCCTTCATGAATCCATTTTAAAAATAATATCAAGATTCTTGAAGATAATTTAAATTAAAAAATAATTTTCAATTACACTCTAGTCATCAAAGGACACTTTCCAATAGTGTTGGAGATACATGAATAATGTATAGGATTTGAAGGTAAGTAGTACCTAAATCCTAACACAACAATCATGTCCTTAGGTCCAAAGAAAATAAATTTTGTAAGCTTCTGACAAGATGTTCATCGTAATTCTAGTGTGTGACTTATTTTGATAGGTGCACTTAGTTCTAATTTTCTATTTGTTTATCTTTCTATGGGTGGGTGCAAAAAGATGGGGGGCCAATTTGTGGCCAAATTTTTTAAAAAAATTTGATAGCTCATAATGCAAACGCGTTATAACGGGCTCACATTATGAGCAATTAAAAGCAAAAAAAAAGGAAATCGAGCTCATTTGCTTTGTGACTATTTTTTTCTACCCGCATCCAAAAGCCCTTCTTTTGCGAGCTCACGTTCTGGGAGGAGTGAATCTTGCAAGTTTTTTATCAAATTGTTTCTTTTTCGTCGCCATAATATCGCCACGTTGATGGGGAGGTCGAAGAGGTAAGGATTGTTTTTTTTGTTGTGAATTTGTTAGTTTTAGGTTTTTTTATATTTATTTGTTGAATTTGTAGGAGATGATATTGAACCTACAAACCCTCTTCAAAACCCTCCTAAAAATCCTCAACAAGCAGAGCAACAACAACATCAACAAAATCCTCAAGTTCAAGAACCACAACAACAATCCCCTCCACCAATCCCTCAACATCCTCCTGGCACTTAGCAAAATTTAATGAGTGAAATTGAAGACAATAAAAAACAAATTGAGGAGTTAGTCACGAGGTTGAATGATCCAAATGGTTCAACCATGGAAAGAAAAAAACTTGAAAATTCATTGAAAGAAATGTTAAAACATGTATATTCAATCAACAATTAATTGGTTGGCAAGATAGGAGGCAGGCAACTAAGAATTTTTACTAGGATAAATTATCATATAAAGATGTAAAAGATCTAAAAATTACAAAATTAGATTTGTGCTCATTATTCACTAACCCACACACAAATGCAAATCTTAGCCTCAATGCAAAGAGTTTTCCTATCTATTGGTGACACCACCAATAGATTAGGACCTTTTTTGGAATAGGTGATACATGGTTTTTTATTACCCACCATGCAACAATTGTGAAGTCCCGCAATATTTCTTGAGGAAACTATACTGTGAGTTCATCCTGAATAAAATCCTAAATTATTTTGATATGAGGGACTTACGGGGGAGAGGTGGGGGGTCAGCTCAAGATAGACCCAGTGCACATCAAGATCCTAGGTGGCAAACAAGATGACCTCTCGGTAGGCCGCCTCATGAGCACATCATTATCCCTTCCATCGCAAAGGAGTGTGTCGAGGTAGACAGTTTGTAGGCCATTAGCTCTTTGACCCAGAGTATCATCCAGCATGCCATCCCTATACTATAGTGCCATCCAGGGGAGTCTTCGAGTGGTGGGCTTCGATCCCATTTGAGTCAGTATTGTGGGGCGACTTGTTCATATGACCCCACCGACAGTCAGGAGGCTGTTACACAGGATACATCTGTAGCTATGGAGATGGTGAGGGTAGATACATTTTGAATGAGTCCTATGGCATCGATACTCAGGTAAATGTTAGCATGTTCATTGAATTTAATTTATTAAATTTCAATTTTGAAATGCAAGATTAACTAATTTAGTTTTATGATTTTAATAAAATTTCAGGGTCACAGTGTTGATACTGGATACACTGGCCCTACACTCACTTATTACTCCACTACATCTACCGTTGAGGTATGTAACATGTAAACAATTATAAATTTATTACATGTTAAGAGCATTGTTTTATGAATGGTATTCTAATATGCGATTTTGGATGTTGAATAGGCTAATATTAGAGGTTTTGAGGGAACACCTCCCAGTGCCAGTGGATTTAGGAAAGCCTACATGCAGGTAATAGAATAAAGAGTTTAACTAATGAATTGTACTTAATAGATTTGTGTAGTTTATATTCATATTGTTGATTACATTGCATTGCACATCTTTCAAACTCAAGGCATTACTTCACATTCCATAACTAATAACTAGATGTTGATAGATGACAAAATTTCAACTATAATATAGTTGTTTAGAAAGTCAACATAAGTAGTGATGCAATTACTTCACATAGCATAAGTAATAAGTAGGAGTAGCTTCCAATTGCATTTTCTTGTCATGGCATTCCATGAGACCACTTTTTATTGAGGCATCTTTTCAAACAGTTCACTACCTCGTCTATGCTATGGATGCTTGGAAGAAATATATGAAAGAATAATAGTAAACAATAGCATCAACAAACCAATGAGTTGTTTGAAAAAATGCCTCAAAGAAATTTGATCTCATGGTGATGTCCATCACCATGAGACCCAATTTCTTTGAGGCATTTTTTCAAACAGCTCACCGCCTTTTCTATTCTACCACATTTTCCATACATGTCTACCAAAGCATTTTATCAAACAGTTCATTTCCTTGCTACTATGGTTAAAAGCATAAAAAGGTGCTTTCCAACAAACTATGGATGCTTGGAAAAAATCTATCAAAGCATAATAGTAAGCAATAGCATAGACAAGGTAGTGAGTAGTTTGAAAAAATGCCTCAAAGAAATGTGGTCTCATGGTGATGGAATGCCATTCCATCACCATGAGACTACATTTCTTTGAGGAATTTCTTCAAACAACTCACCACATTTTTTATGCTACCACATTTTCCATACATGTGTACCAAATAATTTTATCAAACTACTCACTTCCTTGCTGCTATGGCTAAAATCCTAAAATAGGTGATTTCCAACAAACTATGGATGCTTGGAAAAGATCTATCAAAGCATAATAGTAAGCAATATCATAGTCAAGGCAGTGAGTAGTATGAAAAAATACATTAAAGAAATGTGGTCTCATGGTGATGGAATGCCATTCTATCACCACAAGACCACATTTCTCTGAGGCATTTTTTCAAACAACTCACTGCTAAAGAATAGAAACCAACCCTTTAGCCAAAATTCCCCTCCAAATTCTTTTCAAGGTCCTCATCCTCAATTTACCAATCCATGGAACCTTCCACCTTTTATTCCACTTGTTCATGTCCCCACCCCTCCCTCTTCATGTCATGATCTCCCTCCATCTCATAACCAAGACCACACTATACCATCCACCCCATCCCAACATAAAACCATAAAGAAGGCAATGAATTTTTTGAAAAAATGCCTCAAAGAAATGCAGTCTTATGGTGATGGAATGACATGACACATTTGTTTGTAATGGCATTCCATCACCATGAGACCCCATTTCTTTGAGGAAATTTTTTCAAACAGTTCACTACCTTATCTATTCCACCATAGTTATCGTACATGTCTATGAAATCATTTTATTAAACAGTTCACCGCCTTGCTACTATGGGTAAAAGCCTAAAAATAGGTACTTTCAAACAAGCTATGGATAGGGAAAATAGTAAGCATGATAGTCATAAATATATAATTTAATGAGTACTCAAAAAAAAATCATTATCTCATACATTATAAGCCATGATGTGGATCGCTATTATAGTTTTCGTGATTGAATAATTTGTTGTTTTATTTTCAGATGTTGCAAGTGGATACACCTATGAATGTTCATAGGGAAATGGAGCTCAATGTTTCATTTTCTATAGACTCCTCGATGGCTCTCACAGGGGAGGTCTGAGGCAGATTACTAAATTTCAATTTACATTTGTTGTTATAGCTATTAGTTAGTGAAAATAAAACCATTATTGATTCTTAGTTTAATTTCTCTTTGGATGGTTTCTATAGGGATTCAGCATGCCTCATCATGGGCATTTGAATATTTCCCTTGTGGAGAGTGATCATCAGATGGTGGTAAGTGATTATTTTGTTAAATATATCATTTTTTATAATTTAATTTCTATATATTAATGTCTTTACTTGTTATTGTAACAGATAAGACTTGACCAAGAACTAAACCCTAGGAGGAGCACTAGGAGCACTCCTCAACCTTAGAATAAATGAGTGATAGACCTATCGCCATCCAATTGACAAGCAAAGGGAAAGAGTTTATTTTGAGAGCATGGCGAGCAATGACTTTTGATTCTAGAGCCCTTTATTGTATGCCTATATGGCATTTTTGTACATATTTTGTATTGGATAAATTTGACATTGTATGCCTATATGGCATTCTCGTAAGCCTATATGGCTATTTTGTATATATTTTATACTTATATCAACATATATTGATGTATTCTTACATGGCTATTTGGTTAATACAAATATTTGTTATCGATGATGTTCATATTTGCATTATAAATCCATGGTTCAATAGATATGAATTACGTGTATTCAAGTGTATACTTTACTACTTATGTGTATACTTTGTAACTTATGTGTATTCCAATGTATACTTTGTGACTTACGTGTTTCCATGCGTATACCTTGTATTCATGCATATACTTTGTATTAATTTCCATATACTATGTATTTGTGTGTATACTTCAAGGCTTATGTGTTTTTGAGTACTTGTGCTTCTCTTATTCACATGTATGCTTGACTTATTCACATGTATACTTATTAATTTCTTCCTCTTCAATTGGCTTGTTTTCGTCAATCGTATCCAATTTCTTCTTTTTGCGATATTCCCTCACCCGTTCTCTCTCCTTTATTGGTTTCATACTCTTCGTCTGTTATTTTATTCCTTGTTCATTTCCTCATAAATGGCGGATAATTTTACCTATAGCATGGTAATGAGATGAATATCAGTTCTTAAAATATGAATCCATATAAATAAATGAAATATATATCATTCAAGGCTTCATACAAAATACTTACAATCATCCTGTAGAAGAGTATTTCCAGCATAGACAAAGGTCACCTGAAGTTTTTTGATGGAATTCCTTAAAGAAATGTGGTAATATGGCATGCCATGATTACAAGATAGGCTCAAAATGGAAGCATGGACAAGGCATGTGAATTCAAATGCCTTGTCAAACAATTCAAATTCCTTATCCATGCTTCCCTTTTGAGCCTATCTTGCAATCATGGCATGCCACATTACCACATTTCTTTAAGGCATTCCATCAGAAAAATCATGTGAGCATTGGCAAGCTAGTGAGCTCACTAGCTTTCCAATGCAGTAGGGTTGACAAGGTAGGGGAAGTGTATGCCTCATAGAAATGGGGTCTCATGGTGATATACTATGAGGCATACACTACCCCTACCTTGTCAACCCTACCACATTGGCAAGCTAGTGGAGCATTGGTTATGCTTCCCCTACCTTGTCAACCCTACCGCATTGGCAAGCTAGTGGAGCATCGGTTACGCTTCCCCTACTGCATTGGCAAGCTAGTGAGCACACTAGTTTTCCAATGCAGTAGGGTTGACAAGTTAGGGGCATCATATGCCTCATAGAAATGGGTTCATCACCGTGAGACCCCATTTATGAGGCATATGCTGCCCCTACATTGTACATCACCGTGAGTCCCCATTCCTATGAGGCATACACTACCCCTACCTTGTCAGCCCTACCGATTAGCAAGCTAGTGAGCTCACTAGCTTGTCAATGCTACCACATTTTTCATACATTTATATGAAAACATTATTGTCAAACAATTCAAATGCCTTGTCCATGCTTCCATTTTCAGCCATGATTGCAAGATAGGTTGTGCCTTTCCCCATGTTGCTAACTTAGCCTTGAATAAAGAGTCTTGAAAAAGTGGAGAGTGTCAGCAAGAGACACTGCAAATGTCATTTGGTGTTGTCATTGATGGCAACCCTATTCAGTGATTTGATCCGCACATCAACATTTGATCATATCGGAAGTCAGAGTGAAGATCAGTATTAACTATCAAAGTTAGAGTAGAGCATCAGACAAAATTGTGTTCATCGATTCATATGCAAATTTTTTCTTATCATTTTGAGTTGTGGATCTCAGGGAAGGTTGTTTGGTATTTGATCTGTGTGCAAGTCAGAAGATCTAGTTGATTGATTTTTTGTTTAATAGTGCAAGAAGGTTGACTAAGTGAATATAGCATGTTGTGGATCCACATGGCATAATTATTTGAAGTTTTTTGTGTTTGAAGCATGTTATTTTGGGACCTCACTATGTTGTGGCCAACTTTGGTTGGTGTGCATTGAAAATTATTTGTGAATTGAGCCGACAGTTTGTAAATGTTTTTTATTTTGTTGAAGCCGACATGTGGTTGATTAAATCTCTAGTTGTGGATATATATAAGTGATTATTTATATCATTTTGATGAATGTATGAAGTGTGTTGATGTGTGTGTGAAAGTCAGAAGGATTGTAGAGCAATTATGCAGAGTTTCACTTATGCAATAAAGGATTTGTGATGCGAATTAAAGCAGACAGATCAGAAGAGAAAAATCAGACAGAAGGTCAAGAAAGCAATTAAGGTGCTTAACCGGAACTATTCTCAGGAATTTGTAGATGTTATTCCATATTTCACCACTCCAGTTGTCTTTTGACATTGATTGTAAGGCACTGAGCCTTTCTATTTTTGAGCAGTAAGCTCTAGGCAGTGTGCCTGAATGCATGTGCAATCCTTTTGTAAACATTTTTGAGTATACTCAAATCATATTATGGATTGACCTCCACCGTGGTTTTTCCCCTAACAGGGTTTCCACATTAAAAATCCTTGTGTTATGGTTTTGTGGTTGCTTGTCTTATGTTCATGCATCTTTCTTTTGGTTGAATGGTATAAGTGCTCTAAAGGTCAAATTAATAAAGTTAAAAATTGCAGAACACTAATTCACCCCCCTCTCAGTGTTCCTTGATTCCAACAATCCGTATCAGAGCCTAGTTCCTCGAAAGAAGTTTAAAAGCTTGGGGAAGATCCGGGAAAGTGATTCAATGGATTCAAGCAATCTTTAGCAACAACTTTTGGTGGCCCTAGATGATCTTGATCAATCAAAATCTGAAGTTTGGGAATTGCAAGAAAATTTCATGAATGCCGAGAAATTTATTCAATCATTGAAAGATAAAATCAATAAGTCCACGAAGAAGAGAAAGGAACTTTGTGATCAGATCAAGCAGAAAGAGAGTAAAAGCATTGAAGATGAACAAATAAGTCAAGCCCTAAAGGAAAAGATAGAAGAACATGAAAATTTTGGTAGAGATATGCAGTCCTGAAGCATAAGATGGAATCTATTATGATGAAGATGACCAAGGAGATTGAAGATAGCAAGAAGAATGAAGAGAATCTTGCTCAATCCTTGAAAGAGAAATCTGAAGAATGCAACCAAATTATTGATGGATTCAATCAGTTGGAGCTTGAATTGGAACAATCTAGAAATAATGAAGAAGATCTTGAAAATCATATTGTTGATCTCAGAGATGAACTTGCTATTGCAAGTGAATTCAAGGAGAAGTTCAAGATTAGCTCAGCCAAGCTAGATGAACTGATTAAGAGTCAGAGGACTAAAGGTGACAAACGAGGCCTTGGATATGAGAGAGGAGAAAGCACCAAATCTAGACAAAGGAGATTTAGGCAAGGAAATTAGATGAACAAAGTTGGAAGGTATTTGGTAAGACAACCTAATGCTCAAAGGTTCAATGGTTACTATTTTGTTTGCAATAAATTTGGTCATATGGCAACTCAATGTAGAAGTAGGATGAATCCTAGTGGTCCATCATTCTTAGGTTAGTGCTTTAATTGCAATAAGTATGGTCATAAGTCAAATGAATGTAGAAATATGTCAAACCACCTTTTCAATAGAGATGTCAAATGTTATACATGCAATAGATTTGGCCATATTGCTAACCAGTGCAAATCAAGAGAAAATCAATGGAACAATTGGTCTGGACAAAGAAATGTGGTGTGCTACAATTGTGACAAATCTGATCACATTGCTAGATTTTGCAGAAGCAAAAAGGGTCTAGTAAATCAAAGGAAAAACATGCAGAAGGATGAAAAGGGAAAAGGAAAAGTTACTACAGATGAGATCAGGAAGCCAATGAAGAAGATATGGGTGAAGAAGATTCCATCTATTGTAGGAAATGATTCTGCACCAAAATTTGGTCCTAGTAATTCCTCTAGGAATTAGTTTAGGGCTTCTGGCCTAAGGGGATCTATCAAGAAAATCCTTCAAACCCCCTGCCGGTAGTTGGTACCGGGATATGGATGAGTGTAGTGATTACATTAATAATCTATAGATGTTATTGAAATAGTTGGAGAGAGTATTTATGAAGGTCCACAAAAGAGTTATCTTTCATAGAGTATGGAAATAGGGTATCCAGATGAGTTAGAGAAAAAAACATGTATTGCGACAAAAAGTTAGGTGTGAGAATGATAAAAGGTCATTTGTATTCTTCATTTGTCAATTTTCACTTTGAGAAGAAGTTTGGAGAGCTCTGCAAGTGAATTGTGGCGAGAATAAAATGTGAAGGTGATTCGGCAATCAAACCCTAATATGGCAAAAAGGTATTTATCGGGAAAACTTGTGAACTTGTGAATTTGTGAAAATGGTTGCTCTGTTGGTAGTTGATATCAAGGATAGACCCCGTCCAAAATTCAAGTGGCATCCTTTCAAATCTATTGAGACAGAGCCCTTAGGTGCATTTTTGTCCATTTTGTATGGTGTCTTGCATATTGAAGACATTAGGGCATACATTCATGCAAATATTGAGGAGTTAGGGAGCTTGTAGTTGTTGAATTTGTATACAAATCATATAGTTGGAGAAGATTTCAAGGTAAAGCCCAAATTCAAAACCTTAGAGGAGAAGAAATTCATGCAGATTGTGAAAATTCCCATTTTTGAAGAAAATGAGTGAGTCTGGTATATTTTGAGCCGAGTTCATGCTAAATTTATGTGGTTGAGTCAACCTTTTAATATTGCAAAAGAAGCCATAAGTGTTGTTACTGGTTTAAATTCCTCTGATTGGTTGCTGACCTTGAAGTTTGTGAAGAATTAGACAATTACTAATGCAACTGGTTTAGTGTTTGAGAAAAGAGCTATGACTATAAATGAAATAATTGATGTGGATATGAAATTTTCCTCGATGGTCATTGGTTACAAGATTTATCAATCTAGTTGGGATAATTTTGTATTTGGTACAGCTATCTATGCAACATATCAAATGGTGAAGGAGAATGAAAAGTATGATCTATGTGAGTTACTTCGGAGTCAAGTTATTGAGAATCTTGGTAAGATCAAGAAAGATAAGAAGAATTCCTTTAAGTATGGTAATATGTTGTTTTGTATGTTCTTCTACTTTATGAATGAAGCTTCAGGATTTGGAAAAGTACAATGGCAAGCTAATAAACTGGTAGTTGTTCAAATTAGAGATATATTACACAAAGTTGGTGATAGTAAGACAAGGAAACTATTATCTGGGGATATTTCAAGAGTTTTCAGAGTGAGATGCAAGCAAGAGAAAGAATTCCTAAGTCTATTGTGGAGAAGTACAAGGACACTATCTACTTTATGGTTGGCATTGATCAATGCTTGATGGAAGCCAAAGATCCTAGAATGGTCTGGATTATGCCAATGGGCTATGAAGTTGAGTAGAACATATTGGAACTACATGCACAACATTTGTTGAGTAAACCTTGGGATCTAACAAAAGAAAGGTTTGGAACCTATGAAGAAAAATATATGCAAGTACATGAGCAGTTGAAGAAACCTATGATAGTCCAGAAGGTAAGGAAGTTGAAGCCTTTGTAGAGAGCATGGGTATATTTGTAGAAGCTATGAGAGAAGCTAGAAGAAAGAGAGAACAAGCTGAAGAAGAGCCTACTAGAACTGAATCTGCCAGTCTGGCAGCATCCTTTGCCCGATCTAGATCAACAAGGAGCTTTGCACCCTTATATGGTCCTACAGTGAAATCAAGCCCTGTGAAAGCTCAAGTGAAGACATCTAGTAGAGAAGGAAAGAGGAAGAAGGATAAAAGAAAAAGAGTTTATGTTGCAGTTGAGGAAGATGAGGAAATGGAATCTGATGAAGAAGTGAGAAATTAAGCATCAGGGCACAAAGGTAACAACTGTCTCTAAGGACAAGCCCTCTGGTGAAGAAGATAAAACAAAGAAGAAAATGAAAACTGACAAACCAGGTATGTTTATAAAGGAATTTGAGAGAGGCATAATCAAGGATGGTAATCTTAAGTCACTATGTGAATGGTATGATACCTTTGATAGTGTTGATCAAAGAATTCTTGAAGAAGCAATAATAAAGTATTTGAATGCTTTCAATTTGACTCTCATTGAAATCATGTCTAAGTTTCCCAAGGGACTGTATGAAGTTTTGGAAATGAGAAGAGTGAATGCAAGAACTGAAGATGAGCAGATGAGAGAACACATTTTTGCAGATTTATGTCTGGTGATGTCTATTGAGGAAATAAAGACAATTATGAATGGTGCTAAGAAGGATTTCAAGAGAAAAATGAGAGTAAACAAGCTTATGATTGGTCAGACTAAAGAGGTAGCAAAAGAAACTGAAAGAATTCTAAAGGAAGTTTTGTTAAAGAATAGAATCAATGTTGTTTCTGAAGGTCGTGATGTAGATATTGCATTTGGTCTGGTGGTTGAAGAGGTAAAGGAAGATACAGTTGAGGACACTCAGATTCCTCTTGATGTGCATAATACAGAAGTTCCTATGGAGACTAAAGCTCCTAAAGATGTGGCAGCTGAAGAAGTTGAGATTCCTAAAGACAAGAAAGAATTTGTAGCTGAGGAAACAGTGATTGAAGAAAAGAAGGTTGAAGTAAAGGAAGTTCTTGTGGAAGCAAGAGACACTACAGAGGCAATGAAGAAATTTCTAGAAGGGCAACAGGAAGATTTTGACCTTGAATTGGGTGAGGATCCTATTAATTTGGCTACTTTGTCTCTGATTCATAAATTCAAAGTTGCATGATTTGCTTAGGTGAAGGCTAGGGAAGAATTGTTGAAGTCTCACATTAAGGATAGTGAGCTATTGAGTCTTGCATCTAGCATCTTGGAGAGAATCATGCTTCTCATGTTAAGGATCCATCTGGTTCTCCCTCCGGTGAGTTGAAGAAGCTTATTAATTCTGTAAATACTCATTTTGAGTCCCTTGAGAAGTCAATTGAGGACAAGGTATAGAAGGAGTTTGATGATAAAAGGTTCAATAGGGTAAAGTGCATGATTGCTAATGGCAAACCATTATTAGCTACCTATGTGAAGAATATTCAAAGTGCACTATCTGAAGGAGGAAAGATCTATGTCATGTTTATCTTTGTCTAAATTTACTGAGGACAATGAGAAGAAGATTAAGGATCATGAGAAATAGTTAGCTAATATTTCTGAAGCCTTTGATCCTTTAACTATTTATGTTGGAAAGCAAGAAGGTCATGTTATATCCCTACTTGACAAGATAAAGAGTTTGAAGCATGATAATGATAGAATTGTGGAAAGAGCATGTGAGCTTAGAGGCCTAATTGGTCCAAGATGGAAACAATGTTGAGTGCATTGAAGGAAGCACAAGAAGCTTTGGCGGTCAGTGATCCGGTGAACCTTGAATCAGTAGAGATGCAATCTTATCTATTTTTTGGTCACATGACTATCTTGGAGAGTCTCAAGAAGGTTTGGGAACTATTTTGAGCCTATTGAAGACCAATTTTGTAGACTTATTCAAGTCTATGTAAGTTAGTGGAGCATGTTTGTACATATGCAATTTGTTCATAGAAGTTTTTGTTTGATTTTTGGTATGCGGATTCCTATCTTTTCCATCGATTCCAAAGGGCGAGAGTTGGACAGTGAAAAATGTTATAATCATCTCAGGGGGAGTTGTGTTTTTGGAGTTTTGAAGGTTGGTAGTGTATTCATGTTGGTACTGATCCGACACTTAGTTATTTTTCACTAAGTGTTGCCATCAATGCCAAAGGAGGAGATTGTTGGCAAGAGACACTGGAAATGTCATTTTTTGTTGTCATTGATGGCAACCCTAGTCAGTGATTTGATCTGCATGCCAGCATTTGATTATACTGGAAGTCAGAGTGAAGATCAGTATTAACTGTCGAAGTTAGAACAAAGCATCCGACAGAATTGTGTTCATCAATTCATATGCAAATTTTTTGTTATCATTTTGAGTTGCGGATGTTAGGGAAGGTTGTTTGGTGTTTGATCTATGTTATCCTTGAATCTTAGAGCCTCGTATCAATTTTTGTGCAAGTCAGAAGATCTAGTTGATTGATTTTTTGTTTAACAGTGCAAGAAGGCCGACTAAGTGAATATAGCGTGTTGTGGATCTAGGTGGCATAATTATTTGAAGTGTTTTGTTTTCAAAGCATGTTATTTTGGGTCCTCACTATGTTGTGGCCGACTTTGGTTGGTGTGCATTGAAAATTATTTGTGGATTGAGCCGACAGTTTGTAAATATTTTCTATTTTGTTGAAGTCGACATGTGGTTGATTAAATCTCTAGTTGTCGATATATATAAGCGATTCTTTATATCATGTTGATGAATGTATGAAGTGTGTTGATGTGTGTGTGAAAGTCAGAAGGATTGTAGAGTGATTATGCATAGTTTCACTTGTGCAATAAAGGATTTGTGATGTGAATTAAAGTAAACAGAGCAGAAGAGCATAATTAGACAGAAGGTCAAGAAAGCGATTAATGTGCTTAACCGAAACTATTCTCAAGCATTTGTAGATTCTATTTCATAGTTCACCACTCCAGTTGTCTTTTGACATTGATTGTGAGGTAGTGATCCTTTCTATTTTTGAGCAATGAGCTCTAGGCAGTGTGCCTGAATGCATGTGCATTCCTTTTGTAAACATTTTTTAGTATACTCAGATTATATTGTGGATTGACCTCCACAATGGTTTTTCCCCTAACAGGGTTTCCACGTAAAAACTCCTTGTGTTATGGTGTTGTGGTTGCTTGTCTTATTTTCATGCATCTTTCTTTTGGTTGAATGTTATAAGTGCTCTAAAGATCAGAAAAGTTAAAAATTGCAGAACACTGATTCACCCCCACTCCTAGTGTTCCTTGATTCCAACAAAGAGAAGGGTTAGAATACCTTGTAGGTAGACTAATCAAGGAAACATTTAAAATATATCACAACATAAGTGATGAGGTAAGTTTAGTGATGAGATAAATTTAGAAATAGAGATGAAAATCAAAATAGATTCAAAGATCTATCAATGTGGGAGGAGTATATTCCAATTTTTTAGAGACATGTATGGAAAATTTGGTAGCATAGACAAGGAAATCAGTTGCTTGGTATAATTGTTTGACAAAATACCTCAATGAGATATGTCATCATGGACTATAATGATTGCATGATATGCACAAAAATAGATTTATTGAAAAGGCTTTAGAAAATTCCAAGTGTATGCAAATTGTAGGTGTAAAACCAAATTCAACTACATTTTCCAACATCCCCCATGCCTATACCAAAATGAAAGCTTTGGAGAGTGGTATGCACATCCATAGTAAAGGATTGAGAAATGATGTATTATTTTACTTCCTTATAACTTATGTCATATATATGTGTATACAAAATGTGGAATCATACACAAGGTAAGTCAATTGTTTAACAAAATGCCTCAAAGAGATGTGGTTTAAAAATGTAATTGGCAAGTGTAAAAAATTGTGTAATTTAAAATGTGCATTGACAAGCTAAGGTTATAATGACAAACAAACAATGATCAACATGGAATATGCAAAATAAAAAAAATGAAAGCAAGCCATAATAGAATGAAATAAAATGTGTAAAGACTTCACATACTTAAAAAACCAGAGTTTCAATGGAGGAGTTCTACCCAATTATGTAGCCTTTGCTTCTTCTTTCTTCAAACTCCTTAACAATTTGACTTTTTCAAAAGCTTGTTCCCCTCCAAACTTCAATTGTATCACTCTTGAATGGAATTTAGACTTGAATTGATATTATATTCCTTTCAATGTGAAAAATCTGCTATTTCGTGCAAAGGTGGTGGAAAGATGATGAAAAAGGTGGTGGAATGTGAAAAACATTCATGCACACTTCACAAAATCATCAAAAAAAAATTTCTTGTTGGAGCACACGCAGAACTAGGAGAATATGCATAATGTGGGCCTTGAGATCACGGGTATATTTAGTTTTTTATCATTTTTAGAGCAAGGCAAAATTTGCTCGTGTTATAATGTGCTCGCATTATAACACACTTGCATTATGCCTTGCTAAAAGAACATCCATATCTCTACCACTTCAAAACGCACTCACGTTATGAGAAAGTTTGTTTTTTATAGGTTTCTTTTCTCTCTTTCTCTCTAACCTCTACCCTCAACCCACAACCCTTAATTCCTCTACCCTTAAACCCTCAACCCTCTACCCTCAACCCTAAACCCTAAAACCTATACCCTCAAACCCTAAACCCTCTACCCTCAACCCTAAACCCTTAAACCTTCTACCCTCAACCCTCAACCCTCATCCCTCAACCCTATACCCTCAACCCAATACCCTAAACCATCATCCCCATAGGTCCTCAACCCTCTACCCTCTATATCTCTCACTCCCTCCCTCTCTCTCTCTCAATTCTCTCCCTCTCTCAAGTCTCTCTCTCGCATTCACTCTTATCTATCTCCCCTCTACCCTTAACCCTCTACCCTTAACACTTAAATCCTCTACCATCTACCCTTAAACCCTCTACTCCCCATCTCTCCCACTCCTCCCTCTCTCTCTCTCTCTCTCTCAAGTCTCCTCCCCTACCCCTTCTCCTCTCTCAAGTCTCTCTCTCTCCTCTCACTCACTCACCCTATCTCTCTCCCTCCCGCCTCTACTCCTAACCCTTTCAAATCCTTTATCCCCTCACCGCTAAACCATTAAACCCTCCACCCTATATCATCTCTCTCCCACCTCCTCTCTCTCTCTCAAGTCCTCCCTCCTACCCTCTCTCTCAAGTCTTCACTCACTCACTCTATCTCTCCCCCACCCAACCTCTACCCTCTACCATTAACCTCCCCAAATCCTCTACCCCTACCCCATCTCTCCCACCTCCTCCTCTCTCTCTCATCAAGTCTCCTCCTACCCCCCTCTCCCTCTCAAGTCTCTCTCTCACTCACCACCACCCCATCTCTCTCCTCTACCTCCCAAACCCTTAAACCTCTACCCTAAACCCTAAATCCTAAACCCTCTACCCTCTACCCTACCTCAACCCTAAACCCTAATCCATCACCTCAAACCCTCAACCCCCACCCTCAACCCTAAAACCCTAAAACCCATACCTCAAACCCCAAACCTCTACCTCTACCCTAAACCCTTAAACCTTTTACCTCTACCCTGCCTATAACCTCAATATTAATTAAACCCTTAAACCCTCAACCCTTAACCTCAATCCTCGCCCTTCAAACCCTAAACCTTAAACCCGACATCTCTACTCCTATACATTGGAACCTCAACCCTGATCCTTTAACCATATGTACCCTTAACCGTAATCCCTCAACCGTGTACCCTCAACCCAACACCCTAAACCATCAACCCTATAGGTCCTCAACCCTATACCCTCAATTGTCAACCCTCTACCTGATACATTGAATCCTCAACCTCATATATCTATGTCCCTCTTCTCTCCTCTCTATCTCACTTATCCCTCCATCTCTCCCTCCATCCATCCCCCCTCTCTACCCTAATCCCACAACCATATACCCTCAACCCTTAAACCCTCAATCTTCAACCCTCAACCCTTAAACCCTCTACCCTCTACCCCCAACCCTAATCCCTCAACCCTTCAACCCTTAAACCCACTTAGTAAACTCTCTACTCTAATCCCTCAACCCTCTTGACCCTTAAACCCTCAACCCTTAACCCTTAATCCCTTAATCCCTTAATCCCTCAACCCTCAACCCTTAAACCTGTATACCCTCTACCCTAAACCCTCAACCCTTAACCCTTAATCCCTTAATCCCTCAACCCTCAACCCTTAAACCTGTATACCCTCTACCCTATACATTGGACCCTCAACCCTAATCCCCCAACCCTATACCCTCAATCCTCTACCCTCAACCTTAAGCCCTCAACCCTCAACCCTTAAACCCTAAACCCTCTACCCTATACATTAAACCCTCAACCCTCAACCCTTAATCCCTCGATTCTCAACCCTCAAATCCTAAACCCTCAACCTTGATACCCTCTACCCTATACATTGGACCCTCAACCCTAATCCTTCAACCATATGTACCCACAAACCTATACCCTCAACCCAATACTATAAACCATCAACCCTATAGGTCCTCAACCCTACACCCTCAATTCTCAAACCTCAACCCTATACATTGGATCCTCAACCCTCATATATCTTTGTCCCTCCCTCCTCTTCTCTCCTCTCTATCTCATTTCTCCCTCTGTCTCTCCATCCATCTATCACTCCCTCTCTAACCTAATCCCTCAACCCTTAAACACTCAACCCTTAGCCCTTAAATCCTTTACCATCTACCCTCAACCCTTAAACCCTTAAACCCAAGAAAAATCTCTACCCTAATCCCTAAACCCTCAACCCTCTACCTCAACTTCTCAACCCTTAAACCTTAATCCTCAATCCTTATACCCTCTAATTACATTGGACCTCAACCCTATACCCTCAACTTTCTACCTCAACCTTTAAACCTCAACCCCTCAACCTCAACCCTTAAACCCTAAACCCTCAACCCTTATACCCTTTACCCTTTACATTAGACCCTCAACCTAATCCTTCAACCATATACCCTCAAACCTATACCCTAAACCCTCTACCCTCAACCCTAAACCCTAAAACCTTCTACCCTCTACCCTCAACCCAATACCCTCTACCCTCAACCCCTATCATGTTCTCTCTATCTATACATCACACCTCTCTCTCCTCCTTTCTATGTACCTCTCTCTCAATTAATTCCTACCACCCTCTCTCGCTCTCTCTATCTCCCTCACACTGCCTCTCCATCACCCCCTCTCTCTCCCTCTCTCTCAGGGCTCTCCCTCCCACCCCTCTCTCTCTCAAATATCTCCCTCTATCACCCTACCTAGGTAACTCTCTCCTCCCCTCTATCTATCCCTCCCAATTCTACCTAGATAAGTCCCTCTCACTCCACCCCCCTTTATCTCTCCCTCTCTCAGGTCACTCCCTCCCACACTCTCTCCCTCTCTCAGGTCTCACTCTCACACTCCCTCTCACCCCCCTCACACTCTCAAGTCTCTCCCTTTGGAAACCTACCTACATAACTCTCTCTCTCTCTCAAGTAAAAGCACAAACCTGTGTCACACTTTATAAAGGAATCAGCCAACAACAAAAAAAACTCTGAACTTCGACCACATAAAAGTGGTCTTTATGTTTTGAGTTTCAAAATGGTGTAAATTAGTGAAATGTAGAACTTTTGATGAAGTTTATTCCTGTAATTTTTTTTTAAAAAAAAAAAAATCATTATGTTTTTATCAATTTAAGGATAGATTTTGGAATGCTGAAAATTTCAGAAAAGAGTGACTTCATGGAACGTCAAGAAACAAATTAAAAAAACTTCATTTCTCCCTAATTTTTTTCTCCAAATAGGTAACTTCAATATCTTGTGCATAGAAAAAAAATCAAATTTTGATGTATAATTTTCTCGTAATAACGTTTTAAAGTCAAACCTATTATAATTTGTTAGTTTTCATGGAACGTCAACTATTGTCAATTTTTTTAATCATTTTCAAAAACCAAATTATACCCTTTTGAAGAAGACTCTAACCTCTTGTGCCCCATATAAGTTTTTTAAAAAATAATATGTTTTACTATTTCTTTTTTAATTTCTAATTAGCCTCTTTTTTTAATTTTAACAACCTACTTGCATTATTTTAAAAATAAAATATATTAAAACTAATCAAAATATTAAATATATATATATGGATTCACCACTCTAAGCTCTACAAAAGGGTATTTTTCTTTTTTTGCAGAAAAATCATTTTGATTCTAGAAATACTCTACCAAAGTTGAATGTTTCAAAAAAATTTGAAAAAAGGTGAGTTGGCTACCAAGTAGGATGCCAACTAGACATGCTTGGTCGAGCATGTTTCGGCCAAAACATATTCGGCCGAATGATGTTTGATATTTCCAAGCTATAAATACCAGATATGCTCACTTTTTTCATGTTTTTGGTTGGACATATTCGACTGAGTGGCTTTCGACAAAAACCTCTTCAGCCGAAAAGGTACCACATCGATGCCACATGGTTTCGCTGAAAGCCACTCGGCCGAATATCTTCCGACCAAAAATAGTTCGCTCAAAACTATTTATTTGGCCAAAAGTGTGACACAATTTGTGCTTTTACCCTCTCTCCATCCCTCCCTCTCTCTCAGTTCTCTCTCTCCCACCCCCTATCTCTCTCTCTGTCTCCCCCTCTATCTCTCCCACCCTAACTAGCTAAGTCCCTCTCACTCCAACCCCTTCTCTCCCACTCCCTCTCTCTTAGACTCTCCCTTCCACCCCCTCTCCCTCTCTCAAGACTCTCTCTCACTACCTCTCTCTCTCTCTCTCTCTCTCTCTTTCTCTCTCTCTCTCAAGTCTCTCCTTCCCACCCTATGTAGAAAATTCTCTCTTAAAATTCTCCCTCCCTCTAAAGGCATACATAAATACATACATACAAGCATAATACATTTGTACATACGATACTACATACATACAAGCATACATGTACATATGTAGATACAATCTTACATACATATAGACATACATACATACATGCATTGATACATACATACATACAGGCATACATACATACATGCATACATATAAGCATGTGTGCATACATACATGACATACAAGCATACATGTACATACAAGTTACATACAAATATATAAATATACATTCAAAAGAGTAGCATTCAACATAAAGAAAGATATAATGCGAGTGTGTTATATCGCGCTCATGTTATGTCTTGCTAGACATGTCCCACACAAATGCAAAAAACCATGTCAAAACTAAGATATAACACGAGTGAGTTATAACGTGCTTGTGTTATATCTTGCTTTGGGAATCCCCAAGCCTTAGGCTTGGTATTTTCCTTGGAATACCATCCCAAAGGCTTGGAGGGCCTTTCCAATGACTAGAGACATGTTTTTTGCAAATTCTACAATATTTCACATAATCGGGTTCATGCTCACCATCAGGATTGCACGTGTTTCAATGTCGAACAAATCGAACACCTGGGTAATGTTAGGTTCTCTCTTAGCTATCCAACGATGTATTTTTTCACTTTTTAACAATGCTAAGCTTTTCATCTATAATTTATTTTGTTTGTGTGTCTCTTTTTTGGCAAAAAGCAATGTTAAGTGTTTTTTCGTTATAAATTAACCATTCATCGAAATTTCAAATAAATTACATTTTTAGAAACTAGACTCCATTCTACAAATTTAAAAAAAAAATATAAAAAAAAATCAATTAGTTTCCAAAATTTGTAGGGGTAGCATGGCCAAAATTCTATTTTTTTAGAAAGTGTCCACTTAGAAAATTAGTAAAAAATCAAATATTCATTAAAAAATTATCAAAAAATCGTTCATCAACTACATACTATTAGCTAATTTCTCACTAAAGCGATTTTAAAAATACTAAAAAAAAGTTCACCATGCTAGGGACGTACAAAAGTTGTTATGTTATGTTTTTATGACAAAAACAACACCAATTTTTGTACGTCCCTCTTTTGAACCCCTTAATCTCAACCATTTTCAAAATAAATTAGTAGTTTAGAAAGTAGACTCAAAGACTTCAATCCTTTTTTTTGTTGCATCTCAAAATTTTGAGTGTAATTATCCTCAATTTCACGTCCAAGGTCAGTATTTCCTAATTTTAGAAAAAAAGTGGCCACTTAAGACCCCTTTTTGGCCCCCATCTTTTTGCACTTACCCCTATTTTACACTAAAAAGATAATAATTTATGTTTCTTTTTGCCCTCTTCTACTCATTTCCCTAATAGGTTTCCATGTTTGGCATGAGAAGTTAAAACAGAAAAATCCACAAAACTTATGATATTTAATCCTACAACCTCCAACACATTCTCTCTACACCACATATCATTCTTATTACAATATGCTAAGTATAAGAATTCACTATTGGGTGTGAATAATCTTTCCTCTTTGATACTCTTAACATCAAAAAATTAACTAGAAACTAGATCATCATAAGACAATCACTTGTAACTCAAACCTCATAAGTGGATCATTTTCCCCTAGTTCCTTGTCTAGTTTAGTGCCAAAATGGTGTCTATGTCTATTAGTGTAATCCTCAATAATGAGCCCTTGCGTCATACTCATTATATGGGGTTTGATATAGGGGTAGCATCAAAAGTATAAACGGAAATATCCATGAACCTAGTCTAATCCTCATTTAGAACATTTTCATCTTAGTGGTTGCATGGGTTTAGGTCATGAGTAATTATGTCTAAAAAGTAAGTTCACAAAAGAAAAAATAAAAATAAAAAGGGCCAAGAGACATACTCAAAAGTTATATTAAAGTAATTTAGAGGCTCTAAAAAATACCTCATTATATTTTAGGCATCTCTCTTCTCTCTCCATTGCTTTGATCCACTTTGAGCCATTATAGATTTTACATCTAAGCTAGGATTCTTTTTCTTCCTCATCATCTATTGTCTATGGTCTAATAATGAGCACCTACTCTAGCATGTCTCCTCCACCTTTTCCATCTCTCAATCCCTATACAATTGATTGATATCCCTTATATTTTCTCAAATCCTAAGTTTATGATGGCAATGCTTCAGTAACCTCATGGAAACATTTTCACTTATCATACAACTCACTTGCCTCTTCCTTACAACCTCTATATATTCCACCTTTTCACATTACCACTTATCACCATGAATGGAAGTTATATACAAAAGTTGACCCTAAGTAAAATTCCTACTAATTTCAGTGCATAAACTTAGCATCACACTTTGAAAACCATTGACCCAAGTTGTCATGACTCCTATATATACTAGATAACTTTTTCCTTTTCATCTTTTTTTATTTTTCATTTAATCTAATTGTATTTTTTCCTTCCAATTTTTATTGTTTTCATTTTCTTTGATTTTTAAATATTTTTTCCATCCTTTATTTACTTTTCCTTTTATTTTTTCAATTGCATTTATGTGTTTCCACTTTTGTTTTGTTTTCCATAACATATAACATTTTCCTTTTTTTATACTTTGCCTTTTTTTTGTTGTGCTTCACTTTGCTACAAGAAAATAGAATGTGGTGATCCACATGTTAGCATTGTTAGTGTAAATAGTGTCTTTATCCACCTAGTTAACTAATCACCTTTCTAAGATTGATCTATTCTCGCTCATAGCTTAAGTTTACATAGGTTTATTATACTTTTGTCTCACTTCATAGCATTGAGACATGTGTCCTTATCACTTAAGACACCTATTACATGCATACTTGCCACTTTCTCACACACTTGTCAAGTGAGCTCACAAGTGTTGCACATTTAGAGGGTTAGTCAGTTGTTTGGTCCTACCTTCCTACCTTATCTATCTTAGCTATATAAGCAAAGTTCACATTGTATTTTATACACTCTTCATATTATATTGATATATCTTACTGTGTTTATTGTTTCACTTGTGAAAGGTTATCAATTCAAGCTCTTTGATCTTGGCATTCTGCAACATGGTATTAGAGTCATGAGAGCATGTTTCTTCCTGCATTAAGGTGACCCCTGCACATAGCCCTATCAACAAAACATCGTGGAGCCAAAGACACCACCATTCCATCCGGAAGGCGTGAAAAACAAAGAATAACCTTTCGTTTGGCAAAATTCAATCTCATTTTTAACAAATTTTAATGTTTTTGTACTTAGTGTATCATACAAATCTGTATGGTACAAAAAAGTTGCAGAAAATTTATTTTTTCAAAGCAAAGGGCCAATCTGACCCTCTGGTCATTTGACCATTTTGTTTTTTTAAGGCAAAACTGTATTCTTTGTAGCAAAATATTGGCCTATCTGACCTATTTCAATCACTGGTTTCGATTATTGTAGGTTCGTGAAATTGTTATTTGCAGAGAATTCTTGGCCAATTCAGCCTCTTTCGAAGATTCTATGTTTTATTTGTGTAGGGTTTTGGTTAATCTTCCTAGCTCTCTAATCTTCTGGTGTTTCAAGAGGTTTTAAGCCTGGTGTTTCATTACAAAGGTGCTCATTGTTGTTTCGTTATTTTTATTGGTAGCTCTTTATATAGCAGTGGCCCCTATTTGAGATATCCAATCAGGTGACGCCTATATTGGCACCTCCCTTTGTAAGCAACATCCTCCTTTTGAAGGTCGCGCTTTGCAGATCTAACGCAGCGGCCACCTGCACAAAGCATCTCCTCACGCAATAAACCACGCCAAATCTCCTCTAGCGCCCACACATACTAGTCAAAGTCCCACGCGCCTTGGGGAATAGGCTCAGCCTACAAACAGAGGTATTGATCTACATTTTCAGGGTTACGTGGGAGTTAGGAATTAGTATCTTCAGGACTGTTGGGTATTGATGTGGGCGGAGTCATTTCCTCTACACGTCCCACTCACCCAATATTGTGCAGGTTGTGCGACTCTCTTCACATATCGTGTAGGCCTGTATCTCCTTGTGCAGGCATGAAGCTACAAGAGATAGAGACTACGTTCATGGAGATTCTTTGAAGCCTCTTCCACGAATCTAGGCCTCTCCAACAGCCCCATATGCAAATCTCTGCACATTTTGTCTCCCAACGCCACCCTCCACACTCTGGTAGTGACCACATCTTCACAAGAATCAGTCAACATCCTTCCACTTGGCGTGAACTATTAACATAGTTCCATGTAACGTTAGGATACTACTAACATTTATTGTTGTATCTGATATATAATGTAACATTGAATATTTCTATTGCAATTATTATAACCACTAGTTGCCAGGGCTAACCATCAAACGGTTAGTAGGTTGAACAAACCATTATAAACCATTATGCGGAGTTCGTTTTCTTGAATGTAAATAGTCAATGGAAAGCTCTTTTCATGCCAAACAAAGTAGAGTTGAGATGTTTTAGATATTGTGTTGTTATAAATTATTTTTTAGCCTCTGAAGTCATCATTATAAGAAAATTTTGACGAGGCATAACTTTCACCCTGGTTATCAAAATTTTGTAAACTTTTTTTTTACACATATTAGAATTTTATAAAGAATTCATATTTTCTTTTATATTTTAGATTTATAAAAGTCGATTTGGCATCCAATCTTCACACAAGTTGTAATTTTCTTGCACATTATTCTAGGGGGGGCTATGCTTTAGCACTAATCATTTTAGGGAGATACACTTGTATTTCACATTCATATTTTGTTTAATAAGACCATGTCTAAAAAATGCAAAATAAAGTGCACATATTGTGGCAACAATCAAAATGTGGGTCTAGTCCTAGTACCTCTTCCAACTTGTTGACTTTCAGTTGTTCGTGTTCTGGTACTGTTTTATGTGTGGCCTGTTGGCCTGTTTTGTTGAGCCTTGTGGCTCTTGGTTGTAGCTCTTTCTAGTTCAACATGTTTTGAACTATCTCCTTTTTGGCCCTGAGAACCCTCTGTGTAAAGGGTACAGCACCCTGTAAATGTTGCTTACCTTATCAAAAACAATCAAAATGTGGATGATTTTTTTCATCATACCTCACATTCACTCATCCAACTCCATTTCAGGATTGTAAAACCTGAAACACTTGTTGCTACATCTAAATCTGGTGTTGATTCATTCATGAGTTCTCATGATTCTTTGCATCAAAACATTGCTATTGTTGTTCCAAATCCACAACAATGGGATGCATATCTACCAAACATCACATATTTGTTTGTAGAACCCCACCTTGTTGATTTGGATGACACTATTGAGGACATTCATCTCCTCTATGATGTAAGCTTCGATGAAGTTGCATCATCCTTGACATCTTTAGATATTACTCTTTCCTTGCCTACATCAGCTTTTATTTTGACAAATTGTGCATATGTTCATGAGTTAACCTATCCAACTCAGTCATCATCTATGTTGGCAACATCTATAGCAGTACTAGATTCACATTGGTCTAGTTGCCCCATACTTCCATGATCCCTATTCTTGAATCTTATATGGTACTTGATCCATCTTATCAACATCTGTCACACATCAACATTGGCTTGGAGATCCTTAAGCATCATTCGCATCATTTAATTCTTTGGATCATGTACAAAATTTAGAGACATTCATCTTACTCTCTACATATTCCTATTCGGAATGGGAGGTCATATTGCACACATTTGTGGTGTTGTTTCTTTCCAAGGGGAGAAATGTTGTTCAACATTTGTGGATCACCTTCAGCATCTAGTTTCAAGCATCTACTAGTACTACAGGCATCATCTTGAGGGGAGATTGTATGGTTTCTCTTCTCCTTCAATTTTTGGGAGAAACAAAGACTTTCCTCACATTGAGTTCATTACTTCACATTTTCTAGGGCTGACATAGACCTTCACTCTTTTCTCTCTTATAGGGGGAATATTCATTGTACATTGTGTTAGAATTAGTCCTTGGGGGGTCATGTTGAGTTCTCCATCTATCACTTATCTTCCTCACTTGTACATTTCATTACATTTGCATCATTTCTCTTTTGGAGAGGACTTTTATTTCCCACTGGGTTTTCTTCCTTTCTCCACTTTGTGAGAAATTTGTACATGAGTACTTATAATGGCCTAGTAGGCGAGACTCATCATCTTGCATACATTAGTCCCTAAGTTGTACTTAAGGGGGGATGTCAGTGTAAATAGTGTCTTTATCCACCTAGTTAGTTAATCACCTTTCTAGGATTGACCTATTCACACTCATAGCTTACGTTTACTTAGGTTTCCTATGCTTTTATCTCACTTTATAACATTGATACATATGTCATTATCACTTTAGACACCTATAGCATGCATACTTGCCACTTGCTCAAACACTTGTCAAGTGAACTTACAAGTGTTTGGCATTTCGATGGTCAGCAAGTTGTTCAATCCTACCTTCCTACCTCATCTACCTTTCCTATATAAGTAAGGCTCACATTGTATTTTATACACTCTTCATATTATATTGATAGATATCATATCGTGTTTATCATTTAACTTGTGGAAGGTTATCAATTTGAGCTCTCTGACCTTGGCATTCTCCAGCAAGCATTACTATTATATACCATTATTAGGAGTAGTTATATTTGCATATCTTGTTGTAGTTTCAATCATTTCTTCATTTGATTTCATTATTATGTTTTCTCATTTAATCATTATGATTGTTCCTTATCTTCATCTTTATGTGTGTTCTATTTATTTGGTCATCTTCCTTCTTCCCTTGGGAGAATCTATTTTCTTCTCCCCCTTTTCTTGGGGGCATGTCGTTAGAATCCATCTCCTCTTTGATATCACTTCATTATTTAGCCATCTCATTCACCTTTAATGTATCTTTTCACCACTCATAGGGGAATTAACTTCACTTTCAACCTTTCTCTTCAATCACTTAAGTGCTTATGATCCTTGTTTCCCTTACGATCTCAAATCTTTCATCACTTGGGGATATGACCTAAACATTCTCCTTCAATATATTCCCTCTTATCTCATTAAAATTCCTTATCATTCCTTAACCATCTTCCTTAATTTTATTGTCTCATCGTTTTTGTTCTTTTCCATCAAATTAAGAGCAAGCATGTATCCTGCATCTCTTGCTTTCACTCATTCATTCATCTTTGACCACAATTACATTCCTAGTCTTAACTATCACCACATTCCAATCCTTGATCTTTAACCATAATGATGACTAAGTTTTTCCTATCACTTTGGACTTCACCAAGCCTCTTATCTAATTAGGTGGTTACCTTATAATCATTGATGACATTAATAATATCTAGTTTTCTTTTCCAATTTTGGTGGCAATCATTAACAAACATAGTGCCAACCATCAAGTAGCCAAAGGTGGAAACCTCAAATCCATTATTGAGTTTCAAGTTTCCAATTTTGGTGGTGGAAACCACCAAATAGCCAAGGGGAAACCTAAAAGTTGTTAACTAGTTTCCACTTTCTCATTTGGGTGGCAATCATTAATGGTTAGTGTGGCAATTGTCAAATAGCTTAGAGTGGCAACCTCAAAGCCATTATTGAGTTTTCATTTTTTTAAATTAGGTGGTAGTCATTAATGTATAGGGTGGCAACCATCAAATAGCAAAGCAAACAATCTAAAAGCCATTATCTAGTTTTGAATTTCTAGCTTGGATGGCAATCAATAATAACTAGTGTGGCAACTACCAAAAACCTAAGGGTGGAAACTACCAAAAACTAAGGGTGACAACCTCAAAGCCATTTATTTTCCTCTTTTCCTTCTTTTCTAGCTAATTTTCATTATCAACACATTTACCATTGGCCTAGACTTACTCCATTTATGGGTGGCTACCCAAGAAATATTTATAATGAAATATTAAAGATGTTATGAATGGTCAATGGACACAAATATTTACAATCAAATATTGAATAAAATGGTTTTAAGAAAAAATAAATGCAATGCTTGACAAACAAATTTATAAAAAAAATTACCTATACACCATCTAGTGTTACATTTAAGTTACAAGCATGAAGTTTCCATAGTCCATAATAACAACTTATCATGGATTTCTCAATTTAACTATGTGAAATTTTTATCAATATTTTGAATCAAACATCATGATTTATCATCAAGTTGAGATAGCCAAAGAAGAGAGAAATGAAGAAGTAGTAGCAGACCATAAACTCTAAATAGATGTTCCCATAAACGAAGAGATAGTAGAGACCATAAACTCTAAATAGATGAATCCAAAAAGGCAAAGAAAGGGGAGCATCTATTTATAGTTTATGGTCTGCTACTATCTCTTCATTTCTCTCTTCTCTGGCTATCTCACCCAATGATGGATTATGAAGTTTGATCCCAAAAATTGATGATAAAAATTTAAACATCAAGGAGGGGTAAAGACTTTATTAAAACAAGAAAGAGTTACAAAGCAAGGGCATTAAACAGCCCTATCAAGTTCAACCAAGTGATAAATATATTTAAATATTTGATGAATAAAATATTATTAAGTGAATTTTAATTGTCTAAAAGATTTTTTTTTAATTTGCCAAAGAAATAATGTGATACAAAAATATTGATGTGTTCAATTAAAATCCATTTGTGTTCATATAGTTATCTCCTGGTTTGATATTATATAGTTTGTAACTGGTATTAAATAATAAAGATGTTAGATTTCCACAGTCCATGAGAGTTTGTTGCTTCTGGATTAAATTATGTATTAGTTTTTGAATCAACATTTCGGATTACACTCTGTGATCCATCGTCAGGATAATAGTTTGCATGGGCAGAGAAGTGTTGCTCCCACCGTTCTTATCATTGACAAGTGTATGGCTCGTGAGAATCTGTTCTTGGTTTTGCTATAAAATTTTGTTTAGCCATGCCGAATCTCCTGAAAGAAAGAGTGCGCGGTCCGCATGTTGATCTGCATTTTGGTGGACTTATCTGATGATATGAGTTTTGCAATCATTAATTTTTGCCTGCACTATCCAGATGATGGATCCACTGAACTGTGAAAATCTAATGCTGTTAACCATCAATTTTATTTTTCCACTTTAGTTGGGACTTGGGAGACAGATATGTTATTGGTAATTAGAAATATTGGTAAGGATTTTATGACTCAAGTATGTCAAGAGCCAAGTGCCATCGATACTTTTGCTTGGATGTTCGCTCTGTGTGTACCTTATTGGGTTTTTTGGAATCAAGACGGTGCCTGGCGGTGGATTGTGTACAGAGAGTTAAATTCTTCAGACTTTATTCTTACCCAGATAATTGCTTTCTGCATAGAGGGAAAACTTCTTAAATTCTATACTCCATTCTTCCCCGGATAATGCGTTCTGCAGAGACTGGAAAAAACTTAAATTCTTCATACACTTCATCGTTACCCTGATAATGGGTTTCAGACAAATATTGTATACTCTTCATTCCAGAAATCCACACCCACCAAATGTCGAACAATTTAAATTCTCAGCTGTTGGTTCCAGAAAACCCACACTCACCATCAACACTGCTAAACGAAATTCATTCTGAATTTGAGTTTTATGCAACGAGAAAGACGTGGACAAAATAAAAAGAAAATGCAATTTATCCTCTAATTCATTTGGGTTTGGATACCTTGGCCTATAAAACTCTAGTACTAATAGAAAAACCGATAACTAATCTGGATTTCATAACTAAGCCATGAGCTATGTTATGCTGTGCAGAGACGGGGGTTTAGAGAAGTTGATATTCAAGGATGTGAAGGTCATTAGAAGGGATAGAAAATGTGCCATTAAGGCCAAATGCCTATGCCACAGGTATTCATATGTCGGAGAACATAACAGACAAATCATAGCACCAGACTGGGCAAATCCAGTATTAGCATTATAACAGCACCATTTCGAACAAAGCAGAACCCTGCAGTCAGTTTGTGACGCCCTCAATGGAAATCAACATCACATGGTTCAAAGAAACTCTGTACACATACAAGGGTAGATTTAAAGATATTGCCAGATCCATCAAAAGAATCGTGCCATAGCAAATTGGATCTCAGCTTGCACATACTCGAGAATGACAGTATAGAGAGCTGGTGATAAATAAATTTGATAGTTATCATTATGTTTAGATCATTATCTTAATCACCATTCTTTCTATTCAATCTGTGGTGCTCTTACCGATCAATTTAAGTTTCTTTTTTATGGTCAGATCAATCTAGAAACACTTTAGATTGGATCATTAATTTTAAATCTCAATTGTAAAAATTGTAAAATATTTTGCAGATGGCTGACTTAGTAGTTAATTCAATTAAATTTGTCCAAGCATTTTCACTCCTAGGCTGCAGTTCCATGAAATTGCTAGCACTTGTATGCTTTTTCTCTAAGTGGTTCCAAGCAACCTGCAGAAAACATAATCATCCCCTTAAATGCAGAGCAAGGAATACTTGGGAAGAGGTTTTCAAGGGTATGCTGAATTTGCTTCCCATCACATGGCATTCTACATGTGGTGAAATTATTTTTTATTCTCCTCTGAATTGTTTTGAGGATTATCTCAAGAAGTCTGACATCTACAAAAAGTGCATAGAACTAGTTTCTCAGCAGCACCTGATAAGAAAATTTAAGTTTGCATGCTAAATGGGAGCACCATGAATTTTGGTTCTTCGTGTAGATGTATAGGTAAGGTTGTAACTTGGGATTGTAATGGCATATAATATTATACTTTTTGTTAAATGAGGTTAATCACCACGTGAAATGAAGCCTTATTAACTTGGTTTCCTTTTTAAAGCAAACCTGTATGCTTGTGGATGTTTCTGTTTACAACAGACAGTTTTCATTGGTGTGGAATTTGATTCAGGCAGATAACTGATGTTCAACTTTATTGGTTGTTCAAAAAAGAATTGAAAACTGATTATTTTGATTTCTTTTAGCACAATCTGGAAGTACATAAAGTTCCTTCTCTTCTTGAAATACCAATGCATCTTTACTGCTCTATCCCAGATTCAATCAGTCACTATCTACTATGTAGCTGCAAAATTATGAACAAATTGTAGCTCTAAATTGTTATGATTGTTGTAACTTGTAACTATAATTGTTTTGAGGCTGCAGAGAAAAATAATTTCAATCTTGGTAATTCTTTTGTAAGCTTCAATCTTGGTAATTCTTTTGTAAGCATATCCAACTGCTAGAGTTTTATATGAACTGCAATAAAATATGTGGTTTGTATTTTCTAAACATCACTTTAGAATAAAGGATTTGGACGTCATTTTGTGGTTCAGTGGCAAATTGCTTAGTAAGTGGCTATATGGTGTAGAGTTCTCTATTTGCTAGCAGTGGGTCGTGTAGACGGGTAAACTCATTAAGACCAATTATGAATCTTGGTTACTCTTCTGCTTGTGACTTGCAGTCATTATTGGTTGATTAGTTGTGTACATGATGGACGACAAATTTGGGAGTGGAACTGATTGTCTATATTTATGGTTTTGATCCTCTGATGTGGCCTGCTTGGATTAGTATCTAGACATTCAGAATAACTTTTCCCCTGCATGTCTTACACCTTCATCCTGACTAACCATTCTGATACTCTAAAAATGGGTAGGGAATTGTGTGTTCAGGGATTGTTTTTTGTGCTCGGACATGGAATATTTACAAAAGGGGATCTGTGTTTATGGCAATGTTCACTACATTGTTGACAGTGATTGTAGCAGCCATGGTTACCATCATTCTTCATGAGAAAATTCATGCAAGAAGGTTAGCTTGTAACAAATCTCAAAGTCCATTCATTCCACCCATGCAAAGGCTTTTTTTAACAAATAGACCTTGCTTGTTCAGTAGTTCCAAATATCATGAATATGTAACGAATTCTTCCAAAAATGCAGTGTGGGTGGTGCAATTCTAATTGTTGGAGACCTGTATGCTGTACTCTGGGGCAAAGCAACAGACATTGAATTAAATGAAGAACAATTAGCCTCTATGGAGGTAGAGATAACAAAAGGCCTATCAGACTCAACCCAACACACAAAATCTCCACACTTGAGTGTTGATATTAGAGAACTTTTGTTAGCTAAGTAAGCCTCTAATCGAGGGATTTAATGCTTAGAAAGGCCGGTAAAGTGGACCTGAATTTTTTCAAGCTTTGGGACAAGTAGGAGACAAGAAGTCATCTAGAAACTGTAATTTGTTCTGTACTTCAATTTAATAATTCAATATACATGTCCGAAGTTGTCCAAGGGAAGACTGGGAG
Organism: Sequoia sempervirens; assembly: GCA_007258455.2. Taxonomy (NCBI): domain Eukaryota; kingdom Viridiplantae; phylum Streptophyta; class Pinopsida; order Cupressales; family Cupressaceae; genus Sequoia; species Sequoia sempervirens. Next base: position 555,235,924 of record VDFB02000003.1, on the reverse strand, counting down.
TAACCAAATGCCCCTTCTACCTTGATGACATTAAATTAGTACAACTCTATGGTAGTGAGCTGCTGAAGGAGCTTCAATGTTCAGGAAGCGAAGTTGCAAATATTAGTCATGAAGACGCTAGAAAGCCATACTGTGATAGGACACATTCATACTTTCAATCTAGCGATTTTTCATGTTTCCAGTAATAAACAACACCAATAGTTTCAGTATCATGCTTTTTGGTCTCTATCTCAAGCTTGTGGTTGTTATTTATATGATGTTTGTAGTTTACAAGTTTTTACTGCAGCAGCATAACAGGCTATAATTGGATTTTGCTCTGCATTTATACTCGAACTTCCTACATTATAGGTCTCATTTTATGGAAACTCTACTATAGTTGCATGACCTTAACCAGCTGGATATCTTTTACACTTTTTGAGTGATTATACTCTAATGCAAAAATGATTCAATAAAAAAGAAGAAAATTATGAAATTGCCCTTCTTGTGGTTAATAACTTAATTCTAAATGTATCAATGCTGGGTAACTTTGGAAACAATTGTCAATATTGATAAATTATAGTACCTTCAAAGTCACTTATTTTTTATAATAATTTTTTTTTGAGCATCTAAATGTGCTATTGAATGGTCAATAGGCACAAATATAAATTAATGTTGAACACATTTCTGGATTAGATTGTGTGAGAGTTTTTTGCATCAATGTTTCAGATCACACTCCATGATCCACCATCAGGATGAAAGAGCTCAAGGAGAAAAGTGTGATCCTGATGCTCTCATCCTGATGATGGATCACGGAGTGTGATCTGAAACGTTGATGTAAAAAACTCTCACGCAATCTAATCCAGAAAGGTGTGCAACATTAATCAATATGGATTGTGGAAACTTGATATCATTAACAAATATAAATACTTATGTCAACCAAACACTGCATGAAATGACTGTCAAAAGAAATGGTGCAATGCTTGGCCAACATAGCTATTTATATATGTGTCTCTCAGCCATGCAGTAGCACCTTTAGGTGCTGTTACTAGTACTAATTATATTGTCTTGCTCTTACTACTTGTTTCCAATTTGTACTTAAAATATAATAATTTTACTGAAAATTATAGAGACGATCTTAATTGCATTTCATTCCATTTCTTAATATCAAAAATCTTAGTAAACCAAGTTTGGCCTAGTGTCACCATGTTAAATCTCGGTTGACTCAACTATATTTATATATCCTAACAAATTTTAAGAGAAAGTAATCCAGAACACCATACACTCAAAACAGCCAACCTGGTTTTACCTACAACCATAGCAACATAGAAACTAATGCAATTTCAACCCCTTGCTTTTAATCAAGTCTAATTCTGAATTTAATTCTGTTGTAGTACATATTTTGTAGAGTAGTTAGATATAGACCTGTTGCTAGTAACCTGTGACCAGTACAACTCCATCTTAACCCACATCCAACGTGCACTGAAATATGTCCAATTTCAAACAACCTGAGCTTTCTGTAAGCTTGCAAAGTTAGGATACTAATCTTTTAGTCAAGATTCTAGTGTCTGAAGGCTATGCAAAAGGCAATTAAAATGAGATGCCCAAGTAGATCTTTAAAACTTATCAGTGAACCTTTGCTTCTCCAATAAATGATTCTGCTCGTTTTGGGAGTACAACAAAAATATGTTGCACAGATGATAGGAAAGATGTCAAGTTCAATCAGTGAGCCCTTAGCTCGCATGGCTAAAATTTTGATAATGTTAAACTGAATAGCTTTAACAATCAAATAAGATATGCTTAAAAAACAATCAAACTCTGTGAACACAAAAAAGTATAGTCATGCCGTGCTTTTGATCACATTGACTTGCTGAGCATGTGATTTAGGAGTGTAACACTTGCTTGCACATACCACACAACAGAAAAAGAATCCGGGTTTTATTGAATACAATAGAAAACAATTGTTACATTCTTTCAAAAAACTGCTTCTTGGCACGCAGTAGCAGATGGTAAATCAAAATTCCCATTTCAGAGTACAAATTAGGTTTAGTCACATGCTGTTGCTGAATGTTGCATGGATTGTCAAGATGTCCGGTACCTCTGCATGGTGTCCTATAGGAAACCAAACTTCACAGGCTGAATTAGTGTAGCCAATGTTTGCAACCACACTGGATTCCAAATAGAATGCACCCCTTTTCAACCCCAAGCACATATGCAAACCAAATTAGATTAACATATAAAGGCAGAGGTCATTTATAAGTTCACAGCCTAGCCAGCATACCTCTTAGGCATATGAGACCCCACCTGTGGGAACAAAGTTACTTTTCAGTTTAGATTATTTATATTCCTCAGATGTCTTACTAGCATTCCATTTTCACTGTAGAGGCTACAGCATGAGCCCAAAACTTCAAATTTTCCTTCATATCCACTCCTTGCATACGCAAAGCGGGCATTTGCAACTTTCGTACTGGTGGATCTGGTCTACGCATCAACCAATCCTCTGAAGGATAAGGCCTGCTTACTTTATGGTAAGACTCACAGGCTGCCCCCTGCTTACCTAATCGCTGCAATCCAGGAAGCACCTGGACTACTCGAGGGGTTAAGTCTTCCTCAGTAAATGTAAAACCAAGTTCAGAAAATCCTTTAACCTCATCAAATTCTAGATCTGTCAAACTTTTTGTTGCCCTTTTTCGCTCTTTATGCCGTGGAGCTGTTTGCTGAATTTTTGGAACCATTTTAGCTTGTGAAGGTTCCTTAAATTCCTTCCCAGATGCAATAGTCGCCAACTTTGCTACTTTGAGATCCTTGATATGTTGGGCTTCCTGAAAATCAAAATCGAAAAACTATTATATCCCAATATTCTAGAGTACAATAACAAGGACTTGCAAAAACTTAAATGGTTTCTGTAGCCAAAAATTAATAAGAGAGCAAGAAAGGAAAGTAGGAAATTCTATTAATGTCCAAAAATGACCAAATCCAGTCAATGAGACTCAAGTGCATTCAGTTACAATAGAAAAGTGCTAGAATTGAAATTATAGATATGGAAATTGAAATGTCAAATTACTTTATTTTCTGATTCACAGCAGTTACCGCTAAAATCTGAATCAAAATTAATGTATTTATACAAGATATACCAGCAGCTTAGTTTACTATTGTTTCTAGCAACTGAATCTGGTTTCTATATCATGCTGATGTGTTTATTACAAGTTTACTAAGGGGTCTTGTCTATCCTCTTTGGTTATCTTTCAGCATGCATACCCCTTCTCTCTCTATATATATACCTATTAAATGGTACAGTAAATCAAGAGAGCAAGTTTATAATCATTAATAGAATTTCCTACTTTCCTTTCTTGCTCTCTAATTAATTTCTGGGTATAGAAACTCTCTCCCCCCTCCCTCTCTCGCTATATATATATATATACCATTTAAATCAAGAGAACAAGTTTATAATCATCAATAGAATTTCCTACTTTCCTTTCTTGCTCTCTTATTAATTTCTGGCTATAGAAACTCATTTTCTCTCTCTATATATATCTATATATACCTATTAAATGGTATAGTAAATCAAGAGAGCAAGTTTATAATCATTAATAGAATTTCCTCCTTCCTTTCTTGCTCTCTTATTAATTTCTGGCTATAGAAACCACTTAATTTTTTGCAAGTCCTTGTTACTGTACTTTTCTTAATATCAAAATCTTACTCAGCCAAGTTTGGCCTACTGTTACCATGTTAAATCTAGAGAGCAAGGACTATTGCCAACAAGGACTTGCAACTTACTTGCAAAAAAATAAAACCTTCAGTTTACTATGCCAGCAGGTGCCCCAATATCATGAAGGAGAGGCTGCAATGCTGAGAGGTGACACTATTGCATAGTATTTAGGCTAATATGCTGAGAGGTGACACTATTGCATAGTATTTAAGCTAATATGCTGAGGGGTATCTACACTGCAAAAGCAGCAGATAGCCTTGTCTTTGTTACTCGCAGGTGTGTCATGTATGCCATTTGGGTGAGTGCACCTCATCCCCCAGGACTTGAACACACCTCATTCCTTTATTCACATGTCGTTTGGTGGACAGTCCATCCTAGGCTATTATACTTAAGGGTATCTACTCCAGAGAACTTGCACATGACCTGGTCCCTCCTATTCACACGTCATTAGGGTAGGTGTGCCTCATAGCTTGAGACTTGCACACAGCTTAAACTGATCCTTCTGCAAGAAATTTATACAGACAGACCTCACAAGAATGGTAACCCAGCGAGTGGTTTGAAACCCTGTCAATTCACCACAGAAACACAACCCTGTTGAAAGTCTGCTTTGAGATTCGTGTCTAAGTTGCATAGCTTGGGATGGTATCCTTGCAGTAGCAATGCAACCAAACCAGGGAAAACATTACCAGAAAAATATGAGAGTGAAATCAACTTAGTTGGTATGAAGTTTCCACAAACTGTGTACTTTTTTACTCAACGTTTCAAATCACACTCAGTGATCATCATCAGAAGAGGCAAATGTAGAATTGGAGTGATGATGAGGAAAATGTAGAATTGGAGTAGCACTCCAATTCCACATTTTCCTCTTCGCATCACTATAAAACTTCAAGCAAAAAAAAAACATAAACAGTTTAAACCAGAAGAAACCAACTTTTAAACTTTCCTCCCAACGTAACGGTATCATTTCAAATATCTCAGACATGGACTCAATGACCGACAAAGCTAACAAACAGAGGAAGAATTTGCAAATGGGTGTTCGAAGCCATTTTAAAACCATTAATTTACGCTCCAAACATAGCTAAATCATTTCAAATGGTATCCTCTAGGATTCAACGGCCAATAAAAGCTATCAAACGGAGGATAAACTTCTAAGGGAGCGTAGGAAGAGATCGTGTACATCACGGAATGGCAAGCAGAAGGAAATCGTTTCAAAACCATTAAGCTGTCCTCCAAATAGAACAAAGGCATTTCAAACAGTCTCCTCTAGCGGATGGATGTGCAAGTGGTTGTAGCAATGGATTGTCCAGTGCCTACATTACTTAATAGCAAACGTACGGAAAAGCTATTGAACTCCCTTCCAAACATAACTAAATAATTTCCAATAATCTCTTCCAGAGGCTCAATAGCTGACAAAATCACCTAACAGAGGATGGATTTTGTGTAAGACGAGATCAATAGCAGAATTAGGTACCATTATGTCCCCTCCAAACATAACTCAGCCACCTGAGTATGTCAAAATGAGCAAAAGAGGATGGATTCGTAAATGGGTATAGGAGCAAAGCGCGTACCTTGGTCATAGATGGCCGCAGAGCTGCCTTTTCTATGATGTCAAGAGGGCTAGAACTGTCCTTCCTTGCGGTGAACAGCCTAGACATGTCCAACTCCAATCTCATGTCATCACTCACAGATCTTCTGTGCCTTCTCTCGAACAATCCCAAACTCTGATCTTGTTTCTTTTGCCCTTGTTGTTGTTGATGATGATGTTGTTCTTTTTCTTCCTCCATGCTCTTCATATACCCACCACTTTTTTCCCCACCGTCACTGCTACCGGTACAAGCAACAGCCAACTCGGGCTCAGGCTCAGGCTCAAGCTCAAGCTCAGGCTTAGGCTGAAGCTCAAGGTGGTCTTCTTGGTCATTCCCACAAGTGGGTGCAGGCCATAAAACATTATCACAATGCCACAAGCATTCCCACTTCTCTACCAATGTCATATCCATCGCCATTGGTGAGCTGGGATCAAGAGGATGACTTTTAAGGTCCCTCATACCAAAGTGGACTTCTAATTCCCTTTTATGCCAGCTCGGTCTTCTGTAAGACTGAATATAAAAATCCCTACCTTACAGCCTTCGGATCTCAAGTGAAGAATGTAAAAACCCATGACTTTGGACTGGCTGGCAATTTGACTCAATCCCCATGATCACACCTGCCAGTCAGACCATGTCCAAAAGGAGGATGCTCACATGTTCCTTGTGAATAAACATTCATCCCGCCTGACAAGGGAGAAAACTAATGAGAATGGAAATTTATACTATTTACACGTTTCAGTGGGGTTATTTGAAAGATCCCTTTGGCCCTAAGGGACATCAAGAAGAGCCAAAATAATTTCCTAATGTCATTTATAATGTAAAAGAGATAAGCATGTACCTAGTGGTTGACAAAATATTCTACCTTCCATGGTTGTGAGGGCATGTTGTTTGTTCTCATGTCCATTTGATCTGGATGAACATCCTTGTTGTTTAGTCCATTCTTGTGGATGAAGTGATATCACACCTAAAGACACATACCTATATCTTGCAATATATGTTTTGATTGGCTTTTTGTGAAAAAAATAAAAATAAATAATTATTGTCTAATAGTAAAATAATATATCATGAACCATGTGCACAAAAAGTGGTTATGACCAATATTAGATGGGTTTTAAATGCAAATTAGTTCTGACCAGTATTTTTTGTTTGCACGTCGTTAGATTTCTTTTCTTCGTAAGTTTAGGAACGTATATTACTTCTCTTCTAAAATCAAGGTTCTCTATAGAGGTTTGCTGAATTTTGAAGTAGGTATTGTTTACCAAAATTTAAGAAATTTTTGGTGAGTGGTAGTGTCAAACAAAATTGTGTAACTAATTATTAGGTTTTTTTTAATTATTAAATTTCAAAAGTAAAATTTAAAAGAAAATATTAAAAAATAAAATATAGCGTAAGATTTTAAATCATATATTATTTTAATTAATATTATATAAAATTATATGTATTTTAAAAAATAATGTGTGATTATATTGTAAATTTTCAAATTATTGTTTTTGTGACGTGGAATTTTCTTATAATTAAAAATGAAAATAATTGTTAGATAAAATAAATTTAAAGCTTTAAATTAAGTTAATTGTGTTTTTAGAGTGTAAATGTAAACAAATATCTAAATTAAAAAATAATATTTGCAAGCATGGAAATGGTCTTATATGATGATGATCTAGATTTGATTCTTTCAATACTCTTGAATTTGAAAGTAAATGCTCCAATAATTCTTCAATTCCATCATGATGTATTTGAGTGGTAAATGATGTCTATATATAACATGAAATAGCAACATGTCATATGAAATGTTGCTTAGTCAACTTATAACAATTAATAGAAAGGGTGGGGAAATTAGAATTTGAATTTGATGCCTTCGAATTTAAATATCATTCTTGCACTCTTAAAGGTTGGCTAAAGTCACTCTCGAGTGACACAAAAGTGATCTCTAGGGATAAAGTGGTGATCTTGAGATAAATATCTATAAATTAATGTCAACAGAGGTGAAATAGGGATGAATAAGAAGTGAATGTATGTGGATTAGCACAAATAAGGTAAAATGAAGATACTTAGGGATCCAACCATGAGCCAAACCTAATACAAGAGTTTGTCACTTGTTGATATGTTATTATATTAAAGCATTCACATCAATGTAAGCACAAACTTAATAAGAAATGGCATAGATATGCTACTTTCACCATTATACTATTTTGCTCACGTACTTTAATATTTAAATAACAAATTAATATTCTTTTATAATAGGATAATCATCTTAAAATTGCTTTAGCGACTTGTTATAATCAAGAGTTTGAACCACAATGTGTACGAAGAAATGATATCCTTCATCTTAGAGTTAAGAATTGATAGATATTTATTCTGATAAGTAGGAGGTATTTTCCACAGCAGGTCAAATTATGATATGGGTTCACTATCATGAGAAATGGGTTCTTGTGAACCACTACTCATGAAACATGGGTCAATAAGTTTGACTCATAAAACTACACAATTGAATCCTGATAACAATATCATAAGATATCTATTCTACCAAAATCACTTGAAATATAATCACAATTATCTCTTTAAAACATCAAAAACCTACCCAATAAAAATTGATCTTTAATAAACTCTATAAATTATTTAACTTCACAAAAATAAAAATTTATAAGAAAAATATATATATATATTTTAAAAGCAAAATATTTAGTGTTCTATCAACGAGTTCACTATACACTCCCATTGGCATTATCCTAAGGCAACATATATTCTATCAAATCCATATTCAACATATATTCTATCAAATCCATATATAAGGCCACAATTTATAGAAAAAGTAAAGACGACAAATATTTATAAATGGATGGATGAAAATATTACCGTTAAAATGCAACTCAATATTTGAAGAGATCGATAAATTGGGTCGGAATTCCTACATTCAAAAATTACCGTTAAAATTCGGGGACCTCAATTCACGGGCCATAAAAGTTTCTCTTCGAACACCCGAAGCATCCTGCCTTTCTTAATTGGAAAATAATATAATTTTCAATTTTATCAAATGATGATAATTTTCTTGTTAAGTATTGAAGGGGTATTTTGAATTTAACTTTTTAGTTTTCTTAAATTTCGATTAGGGTTTTAAACCACTTCAAGATTATTTTTATAAGTATTTATTTTAATTTTTTAAAATTATATATAGATAAAATTTTATTAAAAATTAAAAATTAAAATTATTAATATTTAATATAAAATATATAATAAAAAATGTATTTACATTAAATCTTTAATATAAAATATATAATAGGATTGTACTTATACTAATTTTATATTGATCATAATTGTGAATAAATGTGGTTTATAAAATATTAGATGCTTCAAATATTTTTATTAATAAAGATTACAGTTTGGATTATCAAATTTCTTTTTTTTGGGGTTTCTTTTACTTTGTGTTTTTAGACTATTGTAAGCATTCTCTTATGAACAATCATGTATAGTGTATTTTTGTTTGTTGTAAGCTTGTTGTCTTGAACAATTATGTTTAAGGTTGTTGTAAGCACAATCATATAAATATTTGCATATGTTATTTTTATGGGTTATTTTAAACATGATATTTTCAGTATATATATAATATATATATATATATAGTTGTCTTGAACAATTATGTTTAAGGTTGTTGTAAGCACAATCATATAAATATTTGCATATGTTATTTCTCTGGGTTATTTTAAACATGATATTTTCAGTATATATATAGTGTGTGTGATATATATATATATATATATATATATATATATATATATATATATATATATATATATATATATATATATATATATATATATATATATATATATATATATATATATATATATATTGTGTGTGAGAGAGAGAGTAGAAAAAGATTAAAGGATGAAAATCTCAAAATAATAGATTAAAATCATTGTTACTCTCCTATATAATAATAATAAAAAAAAAAAAAAATCTTAAAAGTATTTTAGGGTAAATTGATTACACAATGATAATCAATAAAATGTCTAGGCTATTATGCCCTTTTCTTTATATTTGGGTTCACTTCCACTAGATTATCATAAATATACAATATCAAGTTAACAAGTAGCATATTCATGTATTAAACTTGTCTCATGACCTTATCTTAATATGTCGCCATCATCATTTGTCCACAAAAACTAGTTTTGATCCTTTGATCTCCCTCTTCCAACTTAGTCCAAAATCTATAGTTGTAGAATTGACCTAGGCCACTTTCATGCTAAAAATTTAAACCTCAAACTTTTAAATCTCAATTTTCAAATTCAACCTTGTTGCCCTTTTTATTACTAGTCATTGTGAACTAACCTAGGATTTTTTTTGAATGTATCCATTATGTTGTTGTATTGAAGAACAATTATTATCCATTTAAATTATACAAAAATCATATAAGAGAAGAGAATTCACATAGCAACATCATACTTGCATTGTCAACTTGGACTGTCATTATAATTAGTTGGCAAGCTTGGTCATTGTCTTTAATATTTTTTTTCATCATTAAATCAATTTGAGTGGGGAACTGATTAAAGAAGGACAAGTCATTATCTAGTGAATTTGCAAGTGATTTTTCTTACCACCAACTCACTTTAGGCATAGGTATAATAAGCCAAGACACATCTACAATGTAATCATTTTTTTTGCTAGTTCACTTTTGTGCACTAATTCACTTAGATACAGGTGCATAGTCTGGTTTCGTAAGTACAAATTTGAACTTGAATGAGATACAATAAATTCATATTTTGAGGCATTCTTTTGACAAGGTCATACTTTTTTGCACATTTGTAAATCAATTCCCAACATCTTTAGTATTATATTCCTCCATCTAAAATTTAAGCTAAGTACAATGTTTACTTTATTCAAATTCTATAAATTTAGTTATACATTTATTGTTCCAATGCCAAATCTAAGGTCCCAAGCTATTATTATTTAATTATTTTCTCAAGGTGAAATAGTTGTAAGAACATTTATTTTTGGAGAACCCAACATTTTTACACCCCTATTAATTTTTTAGACTAGGTGTTGTACACCTTGCAAGTCCTATGTCAAATTAAAATTAATTAATATTTATGCATATTGTAAATAATGTGCTCACAGGGAAAAGGGTGCCTCACTTGGATGAAACCTTGAGATTCCATAATTGGCACTATTTTTCAAGTGTTAGTGGTATTACAACAATTGAAATGAGTCATTGAATAGAGGGCTACTAGGTGGACTACAATTAGCATCTTTTACAAAATATGAATAGTGTGTGCAAGAGATAATTATTACACCTACATGGAGATCTTGGGATCTTTGACCCCACTTATTATGTGGATTCAAAACAATTAATTCTAAAAGTTACATTCTATTTTTTGACAAGTTACACTTGGAGTTGGGGTGCATGGTTTGGATTGAAACCACCTTCACTTATTTTCAACTCAAGGTTTTAAGCCCATTCTTTTCAAAAACCCTTGTTGGATTCCTCAATCTCCATGACCTATTTATACAAGGATTGGGATAGATATTGTATGCCATATTTTATGCAAGGATTCACAACCATAATTGTATCTAAATTCAAAGTGTAGCCTCATTGAAGCACAAACTTTGATAATCTATTATAACATATTGTGTTGATTAATACATTGGGTGTGTGCTTAAAGACTAGATTTTTCCTTATACATGGTTTTCCTAAGGTATATATTAAGTGTACAATGTATTGTACATTCCTATTCTTCTTCTCTTTTTTTCCTTCTAGGTCTTAATCTATTGTCATTACTCTATTAAAATGTTATTAGATTTATTATATTTGCATTGCTCTCTTAATTGGATTAGCTTGGAATTGTCATATTTTCCTTTCATTTGGTATCATATTTTAGCCAAATTGATGTATCTATGGAAGGATTTGATTGTATAAATAATCTTTATTTTAGTGGTATCCTTTTAGTGCTATCTTTTGTTTCAAAGATGGATGTGGTGAGTACATCTAGAATGAAGGTTGAGATATTTAATAGAACCATTTAAGCTTTAAAAGTTCAATATGGAGGAATTTTTCATTTATATATAGATCTACAAGTAGCATTTTTTTAGTCAAAAACTCTATCATGAAGGATGAAGACAAGGTAGTGATTGGAAAAAAAGTAAGAAGCCTTATTTGGTTTTACCTTGTAGATTTGGTGTTATTGAATGTATCAAGAGAAACTGCCACTTAGAGCCCTTGGAATCATTTATGGAACTTGTATGCAACAAAGTCCTTGTTAACATGATCTATTTGTGGGAGAAGCTTTACTCCTTATGGATGAGCGACAAAGACTCTAGGAGAGAGCACTTGAATGCATTCAACATCATGGCAATCTAGTTGGAAAACATGGATGTGAAAATGTATGAGGAGGATTAAAGTATAACCCTCTTGTGTTCTTTGCCTAATACATGGGCCAACCTAGTTATGCTAATAAATAACACTATCTCAAACACGAATCTTGATGAGGTGGTGAGCGCATTACTCTCAAAGGAGGTGAAGCATAAAATTTTAAAGTCTATCAAATATGCTTTGATCATGAGAGGTTGTTCCAAGGACAAATGAAAAGGAAAGAACAAGTATAGACAATCTAGGTCTAAAGTGATATCTAAGTCTCTCGGTAGATCTAAGGTAATGTGTTGAAACTATGGTAAGGTCAACTACATCAAGAAGGATTGCAAGAAGAAGAGTAAGGAGCTTGAGAATGATTTAGCCTCTCAATGCAACCCTTATTACATATTGCAAATATTATTACATGTTCATCTAAGAATGCATGGTTGGCTAACTTTAATGCATCTCTCGACATGATCCCCATAGGAAGTGTTTTATTGAGTACAATATTTATAATGGTGAAAATTCTACTTTGGAGATGATTCTTCTCTTAAGACCATTGGTTGTGGTAGATTCATTTTTACCTTCACATATGGGAGGAGTAAATCCCTCTCCATCATAGCTTACACATGTGTACAATTATTTGCAATCATCTAATATTTGATATTCACTCCTAGTTATGCTACTATAAACTTCAACTTTAACTATTCACTTTGATCTCCTATTTTAAAATTGAATTATACAACTCCAAGTTATCTTATCATTTTCCCACTCAAGTCTTCAAGTTTATTATTTCCTCCTATGCCTTTTACTTTCTTGCAACACTTAATTTCTTCACAATCAACAACTATGATTTGTCTTCTATACAACAACATTTTAAAATTACATCTACGACATATTTCATCATTTCATCCATTATGTCTACTATTGAACTCACACATGCCATCTTATTCTCATACTTATGTTTTGTCCCAACAATCTAGTCTAGCATGGATTATCTCGACACTATCTTGCCAATTTTCACAAATTATTTTAAACTTTCATAGCAAAATGTCATATTTGCTAACCTATTGACAATCTTATCTCCAATCTTAGTATCCTCCATACCTTCACAATATTTTTCTTCATATCATTCTCCAAACAATTTTTCTCTATATCTTTTATCTCTAACATTTCCACATTATGCCTGGAAGACACACAAATTTTCCACCTTTCATTTATAATCAACTATAACTTTTGTAGCTTACCTCTACTTATTTCATCTCTTAAAATATTTTCCCCTTCAACTTTTGTCTTCACATCATCTTTAAAAAAATTGAATCATCATTGTCACCAACAATTTGCTTCAATATATCTATATTTTCCATCTTTTCTATTGTATTGCTTCCAATCTCCATGGTAATAGATTTTATACCTGTTGATGCCAAAATTTGATGAGATAACAGTGCCTTATGGGAAACTCAGTTCAAGGGGGACCCTTTTGCGCCAAACTGAGTGACCTCCGGATTTTAAAGAAGTCGGCTTCTTCTATAATGGGTTTTTGGAAAGGGAAAAGGAAGCGGATATAATGAAACAATGTCTAATCTAAGGCGATGCGCCAAAATTTGCTGAAGGGCACGATAAATCATAGATTTAAGGGCCTGAATGTTGTTGTTATGTTCCAAAACATCAAAAACTTAAAACTATAGCATAAGCAATTCATTTATTGACATAAAATAGTATCACATACATCCTTACTACTAAGAAGAGTCATTTAGACATGATTTAGATAAGCAAGCTTGTATTCAATATATAGAAGTCTTATCAAATGAAATGCTTAAGACAATAAAAAGCACAGTTTATAGTTTAGTCAATACATGAAAAATAGAAAGGCCGAACAGTTGGCACAGTCTGAAAGTTTCTTGCAAATAAACATATAAGAGAGGCCTGGTGTCTCTTGTTATAGCCAATATCCTTTTTCTTAAAACTCTTGGATCTCTCTACTGTGGACCTTCCTCCTTTTTTTGGTGACAGAGAGAGTATATATATAGCTGGAGAGAAAACTCCCACCGCTTTGGAAAGCTGTAACGAAAAAGATCCCACAATCCCCTGTAATGATGTCAGAATCAACAATTTCTAGGCCGTTACAAATGGTGACGAGTTAGAACATGGCACCTGGATATTCAGGTGCAGGTGCACCCTTCGTAATGATGGCAGTGGTCCCAGCCAAGCTTCGAGGAGACAAGTGCCACCCACCACTTTAGAGAACCATGACGAGCAACACCCAATACATAGTTTTCCTCAGCCAGCCTATCGCTTGCTTCGATGATCAGTGTAAGGCACGTGGCAGCCCGTCGCGGCTTGAATGAGAATTCCTCTTACTGCTGCCGAGAGATTGCGAAGAAGCAACACGTGTTCAAGAGGTTGACGTCCTTCTAGATATGGAGAGAAAGCTGCATGAACCGGGTGCGAAAGACGCGTGGTAGCGTTTCGCAACCCATGGTGTTCACCTCATTGTTGCGTTGAAAAAGCTGCGAACGGTTTTCACCTGGCAGAAGGTAGGGCCCGCCAAAAATAAAAGAAGGCCTGTGGAAGCATTTTGCAGCCTGTAGCTGTTTATTTCATCCTTGTATGAAAATTTTGCGATACGCCGCCACGTAGCAAGATGTGGGTCCCTCCAATAATCCTTAGAAGTTATGGCCCCGGCAGAAGGCTTTCGCAACTCGAAGAGACCTCAAGGAAAAAAGAAATAAAAACCTCCACAAGTGAGACACGTGGATGCCCAGCGCAGCCTCCAGGACCCGAAAGGGAAGCCGCTACCTGAAGTTGTGAAGAAAGGACGTGCACAGTAGAAAAGTTCAAAATTTGATGGAAAGCCGACTAAACTCGACGACTCACAGGCCGGCGCACACACATTCACAAAAAGAAACCCGAAGGGAGTTGTTTCGAATATTTATTTTAACAGCTTTTGGTGACTATTAGGGGCATTTCGGACAAGGAACGTAGAACCCAAAAACTCTCTGGTTCTATAGATCAGAGCTTTATTTGTCGGGCTAATGGAGTCAGAGGTTGGAAAGAGCAGCCTGCAAAGGCGACCATTCACCTTCGGATGGCTTTATCATGCTGCACAAATTTTCTTGTGCCCCACGGAGATCAATAGCTTCCTTGTGAGGCAGCACCTCAGGTAGGTCGGCGCCTGTTTGGATATGAAAAAGCAGCTGCAAGAGTGGATGAATGATCGCCTCAATGTCGGCTATCGTTGGGGAGCTGCTGAACTCCTTGAATGCTTCCGAGTCATTCTCCTTCCGCTCAATAGCCTCTGCAATTTGAATAGTTGTGGCAATGGAGCCATCCTCGAGGAACGGGGACGGCAGCCCCAACTTGCCAAGCTCGGAGAAACCTCCCCATATGCCATCAAACACCTTGCTTAGAAAAGCTGCCGCTGCCTTAGTGCACTGGAAAGCAGAGTGACAATGAATGAATTTATTGGCAATTTGAGCAGCAATGTCTCGATCTTCGATACCCACCTCAGCAAGGATTTCATCCGAAACAGAGTATAGCTTGTTGAGCAAATCCCTTGCCTAAGGAACCCTTTCCAGGATGAAACACGGGAACTGCTCCATTGTGTTGTGGGCTTCTTGATTGAGTCTTAATGCCTTATCGATAAATCGGAGGGTAGGCTGCAGTGTTAGGCAGAAGGTCTTGACTTTCTTCCAGTGAGAAATGTACAATTGCCTAACTAGTGGGATGACATCGGGTTGGGCAGGGGCAGTTAGCAGAGAGGCTTTAAGCGAAGAAATCTCTGCGTCTCTTGAAATGAGGGCCTCGGCTAATTCTGCCTTCTTCTTTTTCTCGGACACTAACTGCTCTGCATAGCTGCTCATTTCTTTATTCCAATTTTGTTCAGCTCGGGAGTGGTTAGCCGATTGCTCCTCCAGAGAAGCCTTTGTCTCTCGGAGTTCCTCTTCTAGCTTAGTCTTCAGGCTTTTGAATTTGGCCTCCTTCTCCTATACCTTTTGTTGATACTGCTCTTGTAGGCGCTCCAACTCCTCACCCTTTTGTGCCATCCCCTGACTATACTCAAGGCAGATGCGTTCAAGCTCTTCCTCTTTTGACCGTAGGCTCTGCTATGCTACTTTGTTTTGGCTCTGCAATTCTTTTACTAAGCTATGGTCAGCAACCTGGGTTTTCGCAATTTCTCCTTGAAGCCTGTTCCTCTCATTTTCTGCTGTTAGTGCCCTTTCAGTCATTCGGGCAATATCTGCTTCCAAGGATTTCTCCTTTGTCTCTAGAAAGCTCACCCTTTCCTTGGCTGCCTTGAGTTGCTCATCTTTCTTCTTTAACTGGGGGCCAGTTTTGAGGAAGTTGAAAGTGACCACCCGTTGCGTCTCCTCCATGATTTCGACCTTATCTTGCGGCCGGGCTATCTTCATGTCGAGTCTGACAGCATAGATCTCATAATCTTCGGGTTGTATTTCTCCCTGAGGCTTTTTTACCCTTGGGTACATGGTTGCAAATTTTAATTCTTGCCGAGCCTCATCATACGAAGCCTGTACTTTTGGCTCGGCTGGAGCATTGTCATCCTTTTCCCTACGTCGCCTCATTCTATTTGCGCGCGCTTCCTTTCCACAATCTATCTGCACTATGAATTCGGCTGGTGATGAAACTAGCCCACCTGCGAAAGGAACACCAAAAGGCAGGGCATAGGGATAGGTAACTTTCATAGGCACACGCATTTGCTTCTTCTAGAGAGTGACAGTTTGCGGAGAAAAGTGTGGCACGTTCCATAGCTTGGCCTGAGAACTATCAGCAGGGCTAGGCATCTGTAGCGGCTGAACTGGAGATTCAGTCGTAAGGCTCATTGGCTGGAAAAAGGGGGTTGCTGACTGGGTGTCAGCTTGTTGCAACAGATGGGGATCAGTAAGCATAGCAGAAAAAGAATGGGGGCTGACAGAGGGAAGATTTTATGAAAGCGAGGTGAGGAAAGTTTGAGCGGCAGCATCAGGCGTAAGCATACTCGAAGGAGTAATTATAAATGGTCAAGCCTACGAATACTGGGCAAATCCAACTGAATAAACTGGACCAGAAGCAGAAGGTGGAGGGTTCGGATCTATGGCAGGAGTTGCTAACGGAGTAGGGGTGGGTTCAAAGGAATGAGATGTGAGAGAAGGAGCGAAATGTACCTGCTAACCAGTCGGTAGTGGCTCCAGGATTGTTCGTGACTCGCCTGCAAACTCCGACATTTGGCCAGCAGCGGGCACCTCTACTCTGACAGGTTCATGCGAAACTCCTTCGATGACACTTTTTGTGCGCTGTCTTTTCGCAGGTGGACCCTCACTAACTTCAGCAGTCGGGTCCTTCTGATGAGTAGTTAGCCGGGCCGGTTTAGTGGCCCAAGTGCACGTAACCGAGCCCCTTGATATATTAAAACGTACATTAGTGGCCACATAGGTGGTTTGCTTGGAAGCCTCACCCTTTTGCGCCGAAGAGGATGATACCGCCGCTTCTTCTTCATGCTCCTCGGATCCCTCTCCCTCTTCGCTCCTGTCAACACTAGAGTTCGGGCTGAGGTGGCCTTCATTCCACCATCTATCAAATTCCTGGTCATCCTTTAGCTGATTATAAGGAGTATTCAACTGTGCTATTTCCTGGCGATATTTCCATAAAGCTTTTATCTTTTCATCACTCCATTCCTCGCCCACTTTTAACTTGTTATACATGCCGCACTCTATCGGAAGGTTGTCCCTGGCCACGGCCACAGGAAAGTAAAACTTGTGCCATGGGCCCCTAGTGTCTGGCGTAGGGATTTGCGCTAATTCCACAAAATTTTCATCCCTATCAGTCCACCTATTAACCCGCTTCTCCCAGTATGGTCGGGGAACATGGGTAACCTTCATGTGTGGCTCTGGCAGGTCGTTAAAAGGGTTGTATTCCCACTTATCATTTACCAGTACCAACCCTAGATGTGCCAGCTTCTCCTCCAACAGCTTGTGCGATTACTTTTTAACTAAGGTTACCGACTTAAAACTCTTTGGGCAAGTGAATAATCCCTTCCTCTTGACACTTCCGCTGCTACAAAACATGAAATCAATGACACATACCTGTCGAAAAACTTCCAGCGCAAGCACTCTATCAGTGACGCAAGCCGGGAGTAGGAAAGGTTTGCCAGTAAAGCCCTGCATTCGAAGGATTGTGAAATTCTTGCCCAAGAACCAGTCACAAGCAGGGGTGTAGCCTTACATAAATCCAGTCTGCTCCATGGTGAGCCGGACGATATCACCTTCTCCGATCAAATCATTCAGGACCGAGGCTATAAAATAGTCTGCGAACGCATAATAGTCATATGTTGCGAAAAGGAAAGGTGTCCATATAGACACCGACTTTCTTTTGTTTTGCTCATCAAAAATTGATAGTGGAATAAATCGGGCGAAGAAATCAGGATTTTGGTGCAGGAACATGTGGACCAGGTAGGAAAGAAATCTAAACTTCTTTTCTGCCTGATAGTTCTCCATTTGATGTATCATTTATTCAACCTTGAACTTAGCGAAATCATACCAGAAGAGTTCATGTTGCTTGCGAAACTGTATCGCAGGGCCCAGCTGAAAAGCCTCGATCTTCTCATCGGAGTCTCGGCCACAAACAAATGCCAGCATGGACATGGGGTTCTGAAGATCATCGTGGAATGAACCACACGATAATGGGATACTTGGTGCCTTTGCGGACGCGATACCTTTCTTATTAGTCTCCTCTAACAAGAAATCAGAGCCGGTTTTCATCCTCTTCCATAGCTTCTCCCCCTTGCTTGGGCGAAAATGCTCGATAGTCTCCTTTCTTCTACTTGGATCCGGGATACATAACATGTGCTAGATGGCTTCTGGGTTGATATGAACCCTTAAATTGCGACCTTCAATGCAGTGGGTATCTGGATTATAGCGCTGAAAAGCTGCGTCGACCACCTCCGGGCAATAGTGCACCAATGGGACCATGTATTGTGGGAGACCACTATACCAGACTCTACTTATCGTGGATTGGTCTGCCCTTGCTACTGATAACCTTGCACAAGCTGCCTCTCTAAGAGATTTAGGGTTCTTTGCAATCTTTGGGTCGTAGATATTATCCCATTTTTCTTTAACCTTCTTCTGGTTGCTCCATTCCTTGGGTCTATCCAGCTCCTCTGTGTGGGCTCTTCTCGTCTTCGCGGGTATACCAGGCGTGGCATATGCTGCATCCTCGTACACGTATACCTCGGCCGAAGAACGAATAGCCGTGAACAGTTCCTAGCTAATCTCCTCCTGCATCTGCTGGGCTGAAGATTCTGACATTTTTCTTTTTCTGCAGAATTTATAAGCTTCTCGCTTGTGAATTTGCTTGCTCTAGATAGACAGACCGAAAACACTTTGCACTTCCCTGCATTTGTAAAAGCCTTTGAAATATTTTAGCCTTTTTGTTGCAATAATAGCAACCTTTCCCAAGGTGGTAGGCGAAAACAAGCCTTTTGCATTTAATTCGGCATGTACCGTTAATCTTGCAACTCGTGCAAGATGAACTGATTGCTATTTCGAGGCGGTCGGATTTCATCATTTCATTTACGAGATCGTGTGATACGCCTTGATCTCCTTGTAAATTGAGCCTGCAACTAGCCTTCTAACCTTGCGTTAGCATGTACTGGCAATTAATATCCTGGCCGGAATGATTACGCCAAGCAAACGATCACCGCTTGAAAAAGATACGAGTATCGCCTTAGGCTCTGGGATGTGCTTGAGATATGACACAATAGCCTACGGCCATACATCATTTCACTAACAAGTGCCACCTTTTTAAAGCTAATTAATCAACTTCATTTAATTAAGCACGCCTTGAGTCGTGCTATCATGCATGTACCAGCCCAAAACGTGAACAAATGCAGACTCGACCTTCGAGATGGTAGCCAGCACACATCACGTCCCTTAGAGGTGGATTGGCATATGTCTTGTCAATTTTTCTATAAATAGGCTAGTAGATAACGAACAAACATACTTAGCGTTTAAGAGGTGATAGGTGAGTAGCAGATTGCTAAGCAAGTCCCTTCATAGGTTAGGTGGTGAGAAAATTCGGCATTATCTTAGGAGACTTAGGGACAGTGTTAGGACGAATGGATACTCCAATTCGCCTAACCTCTTTTAAATCACAGACAGCATTTTTAGGTGAGATTTCCACTAGAAGGCTGAAAAGAATGACGAAGAACAAGCATTCGCTGGTTTTGGTAGCCATTAAGTGGGTCCTAGGCAAGGATTGCGTAGAATATGAGGATAAGTATAGGGTGAATACCGACATATGTTCACACTTTGTAGCGTCCATGCTGGACATTTGTGTTCCTCGGCCACTTATCTTGAAGCTGGTCAAAGAGATCTTTCCGAAGAAGTACTTGAATGGGTTCGGCGAGGTTGTTGTGCATGCTGCATATGGGATAGGCCTGCCAACAGCCAGCGACCTATGTTGCTTTATCGAAGAAGAAGCGGTTGTCGTATGGCTGCCATTCCTCACCAGATTCCGCCTGCAGACGCGTGGCCAGCACCAACAAAGGGTTACTTAGGCCCTACACTTCCTGTTTCAGAGCTACAACGTGATACCTTTCTACGACGTAGACTGATACACTGACTTCAGGAACCTAGTGTTCCCACCACCACTGGCGGTTGTGCCAAATGATGCTACCAGTGCAGCTGATGAGCCCGTGGACGAGGAAGAAGCGGACGCTGTAGTGAATGTGTCGGTTGCTGCCAGCCATTCCTTTGGATAGATAACCCCCTTGCCTTTCTTCCTAAAGATGTAACTCACATGTTCCAGATAAGCCTGATAAAAGGCCATCGTATATATAATATACTCTGATACTTGTATATATTTTAAAATCGGCATCTCAGCCATTTTGTAACCCAAGAACATATATATAAATATATACTTCCCTTTTTTAAAGAAAATCTATGCTCCTTTTTGCTTATGTGTTTCAAATTTTCTGGCTTTGCAAATTTTGTGCACTATTTCTCCATGTATGAGTGCATTTTGTGTAGAGCAATTATGGTGTTTTACCTGCCAACGATAATGAGCAAATGCGTAGAAAGACAACTTTCAGCAAGAGAACAGGCCAACAACAGGAAAAGAAATAAAAGCATTATTTACAACTGTACAAGGTAGATCTTTATACTTAATGGAACAACTTAAGATGAATCCCATTGACCAGGATTCCTAACGGTTCATGTTCCATGTTTTTCAGCTCAAAAGTGTTGTGCTGCATGCACCGAATGATTTTGAAGGGTCCTTCCCATAGGCTGTCAAACTTACTGTGCTGACCTAGCTTTGTAGCCCTGCTGTCATATTTTAGCACTAAGTCTCCACTTTTTAGACCTTGGTCGGAAGCCTTCTTGTCAAACCATCGTTTGACCACCTGTTGATGGCTTGTCATTGCTATTAGGGAGTTTTCCCTTTTTTCTTGTACTTCCAACAGTTCGACGAGCCGAACCTCCATGGCTCCATTTTGCTCTATCTCAAGGGATTTCAATAACTGTATTGCTGGGATCTCTATGGAGATAGGTAACAGCGCCTCCTTCCCATATACCAGCTCATAAGGCAAAGTCTTGAGGACTTGCTTAGGAGTTATGCGGTTGGCCCATAGCACTTTTCGGATATTTTTATGCCATTCCCTCTGGTGTTCTGAGCCAACCTTTTTAAGGAGTCGGACTAAACTTTTGTTCATAGACTCGGCTAGGCCATTTCCCTGTGGATAATAGTTTGATGATGTTTTAAGGAATATGTCATTTTTTAATGCAAAGTGACATACCTTTGTACCTAGAAATGCTCTGGCGTTGTCTGAAATGATTGTCTTCGGAGGGCCGAACCTTGCTACCAGTGCTTCGAGGAAGTCTACAATCTCTGTTTCCGTTGCCCCCTTAAGGGGAACATCTTTCGCCCACCTTGTGAAGTAGTCTGTAGCTGTTAAAATCCACTTATGTCCGGCACTAGAAACCGGGTTGATCATTTCGATGAAGTCCAGGCCCCATTGCGCAAATGGTTTATCCACCACGATAGGTTTGAGGGGCATCGCTGAATTCTTCCTTCTGTCAGAGAAGAACTGACATTTTTTACAAGCCCTTACCAGAGAGTAGGAATCACTGAAAAGTGTAGGCCAGTAATATCCAGCTCGCATGACCTTGATGGCGGTAGTTTTAGCGGAGAAATGTCCACCTTCGTCGCTATTGTGAAATGCGTCGAGGATCCTTTGCGCCTCCTCCGAAGTAACGCATCGCAGGAGCACACCATTAAAATTTCTTTTGAAAAGAACTCCTTCTATTAGCGTATATCCGCAATTCTGAAGCCAGTAATACCTTCTTTTTTGGGATGAGAGGCTTGGCGGATACCTTCCGGTTCGCATGAAGTTCATTCTATCTGTCAGCCAATCATCTTCCGATCCTGATCCATTTATCAGGATGAGCTCCAGCTGTTCCTCTTTGGCAGACACCTCTTCGTTTTGTGCCATATACTCACACAGTCCTCTGCCTTTGACAGTCTTGGTAGGCCTGACCTCGATGTCATACTCCAGGATCTTAGTAATCCAATTAGCCATTTTTTCTGTGATCTCTCCTTCCATGATGTATTCACGCACACTAGAATGTGTGACATATAACAGAACTTTGTTACAGGAAATCAGATGGAAATTTTTTTTAAGTCCCTTTACTATTGCGAAGGCCTGTCTTTCGATGAAGTTATAATTCGCCTCATATTCCTTTAGTGTTCGGGAATAGAACGCCACTGGATGCTCTCCCTTTCCTTCACTATCCTTTTGAGTCAGAACAATAGCGATACTGGACTTGCTACCGAAGGCATACATTATAAAATATTTGCATTGATCTGGATTAATTAACACCGGGGCTGTGGAGATCACTTCCTTGACCTTTTCAAATGCTTCCCGAGCTTCTGTTGTCCACTTGAAAACTTGATCCTTTTTCAGCATTAGAGTGATCGGCCTAATCATTCCCGCATAATCAGAAATAAATTTGCTGACGAAATTTACCTTGCCGAGAAAAGACTGGACACCTTTCTTATTTACCAGAAGGGGAAGCTCCTTAATAGCCTTTACTTGTTCGGGGTCAATTGAAATACCTTCTTTAAATACAACATGCCCTAACAGCTTACCCTGATGTACTCTGAATACACATTTCTTTGGATTTAAGGAAACCCTGAACTCCTGGTACTTTTGAAAAACTAATTCCAAATGATCAAAATGATCATCTTTAGATTTAGAGAACACAGTAAGGTCATCCAAATAGATTAGAATAAACTTATTGATTAGTTCACTGAATGCGATGTCCATAGCTCGCTAGAAAGTTGCCCCTGCATTGGATAAGCCAAAAGGCATTTTAGCATATACAAATGTTCCCCACTTGGTGGTGAACGTAGTCTTGTGCTGATCTTCTTCTTTAACTCGAATCTGGTTATAGCCAGAGAAGCCATCCAGCAGAGAGAACATTTTCGATCCTGCGACAGTTTGGAGGATCGACTCCATAGAAGGCAATGGATAGTGATCTTTGAGAGATGCTTTATTGAGGTCTCGGAAGTCCACGTATAAGCGAATATCGCCATTCTTCTTTCTGACTGGCACCAGGTTTGATACCCAAGTACTATGTTTGATTGGGAAGACAATACGTGACTCAATGAGCTTGGTTAGCTCTTGTGCCATCAGGGCCTCAACTTTAGGGTTGATCAGCCTCTATTTCTGTCAGACTGGTTTCGCACCTTCTGTTAGCTCAATAGTGTGTTGAATGATGCTAGGATCATAACCCTCCAGATCATCGTAGGACCAGGCCACTACTCCATATTTTTTGCAGAAACTGATAAGCCTTTCTCTATCTCGTTGTGGGACATCTTTTCCGACCTGGAGATTCCTGCCATCAGATACCCGAAGGTTTTCGTAATCACTTTTGTCTGCCACGAATTTCTGCTTATCATTTCGTGCATCATTACAATCGAAAAAATTCTCGAGAGTAACTAACCCTTTCGGAAGTTTATTTGACTTGAGCTGCATAATTTGTCCTTCATAGGCCTCGGCGATCTTCGGTTGAAGTTGATCAGCGAATTCTCCCGAGTGTTGGATAAACGAGGCGATGTGCTCATCGCTCTCAAAGAATTGCCAACTCTGATCATTGTCGGGGATCGCTGGTCGAACAAGCATTCGTACTGAATATTTGTTCCGAAGCAAGTCAGAGACAGGATCAAACTAAGCACCGATCACAGCCATGCGATCTGCATCACTATTCTGCATTCGGGGAATGGTCAGGATGTTAAAAGCTTCAAAAATTTCAATCAGGTCCCAGATTCGATGCCAATAGGATCTCATTCAGACATTCTTCGCTGCAGAGATTCCCTAGACCTGATTAACTACTAGTTCAGAATCTTTGAACATAATCAATTGCTTAATACCCATTTGTTCTGCTAGGCTAAGGCCTTGGACCAACCCTTCATATTCAGCTTCATTGTTGGAACAGGAGAACTGGAATCATAAAGACCTCAACAATTTCTCATTCTGTGGGGATATTAGACATACCCCGGCTCCAGCTCCAACTTTGCTCCTTGCTCCGTCAAAATATAACGTCCACATCTCATTTGCTTGGTTATCGTCAGATTCTTTGATGACCTTCGGAAGAACTTGGTCTTCATCATAAATCACATATGTGCCCAATCCGGTAGCATGATAATTTCCAAAGGGATCATTGTTTATGTGTTCACTCAACAGAGCATCTTCCTTATCATTTCGGTCTCCGCTCACCTTCTCCTCTTCTAGTAGTTCGACATTGTACATGTCCTGCTTAGTGATGTAGGTATGTGCGGCCTCAAAATTGATCAGGGCTTCATCCGCCACGTGTTCGGAATGTAGAGCCTCCGATTCTATCTTCATTTTCGCACCATGCTTGGTCCGAAGTATTAGATGTGACCAATCTAAAGACAAATATTCACCCACTTTTGAAGTAAATTCTCGAGATAGACAGAGACCGAACATAGGAGGAACATCTATGATCACTGTATCTTGCGGGACCGTAATACTTGGGCAGGCAATTAGAGTTAACGGAAGCGCTTTGATGACACCTACAGTATCAACTTTATTTCCATCTAGCTGCATCACCCCCTTCTTCATAGGTTAGTAGTTGAGCCCCAAGGCTTCGGCTATCAGTTTTGGCATAACCGTTGTACTAGCGCCAGAATCAATCATAGCATTGTGTAATAGCTTCTCCCCTATAATGAGAGTCAAGAAGAAGGGTTGAGGTTTTGGCCTACCTCCAACTTCCGTATGGGATTCCTCCGCTTTGTTTGCAAGATCTTTAGTTGGTGGCATTTGATAAACCACCTCCGTACTGGCAGACAACTCTGTTGGTGTTGAGTTGATCTCTTGTTGAAGTGACTTCTGTAGCATAGTTTTATGTTCCGGGATAGCCAGCATGTCCCATAAAGACACATTAGCGGATGATTTCTTCAATTGCTCCACCACATTAAAAGGTGACGAGGTCGGTGATTTCTGCTCCTTTGCTTTTGTTATAATAATCTCCTTCCGTGGTTGAGAAGGCGAAGAGATGGTCGGAGCGCCGGAAATTTGATCGGATACGCCTTTGCATTGCGGGTTGTCCAAAAGTGAAACAACAGGCTCACCGGTGAATCTCCTCTTTGAGCGTGTGTTATAGTCAGATTGCACCTACGGCGTTTCAGCTGTGGACGTGTCATTGGCGAACACCATTTCCTCATCTTCCATCCATGAGAAGAGCGCATGATCAGGCACAATATCAGACTCTTGCTTTAAGGACATTCCTTGCATTTGCGTGGTAAGGACCGCATTCTCCATTATCGAGGCATATATGTATTCTCCATTTTCTATAGCAGTACCTTGATTGCGTTGTTCTGCCACCTTCTGTTGTAAGTTGCCACGCAGACAATTTTGGAGCATATGTGCATCATTGTAGGGGAAACACCATGGATTGATGTCATCAATAAGATTGTTTTGTCCTACGGTTAATTCTCTACTTGAGCTTGGCGATGCACCTGTCAGCGGCGTAGGCACCGCGACTATTTGGTTGGTAGTCGGCGCTGATGGATTGGTGCGAGGCGCACTCTGATATTGATTTGCTGATAAGTAGACCGTCCGCCTTGATAGTTTTGATATGCGGGCCGTGGAGGCGTTGCTTGGTTCCGCTTGAGAGTTGTTATATCATTCGCCATAGTTCACAACATCTCCTTGAGGTCGCCCATTTCATCTTTGGAAGAACCCGATGTGGAAGCCAAGTTTTCAGGAGCGACTGCATATGAGTACATCGACTGGGGAGTTGTTGGCGCACTGGTCGATGCAGCTTCTTGTGCAGAGGTCGATATCTCAGAAAATATCAGGATAATAGGTTGAAGAGACAACTTTCTGCAATCTATCAAATGATTCTCAGCTTTGATAGCGGTAGCATAAGCATCTGGTAGAGTGGCTCCTCCCAAAGACTTGATCATCACAGAAATGTCAGGGTTAATGGACTTCAGATAAAACATGAACGCCAGTTCTGGAGTCGGGCGGATAGTCACAGGAATCCTCTGCCAACTTGAGTGAAATCGGGCATTAAAATCTATCAGGGCCTCCTAGGGTGCTCGTTTGATGACGGATAGCTGATAATATAATGAAGAACAATCTCCATCATTTGAGAACCTTTCGTAGAATGGATCTTCGAGGTCATCCCAAGTGCGAATTGAATTCGGAGTCAGTGTCCGGTACCAATTCAGGGCCTTGCCTTTGAAGGACGCAGTGAGGAGCCTCAGGGCTACATTCTGCGCTGTAATACCGTGTACCAAACATACATCCGCTACATCCTGCAAATGTTCTGCTGGCGTTTTCGTGTTGTCCCCGGCAAATTTAGGAAGAGCTTTCAGGGCCGAAACCGGGATAGCGCCCCAAATAGCAGGCGCTACCAGAGCTACCAGGGGACTTCCAGCATCCCATGCTACATAGTTTCTATTCGCGGTCGGCAACATGGTGAGAGGAAAGGGTGGTGGGAAAGGAACAGTTACTAACTGATTTGCGGCCTGGACTGTTCCTAGCGGAGGTACTAGTAAACCTGGGTTATTTGTAGTCTGGGATCTAGTTACAGGCCGATGGCTCATACACCCTTTTCTAAAGCAATTTCATTAGTTTGGGTCCCACCGGGCGTGCCAGAAAAAGGACAAACTATTGACGCCAAAATTTGATGAGATAATAGTGCCTTATGGGAAACTCAGTTCAAGGGGGACCCTTTTGCGCCAAACTGAGTGACCTCTGGATTTTAAAGAAGCCGACTTCTTCTATAATGGGTTTTTGGAAAGGGAAAAGGAAGCGGATATAATGAAACAATGTCTAATCTAAGGCGATGCGCCAAAATTTGCTGAAGGGCACGATAAATCATAGATTTAAGGGCCTGAATGTTGTTGTTATGTTCCAAAACATCAGAAACTTAAAACTATAGCATAAGCAATTCATTTATTGACATAAAATAGTATCGCATACATCCTTACTACTAAGAAGAGTCATTTAGACATGATTTAGATAAGCAAGCTTGTATTCAATATATAGAAGTCTTATCAAATGAAATGCTTAAGACAATAAAAAACACAGTTTATAGTTTAGTCAATACATGAAAAACAGAAAGGCCGAACAGTTGGCACAGTCTGAAAGTTTCTTGCAAATAAACATATAAGAGAGGCCTGGTGTCTCTTGCTATAGCTAATATTCTTTTTCTTAAAACTCTTGGATCTCTCTACTGTGGACCTTCCTCCTTTTTTTGGTGACAGAGAGAGTATATATATAGCTGGAGAGAAAACTCCCACCGCTTTGGAAAGCTGTAACGGAGAAGATCCCACAATCCCCTGTAATGATGCCAGAATCAATAATTTTCAAGCCGTTACAAATGGCAAAGAGTTAGAACACAGCACCTGGATATTCAGGTGCAGGTGTGCCCTTCATAATGATGGCAGTGGTCCCAACCAAGCTTCGAGGAGACAAGTGCCACCCACCGCTTTAGAGAACCATGACGAGCAACACCCAATACATAGTTTTCTTCATCCAGCCTATCGCCTGCTTCGATGATCAGTGTAAGGCACGTGGCAGCCCATTGCGGCTTGAATGAGAATTCCTCTTACTGCTGCCAAGAGATTGCGAAGAAGCAACACATGTTCAAAGGGCTGACGTCCTTCTAGATATGGAGAGAAAGCTGCATGAACCGAGTGCGAAAGACGCATGGCAGCATTTCGCAACCTGTGGTGTTCACCTCATTGCTGCGTTGAAAAGGCTGCGAACGGTTGCCACCTGGCAGAAGGTAGGGCCCGCCAAAAATAAAAGAAAGCCTGCAGAAGTATTTCGCAGCCCGTAGCTGTTTATTTCATCCTTGTATGAAAAGTTTGCGATACGCCACCACGTAGCAAGATGTGGGTCCCTCCGACAATCCTTAGAAGTGATGGCCCCGGCAGAATGCTTTCGCAACTCGCAGAGACCTCAAGGCAAAAAGAAATAAAAACCTCCGCGAGTGAGACACGTGGACGCCCAGTGCAGCCTCCAAGACCCGAAAGGGAAGTCGCTACCCGAAGTTGCAAAGAAAGGACGTGCACAGCGGAAAAGGTCAAAATTTGATAGAAAGCCGACTAAACTCGGCGACTCACAGGCCGGCGCACACACATTCACAAAAAGAAACCCGAAGGGAGCTGTTCGAATATTTATTTTAACAATAACTTTAAAAAATATTCCACTCTCACATTCTTCTTGAATTTCACTCCATCAATCTTCAACTCTTTAGATCCAATTTCTCTCAAATCGCCTCACTTTAATACATCAATTATCCAACACATTATTTTTATCTAAACTAACTACAATTTATTTTTCACACCTCTCAAATCTTCTTCTAATATTATTGTTCCTCGTGGAAACATCTTCAAAATGATCATCTAATTCTTCTTCTAAAAGTATTTACTAACTTGTCTTCATTTCTTCATGTCCAAAATTACATTTATTATAACTCAACATGGGATGTCTTCTTTCATCATTTTCAACATCCACTAACCTAGCTAACAATTTCTTTGGAAATATGGAGGTTGTCAATCTTATAGAGGAACCCAAAGAAGAGATGTAGAAGGAAGTGTTAGGACTAGTGATAGTAGAACTAATAAGTTCATTTGTAGTTATGCCATATATAAATAAAGAATTAGAGGTATTTCATCGAGAAGTATGCATTTTGGAGACATTTATAAGCACTTCATTAAGAAGTATGCATTTTGGAGACATTTTTATTTGACTTTGGTGAAGTATCAGTGAGTATGTGAATCACCAACTACAATGGCTATGTAGAAGTTGATAATAATTTTTCCTTTTTGATTTTTATGGTAATTCTATCTATAATGCTCATCACCATAAGGATATTCTTTTATCTATATTTTTTACATCTTTCAAGAGAAGTTCAAAATAATCCATATTTTCATGTTGCTCCAAAAGCTCTGGCATGGGTAGAAGAATATGTGACAGATTATGAGGAGGCTATATATCTAATAAAGAGATTTGGGGGGGATGTATGAATTAAAAATTATTGATATAGATGACGACGTTTACTAACATATGGATGGAATATATGTTGATGCAAATCTTGGTCTTTATTCCCTTTAGAAAATGAAGTATGTTCTAATGGTTCTCCTTAATATCTTTTTTTTTTAATCTTTTAGATCTCATTTAAATGTACAAATGAATGTCTTTAAATACCATTATATAGCAACATGTCACACAATAGTGTATTAAGTCGGTCCATAATGATTAGTAAAATGGTATAAGGAAGTTTGAATTTGAATTTATTCACTTGAACTTTGGGTCATTTCCTACACATCATTAAACTAGACCAAGCCAATCTTGGGCCACTAAAAAATGAACCTTATGTTAAAATGATAATTTCAATGCAAGGAGTGAACTTATGGAAGCAAAGTGCAAATAAGAGTACAATAATGATGAGCAAATGACAAATGTATAAAAATGACACAAATAAGATAAAACAAATATGAATATAAATTATAGTATGAACCAAACTTAATAAAAAAGATGATACTTTGTCAGTATATTATCATAATAAAAATGTTCTCATCAAAATAGATCTAAAATTAAATAAAAATAATATGTGTATATATTCAAAATAGATCCAAAATTTTATATATATATAAAATTACAAATTCAATATATAATCCATATAAATTTTTTCTTATATTTTTTAGAATTTCTATATAATCACATGACCACTTTAAATTTTAGTTTCAGCTATAAAAGGGAGCCATCCTCTACCATTGTAAAGAGACTACCAAGATATTCAAAGTTTGTTCGATGAATTAATTAATTAATTAAAAAAAAAATCCATATAACTCCTAATGTTATTTCTTTTTAGTTTCTATATATCCTTGTATCATTGCATGTTTAGGAATCCATTGCCATAACTAATAAAAACTTTTAAAATGCCATATAGTCAATGACAAAAATATCTAAAGATTCACATTCTTTCAATAGTCATATGACATATCTAATGAAATAGTTTTAATACGGAACATAATTTTTAAAACCTTGGGATCGTAAGACAGAATACAAGGAAAAATCTACGTTATTATAAAATAAATAAATAAACCAATTTTAACATCTTTTCATTTATATAATATTTTCAAAAAAGTTATAAGAATCAAAAGCAAAGATGAGAATAGTGGTGATGTAACATGTGACATCCTTTAGATTGAATTGGTCTTTAGGATTTAACCGAAGTGCATAGACAATATAAAGTATTTAGAGTTCTCTTTTTGAAGTGTGATTTTTGTATTTTCTACTATTGTTGTCTTTATCGAACCATTTTCAACATTTTTAATTAAAATGTTTTTATAATTTAAAAAAAAAATAAAATAATTGATTTTAAAAAATTAGAAATACGACAAGATTAATGGTGTAATATGAGATGTATCAACATTCTTCTTTTCAAATGGGTTGTATTTAAGGGTTTATGTAATAGCAAACAAGGTAAAGAGAAAGATGCTTGTAGAAAAGTCGGAACCACTTTTTTTTTACCAATCGATCATTAAGTATATATATGATATTGGTAAAGTTATTTATATTGTGTATATATAATGCATGCATGAGCTAGTCACACTATGTATATGTATTATATGTATGACCTAGTCACACTATGTATATGTGATGATGCATGTATGAGCTAGTCACATTGTATATACGTTTTGTATGCATGGACTAGTCATATTGTGTGTATGTAATGTATACATGAGTTAGTCATGTTATGTATATGCAAGGTGTGCATGAGAAATTCGCATTGCATATATATGGCATATGCATAGGCCAATCACCATGTGTATGTGTGATGCATCAATGAATTAGTCACATTGTGTATATGTGATGCACATATGAGTTAGTCACATTGTGTACATGTTATATGCATGAACTCTCTATGTATAAATTTGATATACATTAGATGTAGTTTTGTGTAGTTTTGTGTGTGTTTGTATATTGATGTGGACATTGAACTAACATTTGGCTAGAATACATTTACTATCATGGTATTATGCATGTATGAAATTGTAGTATGACTATAATTGATAGTTGTGTTTCAAAAGAGGAAAAATATATTATCTCACAAGCAAGGATGCGGTCTCTCTATTATTGGTATATGAACTATGAAGCCTCTAATCCCTAGAAAGAGATATGTAGGCAAGTTGATTAATAATGAGCCATTGAGGTATAGGTTTGGGTTTAGGATGACCATGATATTAGGAGCTAAGCATATTTAGTGTGACTATGTAAGATTACGACATATAGGTTTTTCCATGGCTATGGGTGGAAAGATTATGAAACTAGCACTTGTATATTTGATGGAGGTTGATTGATTAAAATAGTACTAATGACATGAAAAATTAGTAATACCTAAGGTGATTATTACACATAATTTATTAAAAAAATTACAATCACAATCAAGATTCTTTTAATCTAAACACTTTTATAATAAGTGTTTAAAAAAGATGCATTCTTATAAAATATCATAAACCATATTTAATTTAAGATATATAGTATGTCTCTTTCATTTTGTAGTTGTTTTTTTTATTTTATTAATATGTTTGTAATTTGTTACTTCTATTTAATTATTTTATCTAGTACTTATAAGAGTCTTAAGAATAATAATTAAGAATAAGGATTGAGTTAGACAAAGTTGGAACAAACATAGACATGAAGAACTTAGCATCAAGGGTAAAGTCAACTTAATTTGCATATACTTTAATATTATAAAATTAATTTAATCTAAAAGAACATCAAAAGTCATCATTCTTGTTATATGAAATATTTCATTAATGTAATTTAAGTAAAAGTAAAAGACTTTTTCTTTTTCGAGTAGGGTGTGTAAGTGATTGATTCACTTGATTTTCATGATGGAGACCAAGGCTCAAATCCCTCCAAGGACACCTTAGTGTTGAATGAATATCTTAACGCTTGTTTCATGGGTGGTTTGCAACTACAAAGTGTTGTAAGGATGCGACAAAAAAGTAGTCAAATGAAACAAATAGAATATTTATAATTTTCATCATGTGGTGAAATAATTATAATAAATAATGGGATATTTGTCCATTAACATGGAGTGAAATAATTGTAAAATACATTAAATAAAGATATGCTATATATTTGTAAATATATTTTAAGTGTTAGTCTAAATAAATATGTATGAAACATATTTACTAGCATTTGCACCAGAAGAAGGTGCAAGGGTTACATTGATAGGAAATATTGGTTGCTAGTTTAGAAATATTTCAATTGTTTGGAAGTTGTTTTTTTTCGATGTGGATTGGTTGCCAGTTTAGAAATATTTAATTGTTTGGAAGTTGTTTTTTTTTTTTATGTTATAAAAATTTCCAGGGAACCATGCTTTCATTTAACAAATAACACCAAAATTATTTTAAAATGGAAAAAATAGAAGAAATAAATGATAACTGCCCTGGACACATATTCCAAAAAAAAAATTCACCTCAAGATTTTGCACAAATTGTGTCATTTTGTCCACAAATTGATTAACACAATTATAATTGAATTGATTTAGTTATAATTATTATTTTGTTGTCAAGCATTATGAGAAATCACATAAACAAGCTCTTCATTGGCCAAACTGCCCCTGCTATGTTTAGAACTCTCAATAATGTCAATAGCTCTTGCATTTGTAAGTGCAATCATCCTGACCATAATACATCACAATCTTGAAAAAGATAACAAGAAGCATTTTAGGGAATATCAATTAATCTTTGGAGGTGCAATCTTGACAACATCGCATGGAAGAAGAGAAAACTAAATAAATATAATCCTTGTATTGTTGTAGTTCGCTAGTCAACAATGGCTTGGCCTCAAGTGCCATATGTAGTGACTTGCACAAACATTTACTTGAATGAGAGCTGACAGATAATATCAAACATGCATGAAGATTTATTTCCAAACGTGAAGCAACAAATATTTATGGTCACAAACAACCACCGGTAAACAACGACTCGTAAATTGTTTCACAGTTACCTATTTACAACGTGAGATAGATTTACGGGTCAAACTGCATCCACAATGAATATAGCCTATCGACTAATAAATATGTCTAAATCTATTTATTTAATTTTTTATGAAAAATGATCTTAATATTTTGTTTATATTATAGATTCAAATTTAATATATAATAATCACAACAAGACAAAGAATACTTAAACCATTATAACAAACCTTTCAACCTATTTCATTAAAAATATTAACTAGCATATATATATTATTAATAATAATATATATAAAAACGTTGAGATATCCTTCTCGAGGCATCTATTTTTTAATCAATTACTCACATAAAAGTGAAATAGACACCTCAAGAAGGATATCTCTTGACGTTTTTATATATAATATTAAATATATATATATATATATATGCTAGTAGTAGTTGTGACATGTGTAACACATTGAATAAATTAATATATTTAGGGTTATGATTAGAGTTAGCATTTAGGATTAGGATTTATATCATGGTTAGGGTTAGCATTAGGGTTAGGGTTTGGTTTAGATTTATTATTATGATTAGGGTTAGGGTTTAGTGTTAAGGTTGGGTTTATGTTCATAGTGTGAGAATTATGTTAGGGTTAGGAGTAGAATAATGGTTAGGGTTTGGATTATAAATATAACAGGTTTTAGGTTAGAAATAAGGCTTTGGTTAGTGTTAAGGGTTGGGTTGGAATTACTATTAAGGTTTGGATTGGAATTATAATTAGGGGTAGGGTAAGGATTTATATTTGGCCAAGGTTATGGTTTGGGTTAGGGTTAGGGTCAAGGTTAGGATTATTAAGGTTAAGATTAGCATTAGGGTTAGGATTTGGTCACAAACAACCATAGGGAAACAACGACCTGTAAATTGTTTCATAGTTACCTATTTACGATGTGAGATAGATTTATGGCTCAAACTGCATCCACAATGAATATAGCCTATCGACTAATAAATATGTCTCAATCTATTTATTTAATTTTTTATGAAAAATGATCTTAATAGTTCAAACTTATCCCAAAAGGAAAAAATAAAGACACTATTTTTGGTTGGCAACCAATTACCTTGTTAAATACCTCTCATAAAATTATTGCTAAAGTATTAGCTATTAGAATTAAACCTATTGTGCAACGTATAGTGAGAGTCAAGCAAACTAGATTTATAAGAGGCAGATTTATTCTTGATAACCTTATGCTGGCGTGGGAGACTATAGAATGGGCCCAACAATCATGCCAAAACATACTTGTGGTTAAGCTCAATTTTGATAAAGTGTATGATAGAATTTGTTGGTGTTTCATTCTTAAAATGTTGTAGTGGTTGGGTTTTGGTCCAAGTATTCAAAAACATGTTTCAATGTTATTTAAAGATGCAAATTCTCATCTTGTAATTAATAACTCTATTTCAGCTCCCTTTGAGCTGCAACGTTCTATAAGACAGGAGTGTCCTCTATCTCCTTTTTTATATGTGCTTACTGTTGATGCACTAGGATATCTTCTTCAAAAGGCTAATCAAATGAAACTTATTAGAGGTATTTCCATTCCTCGATCATTAACTTGCATTTTGCTGATGATAGCATGCTATTTTTGCAAAATTCTAAAGAGGAACTTAACAATACATTGGAAATCTTGGAATTGTATTGTGTTGTTTCTGGATCTCAACTATCTCATAATAAAACTAATTTTTTAATGTCACAAAGTGGCTCTATTCCACATTGGATTCCCAAAGAATGGAAGCCTATCAATCATGGGGAGATAACAAGATATTTAGGAATTCCCTTTGGTATAGAGGTCTCACTTTCAAATATGTGGAGATGGTTTCTAGACAAATTAAAAAAGAAATTGTTGACTTGGGGTAATAAATTTTTATCCTTGGCAGGTAAAATCCAGGTTGCCAACAAATTTTTTATTGCTACTCATGTTTACTACTCATCCTGTTGGATGCCTTCCAAGCAGGGTTATGAAGAATTAAACAAGATGATTCAAAAATTTCTCTGGTCCAAATGGGATGGTAATGCGGGTTTCATTGCCTCTTCTCGGTCCCATTATATTCAACCAAGAACTCATGGAGGCCTCGGTCTCATAGACCCCAAAACTCAAGGGCTTTGCCTCACTTCAAAGTGGATTGTTAGAGCTACTAATGGTGATGAACCATGGAATATTTTAGTATGACATCGAATTATGGAGGTTGTTGTTAAAAGTAAGTGGCAAGCAGTCAATTGGTTAGATAAGATTTTAATGTCTCCCTTTTTCAAAATCAAAGCTTCCTTTCCTCTTCAATCTATTTGGAGAGCATGGCAACAAGTTTGTCACTTCTTAACTTGGAATAATGCTTCCTTACAACATGGTTTTAGTTTTTCCTCAGCTTCAATCTGGTGGAATAGAGTTATTAATTATCATAATCAGCCACTTGCTACTAGCTTTCCAAGGCATGCTTATTACTTGTTTAAAAAGGGAATTCATAATTTCAAAGATATTTGGGATTTTAATTCCTTTGATTGGGCCTCTTGGCCATATCTCAAGGAACATTATGGGCTGAGTGATAAATATAAACAATTTTTGATTTGTGTGCAGTCTTTGGTCCCTATTGATCTCTCTATGAAGCTTTGCACTCCTAAGGAATGTAACTTTTT
Organism: Sequoia sempervirens; assembly: GCA_007258455.2. Lineage (NCBI taxonomy): Eukaryota > Viridiplantae > Streptophyta > Pinopsida > Cupressales > Cupressaceae > Sequoia > Sequoia sempervirens. The sequence continues at coordinate 555,200,118 of VDFB02000003.1, read as the reverse complement.
CAAGGATTGGAAATGGCTATCCATCAATCCATTTAATTATTTCCCTTTGAAGAAGGTGTATTGTCATATCCTTTCTAGATGGCCTCTTGTTCCTCGTCTTAACCAGAAGTGGAAATGCAAATTTAATGCCAGATTTTGGAGCCAATTGAGTGCTCAAATATGGAAATCAAAAGCTGATTTTGACTCACAGTTGTTGGTTTGGAAAATTTTACATTGTAAACTACTGGTTGGAGATAGATTGAGATGTATTAAAGTTCAACCAGCTAATTTCCCTTATTGCTCACGTATTGAAAATATGAAGCATATATTTTGGGATTGCACATATGTTAAGAAACAATGGACAACTGTTTTTAAAAAAAAATATGCTATTTTCCATCATGAGTTAATCTGGAAAGAGGCTATCTTGGGTTTGGGTATGCATAACAGTATTATTGTTGATTTTATTAGACATGTTATTTTAAGGAATATTTGGAAAACTAGATGTTCAACTATGTTCTCTAACGACTATTGTCATGCAACTGCAATTTTAACGCTTTACTCTGGCATCCTTCTTCAGGTGGCTTTTTTGTTTTTGCAGCAACAAGTTTTATGCAAGAAGAATGCCAAGAACATGGTTCAACTTCAACAAATCAAAGACCAAGTTTTGCAATTACAATCAAATTACAAGTTTTGGCATTGTAAAATTGCACAGTTTATGAAATGATTGCTCCACTCAGCCTCTTTAGCTGATTTTGTTTTTATGATTAGTTAATGTTTTTTTTTCTTCCGACTACCTTTAGATAGCTCTTATTCTTTGTAATCTGCTTTGATTCAATATATAAAAAAATGATCTTAATATTTTATTTATATTATAGATTCAAATTTAATATATATAATAATCACAACAAAACAAAGAATACTTAAACCATTATAACAAACCTTTCTAACCTATTTCATTAAAAATCTTAAATATATCTCAATTTATCTATTCAAATGCCATATAAATTATAATTCTAAGTGGTCAAAGCAAAACAACTTTTAATTATTAACTTGTTCCTTAAGTCTTAGGAAGTTTAAATAATTTAAGCAAATGTATGTTTCACATTTTATTTTTGTAAAGCATGCTAGACATTTAATTTACTTTATTCTCCAAAAAAGTTGAAGTGCAATTCTAGACTTGGATTGATGTAATACAACTTTATCATAAAAAAATGATTTAGCCTGCAAAAGTAGAAACCTTCGTTCATTTCAAGGATAAAATCAAAATAATAATAAAATGAATGAAGCATAAACAATGAAAATATTGTCGGCCGTATACAATGGCGATAAACCTAATCCAAATGTTCTTGTGGAAATATTCTCCGCGACAAAACAAGAGAAAAATTTAAAACTAGGGGTGCATAAGCCCATGTCCTAAGCTTATACAAATTGATAAATTATTAGAGGAATTATAAAATCTTTTAGGAATATTCTTAAAGATTGCTCACGTTCCTAATATCAAATTCTTCCAATCAATTTACTATTGATAGCTTATGGTTTGCTGCATACAATCTACCCTTTTCATTATAATAATTCCATATAAGTGGTTTTTTTTTAATAATTGCATTTACATACAAATTCTTCAAATTAATTTATTACTGGTAGCTTATGGTTTGCTACAAACAAACCGACCTTCTCATTATAATAATTCCATATAATTGTGTTTTTTTTTTTTTTTTCTTCTAATAATTGCATTTTCATGGAGGGTGTGACAAGCATTCCATTATGATATAGGTCCTCTTCACCATGCTTATAGCTTAAGGACAATTTGCATAATTTATAAATGATTTTTTTTTGTCTTTATTGTTGACTTTTTTATTTTATTTTTAAAATTGTAATTATGGTTAGCTTTTATCTTAAGGTGGGACATGAGTATAATTTTGATCATATGGTGTTTTTTTTTAATTATTGGATGAAGAAAATTACAAGTATTGTTTAGATGAATAGAAAAAAATATAAGTAAAGTTCAAACGAGTAGCACAAATGTATATTAAATAAAGATTTTAAAATATATCACAATTGTTAATGGAGATGTGTTTGTTTTATTTGTGGTAATGTGTTTTCTTGAATGTATGCAATAATATATTATCTTTGTGATTAAAGAGGGATGAAAAAGAGAGACTCGAAAATTATAGAGTTCATTTTAGTATGGAATTTTATAATATGCATTTTGCTTAGGGTTTTTCTTAAATTTTTCAATTATCTTATTTTTGTAGGATTTTTAAGATATCATTGATATTTATTTCACCTTTGGTCTCACCCTTAAGGAAGTCTTCAATTTTATAAGTGACTAAATTTGTGTCTTCCACTACTAGAGTTGTAGTTGCAAGTAAGAATGACTCCCAACCACACCTAGAAATTGTCTTAAAGGTTTACAATGAGGTAACTCCTTTGAATTTGATGTTATTTGGATTGTAGATATTGAATTTGTTTGCAACTGATATGAATGATATTGCCTCATTACTTATTATGTCAATTGTATCCCCTTTGAGAAACATTTACTATCGTGGGTTAGAAATTTCCAAAATTCCCATGGCATTAAACTATTTAGGGTTAGGAGTCTTTTAAAGGGATTTTCATTGTTCATGTTTGTTGAAGTCACGCAAAGACTCATGGGAGCAACAATCTTCTACAACACCAAATAACCTTCCACACATGAGAGAAGCAATAAAATTTCTTATATTACCAATAATAATAAAAGATGTGTAATATACAAGAGTAACCTTGTTTATAAAGGAGAGGGGAGAGCTAGGACAACACAATTTATGACAATGACATGAAACACAAAGGATAAGTACCCTAAGTGTACCCTAAAAGTGCCCTAAATAAACTCAACAACTAGTTAGGGAAATAACCCTATTCACACCAACACCCCCTCTTAAGTACAAATTAGGGAGGAAAAAATATATGTAAATATGCAAGGATGGGTCTCAACAACAAGGCCTAATAAGGTAGCCATGTACAAACAATCTTTTATAAATGAAGAAAAGGAGAAAACCATGTGGGAAAAAACTCCTCTCTAAAAGAGAGAATATGTAGAGAACACATGAAAAGGTGAAAAAGGAGGACTCATGAAGACCCCCAAGGACAACTTTGTTCACCCAAATTATTTATCACAACTAAATTAATGGGGTGATGCCCAAATATTAGTGAAGATATTTGTAACTTACTCCTTAGTAGGCTAGTACTCCAAGATGGGTTGCTTAATGGAGTGCATGTGGACCTTGATATGCTTAGTCTATTGATGATCCACTAAGCCATGTGAAATGTGAATAACACTCTAATTTTGTTACACCAAAGAGTGGTGGGATGATCTATAGGAAAGTGGAACTTGGTCATCAAATATCGAAGCTAAAAATCTCTTGGATAGCTAAAATTGCACCTTGATATGGAACCATTGTCAATGATAATGTAATGGATGTCTACTTCTTGAATCTTTTGAATAGAACTAAGGTAGAATAAAAAATTATAAGTAGAATTCCAATTAGAGTTAGTGAAGCACAAAATTTGTGAAACTCCTTATATGTAGTGAATTCTCAAATGAGATGTGCCCTAGATATACGTTAAGATACATTTAGCTAACTTCTAGTGACTCTCATGAGGCTCTTGATAGAAATAGGAGATAATTCTAACCACAAAGTAAATATTAGGATAATTGGTGTCAAGTACAAAAGAATCCTAACCAATTAGTAATGCAAAGTAGCATCAACTATTTGAGTAGTGTAACTAGTAGACTATATAAAATTTGACTTAGAAGGTGTGAGGGTAGGCTTACAATCAACCATGCTAAATATTTCAATAAAATTGAGAGTGCATAATTTTTCTAAAAAATGAAATCCCCTCATAATTTTGGTAAACTTGAAGAACAAGGAAGAAATACAAAATACCAATATTAGTCATATCAAACTACTCTATCAATTCTCAGTGGATAATTTTGATCATGGAAGTGCAATTCCTTATGAAAATCAAACCATCCACATATAACACAAGAATCATAAGATCATATCCATGTATTTTAATATAAAATATAAGATCAAAATGATAATGTGTGAATCCAAAATTAAGTAAGAAGTTATCCATCTTCTCATACCAATCCTGAGGGGCCTATTTGAGACAATACAATAAACAATGAAGCTTGTAAGCAAGGGAAGATTCCTACACAAAATGAAGAGGCTATTCCATATAGAAACCCTCATAAATATCACCATGTAAGACAAAACTCTTCACATCTATCTAAAAACTAACCATCCCTATGATGCTACTAGAGAAAGTATAAGATGAATGAAATCCATCTTCATGATAGGACCAAAGGTCTCTAAATAATCAATGCCCTCATTGAGAAAACCCCTTAACAACAAGATGTGCCTTTTTCTCATTAATAAAACAATTTGTTGCATATTTGGTGTGGTACACCCACTTTCACCAAACCAAATTTATTCCCTTGGGAAGAGGAACGAAATCCCATGTATGATTCATCATCAAGGATGAATACTCCTCAACCATATATCACTATCCCACTTAATAATACTTGTAGCATATGAAAAATTATAAGTAGCTTAAAGTGCATGACTTAGAATATTACCCATTCTCAAATTTTATGAAAAAGTCCATCAAGGACCTATGGCATCACCAAAAAGAGGTCCAACCTCCTCAAGAGTGGTGAAGGCCCAATTAGGAAAAGATTGTACAACTAGAGGAGGTTGATCAAGATCATTATTTTAATCACAATAAAGAAGTAGGAGATGAAGTATCCACTTGTTTGATGGAATCATCAAAATGAACATCTCACTAAATTTAGACATCTTAAGTAACAATATCAAACAACTTGTAAGCTTTCTTATCCTCACAATAAACAAAAAAATAAGAGGTTGATTCTTCTTCTCCATGTTTCCTTATGTTGATCATCTAAAGTGAATGCCCAAGATTCACTACCTAACACTTTGAAGAAGGAAACATCAATATTGACATGAGACTAAGCCTCCTTCATAGTCATATTTTGCATTTTCTTGTGAGGCATGGGTTTTGAATGCAGTAGGAACAATTGAATTCTTCAACTAAAAAATTTAGAGCCACAAACCTGGAATAAATCATACAATTGGGAATATATCATAGTCTTTTTCTTCCTCTTGGCCACACCATTCTATTGAGTGGAAGAAACTATGTGTTAATTTTGAATACCATGCTCGTTGCAAAAATCTTAAAATTGCTAGTTCGCATACTCACCCCCATTATATTTTTGTATTCATCAAAGAGAATTGTCTAACTACTTCTCCATAAATTATTTGAAGGCCCTAAATATGACGGGAACCTCACTCTTGTACTTAAGAAATTACAACCATTTGCATTGTGAGAAGTCATCAATAAAGTTGAGAACATAATTGGCCCCTTAAAATAAAGGATCCATAAATGACATAAGATTAGTATGAACCAACTCTAGGTATGCTTTAGCATGGGTTTCCTTACCCTTAGGAAAGGTATCTTGACAATTTTTTCTAAGAATACAACATTGACGAACTCCCTGTAATATGTTAAATTGGTTCTAGTAAAGGAAGACATTTTTCTTGAGAATCAACTTCCCATATTAACACTTGGATGGATCAAAAACTTATTTTATGGTTTGATAAATCCTTTTGTGATTATAATTAGAAATTTAAATAAGATAGTAACAACTTTAACATAAAATGTCCAATTATAACAAATTGTCTTTAAAATATCTCTTTTTGTACTAGAAAATAAAATCTAATTCCTAATGAAATGAAAAGTATAGGTCTTAAGGTCGATTTCATAGCCTTCCAAAAGTCTTGACCATAGACCCTAGCATGTACTGTGTTGGAAAAACAAGGGTAGACAACTAAGAGGGGGGGTGAATCAATTGTCACAAAAATTCAAAACTTATTCAAATTATTAACCTTATTCTTAGATCTGATAATTAACCATGAAAGCATAAATCATCAATCCACATAAACACACATAACACCAAGATTTTTTACGTGGAAACCCTGTTAGGGGAAAAACCATGGTGAAGGTTAGTCCACAAGATTATACCCTGCTAAAATTATAATGAAAATGAAATATGGGGAATGCACATGCATTTAGGCACATTGCTTAGAGTTCACTGCTCAATTACAACAAGGCTAACCGCCCAAAGGAAGACACACTGTCTTATAGAAAGAATCAAATTACATCTGCAGGGATTTAAACTGACAAAATAGCATCTACTAATGCCTGATCATAGTTTTGGTTAAGCACATGAACACTTCTTCACTCTTCTTCACACTCTGATCTTCCTTCGAATGATATTCACACATACACATAGAAGCATACTCTAGCATCCACTTGCACCCTCAATTCGAATAAAAACTTGCTCTTATATATCCGCAACAAGAAATTTCATCCCTTCATGTCAGCTTCAAAAAAATAATAAAATGAATATAAACTGTCAGCCCAAAACATTTAATATTAATAATGCAAATCAACCAAGGTCGGCCACAACTTAGTGAAGACCCAAATTAATATCTCCAACATGAAAACACTTCAATTAATTTCTCCTCGAAGATCCACAACATGCTACAAATAGCATGTCAAGCAAGAACAAGAAAAACATGAACACACAAGAGAAAATCGCCAACCACGAGCACAATGATCAATGCAGATGTGCAACAAAGATAGAGCACGATCTAGAAACATCCACAAATATTACGAAACATCAGAGAAGCATCCACAACAACTGAGATAATTGAAATAGCCTCATCTTCAATTAGAAACACCAACTGAAGCAACAAAAAAACTATATTAGAATGAAAATCTTCATAACTCAATCAAATCTTCATGCAAATCTCTGAAATTGAATGTGGATAAACTAGATACACTCAGTAACAAACCCTTTAGTCCACAACCTCTAATCATCAACACACAGAACTTTACTTCACTGCTGACAACCTACAACTCATTTATTGCAATTTTCTCATTATCCTTGACATATACAGCTTTAAATGAATTAATGCTAATAGTGTTGACATCAATGAAAACCACATATCAGTAGCACAGCCACAACATCCAATAGTAGTGGAGATATACTTGTGACATTTTGTCCTTTCGTACATATGCAACAAAAAGAGTATAATTCCTCGAAAACTATGCCTACACATACAAAAATAGAAACTACATGCCCACTTTGTGCGAATGTATTCAAATAAAAGAAAAAGTATAGAAAAACCAATCAAAATGAATTAAGGAATAAATGATGGAAAATGAGAGATCATCTAAGAGTTGCTTTCTTCCTATCTAAACACCTTCACATAGAAAATAAAAGGGAGATGTTTGAGCGGTTGTTTAGGGGCTTGCCTCAGTCAAACCCCTTTCTTGGTCTTTCAACCTCCATGGAAATCCAAGATTTATTTAATAATAGATTTAAAAGTATACAAACAAAGATTGATAAAATAGTATACTAATGATTTAACTGATAAATTAAAAAATAGCATGCTAACACTAAGAATATCTAGTTGTTAGAATAAGAAGTAGAAATATTTCAAAATAAGGAGAAGGAGACAACAAAAAATATGAATCTCTCACTAGGAAGTGATGAATAATCCCCAAGGTGAGATTTAAAGTGGTAATACCATTGTCTTACTCAATTTCACAACCAATAAATAACATGTAGAATGTAATATAGGTGTTGTGCTTCAAAATTTATAGAGCTTCAAGAAAGTTGTCAAACCAAAGACCAATAATCAAGTGTGATTGTATTTAAGAGAGACAAAGATCTTCATTTTTCAAAAATAGAAGGTCACAACTTTTCTTCCAAGCTCGATTGCCACATAGGAGATTGCATCCAACATATTAGCAAGAATGCAATGTTCCAACAACCATTTGAATCATGATTTTTTGTCAAATGCTAGCATGCCACATAAACGTCAACACATACAATTTTCATATAGGAGAAATAGACTCAACTTCCCAATATCATCATAACTTTATTAAGCATAAGTTATTATGGTGTTAACATCTTATGTTTAAACTATTTTTAAATCACGAGCCAAAAAGTAGGACATTACATAGTTTGAAATTGTAGGGTATGTAATTTCCCATAGTAATTTTTTCCCCACATTAATAGACATGTGCAATATTATAAGTATTCATGCTAAAGTAAGAAATAATTTGAAATTTATAGCTACCAAAGAATATTGTAAAGGAAGCAAAATATTCAACACATGAATATCCCTCCACAGAAAGAAAAGCTATACAACAACTAAAATATCCTACACAAGACAAACATATTAATACAAAAATATTCACATAAATAATTTGTTGGTTGAAAGACACACATTAGGAAAAAGGAGCATATACTAAACAATCACACAAACAAGCAAAGACAAGACTTGACCAAAAAGAGAAATAGAGATAGTGGGAAAAAGCATAAGATTGAATATTTTTGATAAATGATTTTGATAATATGGTCAGCAAGTTGTGTTATGCTAAAGAACATACAACACTTTTGATTGATCAAGATTGTTGGAAACTGCATTGCAAAACAACCAAGGAAGAGATGGGATATATAAAAACTAATAGCCTAGCAAGCCACACTATGCTAGGTGGTTCATATATATCAAGTTTCTTATAAAGAGTTTTTATTTAAGATGATAATGTGATTGTGCATTGTGATAGCCCCTCGTTAAAATAGTTGCATGACTCAAGGAGTGAAAATATTTTAAGGAGAGAGAGATAAAAGAAATTAAATCTTTAAGAAGTAATACAAAGAAAGATTTTGTGTCATGAGACACAAGAGATTGTGTTCATAGAATATCATCATACAATGTAGGGATGACACATAAAATCCACAACATCACTTGCAACAAGAACACTAAGGGATTCAAAAACTTGAATTTGGTGTGAAGATTTAATAATTGTGTATATCAATAGATTATAAATTTTAAATATTTGGCATTCCCTAAGTGTATTGTAACTACAAGCACAAAGGAAGAAAGTCATATATAAAATCAAATTAAAATTTTGAATCAACATGGAAGAGACCTAAATGTCTCAACACTTTACATTGTCTCCAAATTCATGAAGATCAAAATACAACACATAGTAGAATGATGAGACATATATAAAAATTTACAATGCTTCATCTCTCTTGTATCCATGTACCTAAAAGGGTATCATGGGTCCTCCGGGTAAGATCAACAGATATATACAAGAAAGCATGAGGGAAACACAAACAAAATATACACTAAAAAAAACCATAAATTGAGATGGCTCACCCATGGAAAAATATTAGAAATCAACCATCTAGTAATGAATTTTTTTTGTATCATTGTCTAAGGGCCTAGTAAAAATTATATTTAAGTTTGGGGATGAGTCTATATCACTCCTAAAAAATTTTTTTTTAGAAGTTTCATCTATAAGGAGAGATAGCCTAAACAATATGAACAAATCAAATTTTCACAATTTCTATGTAAGAGTGAAGTAAAGGTTACTTGATTTAAATATCTTTCTAAAATAAATTCAGGATAAAAACATAGTGTATGACATGTCTTCTCAATAAATGAGTTAATTTTATTTTATGGTGAGAGGATACAAATCTTTAAAGTGCTTCCTCAAACAAATAATTGGTCTCCTAGTCTTGATCATAAGGAGAGGAAATTCAAGCTTGTAAATAAAATATTTTAAGGAAATACTAGGTGTTTCACCCACAACAAGAGTCACAGAACTATCTACAAGAACATCATCATCCTAGACATTCTCTAAGGTAAGCGTCAACATTTTTTGTGAAAATAATTAACACTAAAATGTCTCTGATGGACTCAAATAGATTTTCACCTTAAGGATAAGTTGGTGACTCACTATTTTGAATAAATGACAAGAGGACTGTCACAACTACTCTCATTAATAGTAGTGATAGGCACAAAATAAGTATGCACTTCTTCTGCGAAGAATATTGATGAAGAATGGTTTGAATGTGATGGAGATGATGGATTTTTCTTTTATTTACAATAAGGCATATTTGGATAATTCTTTGGTTTTTTCCTTGGGAGGTGGGTGTGGGATATTGATATCAACATTAGTTGAGCTTCATGAAAGAAACTAGAACGGTACTAGGTTAGAAATTGTGGTGCTGGATATGAAAAATTTGTTTAGAATGTTTATCAACTTAGGAAATGGTGGAATACTAGGAAGGTTTGAAATCAAAGGTGATTCCATTGAAGGAGCCAAGAAAAATTGCACCTGCTTTGGGTGAGGTTCATCAAGATCCCAAGAAGGAATAGGAGATGATGTAGAAGAAACAACCAACCACTAATGATGAAGATGGAGGAGAAGAAGGCATCACGAAATTTGGAGGTGGTCGCATTGGAGGAGGTTGTATTCTTAATCAATCATCAAAACCATCATAATCTATCATTGTATCTTTGTTGTATCCTTTGATATAATAACATTATTATCTCATATTTGACATCTTTTGTGCTTTCATTGAAGCTCCTAGATCTTGGGTGGCTACATCTTCAGCCAAATATTGTACAATATAGAGCATTCTATACCAACTATTACATGGTAGTAGAGTTTGTGAGATTATTTTTCATTAGTATTTATCACAATATTTAGGTTGCAAATCTTGGTGGATCTTGAAAGTTTGAGTATGCTCTTCTCTTGCATCATATGATGACTTGGAGAATAAAAACTTGGTAGAAATATTATATTTTGGGCGGTTCCTTTTTGTGATTTTGTATTATAGGTTCATTTTGGAGCATGTTGATACAAATATGAGCTCACCATTGAGTTCATAATATCCAAAAAGTTAGTTTATTCTTTTGATTTATCCAAATTAGACATGTGAGGCTAGATCTACAAGGGATTGAAGTTGGGAGTTGTTACTATATCTAGAAGGTAGCTACAAGTTTGAGCATTTGGGTCAAATTTGACCCTTCCATCATGTCCAAAAGGCCCAAGAACTTAAGGATCAACTATCAATTCATCAAATTTAGAAACTTTTTCCCTAGGACCTAAAATGAATTTTTCCTCTTTTGTCGTATTAACTGCATGGACATTCATACCATTATATGGTCACAAAATATTCTCTACATAAGCACAATAATCATTGTTGGTATGGTTCAAAAAAATATTTTAAAAACTAATTTTTAGTTTTTTTTTTAAAATTGTAGGTGTATGCCTGTGTAAGGGTACATAGTGCAGGCTATAATGTATGTTGCCAATGTGAAGGCACCATGAGGCACAGGCTCCACCACCACCACTAAAACTTGAGCAATGAAAATTGGTGGTAATTTATTCACTAGAAAATAACTTAGGTATCCCCATAAACCACCTAACATATTGCCAAGTTGTTTCCCATGTAGGAAGGGTTGTTCACAATTATCAACATACTATAGTGAGTTTGAGGAATATTCTATCATTTTTCTATGATGACATCAATGGAATCATCCCTTTGCATTGGTATTTTTATTTTTGTGCTCATACTTTGTAGGCTCCATTCTTAATCATACGAGCTCCTTTTTGCAAGAAAATTTTTTATTTGAAAAAATAAATTGTAAGCTTCATAGTGGTGTTTTGGTGTCTAGTTTTTCTAGAAATTTTAGATTATCACATGTTGTTGAATAGTTCTCATTTTAGGAATTTCTAGGGCTTCATTTAGGATTATACAATAAATTTATTTTGGTTTTTTCCAATAAAAAAGTGCATAATTTTTCATGTACTTTGTAATGGTATTGATTAGATTGGTCTCATTATATTATAAAATTTTACTTTCAATTATGTAGCCTAATTTTTCATTTGTATGTTCTAATATCAAGACCAATTCACTATTTTTGGCAAGTGGCACTTGCAATCACACTAAGTATATAAAATCCCAAGATCATATATTACTGCCTGGTGGATTCTCGATTGAGTAATTTGAGGGGGTAATATTGTGGTGGTTGATTTCTTTCATTTATTTTTGTGTGTTATTTCAATGGTGGAAAATCAAATTGAACTCCTAACTCCATATAATTATGCTTCATGAAGACAATTAGTATGGAACTATCTAATCAGAAAATTCTATCTAGGATATCTAAAAGAAACTACTCCTAAACCTACTAATTCTAGTGCAAAGGAAATGTGGGATAATTATCATGATAAAACACTTGGATGCATTTTCTTGGTCTCTTTTGAGTTATAGTTTCATCATAAATCATGAAAAACACTTGAGGAGGCTTGGGAGAATTTTCAAAAAAAAAATGGTAAAATTGAAAAGCTTAGGAGATATCAGATAGATGATAATTTGATGAATCTTGATTTTAAATATTTTGACAACATCCAAGAATAAATCTCTAAGATTAAACAACTATGAGCATAGCTAAAGGGATATGAGATTAATACAAAGGATTTACATTTTATTCTAAATTTGTTATCTAATTTTGGTCTTGAGTATTCAATCTTTATTTTTGGCACCCATCAAATTTCTATGGGAGTTGCATATGTTCAGATTAATTTTGATGTCTTTTCAAATCTTCTTATCCAAGAGGAAGTTAATTTCATCCAAATGTGTCTCATGAAGTCTTCTAAATCACAAGCATTGGTGGCTAGTGGGCCTAAGGTATATAAATAATCAAGAAATACTTAAAAGAAATGAAAGATGGAAAAGATCAAGCTACACAAATATTTTGAATCCTCTCCCTCTTAATGAGAATCATCCAAGAAGGAGAATCCCAAGTATGCATATTGCAAGGAATCAAGACACGATGAACATAAATGTTATTCAAAATATATCAAAGAGTTGAAGCATCTTCTTAAGAAGAAGTAAATCAATTTTCTTTCAACACTGTGAGGCTTGGGTTTATAATCATCTGCTTCTTCAAATTCAAAGAAAGAGAAGGTAAAATCACTTGTTGAAGTTATAAATTATAAGGCAAAGAGGTGGATAGTTGATTTTGGAGCTTCTCATCAAATAGATTTTGTAGAGTATGTTCTCTTCATTTGAGTCTTGTTCATCACAACACATTTTGATGGCTAACAACACATATATGTATTTATGGGAAAGGATGTAATGACATAGATGAAGGATTATTTAATGATCTTATTTATGTTCCTTCATTTTCAACCAACATCCTTTTTATCTATTAGATCACACATGGTGGACCAGGGAAAGTGTTGAGTTCACATTAGATTTTATTATAGTTCAATATTTTCATAGTAGAGGCATTGTTGTAGTTAGGGAGGTTGATCACTGATCTAGAGTACACCTTAAAATTTTCTCTTTCAATTGATCTACACATTCAACCATCTAATATGGATACTTCTGAGGAGATATAGCATGATTATTTGAATCTTGGTGTTCTTTTATTGATTAAGGTTCTAGAGACATGTGTTGACGTTCCATCTCCTCCATCTACTATTTCTTCTAATGAGACTAGTATTACTACATCCATCACTTCTAATAATTCAATATAACAAGATATGTATAGTCTTCCACATATTGCTACTCAGCATGGGTACTTGACAAACATTGTAGGTTTGTTTTGGGAATCCTATATTGCAAACTTAGAGGACACTATTGAGGATATTCATATTCTCTTTGATGTTATCTCCTATGGAGTTACATCATTTTCTTCAGATGTTGTGAGGGAATATTCAAAATCTCTTGTTCCTTCTCTATATCACCATTTCTCATATTTTTGAGTTGATGTGAAGATCCTTGAAAAAATTTTAGAGGAGCCATCTTTTCCTTTGGATCATGTTCTACATATGTTTCCAATGTTGGAAACTTTCAGCCAATTAAAGATAATTTCCACATAACCCATAAGAGAAATCTATGCAACTAAGTATTCAAAATCCACATGCAAGAGAATAGACAACATACCCATGAAAATATGACACAAGATATACCTTGGGAAAACCCTCAAGAGCGAAAAAACCCAGCCTCCAAAAGCATCCACCTCTCATGTATTATTCAACAATAAATATTACAATACATCTTTAGAGTCTCCATGAACACCATTGAAGCAATAAGTCCTCTCCAAGCAATCCATGTGAACCAGCGTGCAACCACACATCCTATGCCATGCTTCAAACCCTCACAAATGCTAACTAGAGCTAACCTACCAATTGACCAACCTTAAACAACTACCTTTGTGGTTGTTTTTATAGAAGCAAGCTCCCACAAAACCACCAAGTGGTATTACACAAAACTATGTGACTAAAACTATGAGATTACAAAATCATGTCCCCTTATTTAATATTGGGCACTTTATTTATTATTTTTCCCCAATATTAAATAATTATTTTTTTACAACTTAACTTATGTCCCAATGTTACATGCAACATTAAGTGGCCCCAAGAATAATTAAATTAAATACATTATTGCAAGGTGTACAACACACCTTTTCCTAACATTCTCCCATTTGTTGTATACATTGCATAAGGGGAACAAGTAACCTCAAAACATGAATCAAATGAACAATCCATATAGCCACATATACCATCATGGAATCAAAGTGCTCCATGTGCTCCATCAAGATACTTGCAACAAGAATCAAAGTGACCACCATCCCAAGCATGAATTCTCTCGTCCTTCATCATGCCAATGCACAAAGATAAGAAGCCATCCAATAGAGAAGCTACACAATTTGTCACAACAAAGCATAAGTCCTGCTCAACACACAAACACTCCATCCAAAGGTATCAATATGCAGCAGTAGCTGTCAAGATACACAAACCCATAACTGAAATAACACCCACATCAATACATCCAACTATCCATACCTCCAAGGTATACAAAACATAGTAAACTCATGCCATAAACATATACACCCATAAACTGCAATAATAAACTCCATGTGCAAAACCTGTCAAAGATCTCACATTGCATGGGTAATGAAAATCTGAAAAAGATCAAGGTATACCAAGTCTACCAATAGCATCATATAGAAAGTGTAAACCACACCATGTAGAACCAAGGAATCATCCACAATGATATGCAAACCTGTAAGAAACAACTCTCACCAAAAGTCTCCATAGCTCTCCCAAGTTCTCCACACCCAACAAATGAAAAAGATAAAGGAACCTCCATGTCATCACCCAAGAACATAAGTGAAGACATATGACCACAAGCTAGTGATCACAATAGCTCCAACCAAGCCTCAAACCAATATAATGTGAAACTGAACATCCAAGAAGATAACCAAGGCCAAAGAGAGAAACTCTGCACATCATATACCTGTAGAAAAATCTCCTACATACACCTCTAAATGCCAATTGTTTCAAGTATGATCTCTTCCAAAACATCCCAAAAGAAAATCCATAACAACACCCAACCGTTCAATTCCCAAGATTAAACATAACATATGTATCATGTAATCAACATGGATGTAAGCCTCTCAGGCCAAAGAAGATCAAACTAAATCCATTCCCAATGAAGGAAATAAGCCCAATACATCTCCTAAACTCAACATCAATGAATGTAATCACAATGCATAAGGAGATAAACATGCCAACACTCCTCAAATGAACCCTCCAAAACCATATATCCATAGGTCAAGATTTAAATGCATGAGAAGATAAAGCATAAAACATAAAGCACTTGAAAGTAACAATGAGCAATACCTCTCAAGTGAAACCACTGAGAAGTCCAAGAGTAGGGAATGGGAATGCTCCTCCAATATATCCAAGTCATCATGACTCATCCAAGAACACTCTCCTCATAGGTCCATGTTGAACTCACGTCCAACCAAGGTGTAGGCTCCTCATACTTCCTATTGAAATCTCATCAAGAGTAAACATCTCAACCCATGTCTCTAACAATAAGAGAACTCAAGCCTCGCCTATGTCTCCAAGTATCCATGAGTACCTGTAACCAACCAATCCATGCCAAACTCCAAATGCAATATAGCACCATCATGAAGTAATCAAGAAAATGATCATTGTACCCAATACAAAGAGAACCACACAAGATCAATGTCAAATCTCCAATCATGAATCAAGAACATAAACATGACAACATGATCTAACCATCTCCTCCTAGGAGATCACATGCACCATAACATACATTTATACATCCTGGTCTCAAGATAACATGTACCATGCCACAACTCTAAGCTAGCATCAAGAGTAAACCATGACATAATACCATAACACCCTAAACCAAGAAACCATATCCCCAATCACATGAAGATAACCATACCAAATGATGTATTCATGTCACTGCAAATAACTCCCACTGAATTGTGATACCAAGTCACACATGGCATCGTGACAACCATCCTCTCTATGAAGATCATCCAGGTCTACACACACAATTGAAATGTTAGTAATTTAACAAGTAGAACCAAAATCTCCAAGCCAAGAAGATACCTACAACCGCCAAACCATCATAAACATATCCATCATCACCAAAAGATTCCACTGAAAAGTGTAATCAAGCTATCCATGACATCATGATAACAATCTCCTCATGAAGATCAACCAAAGGCCCTCACACAATCAAAGAACTCAAATATAACAAGAGCTCCCAAAAGGAAAAGTAAAACCATGATCCTCATACCACAAAGATACACCACCACAACCATAATTAGGAACCAACCCAACACCACCAAAAATGCACCTGCATGAACCATCATGACATGCCAAAGTCTCTAATGCAAAAGAAACATCCATGACACTATGATCACCACCAAATGTACCAACAACTCAACTCAATCGTGTCCACATATCTGCATAATCATAGTCAACTGCATACGTCTCATATCATGACTATACCTGGTAATACCATCTCACCTCCTCAACATGACAACAAAACCAACAAATCAAATGACTAAACCAAGCCACCAAAACTGAACATGCATCAACACTGGAATATTAATGGGAAAAGACAACCCATGTCCAAGTCATAAATGTAACATGTAAGTATAGACCACCTACAACATTACACAACTTGTATATACAACAATGCAACATACAAATCCAACCATATACTGATAACCATGTCAAATGAGAGAATAATTTGAGATGTACAACTGAACATACAATGAATCCAATATCAAATCTCCAAGATCCGATCATCCATAAACTCATAGTATCATCATAGTGAAAGTAACCCATAAACAACTTAGATAAAGAAAAAAGTAAATAAACCATTCCAAAATATCTCCAAAGATGATCTATTATGTAGAGTTCTGAACAAACTTCATGTTGACTATTCGAAGTCCAAAATCCGACTCCATATGCACTCAATATCACCTCTCAAAGCTCAAAACGAACACCTAACTTACAGTTAGAAAAACACTTTTAAAACTATAAAATATCAAAAAATCACTGCCACTATAGCGCAGAGCACTGATTCAAATTTCGAACGAGTCCAAGAAGTCAAAAAATGGACAAACTAAGCGAAAGTTATGCCCCTCGAAATAAAACTGCTCCAATTAGACTCTATAGGCAATTTCAGGGGGGTCCCACTCCAAAAATAAAACTAAAATATTAAGTCTTTTTAAAAGTGATGAAATTTGTATTTAATGTTTTAAATATTAAAGGAGATGGGGGCGGTTATAAGACATGACTTTTAATTTCAGAATTTTAATTAAATAAAGGCTCTTAAATGTTATGTGACCATCTTATTTCTAAGACATTCAAGTTCAAAGTTTTAAGACCTAAAAAAAAGGGCCCCACATTTAATAAACAGGCGGTGACAACATTCTATGGACTGAGCATGATGTGACGAGCTGGTACATTTACGACACAGGGTAATGTAGGAGTGTGTATGGGTCTGCGAACCTGCCCCCGTTAATAATTTTATATTTTTTTTTATTTCATATTTTTCAAAGCTGAACTCCTCATTTGATTTTTAATTTTGTTCATTCTATAGGGATTTTTTTCTCAATTGACGGGGATTTCTTTTTGGATTTTTTTTTAAAGAGTAAAATATTAGCTGTACGACCTGCAAATAGGGTTTTTTTACAAAATAAAAATTGTATTTTTTCTAGTAATTAAAGAAAATCCGTCTCTCGGCCAACCCAGATCCAATTTTGAGGTCTATTTTGTTCTAGGAGGTTTTTTGTAAATTTTCTCCACAAAACCCTCACTTGAATGCAAAACCAAGAAACCCATTTCACCCAAAATTTCTCACACCCAGATCTGCAAACAACCCATCAAAACAACAAACCCAAAACCCTCTGCAACAAACAACCTGCAAAACCCTTATATCTTGCCATGTCTTTGATTCTCACATGCAATGCATAGATTTGAAAACTTAAACAAGATTTTTCTCAACCAAAGGTTATACAACCACAACCAAAGCTATGATACCATTTGTTGGAAACTTTCAGCCAATTAAAGACAATTTCCACATAACCCATAAGAGAAATCTATGCAACTAAGTATTCAAAATCCACATGCAAGAGAATAGACAACATACCCATGAAAATATGACACAAGATATACCCTGGGAAAACTCTCAAGAGGGAAAAAACCTAGCCTCCAAAAGCATCCATCTCTCATGTATTATTCAGCAATAAATATTACAATACATCTTTAGAGTCTCCATGAACACCATTGAAGCAACAAGTCCTCTCCAAGCAATCCATGTGAACCAACATGCAACCACACATCCTGTGACATGCTTCAAACCCTCACAAATGCTAACCAGAGCTAACTTGCCAATTGACCAACCTTAAACAACTACCTTTGTGGTTGCTTTTATAGAAGAAAGCTCCCACAAAACCACCAAGCCATATTACACAAAACTATGTGACTAAAACCATGAGATTACAAAACCATGTCCCTTTATTTAATATTGGGCACTTTATTTATTATTTTTCCCCAATATTAAATAATTACATTTTTTACAACTTAACTTATGTCCAAATGTTACATGCAACATTAAATGGCCCTAAGAATAATTAAATTAAATACATTATTGCAAGGTGTACAACACACATTTTCCTAACATCCAATAGGTTCTAAATTTTTGACTTTTTCAATGTGGCTTGAAACACTTGACTTGATTGTGGAAAATTTCAACATTAACATGGGGAAACTTGAGTAGAGTTCAAACACATCACATATCTTGATCTTTTTTCCATCATATTTCTTTTAGGAGTGGGAAGATATCCTGTATACATTCTAGGTTTTCTCTATTCCTAAGTGGAGGAATGTTGTTTGACGAGATTAGATCATCTTTGGAATTCACTATCAAGCATCTACCATCATTGCAGGAGATTCTCAATTAAGGGGAGATAAATGCTATCTCTTCTCTTTTATGGGGGCAATTTTTCCTCGCATGGGGCTTCTTTCTTCTCATTCTTCTAGAGATAATTTTCTTTTTTCTCTCTTTGGAGGAGGAGTTTTAGCCCATTGGGTTTTCATTCCATTTGTGAGAGATTATTTTGTATATGGGTAACTAATATGGCCTTGTAGCAAAGACCCATCATTGAATATTTATATATTGTACATTCTTCTTAAATTTCACTTAAGGGTTTGTTGGTGTGAATGAGGTGGTTTATCTAGTTGGTTCATCACCTAGGTCCTATTTGCACTAGCTCCTTAAGTTTACTAAGCGTATACATAGGATACTTATCACTTTATGTATCAAGTCATAAGATTAAGACACATTTCATAATATTATGTAGTCCTACATCTCATCTTAGCCTATATAACTAATGGGCTCTCTTTGTATTCTCAATTAATCTTCAAAATCATCATAATTCACATTGTATCATTTTTACATCCTTTGATATAATATAATTATTCTATCATATTTGATCTCTCTATTTCCTTTATTGAAGCTCCTAGATCTTGGGTGACTACATCTACAACCAAATCTTACATCGTACAAAGAATTATATACCAAATCTTACAGTATCATTAGTTAGAATACTATCATAGGTTTCCATATAAATAACATAAGATGTAAATTAAGGATCATCACTTAGCATATGATTATGAATAGCTAATGGAGAAGAAAAAAATCACATCCATACCATCCCCATATGTAACAATGCAAGGCAAGACTACTACATCCATGTTCTTAACACAAGTTAAAACATCATGGTGCACATGAATATCATTAGTCATAGTGAAGTTATAATCAATTTGAAGGTCCTAAACAAGAGAAGTGAGTATATATAGGAGAGAAGAAGCAAATACTAAATAACTCTATGATAATGAAAAAACACATGCATAATAAAATAACACCTTTATAAAGAATACATCCTCATCCATAACATATAAATACATATGAATGTCAAGGATAAAAGAGTCAAGGGTAAAAAAATGTGTATATGTATGAAAATTTGTAATAAAAGCATGGATAGAGACTAAAGACAATAGACTATTAGAATCTGTGATTTAATATGTATCAGTCAAGCAAAAACAAGATGGGATCCAAGAGAGATAAATTAATACAATCCAAAGCCCTAATAAACAAAGTTAATGATATACAAAGAGGGGTGGATCCAAACCATAACCAAATATAATATAGAATGAATGCATAAAAAAATAAATTGAAAGCTTTAGCAAATAAATGATAAAAATATTAAAATCTTAGGTTGTGAAAGAGCATTGGATTCACAAAATTATGTAATAAAAAATAAATTAATTCATTATAATTTACCTAGGACAAATAATTAAACAATAATACACTTTCCTAGGATTTAGAGGTGGGATTGATTGCTAATAATACGAGAAATAATACAATTGGTGTAGAAACTCAATAAATAAATGAAATGCACTTAGCTCTCAATTTTATGAACAAATGAATGCTAGTGATGTCTCAAACTAATTCACCAATTTTTATTAGAGAAATCAATGCCCATAGGATGGCTATTGTAGAGCATAGAAACTATTTGATTATCTTATTTAATATGGAACTAAAGTTTTGTGTAGAACTAAACTTGAGGGACCATGGATGTAAACTTGTTTAGTTTTTACCTTTACATGACATGTTTTCCTCCACATTTGTGAGTTATACCAATTGATTGGTGGTGTTTATGAATTTTATTGAGGAGTTTGATAGGTAGGGAGATTCTCCCTTGGTAAAAACCTTAGGTGGGATAATTTTATATAATGATCAACATGTGTGCTATATTCTTTCTATCTTAGATGATCCAAATAAATTAGGGCCAACCCTTATATACACCACCCAAGAATACAATTTGAAAACATTCATGCTTTATTTAGCTCATTATAACTAGTAGGAAAAAGGTAACAATGTCTAAATTTTTATATATTTGACTTTACAAGTTTAGGGTTTAAATTTGTACCTAGGTGTGTAAATGGCATGGCTCAATTTTATACTCATATTTGAACTAGGGTGACAAATGCTATATTTAACAAACATGTATAGACTCTTGAGATTGTGGAGATGGAATAAATCTAGTATAAGTTTATTTACCAACTTTTATGCAAAAATACACCAACTTACATACTAAGCAATGCATATATATAACCTAATCACCATAAATCTAAAACATAAGAGAAAATAACATAGTCATGTAATTTTCACCATTACAATTAGAAATACAGTTTTGGCCATGACACCTACTTCCTACACCCTATCCCCAACTTACATACCAGGCAATGCATACATATGACCTAATTGCCACAAATCTAAAACATAAGAGAAAATTACTTAGGCATGTAATTTTCACCATTAGAATTCGAAATATAGTTTTGTCCATGGCACCTACTTCCTACACCCTATCCCCAACCTACATACTAGGCAATGCATACATATGACCTAATCATCACAAATCTAAACGCATAAGAGAAAATCACTTAGGAATGCAATTTTCACCATTACAATTAGAAATATAGTTTTGGCCATGACACCTACTTCCTACATCCTATCCCCAACTTACATACTAGGCAACACATACATATAACCTAATCACCATAAATCTAAAACATAAGAGAAAACCATAAAGGCATGTAATTTTGACCATTACAATTACAAATATAGTTTTGGTCATGACACCTACTTCCTACACCCTATCTCTAACTTTTGTAATGATAAAGAAAAGAGAATGTACAAAAGACCCTATTGCAATAGGAATACACATAATTTATCAACACAAAGTGTAATAATTATGTTTTTGATTAGATAAGCAGGGAAAGGGCCTTGATCCCATGTATACAACCAGAAGACAAAAAAAAAACCAAAACAAGGTGGGTAACAACACCACCAACCAACATAAAAAAACATCAACCATAGTGGCCTGCAAGCCATCAGTTAACATCATAACCATAGTTCAACCAATACTAATAAAAAACAAGAAGTTTCTGCAGGAATACTTAAATCTATGCAAGCCATTCATCAAGTCAACTAAATACCAAGTAGTCCTAATTATGTTATATTCAAGTAAATACATGTATTTTTGTGATGGTAAAATTTACCTGTCATAATATGTTATAATTGTGTTATATTCAAGTAAATACATGTATTTTTGTGATGGTAAAATTTACCTGTCATAATATGTTATAATTATGTTATATTCAAGTAAATACATATATTTTTGTGATGGTAAAATTTACCTATGTCATTTCCCATTTAGTTTTATGCCTATTTGGAGGTAATGTCTTAATACATATACATAGTGACAAATGTCATGATATTGTGTGGAGTTGGGCTCATTCTCTAAGGTTGTTTATCCATTTACATACACACACGCATGCATGTGCGTGTATGTATGCATGCATGTGTATATATGTATGTATGTATACATTTAGACATGCCCTATACATTCATACACACAATTGTATACAATTTACTTATCTACTTGTTTATCACACCTATCTATGCACCTAACTCCACTTAGTCATTTGTCATCTAGATTTATCTATCATTTCATTTTAGAATAATTTTTTGGATTTCACGGGCTTGTGGTTGGAACTTGTCACTTGCCAATTTAAAATTTAAAATTTGAATTTGGTCAATATGCCCCTTCATTGTTCTACCTTGAGCTAATTAAACACACATCTAGTGTGATTTGATGCTATGTGCTAAAATTTAAAGTCATTCTATTCATTCATTCTAATCATCCACATACGTTACAAGGCAATCATTCTAGAGAGTAATCAAAATCAACATATTTTGATTTAGTATAATAAGAAGAGTTAAAAATCTACAAATAAGGCACTTGTTTGTTTTGATTGGAGGTAAAAAATGGGTTTTGAAGGGGCCCGAAACCCTTTACAAAATAAAGCAGATGATTAAAAAAGAAAACAACATTACACAACAATCAGCCCAACGTCAACGAATCAATAGCCAAAAAGAAGGCAGCCAACCAACACCATTACATATTGTTCAGAATCTCAATAGCCTCCATTTTACTAGCAGCCATCTTCTGCACATTATCCATAGTATCAGACACCTCTATACCAGAGGCCCTGCCCTGAGCTTTCATTCTGTTTCTAGTTCTGGCCCCCGGCCCACCAGTTTTTACCTCACCACTCAAAACACTACCTTTAACACCACCCTTCTCACCAGCGCAATCCACATCCAACAACTTACCCATAGCAGCAGTATCATCGCCAAACACTGTATCCTTTCTCTTTTTCACAGTAATCACAGGGGAGATCACCTTGGCAGAGTCAAAAATTGCCAAAACCTTAGGGACATCTCCACTCTTCATCACAACATTCCACATTTTATCAATTTTATCCTCAAGGGATAAGATTCTCCCTTCCAAGTTATGTTTTTTTAATAATACTCATTTTTTAAGGGGTTGACCAAGACATAATACCCTTATGGTATAATTATATGACAACCTAACAAAGGTATTTATCAATACCACTAGCCCAAACTTTCAAAAGGGCGGAGCAAAAGACTATATATTGGGTATGAGCACATACCTATGACTACATGCTAGTCTTTAACCTACGAACTTGTATTTTAATATGATAGAAATTTAGCATAAAATTTCAAATAGTTTCACTAATAAAAATATATTGCTCCCAACTCAATAGATTTTAAAATCTTATCTATTTAATATTATTCTTCACTTATCAAATTAAATATAATCCTCTATCTTATTTAATTTTTAAAATATAACTATAAATTTAGTGACTCTCAATTACACAATTAAGTTAAGTTAATTATACTTATTTAATTAAGTTTATTCAATTAACTTTTCCATATTTAAGTGATGTACGCTTTAGACCATAATATGGACTAAGGGAGAGGACCCTATCGTGGGACAGGGTCCAATAGCTGGTATAGCTATGGACAGCCTAGGGGCCAACTTTGGACAGTCTGGGGACCACTGTTGGGCAATAAAAGTGTCAATAAATTAACACTTAGTATCCAACTACCAATCCCTTCAATTCAAAAAATACACAAATTGACCAATCATGTAACGCTACATCAGCATACCAATATTACATGACTTAGTTACCCACTATCGGTACATCACTTTTTTTGGCTCTTTTTTTGTCGTTTTCAAAAAACACCCCCAAAACCTTGGAAAACGTGCTCAAATTTTCCCCAAAAGTTTTTTTCATACTGCCAACTCGACGGTCAAGGGACGTGGCCAAAAGAAAAAACCCGACACAGATGTTGATGACGTGGAGCAGGGGTCAAAGTTACCCTACCCACGATAGTGCCCTCTCCCTTACACTTGGACATAGTGGTCTAAGCCTAGAAGTATATGGACGAAGATTTTATTTTATTTTATTTTTTGGGTGGGTCTAAGCATTTATCCATTTTAGTTTTCATTGAAAATATTGAATAGTGAATATATCATATATTAGGTATACAAGTAAATGAGTTGTAGCTTAGCTGGTTAAAGCAAAACACTTTTTAGCTGGTACAAGTAATTTGAGTACGTCTCAAACAAAGGCAAACTTAATTTTGTAAGCATGCCGTATAGTACTACTTTTAGTATTTTTTAATTTAACTTTTAAAATGTTCAACCCATCATTTCTTTTAGTGACAAAACATGCACGACAACTTAGCCAATGAGAATCAGAATATTGTAAGATGGGACAACTAATATTTACTGTTTTGGACACCACAATAAAAAAAACACTCCACAAATATATTTGGTTGTAAAGGAAAAAGGTCATGCCAATCCAATAAAATACATGTATATTATAATTATTTTAGATTAATTACTAATGAAACGAGATTGATAATTTTATTTGTATGGTTAGTTGTCTAACAAATAAAGAATACATGTAATTTAGATATTTGTAAATTTAAAATAAATGATGATAATTTGATATTTATTTTGAATTTTTTTTAAAAAAAATTTGTGTAGGAATAATTTTAGTAATTTAGGATTTGTTCGTGATTGTAGATTTGTTCTACATCTATAAATTTGTACCAGTAAATTTATAGATTTTTTATTTTTATTTCACTTGGCATGCTTTTGTTCTTCTATCCTTTTTCGTAAATGAAGACTAGCAATATTTATAAATACCTTGGCAAGGTTGCTAGTATTTCACAAGGGACATGTTCTTCTAGGTTAGCCCTCAAAAAATACTTAAAAACACTCTTCAATCATGGATATGCCTCTAGAATATCATGTAGAACTAGATATACGTGGGGATATGAGAGTATAGATCTCAAACTCTAGATAATAAAAATGAACACATTGAATGCCTCTATATATAAGAATATAAAAAACACATTGTGCCAATATGTGTTTTGTTAGCTCTAGGCAATAAGGGTATAGATGTGAGTCAACTATAATTTTAGTTTTTAAATTTTAAATTTGGAAAGGACAAGTTTGTGATTGTGAACTAGTCTTGGAACATGAAAGATATGAAATCAAAGTTATCAACATATGCATGTAAATATATGTGCACATAGGTGTAATGAATATGAATACAAAATGGATGTATAGAGATCTATAAACATATGCATGAGATATGTTAGGATAGGTGACATTATAATTGCTATCCCAAGTTGATATTATTTGTCTCCACGTTCTTTGGAAAGTGTCCTAGAGGACATGAGAAACAAAATATTTATTATTTATTTTCCTATGACAAATTGTCATTGCATTCATAGAGGTGGACCCACTACAGTGATAGTTATAGAGCATCCCAAGAGAATATTCCTTTTGGACGTCCACTTTTTGGGTGGGGACCACCCAAAAGTGCATGATCTTGCATGCTGTACATATTATCTTGGGTTGTGTGCCCAAGTTTGCATGTTCTGGGTATGAGCCATCAAAGAGTAATGGAGCACTCGGGTATGACCAAATTTGATTGGATATGGGCTAAGTGCCCATGTGAAGCCCATGTGATCATTTAATAATTTTCATTGTGTTTATGGGTTGTCCACTAAGAGGGGCATGGGTTTTTCCAAGTGGTTTTACTTGTTTTGGGATACCACATGTTCTATTCTCTCCCTCAAATCTCTATATATTGGAGCCTTGAGATGGTGGTTTCATAAGTTTGTTTGCAAGTTGTTAGAGTAACAAAGTGTTGCCGAGATTCAAAGAGGAGTGTTGTATTGATGTATACTTCATTTGAAGATTAAAACAAGCATTGCATCTCTTTGGGTGTGGAAATTTTTCCTACAAGGGTTTCTCCACGTATATCTTGTGTCAATTGTGATTCTCAACTTGTGGTATTGATATTTTGCTTTCGTTATTGGAATTGACAATCATTTAACACATTATTGGTAATATTTAATACATAATTTTAGATTTACGAACATATTCTTAAGTTCATATTTTGCAAGTTTCACCTTGATTATCCAACATTTGGTATCAAATAGGCCAATGGTTCTATTGATAGAGGTACGCCTTTCTTTTCAGTGTTGAAGGCTTTTTTGCTATAGTGGGAGCTTTTGCTTTGTGGGTTTTGCAGATTTATGAAGAAGATTGAAAACCTTGGCTTAGATACCTCTCATCTAAACATTCAAAAATTCAATGACACTGGTTACGAGATGTTGAAGTTGAAGATGAAAGATCTTGTTGAAGAGAGAGATCAATGGTTGATATTTTCAAATGAAAATAAACCATCCAACATGTCTAATGAAGATTGGAAAAAAATGGACAAGAAGGCATGAGGAACTATTCGGTTGTGTCTTGCAGATTTTGTCCTCTTGAATATTTTAGAAGAATCTATTGCATACAAGTTGTGGAAGAGGATAGGCGATATTTACCAAACTAAAAGACTAACTAATAAATTGTATCTCAAAAGATGTTTATATTCTTTGAAAATGAAAGATGGTGTTTCTGTTGCAAATCATTTAAATGATTTTACTATGATTATAATTCATCTTGCATCTATAGATGTTAATATAGAAGAAGAAGATAAATGTATATTGTTTCTTTGTTCTTTACCCGAATCTTGGGAAAATCTAATTTTTACCATAAGTGGTGGTACAAAAATGAAGGTGGATAATCTCATTGCTATACTTCTTTTAGAAGAGATGAAGAGAAATTCCATGAATGTGGTCTCCCAAGATGCCTTGTGTGTGCGAGGAAGGTCCATAGAAAAAGGAGGACCTAAAGGGGATAAAAGGAGAGACATGTATAAAGGATGTTCTAAAACCCCCAAGAAGAGTAGATTAAAGTGAACTAGAATTTGGTAAGAGAGGGCATTTGAAGGAGTGCAAAAACAAGAAAAAGAGTTTAGATTCTTTCATGGAAAAGTTCTCAGAAGATGGCGATTTTGATGCTTTGTTTATTTTTTCTAATACTATTAGTGATAATGCTTGGCTTATTGATTGAGGTTGCTCCTACCATATGACTCCTCACAAGGAGTGGTTTAATTCATATTCAACTTATGATGGGGGAGAAGTTTTCCTTGGTGATAACAACATGAAGAATATTGTTGGTAAGGGAAAGGTAAAGTTGTGTTTTAGTGATGGAAGGGTTAAAACCCTTGGTGATGTTTTACATATTCTAGGACTTGTGAGAAATTTACTTTCACTATCCAAGTTGAATGATTTTGGAATGCATGCAACATTTGAAAAGTTTGGTTGTAGGTTGGTAAGAGCGATTTTGGTGATTGCTAAAGGATCTCAGATTCCAAGACTTTGTTTAGGCTGAATGCCTTCACTTTTTATAAAATTTCCAATGTAACTGGCACTAAAAATGCATGTATGTTATGGCACCGTAGATTGGGTCACCTAAGTGAAAAGGGTCTTAAGAATATTTTGAATAAAAAGTTGGTTGATGGTATTTCTGATTATTTTGTTGGTAAAACTGATTTTTGTGAGCATTGTGTGTTTGGTAAACATAATAGATCATGATTAAGAGATTATTGGAGATCATTCACTCGGATGTGTTTGGACTAGTGAATGTTGACTCTTTTGGAAAATCTCATTATTATGTTACTTTCATTGATGATGTCTCAAGATACACCTGGATTTATTTTATGCATACAAAATTTGAGGTTTTTATTAAGTTTAAGGAATTTAAAGCTTTAGTTGAGAAGAAAATAAATTATAAGATAAGGGTGTTAAGATCTGACAATGGGGGTGAATATTATTCTAGGGAATTTGATGAGTTCTATGCATGTAGGTATTGTTCGGCCAAAGACTACACCTTATACACCCCAACAAAAGGGGGGTAGCAAAAATAATGAGCATAACCTTAATGGAAAGAGCTAGGAGCATGTTGAGTGGTGCTAATCTTGATAAATGCTTTTGGGCAGAAGTTGTAAGTATTGCATGTGATTTGATTAACAAATCTCCTTGTTCAACTTTTGTTGATAGAAATCCTTATGAAGTGTGGATAGGTAGAAAGCCTTTTGTTTCACATTTAAGGGTCTTTGGTTATGAGGCTTTTGTTCATGTGCCTCAAGATAAGTGATCTAAATTGGATCTAAAAGCACATAAATGCATCTTTGTTGGTTATAGTGACAATGTAAAAGGTTATAAGCTTTGGAATCCACTAACCTGTAAAATGGTTTTCTCTAGAGATGTGATTTTTAGGGAGTTTAGAGCTTACTCATGTGAAGAACAACCAAAGAAGAAAGATAAGACAAAAATAGTGCACTTTGAGATAAAGATAGAAAAGCATGAAGATGCACACGTGGAAGAATAACTAGATGGATTAGAGGATGGAGAAGAAGAGGAGGGTTTAAATTATGTGCAAGATGATCATACAGGAGAAGAACATGAATATCCCCTTACTCCTATCTTGAGAAGATCCAAAAGACAAAAAAAATTAGTTGATAGGTATAACCCATTTGATTACTATTGTGTATTTTCTTTTTTGAGTACTAACGTTGAACCTAGATCCTATAGGGAGGCTCTCTCTTAAGAGGAAAGTGAGTCTTGGATGGAGGCCATATAGGAGATGATGACTTTGGATAGTTGTGATACTTGGCATCTTGTTAGTTTTCCCAAAGAAAAGAAGCCAATTGGTCGCAAGTGGATATTTAAAAAGAAATTTGGTGCATATAGTCAGTTAGAGTAGTACAAGATCAAACTAGTGGTCAAGGGCTACTCCCAAAGACGGGAAGTTGATTTCGGTGAAATTTTATCTCCTATTGCTAAGTTAACTTCTATTAGATTCTTATTATCTATTGCTACTACTTATGATTTTGAAATAGAGCAAATGGATGTTAAAACCAATTTCTTGCAAAGGGATCATGAGGAGGAAATTTATAGTTGACAACCTGACGGTTTTGTTTTGAAAGGGAAAGAACACATGGATTGTAGGTTAAAACAATCATTATATGGTTTGAAAAAGTCATCCAGGATGTGGTGCCAAAAATTTGATGGCTTTGCATTGAAGTTGGGTTTTATTAGAAGTGAATAGGATCATTGTGTTTATGTTAAGACTATTAATGATCAAATACTAATCATTGTCTTGCATGTTGATGACATGTTGTTTATGGGTAATAGCAAGGCGATGATTAAGGAGCTTAAGACTCGACTTTTTGGCATGTTTGATATGAAAGATTTGGTGGCTGCTAAATATATACTTGGGATGAAGATCACTAGGGATCAAGTTTACAAAAAGATTTGGTTAGGTCAGAGTAAATATGTTGATACCATTTTACAGAGGTTTAGTATGCATGATTGTAAACCAGTAAATATTCCATTTTTGGTTGGTACTAAGTTGAGTTTAGACATCTATCCTAACTTTGATGATGACTTTGAAGAGATGTCTAAGTTTCCTTATGCTAGTGTCGTTAGTAGTTTGATGTATGCAATGGTTTGCACTAGACCGGATATAACCCAAACAATGGGAGTTTTGATCAGGTTTATGTCTAACCCTGGTAGAAAGAATTATAATTTTGTTAAAAGGGTGTTTAGATATTTATGTGGTACTTCTGATTAATTTTTGGTTGATCATGGTACTGATGATGTGGTTAAGTTATTGGACATACAGGGTTTTGTTGATGCAGATTAGGTAGGTGACTTGGATAGTTGAAGGTCCACTAGTGGCTATGTATTTACTTTGTTTGGAGGTGCAGTGAATTGGATGAGTAAAAGAAAACCTACGGTTGCATTTTCCACCATTGAAGTAGAGTATATGGTTGCTACACATGCCTCTAAGGAGGTAGTTTGGTTATAGAGACTTAACAAAGGTATTGGTTTTGATTGCAAGATAGTGAGGATTGGATGTGACAACCAAAGTGCCATATGTTTAGCCAAAAATCCTATGGATCTTGCTCGTACTAAGCATGTTGATGTCCAGTATCACTTTGTGTGAGAAATGGTTGAGAATGGTAACTTGGTCTTGATTGAGAAGGTTGGCACTTTCGATAATGTTGCAAATTCTCTAACGAAGCCAATGACCATGAATAAGTTCTCTTGGTGCAGGAAGGCCATGGGCCTTGATCACTATACTTGATTATAATTTTTTTTGATACGTAAGTCAGTATAATTATATTAATTAAAAAAGTTGAGTACAAATGTCTGCCAAGTAGGAAAAGATCCACCATAACCAAAAATCCACCACCTTCCCTAACCACTGTTAACGCCAACAGATAGATGAAAATCATTCCAAGAGCACTAATAAACTACCAAAACATAAGCATTAACAAAAACCATATAAGAAACTACACTGCAACCAGAGACTACCAACAGACGAGAAAGACCAAACCCTACCCCCAAAGCAAAAAACTGCCATCACCCACATTACAGAAACTTATTCAATTTTGCGAATTCCTCAAACTCAATTTTCCAATCTACTTCCCCTACCACCAATAGACCAAATAATTTCTTTAGAAATTCAACTGCTGCCCCTACCAACATTCGGTGACGCATCAAACCTAAACTGTGCAAGTCCAGAAGGAAGGGGAAAATTGTTACCGTGTCCTCTTCTTGAATTCGTTCCACGTCATGATGTCATGGACATCCTCTTCCTCCAATCACCACACGCAAAGCTTCATCCACACCTTCGAACAAGTCCTCTCGGTACATTTTCACCAACAATTTCTTTGCTTCGGCCTTTAGAGTCCTCAAATCCAGAATGGACACCAAGAAATGCGAAGAGACATGTAGGTTATCACGACCATACTCCCCATTTTCCAAGTGACCAGTGCCCAGAACCATCTTTGTAGCCACAACCACCAACGGATCATTGTTTAACATAATTCTTTTTAATCTCTGGTCTGTAATTTCCCTGAACACCGTTTGTCTCGCCAACGACTTCAAAGAAATTGGCGTGTCTGCTCCAAAATGGCTTAAGCCCAACACTGAGACCTTAATCACAAATTTTGAGCTCTTCGCCATTAAGCTTTTTGCAAAAAATGCACTCATCTTTGGAGAGAACAAACACCCACATACATCACAACCACTAGCTACTAAATATGTATGCTAAAAAAGCCATTGGCCTTCATTAAATAAGCAAACTCTATCCACCATGCCGCCGTCATCGTCCACAAATTGTACCCAGACCAGCGTGTGGGATGTCCTTGCAAGGAGGAGAAAATCCTTCTCCATTATTTTCACTCATAAAAACTCATGAAAACATATGTCGTATATGTCCTCGACATCATGTCAAGAACCATCAATAAGACCCCGACACACCTTTCCATACACACTGCCACCACAACCCATCCAACATCGACACTCAGCCACCGTGGCATCCAATGCCACCTCCCTCCGCCACCTTAGAGGGATGCCCTCCCTGCCTCCCACATACTTGATTATAATTTTATTGTATCTTATTTGTAATGTTTTAGTTGTGGTTGCTTACATTTGGTATGGCTATTATTAGTCAATCAATTGATTTAATGATTTAGAGAATTTGTTTATTTATTTTGAATATTCATGGATAATAGATTAGTTAAATTAATTGAATAATAAAGATTAATTAATCAACTTAATTTTGATTAAAGTGGATTAATTAATGTCTAGATGAGTTATTTTAAAGAATGAACGTTTGTTAGACATCAAGATGGAGTTGATGGTACAAAATGAGTGTTAGCGAGATTTGAGTGTCTATAGAGAGTGCAAGTTCAACCTTAAAAAATTCAAACAAAACAAAAATAAAAGACATGAACTAAAATATATTAGAATAAAATAATTGTACTCTACTTGTCTTTCATCTATTAACATAAACAATTTGAAACAAACAAATAAATAATTTATTTTTAAATTTCATAAAACAATTATTTCGATTTTAATTTTTTCTATATTAAAATTAAAATTTAATACATACTATAATTACAATGAAAAAATTACTTAAACCACTACAACAAACCTTTCAACCTATTTCATTAAAAATCTTTCACTATATTTCAAATTGAAGCAATTTTTTTAATTATTTACTTGCTTCTTAAGGCTTAGGAAGTTCAAATAATTTAAGCAAATGTGTGTTTCACATTTTATTTTTGTAATGCATGTTAAACATTTAATCTACTTTATTCTCCAATAAAGTTGAAGTGGATTTCTAGCCTTGGATTGATGCAATACAACTTATCTTTAAATAAAAAATTAGGTTGCAAAACTATAAAGAAACCTTCGTTCATTTCAAGGATTAAATAAAAATAATAAAATCAATGAAAGCTTAAACAATGAAAATATTCTCGGGCGTATAAAATAATGGTAAGCGTAATCCAAATGTTTAAAACTAGGGGTGCATAAGTCCATATCCTAAGCTTCTTGAAAATAATACATTATGAATGTTCTATGGAAGAACTTTCTTAGAGATTGACTTATGAATGTTCCATAGAGGAACGTTCTTAATATTAAATCCTTCAAATTAATTTATTATTAACTTATGGATGAGTTTGAGGTTTGGTACAACCAATCCGCCCTTTTCATTATAATTATTCCATATAGATGGTTTTTTTCTAATAATTGCACTTTTCATGGACAAGCATTCCATTATGATATAGCCCCCCTTCACATTGCCTACATCTTAAGGACAATTTGCATAATTTATAAATGATTTTTTTAGTTTATTTGTAATTAGGGTTAGCTTTTTTGTTAGGTGAGATTTTTTGGAGTGTAATTGTGATTATATAGTTAGTTTTTAAGTGGAAAGTTGTGATATTGTTATCAGGATTCAACAGTGTAGTTTTTGCAATATCAATATCACAATTTGACACGTTGTGGGAAATACTTCCTACTTATCAAGTGGAAAGTTGTTTGTTTTATTTGTGGTAATGTGTTCTCTTGAATGTATGTAAATATATATAAATTATTTTTGCAATTAAGGAGGGTTTAAAAAAGAGAGGTTTGAAAATTATGATCTAATTCATTTTAGTATGGTTTCTTATAATATCCAATTACTTAAAGTTTATCTTATCTTTTTTTTTTCAATTATCTTATTTTTTAAGATTCTAGAGGTCATTTATATTTATTTCACCTTTGGTGTCACCCTTGAGGTAGTCTTTAGTTTCATAATTAACTAAATTTGTGCCTTCCACAACTAGAGTTATAGTTGGAAGCAAGGATGACCCCTTGCTGTAATTCCTTCGAACTTGATGTTATTTTGGTTGTAGATGTTGAATCTATTTGCAACTGTTATGAAAGTTATAGTTTCATTGCTTATTATGTTCATTGTATCCCCTCTGAGCAACATTTATTATAAATTATTGTATTTATTTTATCTTGATGAATTGTGTAACATAGAGGTCCTATGTAGATTGCATAGTGACAAAAACACTTACAAATTTCTTGAGCTAGCATATTACTCAAGTAAAAGTATTGAGCATTCACCTAAGGTGTTAAGAGAGCTTTGCTTAATTGTCAAGGAGGGAGACAAAGTTTGTATGCTTATGCTTAATCTATTTCAAAGAACATAAAAATAATTAGTTACATTTATTTATATAAATTCTCACAAAATATAATCTTTAAATACAAAATAAAACCTTTGAAAGTATTTGTATTCAATTATGACAGTTCTCAATATTTTTTTTCAAAGGCATACACTATTTGTGCATTTTCACTTACTACTTATGTCTCAAAATCCTAAACAACCAAATCATCTACAATGACAATAATGGATCAATCATTTTAGTCCCTTATTAAGGATAGTTACATTTATTTAATGATTAGTAATTTAAATAGAGATTCACCAAATGTTATCACTTCAATTCTATTACATATTCCATTCAAGTCAATATATATTTCATATAGCTAAACGTATTAGATTTCCTTTTTTTCAAGATAGTCTTCCACTTGTTTTCTTCTTACACCCTTTTATTGGCATGCTCTAGTTCTCTATTCTAGCTATTTATGTAGATTATTGTTATCTATCTCTTACAAAATAAATTTTATTTAGTGTTTTGTGCAACTTGATAAACTTTTGTTAATAATAGTATTTAGTTTGTACAATCTTTTAAATTGTTTTATTAATTGAAATAATACTTAGATTACAAAATTATTATTTACATGCGTATAAATTTAATTCAATGAATGTTATATTTAAAGTAAAATCAACATATTATATGTATTGTAAATCCAATTAAAATATTTATGAACTAAATTACATTATAGATATCAACATATGCATTGTTGAGGGGTGTTTTAAGATGCACATCTCAACTTAGGTAAGATATCAAGTATCTCATGTCTCCTAAAATGAACCAATCTCAAAGAGTGAAAAATGACTATCCAAAGGTCCTTGTAGCTAGGTCTTTGCCTATGAGATAGCTTTGTTAATTGTTGTGTTTATTTTTTGCAAAATTGGAATTACATAATTGTTCTATTGGAATCCTAAAATAAGAATTCGATCTAAAATATAGGATAATGATTTGTACTATTCTTAACCGATAGACTCATTTCATAATATTTCTTATCTAAAAAAATTTTATTATTGAAAATAATATTTGACCATTTGATATTTCAATATTATTATGAAGGTTCCTAATCTAAGCATCATTTATAAATAATAGTAAAAGATAGGGTGAGAAAGGGAAGGAAGAATTATAAATTTTAAACTTCCATTGCAATGCTAGAATGCATAAGAAGATAAATCTAAATTTTATCGATTCTTAATTAACCAAATAACTCAAAATATTTTAAGAATAATGAATCTTTGAAGAAACTCTATATTATAAAGTAAGACACATCAAACAACCAACACTCATTTAGCTTAGCAAGATACTCCACAAAATGAAATAGAAGTGCTTAGACTAACCACACAAGATAGTACAATCAAAAAAATTATTAGTAATATGAACACTATTCATCAAATAGTCATCACATTCATGCATCCACAATAAAAAAATGAATTAAGATATACTCATCACATCCTGTCAAGTGTAATAGAATATGTTTTGAATTTTTATATTCTTATATACTCTTGGAATCTCTATAGACTTCTTAAGTAATTGAATTAAGATATAAATCATTTATATTTTCATACACAAGAGAAACATATTTCTATCATTTCTCTTCTTACATTTTACTATCACCTTTTATTGGTGCCTTTTAGAACATACATCCAATTCTTTAAAAAAATATAATTTATTGATATATAATATTTCTCTCAAAAATTTATGTAGAATTAACCTATATTTTTTGTATTATATATAGATTGTATAGCAAGATACAAGGCCATGAGGAGTAGTACTACTGCTTGCTAAGACAATGTTTAGCAGATACCATCAAAATACAACTATAATATCATATTTGAGAACCATGTTTCAAAACCATAGGTAATATAGGACCCTGCTAGATGATTTTAGCCTCAAAATGCTGATATCCATTATCCTTTGCCAAAAAAGATCATGTTTTACCTATCAATTAACCTATATTAATCTATTTTAAGTCTTTATATTAACAAATTTATTGATTTTTAAATCAATGTATTATATATAAACCAAATAAATGTCTTGAAAAAAATATCTCTCAATTTATTTTAAATAACTTTTTAAAAAATAATTATATTTATAATTTAATATAATTAATTAGCTTAATTAACTTAGATTAACATAAGAAAACTTTTAAGATTAGCATTAAGGAAACATTTAATTTCTTATACATGTATATATGAGGTTTTATTTATTTATTTTGTGGGTCTAAGCTTTAGACATTTTATTTTTATTTAAAACATTGAATATTGAATATATATAGTAGGCATACAAGTAAATGAGTTGTAGCTTAGCTGGTTAAAGCAAAGCACTTTTTAGCTAGTTAAGTTACATATTTTGTTTGACATCTAATTTAAGGGCATCTCCAACAAAGTCAAACTTCATTTCGTGAGCATGTGGTATAGTACTTCTTTTAGTATTTTTCAATTTTAGATTGTAAATGGGCAGCCCATCATTTCTTTTAATGATAAAACATGGATGACAACTTATCCAATTAGAATGAGAATATTATAATCCTTATCAATGATGGAACAACTAAGCTTTAATGTTCTCAACATCACAATAAAAAAACACTTTACAAATATATCTAGTTGTAAAGGAAAATGAACTTTCCTTAGATTAATCTTCTATAATTATTCTAGATTAATCAATAATAAAATGAAATTGATAATTTTATTTGGATAGTTGTTATAAAAAAAAAATATAATAAATAGTAATTTTGTAATTCAAGAGCGTACGTAATTTGGAATGGTATATAAATTTAAATATTCTTAGATAAAAAATGAATAATGATAATTTGATATTTATTTTAATTTTATTTTTTTAAATTAACTTTGTGTAAGAATGAGTGTAGCAATCTAGAATTAGTTTACGATTGTAGATTTGTCTTATATTTACGAACTTTTACTAGTCAATTTATAGATCTTTGATCTTTATTTTGCTTGGTACACTTTTGTATCTTCTATCCTTTTTAATAAATGAAGATTAGTAGTATTTATAAATACCTTGGTAAGATTGTGGTTATATCACAAAGGACATGTTCTCCTAGGTCAACCCACAAAAAATGTGTATGAAC
Source organism: Sequoia sempervirens (assembly GCA_007258455.2). Taxonomy (NCBI): domain Eukaryota; kingdom Viridiplantae; phylum Streptophyta; class Pinopsida; order Cupressales; family Cupressaceae; genus Sequoia; species Sequoia sempervirens. The sequence goes on along the minus strand of VDFB02000003.1, from coordinate 555,162,860 downwards.
AATTAAAAGATAACACGCTTCAATAATGTATATGCTTCTAGAATGATTGTGTAGAACTAGATTTTTAATTGTTATGATTGAAATGTGTAGTGGAAATGATATGAGAATATAATTATCATATTCTTGATGACTAAAATGAATGCATTTACTACTTTTAAATACAAGGCATAGCAATACATTGTGTAAATATTTGTTTAATTAGATATAAGATACGAAAAATGTTAGTGAATTTTTTGGAAGATTGGACATCTCAATTATCCCTCTATTTGGTATGTTCCAACCCTACTATAGTGTGAGAATATTTGGGTATGTTTTTCACTTTCCAACATAGTTATTTTTAGATGACGCAATAAAATAAAGCTTCATAAAAGAAGTAAAGTATTTCTAATATGTTTGAATAATGCTCTATGTGTAGGAGGTATAAGGTTGTGGAAGAAGAAAAATGTTCAAGGTAGAGGAAACAAGGATTCAAGACTATGGAGATAATCTGTAGTGGTAATATTGAAGAGTTAGAGTTTCTTAGAAAGTAGAAGCACAAAAGGATGTTCATGGGAAAGAAAAGCTTTGAATTTTATGAGATAGAGAATTAAAATAGCCTAGCTAAAATAGTTGTTTTTTATAAAGACATTAAAACTAGTCTTTGTGAAAAATTAAAAAAGCCATGGTAGACAAAAATTGCATTACCATCTAAGTAGACAAAAATTAAAGTGAAGGTCTTAAAATGGCTTAAATCAAGCATGGGATAATTTTATATCTTTCCTAGGGTCATTTCCAAGGAATAGGTTGAATGAGTCTTGGAACATGCTATGAGAATGAACATAAAAATGAGGACAACATAAATGAGAAATTATAAAGTAGGTAATTTATAACTCTACATGCTCCCCCAACTTTAGTGAATTTTTAATAGTAGGCGATATAGTAACTTAAAATATTACACATATACATCGCTAAAATATAAGGGTACATAAAAAATAGGAGAATTATGTTCTCTATATTATTTTCTTTGTCATATATTTTGATGCATTCTCAAAATCTATAAAAAGGAACAAATACAAAAAAAAACAATCTAATTTATAAAACAAAGGATACAAAACTAGAAAAAGAAATGTATATAAAATATCCATACTAAGCTAAAAGTAGTCAACATGGAATCCAAAGCATGCCAAGCAATTATGCATGCATATGCACTAAGCAACTAGATAATGAGTGGGTGCAGAAAGATGGGGGGCCAAAAAGTGGACACCCCATTTTGATTTTTAGAAAAAACTAAAACACAAGCATGTTATAATGCGCTTGCATTATGAATTGGAGTGACTGAGCCTCATGATTAGTCACTACAAGCCTATAACACACTTGCATTAATTTGAGTGCATTATAAGCTTTTTAAATAAAAAAACAAATGCTCATTTCATTTTTTCTAACAACTGTTAAAAAACTCCTTCACAACTTGCAAACTCTGGATAATGCGCTCATGTTTTTGGAAGGTTAAAACCACTTTATTTCTTCATCAAATCTTCGTGAAAATGTCGCCACAATGTCGGGGAGGCTGAAGGAGTAAGTAATTTCTATTTTTTCAGTGTGAATTTGGTATTAAATATGTAGATTTAATATGCTTTTTGATGTAAATTTATTTAATTTTCAAGAAATGATAATGCACCTTCAAATCCTCCTCAAAATCCCAATTCACCTCATGTTGAAATCCCTCCTGAAGAACAACCTCAATAAATACCTCCAACAATTCCTCATCATGCTCTAGGAACCCAAGAAAATTTAATGGGGCGAATTAAAAATAATAAAAAATAAATTGAGGAGTTAATTGCAAGGTTGAGAGATCATGTAGGCACAACCTCATATAGAACAACACTTGCTCAATCACTTGAAACCATAATATCACATGTAGATTCAATTAGTAAGCAAATAATTAGTTGTTCAAACAAGAGACGAGAGTTTAGACAATTTTATGTAGACAAATTATCATATAAACAAGTTAAAGATGAAAAAATTACAAAATTTGACTTGTGTGCACTATTCACGAACCCTAAAATTAATCAACCTTTACATCCTTCAAGAAAGAGGTTCCCTATCCATTGGTGCAACCACCAATGGATAAAGAACAATTTTTGGAAAAGGTGGTGGATGGTTTTTGATCATCCTCCATGCAATAAAAATGAGGTGCCACAATATTTTTTGAGGAAACTCTACTACGAGTTTGTCCTCAATAAAACCCTAAACTATTTTGACATACGAGACTTATAGGGTAGAGGTGGGGGCACATCACATGATAGAGTGGGGCATGTATTGATGCACAACAGTCAACTAGACAACCACTTGCTAGACCAACATATGAGCATGTAACTATCCCTTTCATTGTGAAGGAGAGTGTTGAGGTGGATACATTGTAGTCAATTAGTTCCCTCACCCAGAGCCTCATACAACATACCAATCCTCTAGCATAGGGTGAGTTGGGAAAGTCTTTGAGGAGTATAGTTCCACCTCATATATGTCAGGCTTGTGTGTCAGTCTATGTTTATGATCCTGAGGATAGTCAAAATGTAGGTGCCTAGGGTAAATCTATAGTTGATGAGATGGCAATAATAAATGCCCTCCTGAATGACACATTTGGCCTTGATAGCCAAGTAAATGTTAACAAGTTCATTTAATTTAATTTATTAAATTTCATTTTTGAAATACAAGATTAACTAAATTAGTTGAATGATTATAATGAAATTTCAGGGATGTAGTGTTCATTGTGTTTTTAGTAGTCCTTCACCTCCCTATTACACAATCACATCTACTATAGAGGTATGTAACTAGAAAAGAATTATAAATATTACATGTGAATAACTAAAAATTATATGAATGGTATTCTTATATCTCATTTTGGATGTTGAATAGTGTTGATGGGTGTTTTTACACACTTTCTCAACACAAGTAATGCACATGTGCACTACCTCTCTTGAAAGGAAATCTTCGAACAATAAGTTGCTGAAAATATCCCCAAGGTCTCTTGAGTGTCAGGTCATGACTTGCATGGAATTCCTCAGTTGATCTTTGATGTGATTTTGCTGGTAATCACGGGGTGGACTTACGTAGCTGGATGCAGAATGGATCTTAAATTTTGAAGTTTCTGAAGTGGGAGTTACAATGTCATTTGTTGTAGGTTCAAACAACAATCTAAAACTTCAATGTTTTCTTTAAGTTTGTCTTTACAATGTGTAATGAACCTTGACACGAATTGTTTCATAAAAAAAGGAAAAAAGAGCAAGGAAGAGAGAAGGTTCCTGGATTCGCAACTAACTATGAACAGTGATCATAGAGGTTCTGCTATGGACAACTCCCTTAAACATAATTCCACTTAACCAAGAAATCTACAGTATCATGAAATTTGTGTTATCTTCAAAGGTCTGCAGATATTTCACCATTCATCCACCATTTACATGCATGAATAAAGATAAAGATTTAAAGAGAAGCTTCAAATTTCAGCCTAGGCTAACTTTGCAAGGCTATTTACCAGCAACAAACAACAAAAAGTATGGGCTGGAAGGCATCAACACAGCAAAAATTTCTACAATCACTGAATAGCATGACTAAAGTCTATCTGAGCACTTTGAATCTAACTAAAAATAGCTATGTAAATCTAAACAAAGCATTTAACAATGGAGATTGAACCATGAAACATGTGGAGAAATCAAAAAATACACCAAGTCAATATATTTTCATTATAAATTTCAGCAGCATGTCATTAAAACAACTCAACTCTCTTTGAAATGAGAGGAGACCCCCTATTTATAGTGCCCAAAAAGTAGAATGAATGGCCAAGATTGATTTTCATTGTGTGGCCAAGATTCACTACAAAATAGGGTTTCACCTACCCCCAAATATATTACAATTTAAAATTACATTCTTGTCTTTTCCCTATTTTTTCCTTTAGTGACAACACTGTAGCATTTTGTCTTTTGTTGACTGCTCTTTTTGCTATAGCTATTCCTTCAGGGGATCTTCACTGATAATAGGGCTGCCCTCCTACTTCTTCAAAGCTGCATATTCCATGAATTTTAGAATCACCGGTTGGAGTTTTTCGACCTTAATTATCTCAGATCCCAACATCTAATAACTCCATTCTTTCGAGTTGTCCTCAAGCTTCTTCCAGTCTTCATCATACTTTGTGGCTTGATCTCAGAACAGTTCTGACTGGGCGAAGGCACGAGCAGGAAAACTCATGAAATCTATAGTTATTTCATTGGACATCCCGTCCTCCATCCTCTTCTGGAAATAAGGCTTTATTTTCTTTGGATCCATCTGCACTGTGGGTATGTCATATTCTGTCATCAGCTCTAGATATTGGGCACAGTCTGCCCTAATTTCTTTGACCCATTCGATGTCCGGATCCACTTTATCCATTATTTGTTCCAACCTTTCCGTTTTGTTATCGAAATCCCACCTCCACACATCCACCAACCAGTGGTTATCTCTTTTGAATGTGAGCTCCTTTTCCCATGTGGCCTTCGGTAACCGGAGGATGGCCTCAATCTTTGGATAGGTGGAATCATATGTTGCAGGGAAGTTGGTGCAAAGCTTCTTCGTGCTCTCTAGAGATTGCTACAGATCCAAGAACTTGTTCACCATCTGAACAACCTGAACGATATCCATGTTCCTGACGTATAGGACTTGTCAGAACCAACTCTCTATAGTCTTGTCCAAGTTCTTTCTCTTCTCCAATTTTATAATTTGTTCTTTGGATAGTAGTTGGGGTGGAGCTGCGGATGTGGTAGGCATGTCATCCACTGAAGACCATTGTTGGATGTAATCCGTCAAGGCGGCCACCTGTGCTTTAAGTTCATCCTTTGAGACCTTGTCCTGTCATATCAGGTGCACCACTATAGCTACTAATTCTTCAAGGTGTCCCACCTTATGCTTTCTGGTAGTAGTTCCCAAATTAATGGTGGAAACGTTATAGCTTACACCCTCCTAGCCTACCGTGGGTATTGCTATCTATGTGGTTTGGGACCCGGAAGCATCCATTGTTACCTTGGATCTAACTTTAGGCTTCTTCTCCTTTCTAGTTGAGATTTGTGTTTGGGCTAGGATGGCCTCTAGCCTCGCTCTCGAATCCTTCAGAGTAGGAGTCTTCTTCTCAAGCTACCTTTCCAACCACTCAGGCATGGAAGACTCTCCTTTTGGTGACTCTTGATTGCCTTCACCTTGCCCTATTCAGACTTCCATTTGTGCAACTTTCATTTTGGTGTTGTCTCCCTCTTCCTCATCAAAATCTTGGATGAATGTGAGGTGTTTGACGGGAGGTTTAGTAATCAATTTCCCTCAAGGACTTCCTTCTACCTCAATTTCCTTTTCCTTTATTTCTTCAATCTATTCGTCCTTGTGTATGTATTCCTCAGGCTAGTCTTCTTCTCTATCTTCTTCTCCTCTAGGAGGATGTGGCACAATCTCCATTTGTTTTTACCCTATAGGGATTTCTAAATTTTCCGTTGTCCTGTCACCCTTGTATTCCTTCCTGGGAGGTGACCTTTTTGTCTCTTCTTCATCATGTTTCAATTGTCAGGCCATCTCTTCTTCAAGATCGTTATTAAAGGTTTGTATGATGACCTTACCACCGACGTCCTCCTCGTCATCTCCACTTTCAAAATATCTCGTTCCTTCCTCTTCGTAGGCCACCCTATCAATTTTTCAATGTTCATACTCTAGTTCATGGTACTCGTCGACCTCCTCTTCAAGTGGCTTCAAGGCTTCTTGCTCCCGTCTCTCTAATTCTTCAGAGATCAGCATCATGGCCTCCATTTTCGGTGGTCCTGTTGGAGGTTGCAAAGGCTTAGCAGTAGTGAGGACTTGCGCTAAGGTAGCCTAAAGGGTGGGGTCCATAAAGATTTGGGAGAGATCAGAAGGGAGATTTTGCCTATTTTTTGAGAAAACCTCAGGCAATGCAGGATCAGGAATTGGTGTTGTTACTGTGGCTAATGGGAGTTATATGGTAGGTGACATGGTGGTGGAGGAAAGAGGAGTAGTCATGGCTAAGGAGGAGTCAATCAATATTACGGGTCCAGTTGGAGGTGAAGGGGTAAGATGGACTGAGATATCCACTGTCGGTGGGGATGTGGCGACCATGGCCAAGGAGACAGATGATGGGGCAGTCAAGACAAGGGGAGCTGAAAGAGGTTCTAGCTGATATGTCCTTTCTTCCTCACTTTCTTGGATTATAGGCTACTCCATAGTGCCCCTGTTCACTTGGGATTCTTGGAAGATGAGCCTCCTGAATCTTTCCTTGTGTATACCTTGGGATCTAGAGATTGCTCTGTTTCCGTTCCTTTCCTCTTCTTTGATCGAGTGATTGGAGGAGATTTGGATGTCTCGTCCATTGAAACTATAGTGGCGACATCTTCAGTGGCACTATGCTCACTTTTGAGTCCTTCATATGTTAGGACCACTCCTTGTTGCTTTAGCCGAGCCACTTGTCTTTTAAACCATTCTTTAGTTCGGGCCATGATGGGTTTAGTCACAATGTCAAGGTCATTAACCTCCTGTTCGTCCCAGTCAATTGCAAGCAATGATAGATTAGAGACTGCGTTATATCGGGGATCCATGACAATTATTTCATCTTCCTCAACTTGATCCGATATAGGGAACAGTTGCACCCTTCTTACAAAGTATGCAGTCATCCTCATGTATTGCCTAGCACACATCTCTTTGTCATCCTCACAGTTTGCCCATAAATCCTCAACATGATGCAAGTGGGCGTATTTTGGTCCTAGCACTTTCCTCACGTGCCCATACGGGTCCACCCGTGGGTGAGTGGTATGTAGTCGGAAATGGTACTCCGCCAATTCCTTGTCTGAGTTCCCAGCACACTGGGAGGTTTGCAATTTATACATGCCTTGACTGAAGGTCAAGGGATAAGAGATCCCTGCTAGATGTTTTTTGCTAAGGATGGTGTGCACATTCTGCAACTACCGAGAGAGTTCCAATAATATAATCTGGTCATTGGGGTACCGTGGTAGCTTGTTTATTCTTTCAGTGAAACCTTGGGCACAAATGTAGGTGAATTTGGGAAATTGTAGGAACAAGAAAGTGTACTGCATTAGGAATGCCTACATGTAGTGGGAGACTCTCCTCTCAAAATACCCTCTAAGTAATCAGATGATGTGACCAATGAAGGTGTCATTGACCCTACAATATTCCTTCTTAAAGTTTCTGAATTGGAGTTAGGGATATCTGTCATAGGCTTTCAGCTTTCAGCCTGGCCCCTCTTCAAGTGCCACAAATAGTCCGCTATACTACCTTTGGTCCACCAGTGAATAGACCAGATAGGAGGTCATATAGAATTTGGAGCTCTTTTATATGTTCATAAACTGCTCATGGAAGCAATTTCTAATGATGCCTCCCTAGTAGAATGAGGCTTTCTTGGTGACATCCTCGTCCCCACGGAGGATTTTTTCAACAAAGTACACCATCCATTCCTAAAAAAATGTGGCAGAAGGGAGGCCCATTACTCGGCTTAGCATGGTCACTAAGTCATGGTAATCTTCATGAAAATCACTGCGAAAGAGTTCTTGAGGGACCTTTGCAGCATTGCCTCTTTTTTCTTTGAGCCAGAATTGGTTTATCAACCTTCTGCAACCCATCGAGTCTTCATTCCAAGTTGCCTTTCCCTCTTCCATTGTGGGCACTTCCATTTCCTCAAAAGTAGGAATGTGGAAAGTTTTCATGATTCCCTCAGCTGACATGTCAATGAGAATATTCCCATCTCTATCAACGATGGTCCTTGTCTCGGGCTGGTAGGCTTGCCGACATGCCATGATGAGCTTAGGGGCAATGAGAGATGGGGGGAAGCCTGTAGTTTTTGCGATTCCACTCTACCTGATTAATTTGGGATTGTCGGTCTTTGGGTGAATTCTAACCCTTCATTTAAATTCATCAATATCGACATGGCCAATATTGCTGTCTGTGATTTCTTTCCAGTCCATGGTGATTTTCAAATGTAGAGGTTCACCCTAGAACTGGAACTTCATTTGGTCTTTATCCTCCTTCCCATGAGGAGTCATGCCTAATTTCTTTCCTTTGTCCCTTTTTGCAGTTGCCCTCAAGGGTCCTACACTTGATTCCATATATCCTACAGACATGGACATAATGAGTACAATCGTTTATAAAAGCATTAGTGTTAGTCAAAATCCCATAGACTAAATCCAATTAAACATCATGTGGTTAATGAAGTTAAACTTTTTCTTTTAGATGTTGTTGGTAACATTTTAAAGGATTTCAAACAATCCGGGCTCAGGGGGGTGGAATTCCTTGGTAGGAATGTTGTTTTGAAAGGACAAATAGGCCGGGGCGATCTAGGCGGTTTCTCCTGTCTTCACATTTTGATGGTTCGAGGGGCTCATGTTGAAGAGGGCCAAATTTGAGCACGTGTCTAGGCATTAGTTTTCAAATTTGAGGTCATTTAGGTCATGTTTGGGGGCTCATGGAGGTTTAGGCCCAGAAAGCTGTCAGGGGTTTGCTGTTTGAAACAACCAGAAAGAAATGGAGTTTCGGGACCTAGGTGGGCCAAGGACAACCGATATTTAGTTTCTATCTTGAGGCACTTGGACCTGAAGGGGCGGGAAAGTATCATGTTTTTTCCGTTCTGAATGGCGGGCAATAGATGAAAGTCTGGAGGGAGCAGCCCGATGAACCGAACCCGGCCTCAAGCTTGGACATCAGATTTTCTTTGTTAAGTTTTCATTTGGTGAATCAGGAGGGTGGAGCCTAGAAGTCGGAAAGGTAGGCACATTTTTCCCCTTTTGGACTTGCGAAGGCGGGACATAATCCTAGATGGTGGAGCTCGGTGAGTGCAAGGATGCCAAAGTTTGATGTTTTTTATCTTTGTGGCAAAAGGTAGGCCAGGACCCAGGAAGTGGGAGGACATCAGTGGTCGACCATTTGAAATGGAAAAGTCCGCAGACGAGGACTCGACGAGATGACAAAATGGTTCGTTTGAGAGTTTATCGCTAGACGACGAGAAGCAAACCGAGTCCCAGAGCTTGAGAAGATGGGGTCACTCTGCCGTTTGGAAATGGTGAAAACTTCGTGGATTTCCAGAAACGCAAGTCAGGGGATTCAGGCCTGAGAAGCCAAAACGAAGGTCAAGTTTCATCATTTTTAGTTTGGCAAGTTTTGATAGAGAACTACCGACGGAGGTCTGGGGTGATGGGCCTGAGAGAGGATGCGGCCATTTTGAAAAAAGAGGCTCATTTTGATAAGTTTCATCTGTAGTAGAAGGGCTTGGGCCCGGTGGGCTCGAATTCCCTGCATGAAGAATGGTGGCGGCGAAGGAAAGTTCCAAATCGATCAAAGGAGGCCAATTTGAAGGTTATTTAGATTTCCAAAATGTGGGTTTTGTGTGTTTTTATCAATTTTTAGCTAATTGAAACATTTTAAACCCATGTTATTCATCATTTTAGGCCCAAAATTATGAAAAAACCTCTCAGGAGAGCGGATGACAAACCTACCTAGGGAGCCGGATGAAGGAGTTTGCAAAATCCACTAAGGATCGGCAGATGAAGGCGACGGGTGTGAGGGTGGCGATCAACGAAGGCAATGAACTCCTCTAGAAAGCACTCTGATCTCTTCTAGAAGACTTGACAAATGAAAATGAAAAGTTGGCCCCTTTATTTATACCCTCAAATGCATTTAATTCCTTCATTTAATGTCCGTACGGATGAATGTTAGGGTGGGTGTAGTTTAAAACTCGGTCGGCGGCGAGAGGTCCGAGGCCCGGGGGTCGGAAAGATGCAATGTCGCGGCCACTCAAAACTTGATTTTGCAAATTGTCGGTGAAGGGGAGCTCAGGGCCCGATGAGCGGAGTTCCGTCAGCAGTTGGCTATCGAGAACGGTGAGGTCAAAGTGGAATTCCAGACTCAGAAGTCCTGTGGAGCAGGTCCAGCGGGGACGAAGGCAGCTAGAATTTTCCACAAGTTTTACTGACGACAAAGAGGGATACGAGCTTCAGGGTTCAAAAAGGTGGAAGCCTTCCATCATTTGGGAACAACGAACACTTGGAGGAAACTCAGCTAGGGAAACTCAGCGGGGCGGGCCCGCTAGGTCCCAAGGCCATTGGTAGAGGAAAACTACCAAAGAGGTTCCGTAAGGCATCAGGACTTAGCAAAATTGGAGGGGATAAAATTCATCCAACTCAAAATGAGACTTTAGAGGCACGTTGACCACTTAGGACACCAAAACGAGGGCACACAAAATGAGGCAGTGACAAAAATGGCATGGCAAGGCGAAAGAAAAGTGGGTCCCTATTCCGAACGGGATGTGTGTGCTTAGGGCACAACAAATAGGTTAATATTGGACCTTCGATGACAAAATTTGGAAATGGAGGTGATCATTGAAGTTTCACTCAAGTAATACAAATTATTTTTAATTTTAAAATTTTAAAAATGAATTTTATAATTGAATAATGTTTAATGACTTGAAGGTTCTAGATAATTTGTAAGTATGCTTTGTAATTTTTAACTAATTTGATTTTAGATTTTCATGCACTTCATAATCTATGAATTTTATTTTTTCATGTTGTTGACCTCCAAAAATATAGGTTAGTGGCATCACTAGCTTGTAGCATACCATTTCACTCTTATCCTCCTAAATGTCATCACTAGCTTGTAGCATACCATCTCTCGGCTTACTGTTGGGCTCATGAATGTTGCTTAGATATTTATCTTATTACTACCCTTTTCCTATGTTGAATATAATTATCATGATTAATATGTTATTGCATTCATGTTATGGTTGTATACTTTCATTAATACCTTTGAAGTGCTTGACATCATAGAGGACCACTCTATTGCTTTCTTGACTATATACTGTCATCTTCTATCAATTATCTTCAATACTCCATAGATAAGGTCCTGTCCACTTATCATTTAGAAATATATTCCATATTTCTATCCCTTCACAAGGAGTATGCTCTATGAATATCATCATTAAAAGGGCATTTCCACTCTAAACTATCCTTTAATAATAAACTATGCATGCTCCTCTTATACCATTGTACTAAATTTGTTGCTTCTCTTATGATACTATCTTGTAGCATCGGATTTCATGTGACTACCACCATATTCATGACTATCATACACTCTTTACCTTGAGGTATCTTGGTTGAAAACATATAAAGTATCTCCTCATAAAAAACATCTTCCACAATTATCGCTTGAGGCATTCTTTGGTATTAAAACACATGTGACTGTCCTTTTACATCTTGTGACTTTAGACTATCATATTCAGTCTTATGTAACTATACTATTACAGTTATTTATTTATGCTAAATATTTTATTGTTCATTCACTTTCCCTTACTCATCATTTCTCCTTGTGATCATTACTTTGCCAATGTGAATAATACACTGTCCACTATCATGAAGATATCTCACTCCATTTCTTAGATATCTCTTCTTTGTGATTCACCCACGAATATGAATAGAATGTTGAGGTTTTATGAAAATTATGGAGTGTCTTTATAGGTGTGAAATGTTATCAACATCTTAGGACCACAATCCCCTCATTGCTCACTATCACTACATCATTTTGTTCTTAGTTGACAATGCTCATTATTTCTTCTTTTCATGCATCTCACTATCATGCTTTACATTATTTCCATAAATCTTATCCCCACTTCAAAAATTCTTCACACTTCACATCAACAAAGGTTTGCATTAACTCTTTATGTAATCATGATATTGTCCCTTTCTTGCATGATATGATTGTCCCCAGAACTGTCATCTTGTGACTGTCCTTTACTTTGAAATTGTCCTCATGAAACATGGAAACCCTTGAAATTTAATTGATACTCATGAAGAATCTTACTGATATGAGGATGCTATGTCCACATTCAAGAGGATATGATACTCTTCCATTTCTCCTCATTTATCCTAACTATCACATTGCTCTATCATCTATCCTTCTGTTATTACAACCCCACCTTGTCATTCATGAGACCCCTTACTGTGCAAGATGTGCTTATAACGACCTCTTCCTTTGTCAAGTTGTTCCTACCAACTTAGAAACTGCCCAATATGGCTCTTCTGCATTGTGTTTTTTCTTGTTGGTTCTCTAGGAAATATTTCTCTCTTCTATCAATCTTTTTTCACCATGTTGTTCATGAAGGGATTTGATAGGGTCCTTGTCATCATATTGTCCTATCCTCTTTGTGTCTCTTTAAACCATTCATTTGGTCACTTCATGAACTTTTTTCTTTACTTTTCTAGAAATATTTTCCCTTTAAATGATTCATGTCTACTGTGCATGTGTCTTATGAAGAAAATTATCATGATTTTTCCTTATTACATTCATACCACTGTGCACTGTTTCTCCTTTTTGCATTTTCATTATTCTCTTCTATGTCAAACTAGCCTTAGATCTTAGTATCTTCAAAGCCACCTCCCCTATTCCTAATTGTCCCTAGGACTATCAACACAAACTTATCACTTGTATAGAAATTACAAAACTTCACCTTCTTGTTTCCTTTGGTTTTTCTATTACTATAAAATAATAAAGATCCAATGTGGAAGATCATGACAAATAGTATGTGGAAGATCATGAAATATCAAGTTAGAGTATTTACCATTCACAAATAATTATTCCTCGAACACATTTATATTTATTCAAACCAAGGATTCCAAGGATCAAATATAACCTTCTTGATAAGAATAATAAGGATGCTACAATTGTGAACACTAGGTTAAAATCTCTTGACATCAAATGATTCCATATCATTATTCCACCAAGGAAATTTCTATTGTAAATCCATTCATTGAACCTATCACCCCAATAAAAATATTTCAAACATCCCCATCACCATTCCTTCCATCACCCCCATCATAAATCCCTTTCTTAATCCCATCACCTCTATCACCAATTCTTTCATTGACCCCATGACTAAACTTAATCATCTATCTCCTAAATTCATCACCCTAGATCAAGAAAATCACACACTATTTCATATCCTCCATAATGATAATTCTATCATCACCTTCATGGACTTCAAGATAATTTCTCCCTCAAGGAACATAAAACAAGATTTGAAATAGAATTGGATACATTAATATATCCCAAAGAACACAATAGTCTAGTAACCACCTATTAAACTATGAAGCAATATATAGTTCAATAAGTACTCAAAATTTTGTTGACTATCTCATACATTATAAGCCATGACCTGCATCAGTCTTCTAGTTTTGGTAATTGAATAATGCTTTTTTATTTTCATATGATGCAAGTAGAGACTCCTCACGATATTGATAGGAAAATGGAGCATGGTGTCGCTACAACAATAGAGAGCTCAAATGCCTTTGACAAGGGTATGAGGAAAATTAGTAAATTTCAAATTACATTCATTGTATTAGCTATCTATTATTGAAAATCAAATGATTATTGATTTGTAATTTAATTTCTATTTGGATGGTTGCTACAAGGCTTCACAATGCCACAATGTGAGCATGTCTCTGTTGTAGATGAGGAGAGAGATCATTTGGAGGGAGTAAGTGATTATTTTATTAAATATTTCATGTTATATAATGTAATTTCTATATATTAATGTATATACTTTTTATTGTAATAGGTGCCGATCTATGAAGAATTAAATAGAAGCCCTCAAATTCAAAGTAGACCACCATCATATACATCTCCATCCCCCTGATGAAAAAGGCAGCTTGTGATATGTTTTCTTCACCTGGAGGGAAATGACTATTTATTAGGGTCCTTTGTTGTGTGCCTATATGGCATTTTTGGACATATATTTTGTATTGCATATACGTGACATTGTATGCCCATATGGTATTCTTGTAAGCCTATTGGCTATTTTGTATATATGTTATACTTGTATCGTGATATATTGATGTATTCCTATATGACTATTTGGTTAATACACATATTTTTTATTGATGGTATCCATATTTGCATTATAAATAATTATTTAAATAAATAAATAATTATTTAACGTAACTATAAAAGATTAAAATGTTATTCCAATCTATTTTTACAATTTTTTTCCTATATTATTTCCTTACAATAAATGAAGTGCTTTAAAACATGCTAAAATGTTTATCTCTAAAGCATGTAATGAAAACACAAGGAAAAAGAGCTAATTAAGGATTATATTTTTAGATTTCAAGTTTTTGATAATAATATGTTGCCTCCATTATAGAATGACAAGCTTCAATGGATATTTGTAGATGGTTTACTTCAAATATTTAAAATCCAAGTGTATTCCATACTTCATAACTTATTTCACACTCATTTCACCTATATTTGTTGGTTAATTATTATCTTTCCTACACCAATATGTGTTTGTGGTCTTGGATGACATATTTTTGGCATATAATTATGGAATTAAGTTTTATTCAAGATAAAGTATAAAAAATTTACACTACGTTTCCAATAATTTTATTCAAGTATATTCAAGTACCCATCCTCTAGTTGGCTGATCACTACTTCAAATTTATAGACATATTCTTCATGTCCACACTTTCCTTCATCTCAAACAATGTATTCCTATATTGACCAAAATGTTTATGAATGCATTGAGTTCAATCAATAGAGGAGACTAGTTCTTTGGTGTAGATCATTTAGTCATAAGATTATAAAGACACCTACATTGACCAAAATCATAAAGTGGACTTATTCTGTAGCCACCCAACATGTTTAAATTGTCAGTTTACCGCCAAGAAATGAAGAATGTAAACATTGCCTCTCAACAACTTTTTACTAAAAGCAATTGACACTTTTTGGAACATCTAAAACATTGTTGCCATGGTGGAACAACTTGGATATATGAAAAATTGATAGAGGTTATTGTAGAGAGACCCTACAGGTGAACCCACAATAGTGGGTTACAATTTTTTACACGAAAAAATTTAGAAATGCCCATCAAAAAACTTAAAAACGGCTTCGAACAAAGGGGCTTCATTCGAACATGCATGACATCCACCCCCTTCGAATGAACCACCCCTTCAAATGACCCCTCCCCCCTTCTAATGAACCCTCACCTTCCAATAAACACCAACTTATGCCATATAGGGGGGGTTCTACCGAACCCCCCCTTTTTTGCCCTTGCCCCTCTCCATTTGCAATTTTATGCATATTTTTGGGTTTCAAGGCTTAGGTTGAGGATCAAAATGAAATCAACCTGACAAACCTAGCTGGAGGATTATAGTCCTCGAAACGAGCTCTCCATCAAGTATAGTTTTAATATATTTTGGTTTTATTATGCATTTTTTTTAATTTAATTAAACATAGGTTTTTCACTAAAAATCAAGCTCTCTGTTCTACACATGTGAAAAATAGTAGATTACCAATTTTTTTTTTTGAAAAATATCTATTCTCTTGGTATTGATCTCCTTGATGCAACATAAAAAAATCTAAATTTTAATACATACAAAAAAAGTTATGCGCTTTATAGTACACCTATGTCTAAATTATAATTGGTTTGAATTCAAAACTTAATTAAGAAAAAATATTCAATAAAACACTATGAAACCAAATGCATTCTCTAGATATAATAGTTAAAAATCTAAATTCAAAAAAATTAGAATTGTATCCTTCATATAAAAAAGTTATGTGCTTTATAGTAAACATCACTCTTTAAAAATGGTGTTTATTGTTAAAAACTAGTTATTGAAGGAGATGGAAAAAGAAATGCAATTTGATTCCATTTTTTTAAAAAAATTCTATTTAGAATCTACATAAAAAATGTCAAAAATCACTAGTTTGCATCATCTTCAAATTCCTCATGGTTTAACA
Organism: Sequoia sempervirens; assembly: GCA_007258455.2. Taxonomy (NCBI): domain Eukaryota; kingdom Viridiplantae; phylum Streptophyta; class Pinopsida; order Cupressales; family Cupressaceae; genus Sequoia; species Sequoia sempervirens. The sequence goes on along the minus strand of VDFB02000003.1, from coordinate 555,147,071 downwards.
ACTATAAGTGTCCAAAAGTGAAGATTTAGTTCAAAATGTTCATTTCAATGTCAAATTTGGCCAAAAAGTGTAACCCACTATTGTGGGATCACCCCTACATGATCTTATACCTTTAGATGAAATGTTACTAAGGGCCACGGTTTTCGAGTAACAACTTGTCAAAGTTTGCCACTTTGTAGAACTTAGGGATCTTTAAGAGAAAGCATGGGTACAATGTAGCCTAAAATGATTAGGTGTAATGGGGTGCAAAACAAGACCTTGCCTACCATAAACCCACCCAACTTGATGTGTTGGAATTGTCGGTTTGGCCACACAACAAACATAACAAAAACTAGGCTATCTTGTAACTTTCTTTTGATTACAACTGGCACTTTTTCCATCAACTAAAAACTTGTCAACATGAGAAAATAAATTGGAGATATGAAAAAATGAAAGAGATTATTGTAGAGGGACCCTACATGATCCTATACCTTCAGATGGAATGGTTGTAAGTTCCATGGTTTTTGAGTAACAACTCATCAAATTTTGCTGCTCTTTCGCACTTTGGTCTCTTAAGATAAATCACTGATGCAATGTAGCTTGGAACGTTCTAGCAAGTTGGGGTTTGAAATAGGACCTTGTCTAGCATAAACCTACCCACCCTAAAGTGTTGGAACCGCCAATTTGGTCACACGACGAACAAAACAAAAATTACACCACCTTGCAACTTTACACTACATGCATCTAATGGTTTTTCCATCAATTGAAAACTTGTCACCATGGGAAAATGGATTGGAGATATGAAAAAATGAGAGATATTTTTGTAGAGGGACCATACATGACCCTACCTTTAGAAATAATGTTTCTAAGTGCCACGGTTTTTGAGTAACTGGTCGTCAAAGTTTGTTGCTCTTTCACACTTTGGTCTATTAAGAGAAATCGTGGGTGTAATGTATCCCAAAAAAATATGGCATGCAAGGGTGCAAAACATGACCTTTCCTAGCATAAACCTACCCACTTAAATGTGTTGGAACTATCAGTTTGGTCGCATGATGAACAAATTTTTTTACAACACCTTGCAACTTTACACTACATGCATTTGATGCTTTTTCCATCAACTGAAAACTTGTCACCATGGGAAAATGAATTGGAGATATGAAAAACTAAGAGAGGTTATTGTAGAGGGCCCCTACGTGACCCTATAAATTCAAATGTAATGTTTCTAAGTGCTAGTTTTCTGAGTGAGAGCTCATAAAATTTTGTTTCCCTTTTGCACTTTGGTCAAGAGAAATCATTGGTGCAATGTAGCCCGAAACATTTTGGCATGTTGGAGTGTGAAACAAGAACTTACCTAAACCTACCCATCCAAACGTGTTGGAATTTTTAGCTTGGTTGCATGATGAAAAAATGAAAATTGCAACACCTTGCAACTTTACATTGCATGCATTTGATGCTTTTTCCATCAACTAAAAACTTGTCACCAAAGGAAAATGGATTGGAGATATGAAAAAATGATAGAGGTTATTATATAGGGATGCTACGTGATCCTATACCTCTAGAATATTTCTTTTTAAGTGCCATGGTTTTTGAGTAACATCTCGTAAAATTTTGTTGCCCTTTCACACTTTGGTCTCTTAAGGGAAATTGCTAGTGCAATGTAGCCTGAAATGTTCTGGTATGTTGGGGTGCAAAATAAGAACTTTCCTAGCATAAACCTACCCATTTGGACATGTTGGAACTATCAGTTTGGTTGCATGATGAATAGAACAAAAATTACACCACTTTGCAACTTTACACTGCATGCATTTGATGTTTTTTCCATCAATTGAAAACTTGTCACCATAGGAAAATGGATTGGAGATATGAAAAACTAAAAGAATTTATTATAGAGGGACCCTATATGATCTTGTACATTTAGAAAAAATGTTTCTAAGTGTCATGGTCTCCAAGTAACAACTTGTCAAAGTTTGTTTCCCTTTCACAATTTGGCCTTTTAAGAGAAATTGTCGGTGCAATGTAGCCTAAAATATTTTGACATGTTGGGGTGAGAAACAGGACCTTGCTAGCATAAACCTACCCATATAGACATGTTGGAACTATCTATTTTTCCGCACAATGAACAAAACAAAAATTACACTACCTTGCAACTTTACACTGCATGCATTTAACGCTTTTTCCATCAATTGAAAACTTGTCACCATGGGAAAATGGATTAGAGGTATGAAAAATTGAGAGAGATTATTGTAGAGGGACCCTACGCGACCCTATACCTTTAGACAAAATGTTCCTAAGTTCCATGATTTTTGAGAAAGAGGTCATCAAAGTTTTCTTTTTTTTCGTACTTTGGTCTCTTAAGAGAAATTGTTAGTGCAATGTAGCTTGGAACATTCCAGCATGTTGGGGTGTGAAACAAGATCTTTCCTAGTGTAAACCTACCCATTTGGATGTCTTGGAACTATCAGTTTGGTCATATGATGAATAGAACAAAACATACACCACCTTGCAACTTTACACTACATGCATTTGACGCTTTTTCCATCAACTAAAAACTCATCACCATGGGTAAATGGATTGGAGATATGAAAAACCAAGAGAGGTTATTGTAGAGGGGACCTAAATGACCTTGTAACTTTAGACGAAATTATTGTAAGTGCCACAATTTTTGAGAAAGAGTTTGTCAAAGTTTGCTACTTTTTTTTCATTTTGGTCTTTTAAGAGAAATTGTTGATGCAATGTAGCCTGCAATGTTCCAACATGTTGGGGTATGAAACAAGACCTTATCTAGCGTAAACCTACCCATCTAGACATGTTGGAACTACCAATTTGGTCACACGATGAACAAAACAAAAAATATGTCACCTTGTAGCTTTACACAAGGGGCAACAAAAAAGGGGTCTATCATCACACAAGGAGAATAGAGTCATTCCCAAGTGCTAGGTGCTACTACTGCTAATCAACTTTTCCAGAACCTAAATATGAACCTTTCAATTATGAAGGAAGAATTGTTTAGTGTGATAGAGAATTCACACTTTACAATTGAGACTGAATAAATAGAAGCACATGATAACCCTATCTTAGAGAAGAATCTTAAAAATATCAAGAATAAAATGAAAACGAAAAAATAATACAGTTATTGCAAATGATTCATCTTTTTCAAAAAATGTGAATGTTGAAATGGATACATCAATCTTGCAAGATAAGAGTTCATTCAAAGTTAATGAAGGGGAAATTTACAATGGATACATCAATCTTGTAGTTGATAACAATCTATTCAAAGTAAAATGACAAAGGTGGATATGGCAGTAGAGATGGGTATATTTCTTGAGCTAAGAGCAAGGGGAAACAACAAAATAAAACTAGTCACAGGTCAAACACAAAGGGCAAAGCACAATCCATTCATGAGGATAGTCCATATAACGATCCATAGTGATAATGAATAGTTAATTTTTAAGCACAGTGTAAGCACAATAAAATTCAAATCATATCAAGCACCTAGAAATAATAGTCATCCTAGAGATAGAGGGTGCATTCAAATCTATGTGGCCAATTTGTGATTAAGATTGTTAGCTAGACTACCAAAAGTATATAAAATACTCATGGAGACATGTGAACAAAAAATGTAGGACTCAACATGTCGCCCCCAAGTGTTTGGTAATATAAGTATAATAAAGACCCGCCCCCAAGGAAGTAGCACCTTTGTCAAAAGTGAATGCTCAAAGAAGAATGTTGAAGATGATCCTAAATCAAAAAATATTGTTCATCCCTTTAGGAAAAAACACATACAATGGAAAATGTAGAAGAAACTCTCTCAAGAGAAGAGGTCTCATGATAGGTTCCACAAAAAAATCCTCAAGGGTCCACATGTCTAAATCAAAAGGAGCCAAATTAGATGAAGAAAATCCAAACAGTTGTGAAGATACATGTAGAAAATCCTGCAAAGGAATTGGTGAAATTATGACAAGTGGGATGTAGCTATCATTAAAGAGGAAGTGAATATCCTCAATTATTTCCCCAATATTTACAATGTATGACTCAACAAATAATATTGCAATGTCTAGCAAGAAGTCACCCCACAAGCCAAAACTAAAAGACTTAAAACATCATGTTGAAGTGAGTTGATCTTTGAAGATTCAAGAGGTGGAGAAGGAGGAAGCTCTACACAAGTTTCATGATCCAAGGTGAATGATGAAAGTACATATAGGTTCTAGTGACTGAACTTATCCTCATATATCTAATCCACTCTAGATGCACAAGACTATAGACTAGTCAATGATAGTGCAATCTCATTTGAATAAAAATGAGAGAAGGCATATGATCAAGCAACATGCTCAACTATCCCTATTGCAATAATCTCTCTACCGTGCATGTCTTTAATAAGCACTAAATCAGGTGTGAACTCCATTTTCCTACTTTCCCCATTGTGAGTAATCTGAAAGATGGAAAGGAGATTGGAAGATAACGAAGGGACACAAAGTACATCATAAAATGTGCCATCATAAACGTCTATAGATCCTTTATAGTAATATTCATATAAGTGTTATTCCCCATCGAAATATGTTGTAATATGCAACAATCATATGAACAGAACATAGAGATGAAGCCATATGATGAGAGGCTCCTGAATAAAAAATCCATTGGCTCGACTAAATATTGTTGTATGCAAAGAGGGCATGACATTTCATCATGTCTACTCCATGTGCCATGGTGGCTAACCCTAATTGTGAAGGTTTTAAAGTGGAAGAAGAGGATGAACCAAAAGACATAGATGAATGAAATTTAATATGAGTCTTCTATGCAAGGTGTTTTAGCTCATTAATTCGGTTTGCATAAAACTAATTCTAATCATGTCTTGAATTTTTTCAATATGCACATTTTGGTCGATCCTTCTTAGATGAGTCCCCCTTAGAAGAGGAATAATAATCAAATATATAACATGAATGAGATTCCTTGGGTTGCTCATGTGACTTCAAATCCGTTTGTTTCTATTTCTTTCCTTTTCTATTTGAACCCTTTTGATCTTTGGTGTCTTGTGATACAATAAGAGCTTGTGATTTGGAAGAATTCAACTTTCCCATATGTACCAACTTAGGTTGCTCCATAGTGAGATATAAAAAAAAATAATCAAGTGAATGCATAACGTATCTAGTACCAAGTGCAATGGCATTAAAGGTATAAAAAAAAATTGAATAATCAAGACCAAGCTTGGAAAGGATGGAAAAAATCAACTGAGAGTCATCTTTCTAAATACCACACTACTACAACTGCAATATGAGAGAGTTGATTTTGGTGAAGAAGTCTTGGATTCTATCAAAATCTATCGGGTTCAAGCCAATAAGCTCATTGTCCAATTGAAATCCTCTCAAGATATCATGCTTCCCAAAAAAGGACTCCAATTGAGTCCAGATCCAATTGGTTGTAACTTGCAAGATTCAACATGAAAGAGAAGATTAGGAGACATAGACATGCATAATGTCCCAAGAGCCTCATCACACATGTTAAACCACTTTCTCTTCTTTGTAGCTCTTGAAGGTTCAAGTTTTGTACCCATGGTAACTTTGTATAACCGCTTTTTTAAAAATGTATCTCCATTTTTTTTTCCAACCATAGTAGTTGTATGGAGTGAGTGAAGCTATATATGTTGGATCCATGATTATTTGATAAAAAATTATAAAAATTAAGTGATAGAGTAGTATAGACCCCCACAATACAATGCAATAAAATCCCTTTTCGGTCCCAAAAAAATGACTTGATTTACACGTTTTCCAAGAAAATAACAAAAAAATATATTTGATTGACATAATAGATACTTGGTTAATTTTCTAAGAAAATAGGTGTGATATTTGTGAAGAGGACCGAATCAACTTTTTGATGCCACTTGAATCATGAAAATCCAATATTTGAGTCAAAAGTTATGATCTCTTGAGTGAAAAACTTGATATGACTTTAGAGGCCTGTAAAATTTATTAAGAGTAGAATCTGGAAAATAAGTCACACCATTGGATCAAGCTTAAAACCAAATTTCCAATGATATTTGGATCACTAAAACGGAGATTAGATGCCCAAGTTATACTCGATTTACAAAAACTTCCCCAATATGCCTTTCAAACAATATATTGGGCTAAAAAAATCCCTTGTCCATATCAACAACTAGGGGGTAAGTGTTGGGGTTGAGCATATTAAGATGCTAGCTCCTGGGTGCTAATAAAACCTTGGCTAAGCACTAGGGCCGACAAAGTGGTGCGGGTTGAGTGGCACCGCTAGGTGAGTTGAGTAGTGGCAGAGGTGAAGTGACCCAAGGGTGGCAGGCATTGAGAGGAAGAATAAGAGAATATCCCCAAGGAATATTCCAAAATAATATATTACACCAAATGTTTTTTAAATAGTCATTTATTTTTTTAAAACTTGTCATTATTTTTTTCACAAAAGTTTTTTTGTGGCAGATTTGTATAAAGAGGGTATAACATGATGGTAG